>LR738710.1:366210628-366310213 GCA_902687465.1 Secale cereale
TATGCAATAGCATTGCATCTGAAGAAGTGTAACACAAGTAGAAAAAACGTGAAGATGGTGCATCAAAGGAAGACACTGCATCAATAGAAGATACAAGAAAGGAAAAAGAATATGTTTTTCAGAGGTGGGGCTTATCGTGCAGGGATCCCTGCAGGAGAGCCGAACCCTAATATGAATACTCCTTAGCACTTCTGTTGATTCCTTTGTAAAGCGTCCCTAAAGCGTCGCTTTGCTTAAGCGTCAGAGCACCCTCCAGGCTCAAAGCGTCCAACTCGCTTTAGACATGTGTCTAAGGCGTCCGCCTTAGATACTAAAGCGTCTGAAGCGCCTGCTTAGGCGTCCTGATTGACGCTTTAGGGCAGAGAGGACGCCTTAGACTTGCCAGGCAGGGGAACAGATATTTCTGGCGGGGAAAAAGGGTTGGGTGGGAAAACTGGGCTCACATGTGAAACAGTTACAGGAGCGGAAAGAAAGAGAACCAAAACCAGAGCGTCCAAATCTCCAGGCTTTCAGCTCTTTCCTCTCTCCTCTGGCAGCAGCTTCCTCAGATGCGCACCAGCCTTTCCTGCTCTGTTGTGTGTTATGCTATGCACAGCTCCTCTGCTGTTAGGTGCTGCTACTGCCTCTCTTATAGTAGTTGGCTAGTTACTTACTGCTTAGTGGATGGATCAGAATATATGTGCTCACTGGTGGATTAGAATCAACGCATGTATGTCTCACTAAATGGTGCTCTATTCTACTGCCCATCAGGTTCAGAGTCTGTCTAAAGCGTCGCCTCGCTTTACGCTTTAGCGCTTAAGCAGTGAGGCGCCCCCGATCGCCGCGCTTCCCTTTACCGCTTTAAAAACATTGGTTGATTCTATTGTCCCCTCGATGCTAATGCATTTATAATTTTGCGCAGGTCTTAGATTTGTTTCCATCAGCCCGAGGCTTGGAAGTTACATGGTCCAGCGTGGTAAAGATCGGACAATCCTTGTACCGCGAGGCTCCTGGAAATGATCCATTTAGACCTGACCAGAAGACACCAGTTAAAAATTTCTTTTTGTCTGGCTCTTACACGAAACAGGTACAGTACACCTAAAGCATTGACATAGTCCTGACCGCCAAAGCAGACAATTTGCATTCAAATTCTCAATAATTTATGGAGTCAATTTTAAACAGATGAATGCTTGCAACATTGGATGATACACGTCGGTAGGAAATAGTAAATGTGACCAAAATCATGACCTCCTTTATTGTTTTTGTAGGACTACATCGACAGCATGGAAGGAGCAACTCTCTCTGGCAGGCGAACAGCAGCCTACATCTGTGCTGCTGGAGAGGAGCTATCAGCCATTCGAAAGAAGCTCGTTGTCGATCACAGCGAGAAGGCCTCCAGGAAGGTTCAAATGTCGCAAACAAGTTAAACCTTGCAATCACCAAAGCCAGAATGCCCAAACTATAGGTTTCAGGGTTATAGGCGATTGTCAACAGTGATTTCTATAAATCCTGTTTGAGCATTAGATTTGCTGCTGCCTTTTTTTCCTTAGCCTTGACACATTTGCACATCGCATGTTCCTTACAATTGGCAACCAGGTGTCTAAGTGGCATGTAGGAGTATATCAGGCAGTGTGTATGTTCAGTTAAACCTTAGCCCGTCATTGGAATATTGATGTCATATATTGCACATTTTCCACAAGTATCGTTAGAAATATATGAGTTTTGTCAGGGAAGATGCCCACACCATTACCAGTGATCTTATATTTTCTGTGGCTATTATAGCCAGTTTTTTATATCAACTTTTATGCTCCTTGTTGATGACGTCTGGTCTTAATTGTGATATTCCGAGTACATGGAATTTATAGTCAAGGGGACGTCACGTTAGTAGATCTATATAGAACACACAAAAAAAAGCTGACACATGGTATACCTAGGTTTAGATCCCCAGGACGGGTAAATGGCGTACTTTTTGCTTTACCATATGCTCCCTTCGTTCCTAAATATTTGTTTTTTTAAAGATTTCACAAATGGACTACCATATGCAGATGTATAGACATATTTTAGAGTGTAGATTCATTTATTTTGTTCCGTATGTAGTCACTTATTGAAATATCTAGAAATACAAATATTTAGGAAGAAAGGGAGCATATGGAGAGTATACGGGCATGTACAATGATGCCATGTGTTAAACATCATGTCACGTTGCAGCATGTCAGGTTGGTTTCGGCAGGGGGTTAGCTAGGAGATAGTTAGGATTCCCTCTTAACCGCATGTAATTTATTTCTATCTCTTATCCCTTCCTTTCTCTCCAAGATGTAATCTCCTCAACTACTTGTATGCGTATCCAGCGATAAGCCCTTGCCTATATTAACATGAGGGCGCGCCCTCAGCAGGGTACGACGCTTCTTGCATATTGCACATGGTATACATATCCCATCTCTTCCATCACATCTAGTTCAATAGGCTCCTACTACCAAACTAGTTCACTAGGCTCCTACCACCAAAGTTCGCTGCCATGGCATCAAGTTTTGGGCTGAAGTATGAAAGCATCTCAATTATCTAGAGCAGAGCACTGGCGGAGTTTATTGCAGAGTGGACATCAATCCAGACGGAGAGATGCCAGAAACAGTCATCCCCGGCAAGGAAGCGCCTCAGGACTGGATCATGTACTTCGATGGTGTATTCTCACTTCAGGGTGCGGGGGCTGGCGTGCTCTTCGTCGCACCCATCGGAGAGCTCCTGAAGTACATGGTACAAATGCACTTTCCTTGAGGAGGAGCTACCAACAACACTGCAGAGTATGATGGGCTCCTTGCTGGGCTCAGGATCGCAATAGAGTTGGGAATGAAGAAGTTGATCATTCGCGAAGATTCACAACTCGTTGTGAGGCAAGTCAACAAGGATTACCAGAGCCTGTTTATGGAGGCATACATTGAAGAAGTGAGGAAGTTGAAGGAACACTTTGACGGATTACAAACAGAGCACGTATCACGTGCGGAAAACAACACTGTTGATTATCTGTCAAAGTTTGCCGTGCAGAAGCTCCCTGTGGAACCAGGAACTTTTGTCCTCCATCCGACCCAGCCGTCCATATCCCCACTGACAATGGCCAAGAAGAGGAGGAAGCTGGACTCCGGCAAGCCTTCACCGGCAGTACCTTCAGAGGTCACCGGTAAGGAGGCCGTCGGGAACAACTCCACCTCGCCTGGCGAGACGCACTCTGCCGCAGGACCTCATGTCACACCCAAGATGCGATTCTATCCCGATCACGTGATACACTCGTGATTGGGGCACAACCACATATCAGGCGCTTAGCAAGATGGATATCATTACATCGTCCATTACATACTTACACGGGGGTACAACAATTCATACAATTCACATGAATACAACAACATCATATACAAAACATCCGACTACGGATGCAAACATGAAAAGCACAAAGACATCCATCCTGCTATCTCAAGCTGCTGATCAGGAACCTAAGATTGACGAAGAAGAAGAAAGGACTCCAACACAAATAAGCATCGCTCTCACGTCAAGTCATCGGAAACCTACACCTGCAACTGTTGTTGTAGTATATGTGAGCCACGAGGACTCAACAATCCCATAACCATGGGTATCAAGACTAGCAAAGCTTTATTGGTATGGAGAGGTTAAGTGGTGAGGTTGCAGCAGCGGCTAAGCAAAAGTATGGTGGCTAGCTTACGAGTACAAGAATAAGATGAGCCTCTACGCAAACGGTCGCAAACTAGTAATGATCGCTAGAGATCCTGAACTACCTGCGAGTAAAACATAACCCCACCGTGTTCTCTTCTTGAAATGAAAAGAGACGGTCACGGTTACTCACGCGGTTGTGTGTTTTAATATCGGATCCTCTGTCAAGTTTTCTACAACTGGATATTAACAAATTGTCATCTGCCACATAACCGCGGGCACGGCTTTCGAAAGATCATTGTTACAATATATGTGGATTGTCTAGCCCTTTCCATCAGTTCGGATTTTTGGTTGCGTTGGCTAGTGCATGAAGCTTAACATGGTATCAGAGCTAAGGTCTTGAGTTCAAGTCCTGGTGTTCGCAATTTATCTAAAAAATTGTTGCTGCCCCCCTTTGTGTCCACGTATTGGCCTCTTGAGTCATACGTGAATTTC
Organism: Secale cereale; assembly: GCA_902687465.1. Lineage (NCBI taxonomy): Eukaryota > Viridiplantae > Streptophyta > Magnoliopsida > Poales > Poaceae > Secale > Secale cereale. The sequence goes on from LR738710.1 coordinate 366,214,760, forward strand.
GCGCGCCGTCGCTCTCGTCCGGTTGCACGTGTTGACTTGTCTTCCCCGTCACACGTGAGAGGGGGTGTTACAATATATGTTGATTGTCTAGCCCTTTCCATCAGTTCGGACTTTTGGTTGCGTTGGCTAGTGCATGAAGCTTAACAATCATAACCCTGCAGGGGTGTCCCAACTTAGCCCATCACAAGCTCACGATCTGCGGAGTCGCAACTCCATGTTGGGAAGACCCGAGTATTCTCGGAATCCCGTGCTCAAGATATTTCGACAAAGGTAAAACTAATCCAGCAAGACCTCCCGGTGTGCCGACACCCTGATAGTAGTCGCGCGTATCTCGTCTCAGGCCACGACCGGATGGGACAACCTACAGGAAAATACCAGCCCTCGGGTTTCCCCAAGGTGGCCCTGCAGTCCGCCCAGTTGGACCAACACTCATGAGGAGCACTGGCCCGGGGGTTGATTAAGAGTCCTCGGGTGCTAGCCGGTCCCTATGCAAGTTTTTAGTTATTAGGCAAATGTAGTATCAAAGTTGGGTCTTGCTGGAAAAGCTTTAAGCAGTGCGAATTATCAAGGGGGGCTCATAAACCCCAACCGTGTTAGGAACGCAAAATCAAGGAACATAACGCCGATTTATCGGTTCTTAAGGCAGCATGAGTGGAACAAAACATCGAGCAAAAGGCCAAGCCTTCCACCCATTGCCAAGTATATATGTGCATTAATTAAATTAATAGACATTGTGATATTCCAACAACGTCCAGCTCCAACATGGAGCAATCTTCATCTTCACCTGCAACTAACAACGCTATAAGAGGGGCTGAGCGAGCGGTAACATAGCCAAACAACGGTTTGGTGGGATGGTGTCAAAGGTTAGAGGTTTCACGGCAACAAGGAGGGGCTGACAACAAATAGATAGGTAGCGTGACATATAGCGATAGCATCGAGACAACTAGCATGACAATGATAGAAATTTTTTCCGAGGTGACGGTCATCTTGCCTGGAATCCCGCAAGGAAGAAGAATGAGTCCATGAAGAAGACGAAGAAGAAGCCACGAAGACGAACCAAGCGTAGTCGAACAAATCCTCACGATAGCAACGAAACAAGCACTAACGAGAAGAAGCAGGCAACACGGTAAACACACCACACAAGAACATGACATAATGCTCAACCAAGTATGATGCAAGACAAGTATATATGATGCAAAACATGGCAAGAATGATGCACACAAGATCAACACAACCAAATAAGTTTAAATGAGGCCGGAAACAACATATAACAATTCCGGTAAGTCCTCATATGCAAATTTCGAAATTGGTCCAGATCTGAACAAACCTTAAGTTAAAGTTGTTAAACAGCAAGTTAACATGCACCATGATGATCTACTCGAAATTCTAGTCAAGTTTCATATAAAGTTCATTTAATTCGGAGCTACGGCCTAGAAGATATGAGCAAAACAAGATGAACATGGTAAAGATGCAAGATGCATCCACACATCAAGCAAACACACTTCAAACAGGTATACAACATGTTAATATGCATCTACATGCAAAAACACACAAGTTTCATATAGGACACGCTCAAAACGGAGCAACAGTTCAACACATACACATGAAACAAGATATAACAACAATCAGCCCAAAACTGCAAGTAGGCTTATAGTTGACATCAAAACAACATGATACAATAACATTTCATAGCATCAAAGGGCATGGCAAGCATGTACATACCAAGCACTACAAGTATGATCACTGAGCTACTACCAAACACCACTAGAACATGCTCAAAACATCATGGCAATATTGCAAAAGATAACAGTTTCACAGACTTAGTGAAATAAACTAAACTTGACAGCAACAACGACAAGTAGGCATGTTTGCAAGCTTGTGCAACTCATCTCAAAGCATATCATGGCATGTGAATATAATCAACAGCAAGAAGACATGTTTATGAAGCTACTCATGGCAAGAACATGGTCATAGGATGCATAGAACACTAGCTATTCACATGGCAAAACTGAACTTACTGATAACAGGCTGACAGAAACATTTTATAGCAACTTGAGAGCATGAAAACAATAAGCTACAACAGGCCATATATGCAAACAAGGGTATGGATGGATAGAGCATAACATGGACAACAAGACATGATCATTGGACAACCCAAAACATTCATGGATTTGAGTGGGGCAACAAGCAAACATGGCATCAGGTTATAACAGTTCCAGACTTAGCAGTTTTCAACAAGTCATAGAAATCAGCAACATCGAGTAGGTCACTTTGCAAGCTTGTCGCACTCAATACAAGGCATATCATGAAAAGTGGATTGCACCATAGCAAAGATGGCATGATTGTGCTTCTAAAACATATGGACATGTAGCTCAAACAAAAATAACATGCACAAAGATACAACCTCACAAACATGCTAACATATTGTTGATAGACAACAAGGACTTGACACTAACATCACATAACAGTTTTGCAACGAAGATTAAGACAACAAGATGAACAGTAACATGCATGCTAATGCATGCTAATGCATCTAACATGTAGAGCATATCACAACGAACATTTGGACATATCATTCATGCAAACGGAGCGCCGAGCACAAAGTTATGGGATGATGAACATGCACACATAAAATGAGTTTTACAGACTTAGTCGTTTTTCCAACATAAGAAAAAAACAGACGGCACAAGAAGCTATATCACGCACATGGCGAGGGATAGGGCCGGCGGGCGATCACCTAGCGGGCCGTGGCCCAGGTTGGTGAAGAGGCTCGGGCAGGCCGGTGCGGTGGGCCTCGGGGCCCGGCGTGGCCCAGACGCAGAGGTGGCCGGCCCAGGAGGCCGAACCATCGTCTCCTTCGCGCGTCCACACGAGCGGGGAGGAGGACGGCGACCCTGGCAGCGGCCATGGGAGTGCGCAAAACGAGGCGGAGACGTCCGGATCTGAGATGCGGTGGCGGAGGCGGTGCGATGCGGAGCTCGGGCGGCGATTGGGAACCCCGGCGGAGGGATCCGCGGGTTCAGGAGACATGGGGCACGGGAGGCGGGTCGCCGGCGACGAGCGGGGTTGAGGCGGCGGCGGATCCGAGGCTTGGGGACGGGATCGTGGCGGCGGGGTCTGCTCGGGACGCCGGAGGAAGGAGCTGGCGGCGGGTGGCGAGGAGCCCAGTCGGCGGCGGGGCTGGATGACGGGGCGGTGGCTCGGTCGCTCGGCCCGACGACGGGGGTTCGGGCCCGGGCGGGCCACATCCGGGCCCCGGCGGGCCACGGGGAAGTGGGCGCGGTGGAGAGAGGCGGCGGGGGACACGTGGCGGCGGTGGATTGGCTGGGGTGATGTTATGCCCAGTATGGGGTTATACCTCCTACGTGTCGAGGCACGACTTAAAGGTATAAGCCCATACTAGAATGATCTCAAGTATGGTATCTTTGCACGACTCATGTAAAAATAGGGATGAAATTGCAAAAGGATAGTTGGCTTACACTCGCCACATCACGCAATACATTACATAAGCAAATCATCATCCAAATAACATCACAGTCCGACTACGGACGAAGATCCAAATGAAAGATACCAAATAAACATAGCCACAAGGTCCGAATCGCCCCTAGTAGAAGCCACTACTGATCATCGGGATAGTGCACACAGTATCGACTACGTTCTTCATCGAACTCCCAGTACAGCTCGGTGCCGTCACCTGTGTAGTCCACCATAGTACCTGCATCTGGTGTTGTGTAGAATCTGTGAGCCACGGAGGACTCAGCAATCCCGTTCCCGGGTAGCAAAACTATCTAAGCCTTGGGTGTGGAACAAGGCTGAAGAAAAATAAAGGTTGCAGCTGCACTAGCACTAGCTTACGTGTTTAGAGCGAGAAGAGAAGTGCCACGGGCGTCAAAGTGATCACGAAGTGATCCTATCTAAGCACGTCAAACATAACCCCACCATTTTCACTTCCCGAACCCCTTTCGGAAAATGACCGTCACGGTTACTCACGCTGGTAGTGTGTTCTGAACATGGTGTCAAGTTTTCTACAACCGGATATTAACAAATTCCCATCTGCCACATAACCGCGGGCACGGCTTTCGAAAGTTCAAAACCCTGCAGGGGTGTCCCAACTTAGCCCATTACAAGCTCACGATCCGCGGAGTCGCAACTCCAAGGTGGGAAGACCCGAGTATTATCGGAATCCCGTGCTCAAGATACTCCGACTAAGGTAAAACTAATCCAGCAAATCCTCCCGGCGTGCCGACACCCTGATAGTAGCCGCGCGTATCTCGTCTCAGGCCATGACCGGATGGGCAATGCTACAGGTTTTTACCAGCCCTCGGGTTTCCCCAAGGTGGCCCTGCAGGACCCCCAGTTTGGACCAACACACATGTGGAGCACTGGCCCGGGTTGTTGATTAAGAAGAGGGTTTATAACTCCCTATGCAAGTTTTAGTTGTTTAGGCAAATGTAGTACCAATGTTGGGACTTGCTGGAAAAGCCTTAGCGCTAAGCGGTTTATCGAGGGGGTCCCATAACCCCAACCGTGTGAGGAACGCAAAATCAAGGAACATAACACCGGTTTATACGGTTCCTAGGATGGCATGAGTAGAACAAATCACCAAGCAAGAGGCTTAGCCTTCCACCCATTACCAATATATAGATGATTTAGTTTAAGAGTTTATATTGTGTGATATCCCAACAATAACTTCAACATGAAGCAAGAATCATCAAATCTTCTCCTGCAACTAGCAATGCTATAAGAAGGGGCTGAGCGAAGTTTACGTAGCCAAACAAAGGTTTGCTAGGTTGGGTGGTTAGACATATTCATGGTTACAATAGGAGGCTGACAAACAAACATGGGCATCGAGGCAATAAGCTAAAGAGCGAGACATCTAGCAATAGGCAAGGATAGTAATGATATCTGGGTCAGGTCATCTTGCCTGTCGAGTCGTCGATGGGATCGTAAGACGGCTCCTCGTACTCAACCTCGGTAGTAACCTCGTTCTCGTTCTCGGTCTCGGCTCCCGGCTCTACTCAACACAAGAACACAACGAGGCACAAAATCAAATAATGTGCAATGCACAATCAACATGATGCAAGTATGATGCATTTCATGACAAGGGAAGAAGCACACAAGAACAACACAAAACAACAAGTTTAAATGAGCCCGGAATCAACATATAGCTAATCCGGTAAGTCCTCATATGCATATTATGAAATTGGTCCAGATCTGAACAAACCTTAAGTTAAATTTGTTAAACATCAAGTTAACATGCACCATGACGACCTACACGAAATTCTAGTCTAGTTTCATATAAAGTTTGTTTAATTCGGAGCTATAGTCTAGAAGATATGAGCAAAACAAGACGAGCATGGCAACGGTGCACGATGCACCCAAACATCAAGCAAACACACCCCAAACATGTAAACAACATGATATTATGATTCTACATGCAAAATCACACAAGTTTCATATAGGGCATGCTCAAAACGGAGCAACGGTTCAACACATACACACGAAACAAGATTCAATGCAAAGCTGAAATTAACAGCCACATAGCAACTTTGGAGCAAGAAATATATACTCTACAACACCCAAACATGATGACAATAAGCATGGACATGAAGTAGACATATCCTACATAAAACAACTCCATTGGAGCAACTCCATAGGAGGCATGGATCAATAGCAACAAGCTACGCCAAATTGAACATGATGTTAAAAACCTGGCAGTCATAATTTATAGCAACTTGAGAGCAAGAAATAAATAAGCTACAACAAGCCATATGAGCAAGTGAGGGAATGGATGGATAGACAATAACATGGACAACAAGGAATGATCAATGGCCACTCCAAAACAAGCATGGATTTGACTAGGGCATCAAGCAAACATAGCATCAGGTTATGACAGATTCCAGACTTAGCAGAAATTTCACTAAGTATAAGACAGTTATGTTGGCATGGCATGTTTACAAGCATGTTTAAGTCACCTCAAGGCATATCATGGATAATGGTTTGCACCACAGCAAAGACCACATGATGGAGATTCTAAAACATATTGGCATGTGACAAGGGGACAAACACATCAATAGCAACGAGCACTTCAAATCAGCATCTCATAACATGTTTCATAACTTAACAGCCACATGCACTTTTGCAACCAAGTTTAACATGGCAATATGAACCCTAACATGAATGCTACAACAACCATCATGTAGAGCATCTCCATATGAACATTTTGACATATCATTTGCTTCATTTGGATAAACATGCACCAAGTTATCACATCTCAAACATGGCATGAAAATAACAAGTTGCAGCATTTTATAACAAGTAGCACTCTTGCAGATATTATGACCTCTAGATGATCTCAAACAAGCATGCCACAATGGAACAAAACGTAGAGCACATCACCACGATCATTTTGATATATCATATGCATAATTTGGACAAGCACAATAAAAGATACATCCATGCAAAGATGCCAAAAAATAAGCAAAACTCTGGGACTTAGAGAAAAAAACAACAACCTCAAGGGGGGGGGGGGGTTTCGGACGGACACGTCCGCTGACGTGGATCTTTGTCCGGCTACGCGGATCGGGCGGAGGACGAAGCGGGTCGGGTCGGGTCGGACCCGACCGACCGACCCGTTAGGGTTTCTGCGGCTGGATCGACGGATCGACGGCGGCGCGACCCTCCGGCGGCCGGCGGATCGACGGATCGGCGGGGCGGCCGGCACGGCGGGCGGAGGCCGGCGAGGGAAGGGGTCGTCAGAGCGACATCGAAGGCAGGTGCTCGGGCGGCGGTGGTGGTGTGCTCCGGCGGCGGATCTGTGGCGTTGAGGCGCGGTGGCGGCGTCGAGCCCTCGGGCTCCCGGCGCGTAGATCGGCAGCGAGGCGCCCGGCAGCGGGGAAGCGGCACCGGCGGCGGGGAAGCGGCACCGGCGGCGGGGAAGGCAAGGCGCGGGGCGGCGGAGACGAACGGGCGGCGGGGGCCCCGCCTGGGCCCGGCGGGCCGGCGGCGCGGGGAGGAGAGAGAGAGGTGGCGGCGGTGACGTGGCAGACGCTGATTGGCCGGGCGTGTCCGGGCGGACGTGTCCGGCGGCGCGGAGGGGCGGAAAATTAGGGTATCGTCCCCAAAATGGACGTGGGGGGCTAATTTATAGGCATAGGGAGCTAGGAGATTCCAAATGAGGAGCGGTTTTCGGTCACGCGATCACGATTCGACGACCGAGATGATGAGAAGGGTTGTACTGGGTTAGTGGGATGTTGTGGAGGGGGTCTTGGGCCTTAAAGAGGAGGTTCTTTTAGCCCAAAAGGTTAATCGTTGGAGTACCAAACGAACTCCAAACGCGACGAAACTTGACAGGCGGCCTACACGTACCAAAACAACATCGCACGACAAGTCTCGCGTCATTCCGGAAACGTTACACGACCACACACGAAAGAAGGACTCGGGGATGCCACGGGCACGTGTGTGAGTGTCGGATCTCGAAACGGACAACAGGAAGAGGCGAGTGGAACCGGGTGCAAGTGACAACACAAATGCAATGCAATGCAATGCACATGACAACATGACATGGATGAAATGCACACACGCACACGACAAAACGAAGAAACCCGAAATGAAGAAGAGCCCGGAAAGGAATTGATGAATCCAAAGTTTATATATTGCCATAATTGGAAAGTGTTACATCTGGGGCATTACAGGTGATGTGGCCGGCAGACATGTCCGGCGCGGGACGGACACGTCCGGCTGCGCGAGGAGGAAGAAGGCTAGGGTTTTACCCGTGATTAGAGGAGGGGGATGCAAATATATAGGTAGAGGGAGCTTGGAGTGTCCAAATGAGGTGTAGTTTTCGCCCACACGATCACGATCCAACGATCGAGAGCATGGAGGTGGTTGGATGGGCTAGCGGGCTGTTGTGGAGGGGTGTTGGGCCAAAAGAGAAAGGGCTTCCGGCGGTTAACGCGGTTAACTATTGGGGCATCAAACGGACTCCGAATGCGACGAAATTTGACAGACGGTCTACCTATGCTATAATAAGACCACACGCCAAGTTTCATCCCGTTCTGAGAACATTTTCGGCCACTCATAAAATAATTATTTGGAGGTGCCGCGGGCGCGTGTGAGTGTGTCTGGGCTCAGAACGACAACAGAGAGAACGGGGAGACTCAGACGGATGCAAGTTTTGAAAACGTGATGATGTAATGCACATGATGACAAGGCAAAGTGCAACACGCAAGCAGATGACATGGCAACGACAATGAATAACTAGCTGACACCTGGCACAACGGTCTCGGGGTGTCACACCTCAGGTCTTTGTGGTCGAGGTAAGCTCTCCCGCGAGTGAGGAGGTTCCATTAGCTCTAGTTGTCGAGCCACATGCTCCAACTTGGGCGCATCACGTCGTCCACTACCTCCAAACTGGACAACTTCCCGAGAAGTAAGAAGAAGCTGAAAGAGTAGCCTGGAGGGCCAGTATGTATCAGTTCATCAACAACACACTATACAGAAGGAGGCCCAACTATGTGAACTTGAAGTGCATTTGCTCGGAAGAAGGAAAGGAACTGTTGGTAGAGATACATCAAAGCGTGTGTGGCTCTCATATTGGTTCAAGAGCCTTGGTTGGAAAATCTTTTCGGCAAGGTTTCTACTGGCGCATGGCCCTCCAAGATGTGACTGAGCTAGTCACTAGATGTGAAGCCTGCCAGTTCCACTCCAAGAATATCCATCAGCCTGCTCAGACTCTCTAGACGACCCCTTTGTCATGGCCGTTTTTGGTCTGGGTGCTCGATATCTTGGGCCCCTTCCCCCGTGCTTCCGGGGGATTTGAATAGTTGTACGTCGCCATCGACAAGTTTTCAAAGTGGCCAGAAGTAGAGCCTGTGAGGAAGGTGACCGCACAGTGAACTATCAAGTTCTTAAAAGGATTGATGTGCCGTTTCGGAGTACCCTCCACAGAGTCATCACTAACAACGGCACCCAGTTCAGAAGCCGCGCCTTCATGCAATACGTTCATGCCCACAAAATCAAGATCTCATTAGCCTCTGTTGCCCATCCCATACGCAATGGACAAGCTGAGAGGGAGAATGCTGAAGTGCTACGAGGACTTAAGACAAGAACATTCGATAGGCTGCAGAAGTGTGGCAGGCGATGGATCGACGAGCTACCGATGGCTCTCTGGTCCCTCTTTACGACACCAAATTGAGCTACCATGATGCGGAGCATCCAAAGGTCATCCCCATGGACCCTTCATCGCCTCACCAAGTGCCCAAAGGACCAATGACTCGAGCCCGTGCAAGAGCTCTCGAGACCGAGGTGACTTCGCTCCTCTCTAGACATCTTTCCGATTCACATGAGACATGGCTTCTACCCTCATCAGAAACTCTGTGCATACTCAGGTACTTGGGTGAAGGCCACGGGACAGCTCTGCACAGCGGTCAAGACGGCGAGATCGGCAAGTGCTTGGAACAAGAAGAAGGAAGGCTGAAGATGCTACAGGCACCGGACGTCCGGCCCACACCGGACGACCGACGACTTCCAGGCACCGGACGACAGGCGTCCACCGGACGACCGGCGGCTCCCAGACGACCGGACGACCGGAAGCCACCGGACGTCCGTGATACCGACCACAGAACGTAATTAGCGGAAATCCGAGGATTACCGGACGTCCGGTCCCTCCGGAACCACCGGACGTCCGCTCCGACGGCGTCATCCCCGTGTAATATATACTCGTTGACTTCAATCCTTTCGGAGGAGCTTTTGGATAGCTCATCATAGACCTTTGTGGTTCCTCTCCTATGAGACCGTGGCCTTTTCGCAGAAGATCCACCTCGGATTCAAGGCCTCCACATCGGAGAAGATCCCAAGGGATACCCAAGACCTCCTCCGGGAGAAGACTACCTTTGTACCACCGTGGTTTGACTATGGATCATGTATCTTGATGTGTATCGTGGATCTAGCACCTGTGTGACCGTATTTGTGTTGATTTGAGTGTTTCCCCTCGTGTTTTCCTCCGTATCCTCCTTGTGTTCTCCGTGTTCATCGTGGGATAACCTTCTTTCGTGAAAGATCTGCCGATTAGGGTTCCACCCTACATCATATTTGGTATCATGAGCATAGGTTGATCACGAATTTGGAGCCCCACACCCTGTTTTCTAGCTTGTTTTTGTTGTGTTCCTCCCAATTTCAAAAATAGCCCCAATTTTTTTTTGTGATCTGTTGATTTGGCAAGATTTTGTTGATTTTGTTCCATGGATTTGCCGTGCCACGAGTGGATCTAGCTTTTCCCCACCTTTTCACCGTTTTTCATCCGCAACTTCGGCCAAGTTTGACCAATTTGGCCACGGATCCGCGTAACCTAGCCCAGACCTACCAAACGACCGACCGTTTACCGGACGTCCGGCACCTCTCGAGACACCGGACGTCCGCTAAACACCGGACGACCGGCACCCCACCTATAGAAACTATTACCGGATTTCCGGGACTTACCGGACGTCCGACCCCTTCCGACCGACCGGACGACCGGCAACCTACCGGACGTTCGACGTACCCTGACGAAGCTGAATTTGTTCAGTTTTGTTCCACCTTTCCGCTACCACCTACCTTTCATTCCACCACCATTTCCGCAAACACCATCGCTTAACCGCTACGATTTGGAACATCTTGTCTCCCTTTGCCTTGGATATTTGAGTTGTGGTTTCACCGTTTCCTTGGATGTTTAGGCTACCTCGGAATGGCAAGACTTCGACAACACCGCCGCTCACCTTCGGCAAGGACGGTAACATCGACGACACTTTGTTCATTCTACCTTGCAATTGCATTGTCACCCTATGGACCATCTTTGCGTAGCTTTCCCATTGAGACTAGCCATTTGAGTATTGCCGGGCCACGTCACTTGTGCACATTAGTGATAGTCATAGATATTGCATACCATATCATCATATCTCCGTGTGCCACAAGAGTGATCCGCATACACAATAGCTACCTTGATCCGAGAAGCATGCATAAGTATCCAAAGAAAGAGCTCACAAGATTTTAAGCAAAAGAGCCAACCAAACCTTATAAGCAAAACGACAATAGCATCATACGCCTTGCATCAAAAGAGATCATATAAGATAGCAATACCATCTTGTGCTCAAGCATCGGCACATCATACACTCATAGCATACTTGTGATAGATAGTCGTTATGTTAAGCAATCGGTTAGCGTCTCTCTAGTGTTGTGCAACACGAGCATTTTCCATGGTTTCCACATTTTTGCTCACCCTTGGTTGCACAACCACATTTATCTATCTGTGCGTGTGTTCCGTGTGCTACTTTGCTAGTGATCTACTTGTTGCATGAGCAAATTGTGAACCATTTTCAACATCTTTGAGTCACTTTGACGATTGCATTGAATTTATGCCACCATCCTAACCAAGCTCCTCTCAAAGCTTTACTCGCGTAGGTGTGAGAATCGACACGAAGTGGTACCAATAGTGCTATTTCCGGGTTACATTATTGAGTGATCATTGATCCATTTTCAACGTCGGTTAAGGTACATTTGGTATTGTCTTCTCCTTTCCCCCACTCACATACTTGCTTGCCATGATGGATAGGCCAAGTACATCTTTGAACCCGCCTTTCGACGATCCTCAAGAAGCAAACAACTACGTCACCAAACTACATCTCTTTGGTGTACAATGAGCTCTCCATCAAGAAAGTGAAGCTATGCGCGAGTACATTGGTCAAGTCGCCGAGGACGCGCGCCAATTTGAAGCAAGAACAAAAGAGCAATTCGACATCATCAACACCAACATGTCTACTCAATTCAACGAGCTACGGACATTGATAGCCAACCGACGTTCTCCTTCCACATCTTCTCAAAGACGAAGCCGCTCAAGTCGACATACCGACTCCACGGATGGCTCAAGTACCCCTACATCAAACACTCTTCGTCAAGCCGCACGTCAAGCTCGACATGACAACCGGAATCCACTTTATGACAAGAGTTCACAAGAGCTATTTGAAGAGCAAGAAAGTCGACATCGCCAAAACCAAGCTACACTTGAGCAAGCACAAGAACGGCAACGACTACGCCAACAACAACAAGAGCGAGCACGTCAATACCAAGAAGAACAAGATGCTGAGGCTAATCGCCAAGCACAACAACGTCGAGAGGCTCATGCTCTTGAGGCGCAACGAGCATTACGTGATGCACATCGCAATGTGGCAGCTCGCACTCGACACACTCGTCAAGAAGAGGATTTCCTTCGCGATGAGATGCAAGAGAGGCGTCACCCAGCAAGAATGCAAGAAGAAGTTCCTCCTCAAGCACGACAAGAGCATCAACCTCAACACGAACCACAAGCTCGACAAGCACACCATGATAATGGACATCTACTTCATCAAGAGCAACATGAGATTGTCAATCGTCCCAATCAAGAACGCCCTCACAATAGGCATGGAAACAATGAAGAGCATCGCTATGGCAAGCTCAAGTTCACCATGCCAAAGTTTTCCGGAAGCATTGACCCCGAAGACTACCTCTCATGGGCATTGAAGGTTGACAAGATCTTTCGACTTCACAACTTCTATGAAGAGAAGAAGATTGCTATGGTATCCCTTGAGTTCCAAGACTATGTTCTCATATGGTGGGAGCAAATCATCGAGAGAAGAGAAGCAAAAAGCAAACCTCCTATCACCACTTGGGCTCAAATGAAAGAAGTCATGAGAGCACGCTTTGTGCCTACACACTACAACCGTGACTTGTTCAAGAAGCTACAACTCCTCAAGCAAGGTACCAAGTCCGTTGAAGAGTACTACAAGGAGATGGAGATTGCCATGATAAGAGCCAACATCACGGAAGATGAAGAGCAAACAATGGAGAGATTCTTGAATGGACTCAACTATCCTATCAAGAAGATTGCGGACTTCCAACCATACAACAATCTCCTCGAGCTAGTACATCAAGCAACCACAAGTTCAAGAGGACTACAAGTACTCCAAGTTCAGCTCCAAGAACTTCGGCTCCTACAACCAAGCTTCAATGACTTCGGCTACTCCTCCTACCTCTACCAAGCCATCTACAAACTTCGGTGACAAGTCAAGCTACAAGAATGCGACTACATTGAGTCATCCACCTTCTACCAACAACTTCAAGCCAAGAGCTTCATCAACTACAACTCCAACCGAAGACAACTCCAAGACGAGTTCCATCAAATGCTTCAAGTGTCAAGGGCGAGGCCACAAGTCATTTGAGTGCAAGACTGTTCGCACCATGATCATCAACGATGACGGTTCTTATGATTCAATGAGCGACGATGAGATGGAAGCACTTGAGCATGTAGCTATGCATCGCCAAGTGAATGAAGAAGAAGACCATCAAGTGTTTTGCGACAATGACTCAACTCCCAACCTTGTTATCTCCAAGGTCTTGACACTCCAACACCAACAAGATGACGACCAACGATGTCACATTTTCCATACCAAGGCCGGCATCAATGGACGCTCCGTCAAGGTTATCATCGATGGAGGAAGTTGTCACAACTTGGCAAGCGAAGAGCTATGCGACAAGCTTCACTTGGTCAAGACGAAGCATCCTCACCCCTACAAGGTCCAATGGCTCAAAGACGCCGGAATTATTCGAGTCGAGCACACCGTGCAAGTCACTTTCAAGATAGGCGCCTACGAGGAAACTCTTGAATGTGATGTGATCCCCATGTCCGTGTGCCACCTTATTCTTGGACGACCATGGCAATATGACCGTGGAGTCACACACAATGGACGGACCAATCACTATAGCTTCAAGATGAAGGGCAAGGAATTTGTGCTCCGACCAATGTCTCCAAGTCAAGTAGCCGCCGTCAAACACTTACCTACCAACCATCGTGGAGAGAAGGGTGAGAGAGTGAGCCACCAAAAGGAGAGTGAGAGCCACAAGCCAAATATGAGCGACTCCACGATGAGCGACAAGAAGCAACTAGTGCTATTTGCCACCAAAAGTGAGATGAGAGAAGTGTGTGAGAACCCATCGAGTGTCTTTCACCTTGTGCTTTTATGCAAAGGGGAAGCCAAACCTACTAACACTTCACCACCTCTACCTTTAGTGTTGTCTCAATTGTTGCAGGAATTCTCGGACGTCTTTCCCGATGAACTACCTACGGGCCTACCTCCACTTCGCGGAATCGAACACCGCATCGACCTCATACCCGGCGCACCACTTCCAAACAAGGCTCCTTACCGCGTCAACCCCGAGGAAACAAAGGAGATACAACGACAAGTGCAACAACTCATCGGCAAAGGTCATGTACGTGAAATCTTAAGCCCTTGTGCCGTTCCGGTTATTCTCATGCCTATGAAAGATGGAAGTTTTTGCATGTGCTCCGATTGTCGACCCATAAATGCTATCACCGTTAGATACCGTTATCCTATTCCACGCTTAGACGACATGCTTGATGAATTATGTGGTGCCACCATCTTTTCGAAAATTGATCTTAAAAGTGGTTACTACCAAATTCGCATTCAAGAGGGTGATGAGTGGAAAATGGCTTTCAAAACCAAATTTGGGTTATATGAGTGGCTTGTTATGCCAATGGGTTTATCGGAAGCACCCGGTTCATTTATGCTTCTTATGCATTTTTGTCTTCGACCCTACATAGGTGTCTTTGTAGTGGTTTACTTTGACGACATCCTTGTTTTTAGCAAGACGCTAGAGGACCATGTGACACACATCCGTATGGTTTTACAAACCCTTCGAAAAGAGCGCTTATATGCTAATAGGGAAAAATGCACTTTTGGCGTTAACAAGGTCGTCTTCCTAGGATTTGTCGTTTCTTCACAAGGTGTTCACGTTGATGAAACTAAAATTGAAGCAATTAAAACTTGGCCTCAACCAACGAATCTCATGCAAGTGCGTAGTTTCCTTGGTCTAGCCGGTTTCTACCGATGTTTTGTGAAGGACTTTAGCACTATTGCTATGCCTCTACACGCCTTGAGCAAGAAGAACGCACCCTTCATTTGGGGTCCTTCGCAAGACACCGCGTTCAATGAGCTAAAAAGCATGCTTACCCACGTACCACTTCTAGCCCTACCAAACTTTGATATACCTTTTGAGATCCATTGTGACGCTAGTGGTACCGGCATAGGTGGCGTGCTCATGCAAGAAAAGCGCCCAATCACATACTTTAGCGAGAAGCTATCCGGAGCGCAACTCAACTACCCTATCTATGATAAAGAGCTTTATGCCTTGGTGAGAGTTTTACGTGTTTGGGAACATTATCTTAGACCTCATGAATTCATTCTTCATACGGACCATGAGACTCTCAAGTATCTCAAAGGTCAAACTAAGTTGAACAAGCGTCATGCCAAGTGGAGTGAGTTCATTGAGTCGTTTCCCTATGTCATCAAGTACATCAAAGGCAAAGAAAATGTTGTGGCGGACGCGCTTTCCCGCAAATGCATGTTTGTTACGCAACTTGAGTTGAATGTTATTGGCTTTGAGCACATAAAAGATTTATATGAGCACGATCCTTTCTTTGCAAATCGTTATGCTAAGTGTTTGACTCACACTTCTTGGGAACGTTACTACATAAAGGATGGATATCTTATGAGAGCTAACAAACTTTGCATTCCCGAATCTTCGCTTCGTTTGCTCCTTTTGCAGGAATCGCATGGAGGAGGACTCATGGGACACTTTGGATGCGACAAGACATTTTTCACACTCTCAAAGAACTACTTTTGGCCCAAGATGCTCCGTGACGTCTCACGCCTCACCAACCAATGTTCTACATGCCGCAAAGCTAAGTTAAAAGCTCAATCTCATGGTCTTTACATGCCTCTTCCTATTCCATACCATCCATGGGAAGACATAAGCATGGATTTTGTACTTGGTTTGCCTAGGACTCAAAACGGCAAAGATTCCGTGTTAGTTGTCGTGGATAGATTCTCTAAAATGGCTCATTTCATTCCTTGTAAGAAGATCGACGATGCTTCACATGTTGCAAATCTCTTTTGTAGGGAGGTCATTCGTCTACACGGCATGCCCAAAACGATCGTGTCGGACCTGTTGGGGAACGTAGTATTTTAAAATTTTCCTACGATCACGCAAGATCTATCTACCAGATGCATAGCAACGAGAGGGAAGAGTGTGTCTACGTACCCTCGTAGACCGGAAGCGGAAGCGTCAAGTGACGCGGTTGATGTAGTCGAACTTCTTCGCGATTCAACCGATCAAGCACCGAACGTACGACACCTCCGCGTTCAGCACACGTTCAGCTTGATGACGTCCCACGAGCTCTTGATCCAGTTGAGCTTCACGGGAGAGTTTCGTCAGCACGACGGCGTGGTGACGGATATGATGTATTCACCGGCGCAGGGCTTCGCCTAAGCACTGCAACGGTATGACCGAGGTGTGTTTCTGTGGAGGGGGGCACCGCACACGGCTGGAACAATTCAACTTGTGTGTCTTTGGGTGCCCCCCTGCCCCCGTATATAAAGGAGCAAGGGAGGAGGGCCGGCCGGCCTCCTATGGTGCGGCTAGGGCAATCCTACTAGGAATAGGATTGCAATCCTATTCCTAGTAGGAGTCCATCAAGAAGGAAGAGAGGGAAAGGAAAAGAGGGAGAGGTGGCGCCACCCCAATCCTAGTCCAACTAGGATCCCTAGTTGGGGCGCCGGCCAGCCTCTATGGGCTGCCTCTCTCTTTTCCTTAAGGCCCACTATGGACCATCCCCCCTCGTAGGGGGTTCCGGTAACCCCCTCCGGCAATCCAGTTAAATCCGAAACTATTCCGGAACACTTCCGGTGTCCGAATATAGTCGTCCCATATATCAATCTTTATGTCTCGGACATTCCGAGACTCCTCGTCATGTCCGTGATCTCATCCGGGACTCCGAACTACCTTCGGTACATCAAAACTCATAAACTCATAATACCGATCGTCATCAAACGTTAAGCGTGCGGACCCTACGGGTTCGAGAACTATGTAGACATGACCGAGACTCATCTCCGGTCAATAACCAATAGCGGAACCTGGATGTTCATATTGGCTCCTACATATTCTACGAAGATCTTTATCGGTCAAACCGCATAACAACATACGTTGTTCCTTTTGTCATCGGTATGTTACTTGTCCGAGATTCGATCGTCGGTATATCCATACCTAGTTCAATCTCGTTACCGGCAAGTCTGTTTACTCGTTCCGTAACAAATCATCTTGTGACTAGCTCATTAGTCTTTTGCTTGCAAGTCTTATTGTGATGTGTGTTACCGAGAGGGCCCAGAGATACCTCTCCGACATTCGGAGTGACAAATTCTAATTTTGATCTATGCCAACACCACAAATACTTTCGGAGACACCTGTAGAGCATCTTTATGATCACCCAGTTACGTTGTGACGTTTGATGGCACACAAGGTGTTCCTACGGCATTCGGGAGTTGCATAATCTCATAGTCATAGGAACATGTATAAGTCATGAAGAAAGCAATAGCAATAAAACTAAACGATCATAGTGCTATGCTAACGGATGGGTCTTGTCCATCACATCATTCTCCTAATGATGTGACCCCATTGATCAAATGACAACTCAGGTCAATGGTTAGGAAACATAACCATCTTTGATCAATGAGCTAGTCTAGTAGAGGCATACTAGGGAAACTCTATTTTGTCTATGTATTCACACATGTACTAAGTTTCCGATTAATACAATTCTAGCATGAATAATAAACATTTATCATGATATAAGGAAATATAAAATAACAACTTTATTATTGCCTCTAGGGCATATTTCCTTCAGTCTCCCACTTGCACTAGAGTCAATAATCTAGTTCACATCGCCATGTGATTTAACACCGATAGTACACATCGTCATGTGATTAACACACATAGTTCACATCGCCATGTGACCAACACCCAAAGGGTTTACTAGAGTCAATAATCTAGCTCACATCGCTATGTGATTAACACCCAAATAGTACTAAGGTGTGATCATGTTTTGCTTCTTGAGAGAAGTTTAGTCAACGGGTCTGTCACATTCAGATCCGTATGTATTTCGCAAATTTCTATGTGTCTACAATGCTCTGCATGGAGCTACTCTAGCTAATTTCTCCCACTTTCAATACGCATCCAGATTGATACTTAGAGTCATCTGGATTTAGTGTTAAAGCTTGCATCGGCGTAACCCTTTACGACGAACTCTTTATCACCTCCATAATCGAGAAACATTTCCTTAGTCATCCCGTTACTAAGGATAATTTTGACCGCTGTCCAGTGATCTACTCCTAGATCACTATTGTACCTCCTTGCCAAACTCATGGCAAGGTACACAACAGGTTTGGTACACAGCATGGCATACTTTATAGAACCTATGGCTGCGGCATAGGGAATGACTTTCATTCTCTCTATATTTTTCTGCCGTGGTCTGGCTTTGAGTCTTACTAAACTTCACACCTTACAAGTCAGGCAAGAACTCCTTCTTTGACTGATCCATTTTGAACTACTTCAAAATCTTATCAAGGTATGTACTCATCGAAAGTCTTATCAAGCGTCTTGATCTATTTCTATAGATCTTGATGCCCAATATGTAAGCAGCTTCACCGAGGTCTTTCTTTGAAAAACTCCTTTCAAACACTCATTTATGCTTTCCAGAAAATTCTACATCATTTCCGATCGACAATATGTCATTCACATATACTCATCAGAAAGGTTGTAGTGCTCCCACTCACTTTCTTGTAAATACAGGCTTCACCGCAAGTCTGTATAAAACTATATGCTTTGATCAACTTATCAAAGTGTATATTCCAACTCCGAGATGCTTGCACCAGTCCATAGATGGATCGCTGGAGCTTGCACAATTTGCTAGCACCTTTAGGATTGACAAAACCTTCTGGTTGCATCATATACAACTCTTCTTTAATAAATCCATTAAAGAACGCATTTTCGTTATCCATTTGCCAGATTTCATAAAATGTGGCAATTGCTAACATGATTCAGACAGACTTAAGCATCGCTACGGGTGAGAAAATCTCATCGTAGTCAACACCTTGAACTTGTCGAAACCCTTTCGCAACAAGTCGAGCTTTGTAAACAGTAACATTACCGTCTGCGTCGGTCTTCCTCTTGAAGATCCATTTATTTTCGATGGCTTGCCGATCATCGGGCAAGTCAACCAAAGTCCACACTTTGTTCTCATACATGGATCCCATCTCAGATTTCATGGCCTCAAGCCATTTTGCGGAATCTGGGCTCATCATTGCTTCCTCATAGTTCGTAGGTTCATCATGGTCCAGTAACATGACTTCCAGAACCGGGTGCCGTACCACTCTGGTGCGGAACGTACTCTGGTTATCTACGAAGTTCAGCAGTAACTTGATCCGAAGTTTCATGATCATCATCATTAGCTTCCTCACTAATTGGTGTAGGAATCACTGGAACCAGTTTCTGTGATGTACTACTATCCAATTCGGGAGAAGGTACAATTACCTCATCAAGTTCCACTTTCCTCCCACTCACTTCTTTCGAGAGAAACTCCTTCTCTAGAAAGGATCCACTTTTAGCAACAAAGACCTTGCCTTCGGATCTGTGATAGAAGGTGTACCGAACAGTTTCTTTTGGGTATCCTATGAAGATTTACTTCTCCGATCTGGGTTCGAGCTTATCATGTTGAAACTTTTTCACATAAGCATCGCAGTCCCAAACTTAAAGAAATGACAGCTTAGGTTTCTCGTCAAACCACAGTTCATACGGTGTCATCTCCATGGATTTAGATGGTGCCCTATTTAACGTGAATGTAGATGTCTCTAATGCATAACCCCAAAAGCGATAGTGATAGATCGGTAAGAGACATCATCGATCGCACCATATCTAATAAAGTACGGTTATGACGTTCGAACACACCATTACACTATGGTGTTCCAGGTGGCGTGAGTAGTGAAACTATTTCACATTGTTTTTACTGAAGGCCAAACTCGCTAACTCAAATATTTTACCTCTACGATCATATCGTAGAAACTCTTATTTTCTTGTTACGATGATTCTCCACTTCACTCTGAAATTCTTTGAACTTTTCAAATGTTTTAGACTTGTGCTTCATTAAGTAGATATACCCATATCTGCTCAAATCATCAATGAAGGTCAGAAAATAACGATACCCGCCGCGAGCTTCAACACTCATTGGTCCACATACATCTGTATGTATGATCTCCAACAAATCTGTTGCTCGCTCCATTGTTCCGGAGAACGGAGTTTTAGTCATCTTGCCCATGAGGCATGGTTCGCAAGCACCAAGTGATTCATAATCAAGTGATTCCAAAAGTCCATCACTATGGAGTTTCTTCATGCGCTTTACACCATTATGACCTAAACAGCAGTGCCACAAATAAGTTGCACTATCATTATTAACCTTGCATCTTTTGGCTTCAATATTATGAATATGTGTATCACCACGATCGTGATCCAACAAACTATTTTCATTGGGTGTATGACCATCGAAGGTTTTATTCATGTAAACAGAATAACAATTATTCTATGACTTTAAATGAATAACCGTATTGCAACAAATATGATCAAATCATATTCATGCTCAACGCAAATGCCAAATAACATTTATTTAGGTTTTACACTAATCCCGAAAGTATAGGGAGTGTGCGATGATGATCATATCAATCTTGGAACCACTTCCAACACACATCATCACTTCACCTTTAACTAGTCTCTGTTCATTCTGCAATTCTCGTTTCGAGTTACTAATTTTAGCAATTGAACCGGTATCAAATACCCAGGGGTTGCTATGAACACTAGTAAAGTACACATCAATAATCTGTATATCAAAATATACCTTTGTTCACTTTGCCATCCTTCTTATCCGCCAAGTATCTAGGGCAGTTCCACTTCCAGTGACCATTTCCTTTGCAGTAGAAGCACTTAGTTTCAGGCTTGAGTTTTAGCTTTGGGTTTCTTCATGGGAGTGACAACTTGCTTGTCATTCTTCTTGAAGTTCCCCTTCTATCCCTTTGCCCTTTACTTGAAACAAGTGGTCTTGTTAACCATCAACACTTGATGCCTTTTCATGATTTCTACCTTCGCCGACTTCAGCATCGCGAAGAGCTCGGGAATTCCTTTCGTCATCCCTTGCATATTATAGTTCATCACGAAGTTCTACTAACTTGGTGATAGTGACTAGAGAACTTTGTCAATTACTATCTTATCTGGAAGATTAACTCCCACCTGATTCAAGTAATTGTAGTACCCAGACAATCTGAGCACATGCTCACTGGTTGAGCTATTCTCCTCCATCTTGTAGGCAAAGTACTGTCAGAAGTCTTATACCTCTCTACACGGGCATGAGTATGAAATACTAATTTCAACTCTTGGAACATCTTATATGCTCCGTGGCGTTCAAAACGTTTTTTGAAGTCCCGGTTCTAAGCCGTAAAGCATGGTGCACTTAAACTATCAAGTAGTCATCATACCGAGCTTTTTTCAAAACGTTCATAACGTCAACATCTGCTCTTGCAATAGGTATGTCACCTAGCGGTGCATCAAGGACATAATTCTCTGTGCAGCAATGAGGATAATCCTCAGATCACGAAACAATTCCGCATCATTGCTACTAACATCATTCAACTTAGTTTTCTCTAGGAACATATAAAAAATAAACGGGGAGCAACATCGCGAGCTATTGATCTACAACATAGATATGCTAATACTACGAGGACTAAGTTCATGATAAATTAAAGTTCAATTTAATCATATTACTTAAGAACTCCCACTTAGATAGACATCCCTCTAGTCATCTAAATGATCACATGATCCAAATCAACTAAATCATGTCCGATCATCACGTGAGATGGAGTAGTTTCAATGGTGAACATCTTATGTTGATCATATCTACTATATGATTCACGCTCGACCTTTCGGTCTCCAGTGTTCCGAGGCCATATCTGCATATGCTAGGCTCGTCAAGTTTAACCCGAGTATTCTGCGTGTGCAAAACTGGCTTACACCCGTTGTATTTGAACGTAGAGCTTATCACACCCGATCATCACGTGGTGTCTCGGCACGACGAACTTTCGCAACGGTGCATACTCAGGGAGAACACTTATACCTTGAAATTTAGTAAGGGATCATCTTATAATGCTACCGTCGTTCTAAGCAAAATAAGAAGCATAATAAGATAAACATCACATGCAATCAAAATATGTGACATGATATGGCCATCATCATCTTGTGCTTTTGATCTCCATCTCCAAAGCACCGTCATGATCACCTTCCGTCACCGGCGCGACACCTTGATTTCCATCGTAGTATCGTTGTCGTCTCGCCAACTATTGCTTCTACGACTATCGCTACCGCTTAGTGATAAAGTAAAGCAATTACATGGCGATTGCATTTCATACAATAAAGCGACAACCATATGGCTCCCGCCAATTGCCGATAACATTACAAAACATGATCATCTCATACAAAACCGTATAACTCATCATGTCTTGACCATATCACATCACAACATGCCCTGCAAAAACAAGTTAGACGTCCTCTACTTTGTTGTTGCAAGTTTTACGTGGCTGCTACGGGCTTAGCAAGAACCGTTCTTACCTACGCATACAAAACCACAACGATGTTTCGTCAAGTATGTGCTGTTTTAACCTTCACAAGGACCGGGCGTAGTCACACTCGATTCAGCTAAAGTGAGAGAGACAGACACCCGCCAGTCACCTTTAAGCAACGAGTGCTCATAACGATGAAACCAGTCTTGCGTAAGCGTACGCGTAATGTCGGTCCGGGCCGCTTCATCTCACAATACCGCCGAAGCAAAGTATGACATGCTGATAAGCAATATGACTAGTATCGTCCACAACTCACTTGTGTTCTACTCGTGCATATCATCTACGCATAGACCTGGCTCTGATACCACTGTTGGGGAACGTAGTATTTTAAAATTTTCCTACGATCACGCAAGATCTATCTACCAGATGCATAGCAACGAGAGGGAAGAGTGTGTCTACGTACCCTCGTAGACCGGAAGCGGAAGCGTCAAGTGACGCGGTTGATGTAGTCGAACTTCTTCGCGATTCAACCGATCAAGCACCGAACGTACGGCACCTCCGCGTTCAGCACACGTTCAGCTTGATGACGTCCCACGAGCTCTTGATCCAGTTGAGCTTCACGGGAGAGTTTCGTCAGCACGACGGCGTGGTGACGGATATGATGTATTCACCAGCGCAGGGCTTCGCCTAAGCACTGCAACGGTATGAGCGAGGTGTGTTTCTGTGGAGGGGGGCACCGCACACGGCTGGAACAATTCAACTTGTGTGTCTTTGGGTGCCCCCCTGCCCCCGTATATAAAGGAGCAAGGGAGGAGGGCCGGCCGGCCTCCTATGGTGCGGCTAGGGCAATCCTACTAGGAATAGGATTGCAATCCTATTCCTAGTAGGAGTCCATCAAGAAGGAAGAGAGGGAAAGGAAAAGAGGGAGAGGTGGCGCCACCCCAATCCTAGTCCAACTAGGATCCCTAGTTGGGGCGCCGGCCAGCCTCTATGGGCTGCCTCTCTCTTTTCCTTAAGGCCCACTATGGACCATCCCCCCTCGTAGGGGGTTCCGGTAACCCCCTCCGGCAATCCAGTTAAATCCGAAACTTTTCCGGAACACTTCCGGTGTTCGAATATAGTCGTCCCATATATCAATCTTTATGTCTCGGACATTCCGAGACTCCTAGTCATGTCCGTGATCTCATCCGGGACTCCGAACTACCTTCGGTATATCAAAACTCATAAACTCATAATACCGATCGTCATCAAACGTTAAGCGTGCGGACCCTACGGGTTCGAGAACTATGTAGACATGACCGAGACTCATCTCCGGTCAATAACTAATAGCGGAACCTAGATGTTCATATTGGCTCCTACATATTCTACGAAGATCTTTATCGGTCAAACCGCATAACAACATACGTTGTTCCTTTTGTCATCGGTATGTTACTTGTCCGAGATTCGATCGTCGGTATATCCATACCTAGTTCAATCTCGTTACCGGCAAGTCTCTTTACTCGTTCCGTAACACATCATCTTGTGACTAGCTCATTAGTCTTTTGCTTGCAAGTCTTATTGTGATGTGTGTTACCGAGAGGGCCCAGAGATACCTCTCCGACATTCGGAGTGACAAATTCTAATCTTGATCTATGCCAACACCACGAATACTTTCGGAGACACCTGTAGAGCATCTTTATGATCACCCAGTTACGTTGTGACGTTTGATGGCACACAAGGTGTTCCTACGGTATTCGGGAGTTGCATAATCTCATAGTCATAGGAACATGTATAAGTCATGAAGAAAGCAATAGCAATAAAACTAAACGATCATAGTGCTATGCTAACGGATGGGTCTTGTCCATCACATCATTCTCCTAATGATGTGACCCCATTGATCAAATGACAACTCATGTCTATGGTTAGGAAACATAACCATCTTTGATCAATGAGCTAGTCTAGTAGAGGCATACTAGGGAAACTCTATTTTGTCTATGTATTCACACATTTACTAAGTTTCCGGTTAATACAATTCTAGCATGAATAATAAACATTTATCATGATATAAGGAAATATAAAATAACAACTTTATTATTGCCTCTAGGGCATATTTCCTTCAGGACCGGGACGTCAAGTTCTTGAGGTACTTTTGGAAAACCCTAGTGCCAAACTCGTAATCAAGCTACTCTTCTCTTCGGCGTACCATCCACAAACCGACGGCCAAACGGAGGTGACGAACCGAATGCTTTCGACGCTTCTTCGCGTGTTGATCAAGAAGAACATCACGGAATGGGAGCAATGCTTGCCCATCGCCGAGTACGCCTACAACCGCGCAAGACATTAGACTACCAGCAAGTCCCCTTTCGAGGTCGTCTACGGCTTCAACCTGTTGTCCCCATTGGACATCCTACCTCTACCTCTACAAGAGCGCATCAACATGGACGCAAGTGCACGAGCAAGCTATCTCAAGAAGGTGCATGAAGATACAAGGGCAATGATCGAGCGACAAGTCCATCGTCTCACCACCAAGATCAACGTCAACAAGGCACCAATGGTGTTCCAACCGGGAGATCTTGTTTGGCTTCATCTTCGTAAGGACCGTTTCCCACACGAGCGCAAGTCCAAACTACTACCTCGCGCCGACGGACCCTTCAAGGTGCTAACACGCTACAACAACAACGCCTACAAGATCGTCATCCCACGAGACAAGTACTCCGTGAGCGATACTTTCAACATCAAGGACCTATCTCCTTTCCATGGCGATGAAGATTTCGATCCGAGGTCGGATCTTTCCCAAGGGAGGGGAGATGATGCGGAGCATCCAAAGGTCATCCCCATGGACCCTTCATCGCCTCGCCAAGTGCCCTAAGGACCAATGACTCGAGCCCGTGCAAGAGCTCTCGAGACCGAGGTGACTTCGCTCCTCTCTAGACATCTTTCCGATTCACATGAGACATGGCTTCTACCCTCATCAGAAACTCTGTGCATACTCAGGTACTTGGGTGAAGGCCATGGGACAGCTCTGCACAACGGTCAAGACTGCGAGATCAGCAAGTGCTTGGAACAAGAAGAAGGAAGGCTGAAGATGCTACAGGCACCGGACGTCCGGCCCACACCGGACGACCGGCGACTTCCAGGCACCAGACGACCGACGTCCACCGGACGACCGACGACTCCCAGACGACCGGACGACCGGAAGCCACCGGACGTCCGTGACACCGACCACAGAACGTAATTAGCGGAAATCCGAGGATTACCGGACGTCCGGTCCCTCCGGAACCACCGGGCGTCCGCTCCGACGGCGTCATCCCCGTGTAATATATACTCGTTGACTTCCATCCTTTCGGAGGAGCTTTTGGATAGCTCATCATAGACCTTTATGGTTCCTCTCCTACGAAACCGCGGCCTCTTCGGAGAAGATCCACCTCGGATTCAAGGCCTCCACATCGGAGAAGATCCCAAGGGATACCCAAGACCTCCTCCGGGAGAAGACTACCTTTGTACCACCGTGGTTTGACTATGGATCGTGTATCTTGATGTGTATCGTGGATCTAGCACCTGTGTGACCGTATTTGTGTTGATTTGAGTGTTTCCCCTCGTGTTTTCCTCCGTATCCTCCTTGTGTTCTCCGTGTTCATCGTGGGATAACCTTCTTTCGTGAAAGATCTGCCGATTAGGGTTCCACCCTACATCATATTTGGTATCATGAGCATAGGTTGATCACGAATTTGGAGCCCCACACCCTGTTTTCTAGCTTGTTTTTGTTGTGTTCCTCCCAATTTCAAAAATAGCCCCAATTTTTTTTTGTGATCTGTTGATTCGGCAAGATTTTGTTGATTTTGTTCCATGGATTTGCCGTGCCACGAGTGGATCTAGCGCAAGAACAACACCGGCGTGGCGACGTTGTGCTACTTGAGGAGAACCGTCTCTGGGCTGTTGTACGTGCTGCATGATACCAGCAAGCCCCGCGTCGCTATCACATCTGCATGGTCCATGCCCGGAGTCTTCAGGAAGGTGATCTTGTCCTTAGGCGCGTTCAGTCCGCCAAGGGTGCAAAAAAGTTGACGCCGAAGTGGGAAGGCCCTTACTGGATAGTACGAGTCACCAGACCCAGCACCGTCCGTCTGGAGACCGGAGATGGCATTTAATTGCAAAACTCATGGAACATTGAGCATCTCCATAGGTTCTACGTGTAAGGCGCGGCTGTCGGGCCCTACCCGGCAGGGCTCGACAACCACCCTTTTGTACAATCCTTGCCGATGCTGCATGTAACCCTTTGTACAAAGCCAGGCACAGACCTTGAGCAGCAGAGAAATAAATGAAGCGCTGAGCCCCCCACCCCCCCGAAACTGCATGCATGCATATCTTTGCATAAGCATCTCATGAGCATATAGACAAGGGCATATGCTGCTACGTTTCCTTCTGCACTAACTGCAGGTTTCTTGCCACAGACTCGGTCCCGAAAAGAAGAAATGGAAACAAGCCAACATATCGATCCCCGGCAAGAAAAACAGATAAGTTCCATTTCTTCCGGTCCATTTGTGTTTCTGTAAGAACTTGTGCATTTTTGAAAGACCTCGTCACCTCCAATAGCATCTATGCTCTCGTTCTATGGTTCGAACAACGCTTCATCCAAGACGGTCGTAGTTGCATTTGCTAGAAGAGATTCGACAAGGGGCTGGCTTTATTCCGCAGCATTGTGCCTGGCAGGCCAAGCCCTGCGGCAACAACAGAAGGCGTCGGCAAGACAACTTGCCGGGAAAGGGCTTGTTTACTTGAAAATATAGAGGCATTTTACCTCTAAATGGATGAAGTACATGCACAAGTGCCTGGCAAGACTGCTTTTCTTTTCATTAACATGCTGATAAGTGAGTACAAATCTTATAGAACACAAACATGGATAGAAGAGATTACATATTTGAAACTAAAATATGGCAGATGCCTACATATTTTAGACTAAAAATAGATAAGTGCCCCGTAATCCCTTTCTTGTCCCTCTCCTCATAGGGATCGCAGTGGGAGGCGA
Source organism: Secale cereale (assembly GCA_902687465.1). Classification (NCBI taxonomy): domain Eukaryota; kingdom Viridiplantae; phylum Streptophyta; class Magnoliopsida; order Poales; family Poaceae; genus Secale; species Secale cereale. Next base: position 366,242,279 of record LR738710.1, read on the forward strand.
AGGGAGCAAAAGGAGCGCCCAGGCAGAAGCCGAGCCTGATCCCATCAGGGGCTACCGGGAGCAGCCTGACAAGATCGGGAGTAGCGAGGCTGCGAAGGAGGGGGCGGAGAGAGCAGTTGGAAGACCCCCTAGTCACCACCGCCTGGACCAGCGGGATGCTCCAGCATGGGAACTGGAGGGGGAAGCCTGCCGGGGCCCAGCTGGAAGACTACTGGAGGAGGTGAAGGCACCAAGAGAACATCCCTCTACGGCAACCACCAAAATAGGCTAGTGATGATGGTGCCGGGGAGGGGTGGCGAAGAACTGGAAGACGGGGCAGCCACAAAAAAGTATTAGACAAAGGCGTCAGTGCCATCGTACTCCGACCTGAAGGACTGCCCTCCGCCTTCGTCGTCCCCGCCGACTTCTTCCTCATCACCATCGCTCCAGGAGAACAGTGGGCCTTGGGCCCACCACCGTCCTCGGAGAGACGACCAGCTGCGGCAACGCTGACTAGGGCGCACAAAGAGCGTTGTCGCCCACCTCGGCGGGCAGGATGACACCCCCATCTTCAGCATGGTCCCCGACCTCACCGAAGAGGACAATGCTGAGATTACTAGAAATCCCGAGCACGAACCCGTGGGCGGGCACCAAAAGCCATGAAGGCTTCACTAGCGGATCAATGAGCCTCAACAGCTTGTGGCAGAGACGACGCCTCTTCCCCAAGCGGCGAACCCGCGAGCAGAGGCAAGCGTTCTACCACCATGAAGGAGCGCGACGCCCTCCACGCCAGGGTTGACACGACGTTTGCAGAAACCTCGCCATGAACTACGACTGCCCCCACTGCGGTCACCGCGTCTCCCGCGACCCTGGACCAGACTCACTCCCAGGAGGTTACACCAACTTTCAGGGTCGCCATTCCCAAGCTGAGACCCGGGGCCTGCCCCTGCCCTCCTCCCCTCAACATGACAAGAATAATGCAATGGAGAGATGCTCGGGGGGGGGGGGGTGCCTTCGACCCCCACGATGCTCTCCTTTTATAGGCGATCGCGGACCAGGGGTTGATGCTTCTCCCTCCCCCAAAGGCTCCCTCGGACTCGATCCTTCAAAGCTGCGGCCGGTGGCCGGGCTCGTCGACCGCCCTCATATGCCAATCTGCGTGTCCATTACCTACCCCGTGCGACGCATGCAGCGTACGTGGTGGAAGGAATAAGTGCGATGGGATAAGTGAAATGGCGGTTACTGACCCGTGAAATAAAGTCATGCACGTGCCATAACAAGGTGGCTCCCACCATGTTTGGCGTCGCATGATGGGCGGGAAAAGCGGAAACCGCCCTCATTCAAGCACGGGTAAATGAAGAAGCAAGGGAAATATCAGAAACGAGCTACCACGAGTCCTCTGCCTATGTACTTGATAGGGCCTACCCCGACGACACTCGGCAGCGTGTTCGGACCAGGCTCGGGGGCTTCTGTCGGTGCAACAAACCTTGGTGTGTGTTGCCCATACCGTACACATGCATAGAGGCGAGGTTGCAACGACAACGACAAGACAAAGTTGAAAATATAGCTATTTGATAAATCAAAGGGCGGATCAAGAAGACCAAGACAAACTAAAGGAGCAAGATATCACCAAGGAAAAACTTCCCTTGCCGGGCGGGCGAGCCTGGCCAGGTTGAGGCCACACCAAAGACAAGTCTCAAGACTCTCCCGACAGGCTTGCCGGGGACGCTGAGGGCGGATCGCCCCGCCAAAACACCACCGCTCCACCGCACAACGACTCAGGTCACTTACCAGTGCGATGTCGAGCCCCCAGATGATTAAGTGGTATCCACCTAACATGTGGCGGCCATCCAGAAGGCGTTTTATCTCCAAATGACACCCGTCTAGCGGCGTGTCAGGCGGACAGGGCAAGAGACAGTAAAAGTGGCACGGCAAGGCTTGCCGGGCTACTCCACGACATGACACTAAGTGGTGCATTTAATGCACCTTGTCCTGTCTGCAGAGTTATGTATGATAGCACTATTTACTATCTAATCAACCAACAGTGATCATGTCGCCACTATGGATACCCATTTGACTATAAAAGGAGGACCAAGGCGAGCTAGAAAGGACTCAGACCCTTGTACACTTATACGCCCCATGGCCACCTTGCCGGGCTTGAGGGCTACGCGCTCCTCATGCTCACTCATCCAATCCACCAAAGCAGGAGTAGGGATTTATGCTTCACAGCGGCCCGAACCTAGGTAAAAATCACCATGTCACCATTGCCGTGCTGCCTCTACGGTCTCCGCTCTTTCTGCAACGTGCCCTTCCCCCTTGCGAACCACAGGGGGCCAATGGACCCATAGGTGAATGTGTTTTCCCATGACAACCTATTAGATCTAGCCATCCTAGATATGAATTGCCTAAAGTACCCGAAGGTTATGTTATGGATGAGGAGACAACTAGAGACTTTCTTGCTTGCAATGATAAAGATGATCTTAAGAAATTATTATGCAAACTGAAAAAAATATCTTTGAATGCTAGAATGAAATGTGATCCTAAGTTTACTACATCACCTATCTGTGTTACTGATAAGGATTATGAATTCTCTGTCGACCCGGAGTTAATTACTTCGGTAGAATTTGACCCTTTCCATGGCTATGAAACTGAAACCGTAGTGGCACATCTTACTAAACTGAATTATATAGCTACCATATTTTCTCATGATGAGAAAATTTGCTACTATTATATCCTCAAATTATTTCCGTTATAATTAAAGGGTGATGCTAAAGCTTGGTACAATACTCTTGCTCCTAGTTGTGTGCGTAGTCCCTAGGATATGATTTATTACTTCTCTATAAAACATTTTCCTGCTCATAAGAAACAAGCTGCCTTACAGGAAATATTTAACTTTGTGCAAATTGAACAAGAGAGTCTCCCACAAGCTTGGGGGAGGGTTCTCCAATTGCTTAGTACTTTGCGTGATCATCCATATAAGTAAAATGAAATACTCGATATCTTCTATAATGGACTAACCAATACTTCTAGGGATTTCCTAGATAGTTGCGATGGTTGTGTTTTCAGGGAATGAACTATTGAACAAGCTAATGAATTATTGAATAATATATTGAAAATTTATGATGATTTGACTCTTCCCAAACCACCGCCTAAACCTACTCCGAAGAAGAGGGGTATCTTATTTCTCAGTCCTGAAGATATGCAAGAGGCAAAGAAAAGTATGTAGGAAAAAGGTATTAAAGCGGAGGATGTCAAAAATTTACCACCTATTGAAGAAATTCATGGACTTGACACACCACCACCAAAGGTGGCAGAAGGTAAATTCTTTAATGAAATTTGATGAAGGCGATATCCCTTACGATAAATATCCTAGTCAATGCCTTCATTAGTTTGATAACTACATTAGAAAATAAGATCACTTCAATGACAATGTCATGAAACAATTGAAATACAACTCTGACATGATTGCTTGCTTGAGTGACTCGTTGTTTAGAATCTCCAATGATGTTAGTGGTATAGGAAAACATGCCTCTATGATCCAAACTCAGGTAGACCATGTTGCCCTATCTCAGAAAGAATTTCTAAATGAAATGAATAATAATATAAATGATTTTGCTGTTAGAGTAGAAACTAGAGGAGGTAAAATGACTCAAGAACCACTTTATCCTGAAGGACGCCAAAAAAGAATTGAATAAGATTCACAAAGACTTAACACTAATGCACCTAGTCCTTCTAGAAAGAAAAAGAAGAAGAAAAATGATAGGACTTTGCATACCTCTAGTGAACCTGAGATAGAAAAACCTCCTAAAAATAATAATGATGTCTCTATCTCTGATGCTGAAACTCAATCTGGTAATGAGCATTTATCTAGACAATGAAAATGATAATGATGGTGTTCATAAGGACACTCAACCAGGCAATGATAAACAACCAGATAATGATGTTGAGATAGAACTTGTGGTTGATCTTGATAACCCATAGCCTAAAAATAAAAGGTATGATAAGAGAGTCTTTGTTGCTAGGAAACATGGTAAAGAAAGAGAACCATGGGTACAAAAACCCATGCCCTTTCCATCTAAATTAACTAAGAAAAAATATGATGAAGAATTTGAATGCTTTGCTGAAATGTTTAGGCCAGTCTTTTTGTGCACTCGCTTGAATGATATCTTAAAGATGTCTCCTTATGTTAAATACATGAAAGACATCATCACTAATAAAAGAAAGATACCGGAAGCTGAAATCTCCACCATGCTTGCTAACTATTCTTTTAAAGATGGAGTACCGAAAACACTTGGAGATCCTGGAATACCAACTACACCTTGCTCCATCAAAAGAAACTATGTTAAAATTGCTTTATGTGATCTAGGAGCTGGTGTTAGGGTTATGCCTTTCTCTTTATATAAAAGGCCTTATTTTAATAAACTCACACCTACCGAAATATCTTTGCAAATGGCTGACAAATCTACTGCCATACCTATCGGTAGTTGTGAGGATGTGCCCGTTGTTGTTGATGCAAACGTTACTATCTTAACTGACTTTGTTATACTTGAGATGCCCGAGGACGATAACATGTCGATTATCCTTGGTAGACCCTTTTTGAATACTGCAGGGGCTGTTATTGATTGCAATAAAAGCAAGTTCACTTTTCATATTAATGGTAACGAGCATACGGTCCACTTTCTGAAGAAACAATTCCAAGTGAATGGTATTAATATTATTGAAAAATCTCCGACACTCACTATTGGAAGTTTTCACCTACCTCTACCTACTGCCAAAAAGAAATATGATATACCTATTGTTGAGGACATACATATCCCCGTTGAGGTAATTTAGTGTTTTATGAAAGTTTTTGGTTTCATGCTAATTGAAAATGGTTGTTAATAAGAGTTGACCAACCTTATTAATGGATCATTTTCTAGAGGTATGAAGTTGATGAATTTAGTGGGCACTACCTTCTGGCCCTATCTTTTGTTTACTATTTTTCTTAGTTAAATAAAATAAGATGTCCTCCTTATCCTATTTTCTGTTTTTCCCGTGCAATAAAAAAATGACCCCAAAATGAAAGTGCTCATAATACCCTGAAAATTTAACATGATTTTTTTCCTAAATATTTCTGATTTTTTAGTGCAAATAGCATCAGAGGGGGTTGCACCAGTTGGGCACAGCCCACCTGGGTGCGCCCTGGTGGGCTATGGTCCCCACGTGAGCCCCCTCACTTATCTATTTAGCCCATGTCATCTCCTACCTCTAGAAAAAAAATCATCATTGCTCTCTCCCTCTCGTGTTCTTTCCCTCAAACCCACGGGTAACTATTTTGGGGGATTTCTACTTGGTATGTGACTCCTCCATTGTTCCAATTAGTTTTTTACTTTAGTGGGTTGTATTTTGAATAATTACCTACTTTTGGTGCTGTTCTAGATGAGCTTGCATGTTGAATTCTTAGAGTTTTAAGTAGTTTGAATGTTTGATATGACCTCTATGCACCCATATGAGCAATTGTTTCTATTCTTGTGAAGTTTTTGATGTAGGGTGGAACCCTAGATGGCCGATCTTTCACGAAATGGAGAGGATCCCGCAAAGAACACGATGAACACGGGGAGAAAACACAAGGGAAAACACTAAAGAACAAGTCCAATCACACATCCACTAGACAATCAAACACACAAGATCACAAGGTACATGAACAACAAAGGGAAAGATACAAGGTAAAGTTCATCTCCGTGAGGAGGTCTTGAATCCGCGAAGGATCTTCCCGTTTAGGGTCTTGAATCCAAGGTGGATCTTCTCCGTAGAGGGGTCGCGGTCTCTCTCGTGGAGTAGATCCGTAATGGATGAGCAAAGCTCTATCTCACATATGAGCTAAATCAATGCTAACCCTAAAATGGTGGAGGTGGAGGAGTATATATAGTCTAGGGCCACCAAGGGGTAATTGAGGGGCGAAAGGGATACATGGGCCTCGGGCCCGAACACTGTACGCAGACAGGTACCGATCGTCCGCTGGACACCGGACGTCCGGTGGCTCGGGAGGGACCGGACGTCCGGTATCTCTCGGACTTCCGGTATTTTCCGCTATTTGGGTTCTGTGAAGGATGTCATGGACGTCCGGTGTCTGCCGGTCGTCCGGTTGCCTGGGACGCGTTGGACGTCCGGTAAACGCCGGTCGTCCAGAGCCTGTAGCTTGCAGCAGCTCCATTTTCTTCCGTCTTCTCTTCCACGATTACCTCGCGGATGGTGTAGGTGATCCTTGCCGCTTGCACTCCTCCTCATCATCCGTGAAGCTCCGACAATACCTATGCATGCACACGAGTGGAGTGTCAAGTAGTATACCATCCTCGAAGGGGTCAAGTGAACACGTGTAAAGGAGATGATTCACCTTTATGTATGAGAAGTAGAGGTCACACGTGTCACTTGCCAAGCAGACTCTTGACATGGTGATGTCCATAGGATGCTCCGCATCAGTTTTGTTGACAATTTTTTTTTTAAAAATGTACGCAAATAAAATGTACCTATTTGGAAGGAGTTCTTCGAGGAGTAGGTACTCGGAAGCATCATCCAATAGTGGCTCGATGCTTTGGTCTTATGTTGAACCAAGCGCAAGCTCAATACGAGAGGACGCTATCAAATCCTACTTATGGTCGTGCAATGAGTTCATGGTGAGTGTAGGTATTAAAGAAGAATTTGAGTAATATATTCACAACGCCGAGCTTGGTCCCTATATCGAAGATAAGTGCAACCAACATCTCAGCCTCACAAATATTTACTACAGAATTTAAATTTCATCCTCGCGAGTCTAGAGTTTCGTTCAAACTTTACGACAAACCATTTACATTACCTCTAGAGACGTTTTCTAACATATGCAAAATTTCATTTTGGGGTTCGCTAGACGAGCCACCAGGATCCGAGTATGAGACATTCTTGACTAGCCTTTGCTAAGGTGAGGATAGAGGGGTGACTCAAGGTAGAATAAAAAGTATTCATTTCCCTTCAATTGAATACCTTGCACTGCTTAATGGAAAATGTATCATAGGCAAAAAAGACTGTAGTACACTTTGTGCTCCTGACTCGAGCCTCGTACACACCTCTCTCACCGGTACTAAATGTTTTAACCTTGGAGCGATCGTTGCACGCATATTGCAACACAACGCTGGTAGTGGATATTTTTATGGTGGGATTTATGCTTCACATTTAGGAAAGGAGCTGGATGTACCACCTTGGCCTAATTTCCCTATCCTACCCACTCAGTACCTAGACTTTGAGGCCATGAAGCGCCATAATTTTCTTACAGGCAAATCACTAATTATAATTACAACCTGAGGTTCAATAAAAGTACCATTGTAGATATTGCATTGCCTGCTCCTACTTTTTTTATTATGATAGGAGAGGAAGATATTTTGTTCTTGAGAGAGAGGCCCGCACGTACGAGGCGGAGATTGATGCAGCTTGACGGGCTTAGGTGGTTGCACCAAGAGCCTCCGTGAGCTACCACTCTAACTACTATGCAGGAAGTGGATGGTGATTGCCAAGCTAGGCCAAAAGCCTAAGCTTGGGGGAGTACGTGCTTCCACTAACATTATATTCATGTTCACACTTTTTTCATTGTATTATCCATGCTACATTTATTTTTCTCGCTTTCTTTTTGTGTGTTTGGAAAACTTTGAGAAATCCCAAAAATATTTCCTGTTTCTTTTTGGTTTTTCTTTCTGGTTTAATTACCCGTAGTATTAAAAGAAAACCCAAAAAGTTTTTCGATTCTTCTCTTTGTTTATTGGGAGCTTTCCTGTGTAAATAGTTTTTCTCATTTTTGTTTTCTTTCTTTAATTTTCCTTCTTCAAGAAAAACTGATAACTTTAAAAATATTTCAGTGTGTTTCTCTGAATTTCTTTTCTGGTTTTTGAGTCATACCAAGGAGAAGACCACGATGAAAATGCTGAGTGACTCTCATATGCATTATCTTTTATCTAACAAAGAGCCCAAATTTCCTTGTCTTCTCCTTTTTGAATACAATGTTTGCAGATTCCAGCTTAGTCCATGGCACTCTTACACTATTATTATTTTCATATCATTCGGTCGTGCAAGTGAAAGGCAATAATGACGATCTTTGATGAACTGGCCGAGGCAGAGAGAAACGGGTATGAACTCAAGTTGTTCTATTTTTGTAAATATGTTTAACCTAGTATCCATGATTCGGCATATTAGGATCAAACATGTTTGCAATGAAAATATGTTTAACCTAGTTTCTCATACCATGCTTAAGTAGCTAGGAGTGGATAATGAGTAATCTTGGATATCAACATGCATCAAAATGATCGTGATGTGGTATGATGATATGGTATCCTCCTCTAAATGTTTCAAGTGGCTTGACTTGGCACATGTTCATGCATGTAGTTGAATCAAAACCTATGATATTTATGTTCATGGTGTCCATGTCCTACTCATGCTAGTATTTGATGTTTGTTATGCATAATGCATGTTCATGACCTTTTTCGCTCTCTAGCTTGCCGCTTCCCAACCTATTTTCTAGCCTTCACCTATACTAAGCGGAAATACTGCCTGTGCATCAAAGTCCTTAAACCAAAGTTATTCCAGATGAGTCTACCATATCTACCTATAAGTGTCATTACCCTGCCGTTCTAAGTAAATTTGCATGTGCCACCTCTAAATTTCAAACGAACATCTGTTTTTGTGTGCCTGGATTGTTCATAGAGCGACAGGGGGTAGTCGGTATCTTCCATGCTAAGCGGGTTATTCTCATGATGAGTGTTTATTCACTTTTCCTTGCACAAGAGGGGCGGTAACGGGGATTCCCAGTCCCGAAATCAAAATAAAAATATATGAATAATGATAGAGGCAAAGGGGCCCGATCTTTCGATGAGATGATAACTATCGATTTGGTGGAGATGACTTTGACGATCCGAATACAAACATGCACGACGTTGCGCCTTAGCAATCGCTAAACCAATCTCCAGGGGTTACTGACGATGCCAGAAGCACGATCAGCCTGACCACGAAGGTCTATTCCTGCATGCAATCGAACAACAAGCAAGAATATGATGAAGCAATCTGAATATCACAAATATAGATGAAGTATTGATAAAGATGGGGATCCGTAAGCGGTCTTGGTCTGGTCGTTGGACACAAACGAAGTACATGAAGTTGCAATGGCTAACTTTTGACTAAACAAATCCCAAAGAAAAAAGCTCTAGATGGATCTACTTATGAAGGAGCAAGGGGTGGCGGCCAAGGAGGTGGAAGGACGTCCCAAGGAAGCCTAAAACTAACCCTAGGTCGTACAAGGCTCATGGGCCCAAGCGGAGGTGATGCAACATCTTTGGACTTGTAGTTTGACTCGGATTCTGCTGCAGCGTGAGATTGTTTCGTCGATATCTCAACGCTCCGGACGAATTTGAAGGTGAATCCAATTGGGTTGGAAACTGTACGAAATCTAGTTTCCAACAAAAAAAGAAACGCCCAATTCAGAGTCCGTATGAAGGAGTTCTTGCCGTTTTGAGTCAGGTATGTCTGTGCAGTCCGAATCTGGATGCAGAACGTGAGAGACTTGGACTATATCTTCTCTTGGCCCAAAAGTGACGTGAGAGAACTTTTTGAACAGAACCTAAACTTATCTTTTTCCCTTATCTTCATATGTGGATTGTACAAATGTCCCATACACCTGGAATTAGACATGGCACAAAAGTATGTGAAGTATTTTTGTCCTGGATGACATAAATAAATTGTTGCATAGTTTGCATTAGAAATCACCTCACAAATATACATGTATGCAATACTTTTAGTCGTATCCAAGGTAGTCATGTCCTCATCAAATAATCAAACAAAACTCCCACAGAGTAAAACCTTTACTTTATCACTTGGGAACCGCCACTAATGTGTTTAGCATGATGTTCGGTCCCGACGTAAACATGAATGGTGCATTTCCCAAAATTTCATTTATCTCTGATTAAATCTTCGAGCTCAGGCACTGCTGCAAATCACTATTAACTTCCGCGAATGGACTATCTATTTACTTTTATGTTGAGTCATCACCTACTCAAACAAGTGCTAGATCTGAAAGCACTATTGTCATCCTCATGCATTGTGTGTAGTTAATGTTGGGTATTAGCATGACTGGATCTTTTCTACCATGAATTACAATGTTTAGTCGCTACTTGAACTTTGGAGGTGATCTACTTTTATGTTTTGCAGTCTCATAAAGGGCTAGCGAGATACCACTATTGTCATATATATCATGGTTGTTTTTGTTAACGAGGTTCACTGATATGGCTACATCCCCGGGGCTTGACTACGGGCGCTCCTCCCCATGACACCGTCACAATACCGTACACCGGCCACCCGAGCGCCGGCACATGCCACCGGCTCCCCCTTGCGCGCCTGTGCTATTATGTTGGCATAGGTTACATCGTGTGGCTACCCTCGCTATATATGAGAGGCCTAGGATACAAGTGTCCTAGTGGGACACGCTCCATATCCTATCTAAACACAATACTACTCAGAGTCCAACTGTAACCTACTTTGTACACAATATTCGACACAACTCTAACAAACTCCACCTTGGCGAATATTCTCCAGAACCTTGAATTCGTCAATGCGTCAAACTTCCATGTACATTGGACTTGAGCTTATCCCATGAGTACCGCTGCTACTCCAAAGACTCCATGTGACTCCACCTACAACTTGTAGTCCCTTCTTTTCTTGACCACAGTCAACACTCGAGCAAAATTAAGTTCTTTGTTACTCTAGTTTGTGCTCCCAACTTCCAGAGTATCAGTCCAACACCATCACGCACTAATCACTGACCTGCGTGAAAGTGAACAACTCAAATATTGGGTGTCACACATAAGAGTTACCTGAACCCAACATCACCGCTCCTTTCTTGACCGCATGTCTGAAACTTGAAAGAATTTCACCATTGCTTGTAGTCATCCCGAGTCAAATTTGCAGTTGTCTCACCACATGTATGACCACCAGAGCCCTGGCCCGTCTCCATGTCCCATGCACACCGCATGCCTTGCCTCTATTACTGTGTCGAGCCTCCGCTATCCCGGTCGAGTCTCAAGGGTAGTGAAACCACAACACTCAACCCCCACTGCAGAGTACCACCGATCATCACTGACCGATGACGTGTTTCACGCTTCCATCAGACCACTGAGCTCTAGTTCGAACTACGTGTCACTCGTTTTTTCCTCTCTCGCTGAATAGGCTTCGATTCTCTGGATCCTTACACCGTAGCCCCTCAATTCAACTCCACCTTCAACATGACTCCATGGTAGATGATCAGTCCGCCCTTGCGCCTCATCGACTTCAAGCTCTATGTATACACACTACTAGGAAAAGGGCTATAGATGATATTGACACTAATGGCGCACCATGCATGTGGTGCACCACTGCTATATAGCAGTGGCGCACCAGATACAGGTGCGCCATTAGTGTCCACATTACTAATGGCTCACCAGAGACAAGGTGCACCATTACTAACATATTTTTTTCCAAAACTACTAATGCCGCACCAGGGGGAGGTGCGCCATTACTAGTTTTAACTAGTAATGGCGCACCACACACTCTGTGCGCCACTACTAACAAAATTTTCAATTTTTTTATTTTTTTTTCAAAAATAGTAATGGCGCACCACTTAACAGGTGCGCCATTTGTGACGCCCCGAGACCGATGCGCCAGGTGTGAGCCAGTTATTCGTCATCGTTGCCATGTCATTTGCTTGCGTGTTGCACTTTGTCATGTCATCATGTCCATTTCATCAACATGTTTTCAAAACTTGTTTTCGTTCGGGTTCCCCCAGTTCTCTCCGTTGTCCGTTCTGAGTCCAGACACACTCGCACGCGCCCACTGGACCTCCGAATATTTATTTTATAAGTGGCCGGAAATATTCTCGAAATGGGTTGAAACTTGGCGTCCGGTCTTATTATAGCATAGGTAGACCGCCTGTCAAATTTCATCGCATTCGGAGGCAGTTTGATAGCCCAACCGTTAAATCTATAGCGGCACTATAGCCGGATAAACGTTGGACGTTTCGGTGTTCCGAAACTGTCGCTGGGCCTCTCTCTCTCTCTTCTCTCGTCTCCGCCCGATGCCTTCTACACAGCCCATTTTTCTTCCCCTCGACTGCACGTCCGAAGCTGCCCAGAACCCGACCCGGGTTTTCGTTACCGATGTGTCCGGATCATCCCCAAACATCCCTAAAACATCACCGTTCTCTTATTTGGACTCTCTAACCTTTCTATCTTGACCGTCCAATTTTGATCCGAAGGACCAAATACCCCTACCTAAATCCAATGATATAAATAGGAGTCCAAACCCTAGTTTCGAGGAGACTTGTCCCATCCTTCTCATTCCTCCGCCGCCGCCACACTGTCTTCTCCCACCTCGGGATCCTCCCGTTCCAGATCCACCCAACCAGCCGCTCGATCCCCCTCCTGCTCTGCCTAGCTCACATGACACGTAGGAGAGGAATTCCTCCTCGCGCTCCTGGAGCGCGAGTAGCAGCCGCCAGGCCGTGCGCCTCGTCCCCGCCTCCACGCTCGGTCGGGAGAGGAGCTCCCGACCCACGAGCTTCGCCACGTCGAGACCCCAAGCTTCTCCTCTGCTTCCTCCCATCCTGGACTCCTCCGCCACGCCGGCGAGCAGGCGCCACCACCATCAGGACGACCCGCGACCGACTCCTGCCTCTGCGACTGGCAGATGAAGACGGTGCCTGCTCAATCCCCAGGCCGTGACCATGTTTGCCCTGCCTTTCTCTTTTTCCCTTTCGTTTCTGCTCTCTCCCTCTCACGATCTTCCTCTTTCTCTGTACTCTCACAGGAGCTCCGCCGCTCGAACTCCGGTCGAGATCCGGCCACCGCAGTTCCACTCCAGCTTTCTCCTCGCCGCATCCGGTGGATCCCGCCGTCCCAGTCCCGTTCCGGCCGGTCCCCGCCGAGGCCGCCTCGCCGGAGCTCTGCTCCCAGCTGCCATCGCCGGCCTTCCCTGCTTCTGCAGTCTGCTCTGCGAGGAGAACGACGACAGCGCCGTGGCCTCGCCCGACTCCTCCGCGCGCCCGAACCGCTTCGCTAGGCTAGCGCCCGACCCGACCTCTCCTGCCAGTCGCGCCAAGGCCGGGGCCTCTTCGCCAACTGGGCCGAAGCCCCTTTGGTGAGCGTCCAGCCAGCCCAATTCCTCTTGCTATAATCCGCGCCATGGGCGTTCTTTTGTATTCTGCGCTCAGTGCCTTTTTTTCTTTTTAGTCTGCTGCAGTTTAAGCCTGCGTAGTTTCTTTTCCAGTGCACTGCATTTTCGCAAATTGTCCAGGGCATGCATCAATTACAGAATGCCATCAGCTTAAAATGTGTACAACTAAATAACCGTGCATCAGTTTAAAATGATCTATATATGTAAAATGTATAGAATTTCATGTTGTTTCACTTTTTCCATCTTGCATCCATGTTAAAAATGTTAAACTTGTTGTGTGCATTAATTTGTGTAAATAACATGCTAAAATGGTTTAATTCATAACTAAATAACCGTAGCTCCAAATTTAATAAACTTTATATGTAAATGGGGTGGAAAAATGTGTAGAATAACTTGGTGCCCCTTGTTTTGCTGTTTAACAACATTAAAATGGTGTAATAGGCAAAACAGTACCAAATTCATAATATGAACATGGGGATTTTTCGGAATTGTTGTTGTTATTTCCGGCCTCATTTAAGATGACTAAATAGGTAGTTTGTTTTGCTTCCTACCTTGCCATGTATTGCATCATATATAGATTGTGTTGTTTTTCCGTGCTTCCTACCTTGCCATGTATTGCTTCCTTTATAGACTTGTCTTGCATCATACTTGCTTGAGCATATTGTCATGTTTCTTGTGTTGTTTTTTCTGTGCTTCCTACCTTGTCATGCATTGCTTCCTGTATAGACTTGTCATGCATCATACCTTGCCATGTATTGCATCATATATAGATTGTGTTGTTTTTCTGTGCTTCCTACCTTGCCATGTTTTGCTTCCTGTATAGACTTGTCATGCACCATACCTTGCCATGTATTGCATCATATATAAACTTGTGTTGTTTTCTGTGCTTCCTACCTTGCCATGTTTTGCTTCCTGTATAGACTTGTAGTGCATCCTATGTAGAACTGTCTTGCATCATACTTGGTTGAGCAAATTGTCATGTCTCGTGTGGTGTGTTTACCGTGTTGCTTGCTTCTTCTCGTTAGTGCTTGTTCCGTTGCGTTTGTGAGGATTCGTTCGTCTACCCGTGGTTCTTCTTCAAGGCTTCTTCTTCGTCTTCTTCACGGATCCGTTCTTCTTCCTTGCGGAATCCCAGGCAAGATGACCATACCCTTGGATACCTTTACTATCATTGCCATGCTTAGTAGTCTCGATGCTATCGTTACATGTCGCGCTACCCATCATTATTGTCAGCCTCTCCTTGTTGCCATGAAACCTCTAACCTTTGACACCTTCCTAGCAAAAACCATTGTTTGGCTATGTTACCCGCTTGCTCAGCCCCTCTTATATCGTTGTTAGTTGCAGGTGAAGATGAAGATCGTTCCAGGTGGGAACTTGTTGTTGGAATATCACAATATCTATTATTATTATTAACACACCTATATACTTGGCATGGGTGGAAGGCTTGGCCTTTTGCTCGGTGTTTTGTTCCACTCATGCGACCTTAGGCGCCGATAAATCGACATTATGTTCCTTGATTTTGCGTTCCTTACACGGTTGGGTATATGGGGACCCCTTGACACTTCGTCTTTGAATAAAACTCCTCCAACAAGGCCCAACATTGGTTTTATTGCAACATAATAAAAACTTAATTAATTAATTGCATAGGGGGTCATGTCCCCGGGTTCTTAATTCTACATAACAGGGGGGCCAGTGCTGATGGTGTTGGTCCCAAACTAGAGCCACTTGCGGTGCCACCCAGTTATCTGGGGTCTTCGGTTGCTGTACGTAGTGCTCATCCAGACGTGGCCTGAGATGAGATGCGCGCGGCTACCATCAGGGTGTCGGCACGCCGGGATGTCTTGCTGGACTTGTTTTACCATTGTCGAAATGTCTTGTGCATCGGGATACCGAGCCTGATCGGATTTCCCTAAGATAAGGGGTGATGATATTATATTTATCACTTCAGCTGATCGTGAGAGCTTGTGATGGGCTAAGTTGGGACACCCCTGCAGGGTTATGATCTTTTGAAAGACGTGCACGCGGTTATGTGTCAGGTCGGAATTTGTTAATGTCCGGTTGTAGAAAACTTGACAGAGGATCCGAAGTAAAACACACAACTGTGTGGGTAACCGTGACTGTCTCTTTTCACTCTGAGAAGAGAACACGGTGGGGTTATGTTTGACTCGTAGGTAGTTCAGGATCTTTAGCGATCACTACTAGTTTGCGACCGTTTGCGTAGATGCTCATCTTATTCTTGTACTCGTAAGCTAGCCACCATATTATGCTTAGCCGCTGCTGCAACCTCACCACTTTACCTCTTCCTACCCATAAAGCTTTGCTAGTCTTGATACCCATGGTTATGGGATTGCAGAGTCCTCGTGGCTCACAGATACTACAACACCAGATGCAGGTACCGATGAGAACAGTGCAGGAGATGGATCAGAACTTCAGTGGGAGTTCGATGAAGAGCGTAGCCGTATGTATGTGACGTTTTCGACGATCAGTAGTGGTTTCTACTAGGGGCGATTCAGACCTATGGCTTCATGTATTTGGTTTCTTTCTTTTGGATCTTCGCCCGTAGTCGGGTTGTGATGTTTTGGATGATGATTTGCTTATGTAATGTATTGTGTGATGTGGCGAGTGTAAGCCAACTATCCTTTTGCAATTTCATCCCTATTTTTACATGAGTCGTGCAAAGATACCAAACTTGAGATCATTCCAGAATGGGCTTATACCTTTAAGTCGTGCCTCGACACGTAGGAGGTATAGTACCATCCTGGGCATTACAAGTTGGTATTCAGAGCCTTCTCCGACCTAGAAGCCCCCACTGATTGATCGAATCATTGACGGTTGAGTCTAGGCACACACTTAAAATGTTTTGAGTCATATATATATATATATATATATATATATATATATATATATATATATATATATATATATATATATATAGATTTCTTTTGCTCCTCATCTCTTTTCACTCTGGTGGGGACTCCTGACGATTACTCTTGCCTCTTCTACTCTCAAAATTCACCAAATTTTTTTAGGATCACGCGAGTATTGTTTGGATTGTTTCGATGTCTTTGTGACGAGAACATTGTTCTCGATGCCTCCTGTCAATTAGGGGTTGTGGCAGTGTCCCGGGGAGTTGAGCTCCGAGGTGTTGTCGCCACAAATATATCGCAGCAGTTCTGGAATACTTAAGACGGCCGACATCGAAAACTCTCCTATGCGGTTAGTGGCAAGATAACCCCGACGCCACCCAGTACTGGGGAGGTAGTTCGGGAGTATTGCCATAGCTTGTATAGCAGATGCGTTTCGAAGGTCCGAGGTAAACAGTTTCCGGAAATAACTGGTTATGTGTTGAAGGATGGATACAGCTGGATGTAGGATTAGAGTTGAGTGCGCGGTGCTTCCCCTGTATCCCCAACACCCGATTGCATAACTGGAAACTTTCGGAAATTAATAGGTGGGTTCATCTAGTAGTTCGTAGGCATTCTTCCAACGAATGCATGATATGGAGTTCGGGGTTCTACATTGAGTGAAGTGGTTTTATGGGCGTTGTTCCGATCGGGAGTTGCATCTTAAAGGGTCCTTGGCTATGCTGATTCGGGGATTGGAAAACCCTTTTGTAACACGTTCCATGAGCTTTCAGCACGAACATGTGGAACGGAACTTCTATCTTGTATTTGTTCTATCTGCTCCTTGTTGTTTTCATTTACCTTTTGTTCTCCCAAGTGGCTTCTCGACAAGTTGATGTACCATCAAGCTATGGAATTCATTCGTTCAATTCTCTGTTCAGATGATATTGTGAAGATTATGTTGCAACATATCTATCCATTGTTTTGATTTGATTCTCGTATTCGAGTTGCTTCGATGTCAAGTGTTGATTCCATACCTTCCTAATCGGTGTTCTCATATTTCTATGGGAGTGCTAATTCTTATTGACCATCGAGATTTTCATGGTAATTCTTTTCAACTGTCATGCTTCTCTTCAAGTTAATCCGTTCTCTTCATCTTTTGCAAGATCATCTCTCAATCTTCTCTCAACGGGTCTGTTTCATTCATCCCAAGTTGTCTTTGTTTTCCCCACCCCCTCCCTTTTCTTTTTGGAGCCAGAGTCCTTGATGAAGTATCCATTTTACTCATGTGATGTTCTTCATTCTTTTCGTTCAATTTCATTATCCGGTGATTTCTCAGGAAGCTTCAAGTTTATCATTCTCCATTCTCATTTTCTTCTCCGGTGGACTTAAGTTCAAGCTTCGATCATGATCATGTCTCTTCCTTTTTGTTTAACATGTTTTCACATGTTGAATTTTCTTATCCAACGCTCTCTTAATTCTTCACATCTCTTTATTCATATCCGGAGTGTACAAGGTATCTCAGAAGATTTACGTTTCCATTCTTAATCCGTTCAAGCTATTTCGAGGTTTTGTTACCTCATCCATGCCATTTTATTCAACCAGTGCAATATCTCTTAAGCAATCTTTTTCAACGGTGATTTATTTTGAGTGGTCCCTAACCCACAGGTCTTTTTCCAGGATCTTACCTGACTCTTCTGAATTTTCCGGAGTTACTCTAAAATTCTTTTCAAAGTGTGACGTAAGTATGAATCCCATCAGTCACAGTCCTTCTCCAGGACCGCTTTAAATTCTTTTTCATCATTGGTTCAACCTTTTAATTCTTCATTATGGAGTGCCTATACAATTCATGGGGGTGTATCTCATCGTCTTCTCAGATTTGAAGACCGAAGAAGAGTTCCCCTTGAATCTTGGCCCGTTCTCTTGAAGATTCGTGGTTCTAGCTTCATGCCATCCTCATAATTGTTTTCGATTATGAGAATTGTTTTCATGCCCCTTCAGAGCAATTCTTGAGTTCTTCCCATTGTGATCCTCCGAAGGCCATCATTTCAGAAGATTCCTTGTTCTCAGTTTTCAACTTCATCCTCCAAATATTCTTCATCGATGCCTCTCCGTTCGTCTCCACATTCTTCCGGTGCATCATTCAAGTATTCTTTATTCTGCTCGTGATCCTTTCGTTCTTTTGTATCTAAGATTGCCTCATGTATCTTCGTTCATTTTCTATTTCTTCATGGTGGTTTGTTCTCTATCATCACTCGGTTTCGATTTTTTACGGTGGTTCGTTCAACATTCATTTCCCTTTGTCATCATATCAATTAATTCATTTGTTCTTTCATAATCCTACCGGTGCTTCGTGAATATTTATCCAAGGTTGTGCTAGATCTCTCTTTAATTCTTTGCAACAAGAATAAGTAGTATGCCAAATCCGTTGCTTGTCATCAATTTAATTTGGTGAAGGATAAGCATACAATAAATCTTATTCTTATTTCCCTGAAGTGATTAATCTCTTTTTCCAGAGCTTTGTTCATCATATCGTATTCTCGGTTCTAAGTTGTCCATCTTGTATTCCGGAGCTCCAAGTTATTTCTATTATATCATTTCAAAGCTCCATCTAATCACTGCAAGGCTTCAATCTTATTCTTTTCATATTTTGCTTCTCATGCTTTCATTTTACCGGAGTTCTCATGGTGGTACATCATGATTTAATTCATCGTCGAAGTGTTATTCAAGATTCTTGTTGGAGCTCAAGCATTCTTCATCATGCTTTCCTAGTGCAATTCTTGCTCCCTTGTCTTTTCAGGTGGTGTTATGTCATTCTTGAGAATTTTCCTTCATGTTTCATGTTTCACAAGTTATCAAGAATGAAATATTTAAACCCATCATCCTTATTTTTCAGGAGATCCTTTCAACCTCCAATTTTGTTTGTTGGAGTTATCTTGGGTCGTATCTCACCTAAAAGCTTTCCCTAAGGATTGTTGCTATTTATGGTGCTTATAAATGACCCAGTTTCTTCATTTATCCTCCTGCAGAAACAAGTTTTCATCTTGTCGTTGATGTCAATCCAATCAATTATTTTTCATTAGTGGCTGGTTGTCACCTCATAACTTTGAGATGTTTTCCATAAGGCCACAACAAGCTTATTCTTTTGTTGTTGATTATCTTCAACAACGCCGTTCAACCCTTCTTCGTAAGGATGATTTTCATATTCATTTGTCGGATAAGTTGTCTTTTTCTTCTCCGTTCTTTTCTTTCCAACGATCTAGCATATATTCTTTCATTCCGGAGGCATTGTGATATTTCCCTCTTTGTCCCATAATCTCATTTTGTCAAGATCATGTTCTTTTCCTTGTTTATCTATTTAACCGGAGTGTTGTGCCCAACGTTCGAGTTCTCTCATCTTATCAAAAATTTTCCTCTCTTTTCAACTGGAGTGCTGTCTGAAATCTTTCTTACCTCTTGTGCCATCCTTTCAATTGTTCCGGAGGCATGTGTTGTTGATTTCACCAAGTATATTCCCATCTCCTCAAGTTCATGTTCAATTCCTTCCATTTATAGTCGAAATGTTGTCCAAATTATTTCATTCTTATTCCTTCTCAATCTTGGTTAACCGGAGTGGTTTTGAAATTCTTTCGTCATGCGCGAGCTCTTGTTTAATGTCTTTCAACCTACAAGGTTCTCGTAATGTTCCTTGTTCCTCATTTTACCGGAGTGCTCTTAACTTCGTTCATCTCCGTTGTATTCTTTCTTTCAAGATTGTTCAACCTCTCAAGTTCGTGGTTTCACTCGTTTGTCAAAGAAGCAACTTGTTTTTACCTCTTTCTTTTCCATTTTTATCTGGTGCCATCTCCAGGATCTCGGGTCGAGATCCTCTGTTAGTGTGGGAGAGTTGTGACGCCCCGAGACCGATGCGCCAGGTGTCAGCCAGTTATTCGTCATCGTTGCCATGTCATTTGCTTGCGTGTTGCACTTTGTCATGTCATCATGTGCATTTCATCAACATGTTTTCAAAACTTGCTTTCGTTCGGGTTCCCCCAGTTCTCTCCGTTGTCTGTTCTGAGTCCAGACACACTCGCACGCGCCCGCGGCACCTCCGAATATTTATTTCATAAGTGGCCGGAAATGTTCTCGGAATGGGTTGAAACTTGGCGTGCGGTCTTATTATAGTATAGGTAGACCGCCTGTCAAATTTCATCGCATTCGGAGGCTGTTTGATAGCCCAACCGTTAAATCTATAGCGGCACTATAGCCGGATAAACGTCGGACGTTTCGGTGTTCCGAAACTGCCGCTGGGCCTCTCTCTCTCTCTTCTCTCGTCTCCGCCCGATGCCTTCTACACAACCCATTTTTTTCCCCTCGACTGCATGTCCGAAGCTGCCCAGAACCCGACCCGGGTTTTCGTTACCGATGTGTCCGGATCATCCCCAAGCATCCCTAAAACATCACCGTTCTCTTATTTGGACTCTCTAACCTTTCTATATTGACCGTCCAATTTTGATCCAAAGGACCGAATACCCCTACCTAAATCCAATGATATAAATAGGAGTCCAAACCCTAGTTTCGAGGAGACTTGTCCCATCCTTCTCATTCCTCCACCGCCGCCACACTGTCTTCTCCCACCTCGGGATCCTCCCGTTCCAGATCCACCCAACCAGCCGCTCGATCCCCCTCCTGCTCTGCCTAGCTCACACGACACGTAGGAGAGGAATTCCTCCTCGCGCTCCTGGAGCGCGAGTAGCAGCCGCCAGGCCGTGCGCCTCGTCCCCGCCTCCACGCTCGGTCGGGAGAGGAGCTCCCGACCCACGAGCTTCGCCACGTCGAGACCCCAAGCTTCTCCTCTGCTTCCTCCCGTCCTGGACTCCTCCGCCGCGCCGACGAGCAGCTTCACCACCATCAGGACGACCCGTGCCCGCCTCCTGCCTCTGCGACTGGCAGATGAAGACGATGCCTGCTCAATCCCCAGACCGTGACCATGTTTCCCCTGCCTTTCTCTTTTTCCCTTCCGTTTCTGCTTTCTCCCTCTCACGATCTTCCTCTCTCTGTTTACTCTCACAGGAGCTCCGCCGCTGGAACTCCGGCCGAGATCCGGCCACCGCAGTTCCGCTCCAGCTTTCTCCTCGCCGCATTCGGTGGATCCCGCCGTCCTAGTCCCGTTCCGGCCGGTCCCCGCCGAGGCCGCCTCGCCGGAGCTCTGCTCCCAGCCGCCATCGCCAGCCTTCCCTACTTCTGCAGTCTGCTCTGCGAGGAGAATGATGACAGCGCCGTGGCCTCGCCCGACTCCTCCGCGCGCCCGAACCACTTCGCTAGGCCAGCGCCCGACCCGGCCTCTCCTGCCAGCCGCGCCAAGGCTGGGGCCTCTTCGCCAACTGGGCCGAAGCCCCTTTGGTGAGCGTCCAGCCAGCCCAATTCCTCTTGCTATAATCCGCGCCATGGGCGTTCTTTTGTATTCTGCGCTCAGTGCCTTTTTTTCTTTTTAGTCTGCTGCAGTTTAAGCCTGCGTAGTTTCTTTTCCAGTGCACTGCATTTTCGCAAATTGTCCAGGGCATGCATCAATTACAGAATGCCATCAGCTTAAAATGTGTACAACTAAATAACCGTGCATCGGTTTAAAATGATCTATATATGTAAAATGTATAGAATTTCATGTTGTTTCACTTTTTCCATCTTGCATCCATGTTAAAAAATGTTAAACTTGTTGTGTGCATTAATTTGTGTAAATAACATGCTAAAATGGTTTAATTCATAACTAAATAACCGTAGCTCCAAATTTAATAAACTTTATATGTAAATGGGGTGGAAAAATGTGTAGAATAACTTGGTGCCCCTTGTTTTGCTGTTTAACAACATTAAAATGGTGTAATAGGCAGAACAGTACCAAATTCATAATATGAACATGGGGATTTTCCGGAATTGTTGTTGTTATTTCCGGCCTCATTTAAGATGACTAAATAGGTAGTTTGTTTTGCTTCCTACCTTGCAATGTATTGCATCATATATAGATTGTGTTGTTTTTCTGTGCTTCTTACCTTGCCATGTATTGCTTCCTTTATAGACTTGTCTTGCATCATACTTGCTTGAGCATATTGTCATGTTTCTTGTGTTGTTTTTTCCGTGCTTCCTACCTTGTCATGCATTGCTTCCTGTATAGACTTGTCATGCATCATACCTTGCCATGTATTGCATCATATATAGATTGTGTTGTTTTTCTGTGCTTCCTACCTTGCCATGTTTTGCTTCCTGTATAGACTTGTCATGCACCATACCTTGCCATGTATTGCATCATATATAAACTTGTGTTGTTTTCTGTGCTTCCTACCTTGCCATGTTTTGCTTCCTGTATAGACTTGTAGTGCATCCTATGTAGAACTGTCTTGCATCATACTTGGTTGAGCATATTGTCATGTCTCGTGTGGTGTGTTTACCGTGTTGCTTGCTTCTTCTCGTTAGTGCTTGTTCCGTTGCGTTTGTGAGGATTCGTTCGTCTACCCGTGGTTCTTCTTCAAGGCTTCTTCTTCGTCCTCTTCACGGATCCGTTCTTCTTCCTTGCGGGATCCCAGGCAAGATGACCATACCCTTGGATACCTTTACTATCATTGCCATGCTTAGTAGTCTCGATGCTATCGTTACATGTCGTGCTACCCATCATTATTGTCAGCCTCTCCTTGTTGCCATGAAACCTCTAACCTTTGACACCTTCCTAGCAAAAACCGTTGTTTGGCTATGTTACCCGCTTGCTCAGCCCCTCTTATATCGTTGTTAGTTGCAGGTGAAGATGAAGATCGTTCCAGGTGGGAACTTGTTGTTGGAATATCACAATATCTATTATTATTATTAACACACCTATATACTGGGCATGGGTGGAAGGCTTGGCCTTTTGCTCGGTGTTTTGTTCCACTCATGCCACCTTAGGCGCCGATAAACCGGCATTATGTTCCTTGATTTTGCGTTCCTTACACGGTTGGGTATATGGGGACCCCTTGACACTTCGTCTTTGAATAAAACTCCTCCATCAAGGCCCAACATTGGTTTTATTGCAACATAATAAAAACTTAATTAATTAATTGCATAGGGGGTCATTTCCCCGGGTTCTTAATTCTACATAACAGGGGGGCCAGTGCTGATGGTGTTGGTCCCAAACTAGAGCCATTTATGGTGCCACCCAGTTATCTGGGGTCTTCGGTTGCTGTACGTAGTGCTCATCCAGACGTGGCCTGAGATGAGATGCGCACGGCTACCATCAGGGTGTCGGCACGCCGGGAGGTCTTGCTGGACTTGTTTTACCATTGTCGAAATGTCTTGTGCACCGGGATACCGAGCCTGATCGGATTTCCCTAAGATAAGGGGTGATGATATTATATTTATCACTTCAGCTGATCGTGAGAGCTTGTGATGGGCTAAGTTGGGACACCCCTGCAGGGTTATGATCTTTTGAAAGCCGTGCCCGCGGTTATGTGGCAGGTCGGAATTTGTTAATGTCCGGTTGTAGAAAATTTGACAGAGGATCCGAAGTAAAACACACAACTGTGTGGGTAACCGTGACTGTCTCTTTTCACTCTGAGAAGAGAACACGGTGGGGTTATGTTTGACTCGTAGGTAGTTCAGGATCTTTAGCGATCACTACTAGTTTGCGACCGTTTGCGTAGATGCTCATCTTATTCTTGTACTCGTAAGCTAGCCACCATATTATGCTTAGCCGCTGCTGCAACCTCACCACTTTACCTCTTCCTACCCATAAAGCTTTGCTCGTCTTGATACCCATGGTTATGGGATTGCTGAGTCCTCGTGGCTCACAGATACTACAACACCAGATGCAGGTACCGATGAGAACAGTGCATGGGACGGATCAGAACTTAAGTGGGAGTTCGATGAAGAGCGTAGCCGTATGTATGTGACGTTTTTGACGATCAGTAGTGGTTTCTACTAGCGGCGATTCGGACCTGTGGCTTCATGTATTTGGTTTCTTTCTTTTGGATCTTCGCCCATAGTCGGGTTGTGATGTTTTGGATGATGATTTGCTTATGTAATGTATTGTGTGACGTGGCGAGTGTAAGCCAACTATCCTTTTGCAATTTAATCCCTATTTTTACATGAGTCGTGCAAAGATACCAAACTTGAGATCATTCCAGAATGGGCTTATACCTTTAAGTCATGCCTCGACACGTAGGAGGTATAGTCCTATCCTGGGCATTACACCATTAGTAACCAGTGTTACTAATGGCGCATTTTATTGTGGTGCGCCATTGGTAACCTGAGATCTTTTTGACATATCCACCTACCACACTCACTTTCCCCACTTCATTCTCTCCACCTCCTCCTCCAAGCTTGTCTCGGCTGCCTCCTCCTCCTTACCTCATTTGCACCATAGATTCACCCAAATTAAGTGGTTAAATTACCTTTTTTTTGATAGGTAAGTAAGGGGAAAGCTTTCTTTACGTTGTAGATCTACATTTTTCTCCCTCCAACAACGTGCACATGCACTTTTTATGGCCTAGATCTTCGTATATTTGTGGTGTTGCATATGTTTGTGGTGTTGCATATGTTTGTGTTTGCAGGTACCGGTTTTTGAAATGCGATAGTTGCCAATATTTTGCGGGAATGTTGATTCATTTCCGTTTTGGCGAGAATTTGGCACTATGCATTCTTTTTGGTCCTATTTTTAAGGCAAAGTCATGCCAATTTTTTTTTGGGTTCTCAAATATCGTTTTGCTCTACCCCACAGGCGACCATGGTCCGCACGATGATCGAAGGCATCGTGAATAGGTTTTTGAGCTCCGCAAAGGCCGAGATGCTTCAAAAGAACGAGACGGACATAAGATGTCCGTGTCGAAGATGCAAGCTGAAGAGCCTTATTACGGACCCGGATTCCGGACCGGTGCGGGAGCACCTGCTCTTGCGTGGTTTCATGGATGGCTATCGCCGGCAAGGTGATGAAGATGACTATGAAGTCGTCCATGGGGGCCGGGCAAGAAATGAGGAAGGGCAGCAAGACAACCGCAGTGAGGGCGGGCGAGAAGACGAAGAATCTCCAGGACACAGTCATCATGTAGAAGATGCCAGACATGATGATGAGGAAGATCATGACGAAGGGCATGATCATGAAGATGAAGATGCCGGAGCAGACGATGATGGACCATCGATGGGCTGGGTGCAGGACCCTCATATTCAAGAGCTACTTCTCAAGCAGACGGATAACGCAAGAGCTGCCGCCCGAGAGAAAGCCAAGCTGGATCAACTGGAGATAGACGCGGTTACTCCATTGTATGAAGGATGCAGGCCCGAGGATACCCGCCTGAAAGTAACGCTCATGGCTCTGGAGATGAAGGTAAAACACAAAATGACCGACGCATGCTTCGACGAGAACATGTCATTCTGGCACGAACGTCTTCCCAAGGGGAACAAATGCCCGGCCAGTTTCGAGGAGGCGAAGAAAATCGTGTGTTCTCTGGATTTACCGCACGTGAAATACCATGTGTGCATTAACAATTGCATCATTTATCGGGACGAGCACGCGGAGTCTACCATATGTCCGGTGTGCGGCGTCACTCGATACAAGAAGAGGAATAAAGCTCCTCGAAAAGTGGTGTGGTACTTTCCGATCACTCCTCGTCTGCAGCGTTATTTCACGGACCCTAAGCTAGCAAAGCTCATGGCAGCACACGGATAGGGTGGAGAAGAAGCGAGAAGATGACGAAAATGATCCGGATATAAATAAAAAAGACATGATGCTGAGTCACCCTAAGGATGGGAGCCAGTGGCAAGCGTTGAACTTCGAAGACTTAGAATTTGGGGACGATCCAAGGAAGATCGTGCTGGGCGCGAGCATCGATGGAGTCAATTCGTTTGTCAGCCAGAGAAGCACACATAACACCTGGCCTGTGTTTGTGTGGATGTACAACCTTCCCCTGGTTGTGCATGAAGAGGAAGTACATTCACATGAGTGCTAATTGAAGGGCCGAAACCACCAGGGAACGACATCAATCTGTATCTGGGGCTGCTGAAAGAGGAGCTAGACACGCTGTGGAAAACGCCAGCCAATACGTGGGGCACTGCAGAGAAAGAATATTTCCTTATGAGAGCCGCACTGCTCACGGCGGTGCACGACTATCTCGGTTACGGATATGTCGCAGGGCAGGTGGTCCATGGATTTTCTGGATGCGTCAGGTGCATGGACGACACAACGTATTGCCAGCTAGATAGAGATCCCGGGTGTTCGAACATCGTGTTCCTGGGACATCGAAGGTGGCTTCACGACGATGACTCATGGTGAAAACGCAAGGATCTGTTCGATGGTGAAACCGAACCCCGAAGAAGCCCGCGTACGAGGAGCGGCAAGGAAATAGACAAGCTGTTGAAAAATTGGAAAGAGTGCCCACCGCCGGGTAAGAAGCGAAAGGCGCCAGAGCCGCTGCTGAAGGTATGGAAAACGAGGTCTGTTTTCTGAGACTTGCCGTACTGGAAGATCCTCCGTGTGCCTCACAGCCTTGATGTCATGCATATCACGAAGAACGTGTGCGAGAGTCTGCTTGGTACCCTGCTCAACATGCCAGAGAGGACCAAAGATGGGCCGAAAGCAAGGTCTGACTTGAAATCAATGGGCATCAGGGAGGAGCTTCATGCTAATGATGATGATAATGAGGCGAAGCAGGACACGGAAAGTCATCGCAAAGGCAAAAAGGCCAAGAAGATCGGAAATGACTACCCTCCCGCATGCTTCACTCTAAGTCGGGAGGAGATCGAGCAGTTTTTCACCTGCCTCGTAGGAGTAAAACTTCCTTACGGTTACGCGGGGAAGATAAGCAGATACCTAGACTCAGCGAAGCAGA
This sequence comes from Secale cereale, assembly GCA_902687465.1. Lineage (NCBI taxonomy): Eukaryota > Viridiplantae > Streptophyta > Magnoliopsida > Poales > Poaceae > Secale > Secale cereale. Next base: position 366,269,115 of record LR738710.1, read on the forward strand.
AGTTCAGCGGGATGAAGTCTCATGACTATCACATGCTGATGACGCAGATACTTCCAGTTGCAATCCGTGGGATCATGGACGCGCACGTCCGGGAAACGCTATTTGGCCTATGCAACTTTTTCGACGTCATCTCTCGGAAGTCGGTTGGCGCGAGGCAACTCAGAAGGATACAGGAAGAGATTGTGGTGATACTATGCGAGCTTGAGATGTACTTCCCGCCCGCATTCTTCGACGTTATGGTGCATTTGCTGGTCCATATTGTGGAGGATATCATCCAACTCGGGCCGACATTCCTGCACAACATGATGCCGTTCGAAAGGATGAATGGTGTCATCAAAGGATACGTTCGCAACATGTCACGTCTAGAGGGAAGCATAGCCAGAGGCTTTCTGACCGAAGAGTGCATCTCCTACTGCACGAATTATCTAGGCATCGAGAACCCCGTTGGTCTGCCCGTCAACAGTCACCTCGGCAGGCTCGCTGGATGGGGTCACCGCGATGGTCGCCGCGAAATGCATGTCGACTTCGAGGGTCGACTCGCCGACTTTGAAAGAGCAAACCTAGTCGCGCTACAACACATAGACGTGGTCGATCCTTGGGTGGTAGAGCACAAAACCTTTATTGAGAAGACGTACAATGACTGAGGCTAACAGAGGACGGATGGAGATATAATCAAAGAGCACAACTCATGTTTCACGCGTTGGTTCAAGGAGAAGCTTCTGTCGTACCCTTTACATGAGGATTCTTCCGTGGAAGAAAATCTCATATTCGCCTTGTCACAGGGCGTCGAGCACAACCTGATGACGTATGAGGCGTACAATATCAACGGCTACACGTTCTACACCAAGGACAAGGACATGAAGAGCGATGGTTATCAGAACTCCGGGGTGATGATGGAATCCTACACTGGTAACGACAAGGACATATACTACGGAAGGATCAAAGAGATCTGGGAGCTGAGATACGCTGGAGAGAAGGTCCCGATGTTCCGTGTCATATGGGCCAAGAGCGTCCTAAAAGAAGACCAGTATTTCACCACCATGGTTATACCCGAAGTGAAATCCAAGACCGCGGGCGCAAACATCACCGCGAAAAATGAGCCATGGGCACTGGCTTCCCAAGTGGTCCAATGCTTCTTCATTACCGACCCGTCAAAGCCCAGTCGTGTTGTCATGAGGAGAGGCAAAAGGAAGATCATCGGAATGGATGGAGTCGCCAATGAGCAAGACTTCGACAAGTACGACGACCCGAAGATGGAACATGACGACGACGATGAAGTGCCATACACCACAAGAAGAACCAGGACCACCCTACCTAAAGGACGTCCGTTCAAGAGAAGAACTCCATTTGCGAAAAAGAAGGGCAAGAAGATTGTGAAAAGATAGCTAGCTAAGATTGATTATATTTAAATTGTAGCCTTCATTTCTCGATTGTATTTCGACATATTCATAAATGTTTTTTCATGGAAACTTTTTGAATTCATGAATATTTTTTCAAATTTAATGATATTTTTTCATATTCATAAATGTTTTACCAATTCACAAATGAATGCAACTAAAAATCCAAAAAAAGACTAGTTGTGCTTGGTTATATGTTACTCTCAAAAGCATGTAAAGTTTGTCAAATTTGGAGCTATGGATATTTAGTTATGATTTAAACAAGTTTGAACATATTTAAACACAAATAAATATCAAACAACATTTTAAATGGTGTTAACATGGCAACGAACTGCATATTATTTTTCTACATGAAATTCTCAGCATCTAGCATATGTGACATGTTATATTTGGATGCATGGATACAAAGATATGTGCAAAGGAAAAAAAATGTATAAAAAAAAATTGGGGAGCCTCGGAATCGATCCCAGGACCTCCTAGTGTGTGTGCTGTGTGCTGACCAGTCGGGCTAGTATGTGTGTTCTGATGGAGATACGGTTAGGTGGAATATAACCTGAGTGCTCGAACTGTAATATTTTTTTTTACTAATGGCGCACCAGGGGGTGGTGCGCCATTGCTGTCGTCGTACTTATGGCGCACTAGGGGGAGGTGCGCCATTGCTAACCCTTCCTCCACTCCACCTATTCCCCTCTGGCCTCTCTCCCTCCCTCGCCAGATCCCCCACTCGACCACCGCCTCTCTCCGCCTCTCTCCGCCCCAACCGTACACCGCTGCCCCGCCTTGCTCCGCCCCCTCCATCTGCCGCGCCTCCCTCGCCGCCTCGCACCGCCGCCGCAGGTTCCCAGCCCCTCCTTTCTCCCAACTAAGTATCCCGAGCGACTCCCGTGCCCTAGAACACGGTCCAAATCTCGCCGGAGTCTGGCGCCGGCCGAAGCTCTTCCGCCGGCCGAATTCTTCACCACCGCAGGTTCCCAGCCCCTCCTTTTCCCTATGTGTAGGTTCCCCTTGGTCTAGTCTCTCTCCCTCACCTATCACTTCTAGCAGGGAAGGACCCATCCGAGTGCATCGAGCTCGACCACCGTTCACCGGCGTTCTTCACCGCCACCAGCAGAGGTCGCCCGCCGCTGTTGAACACCACCACCACCTCCGACGCACAACACCGCTTCCACCCAGCGCATCTCCGTCAACGCCCAAGTTCGATCCCGGTTGGCGCTGCCCAAGGTGCGGCTGCGGTTTATTTTCAACAATTTAGTGCACATTCCGTAGATTAAAGGGAGAACCCGTGCCTGGTGACATCTGCAAATGAAATGCGCAGCCGAATCGTAAATTGTTCAAGCGAGCAGAAACCTTCTGAATTTGACTTAGTAGAATTGTTCAGTCTCCCCTTCTTACAATTTGTGTGTGTGATAGAATGTTTCAGGAGTTCTGAAAAAATCACAGATGTCGTATAGATAGTCATGTAGACCTGCAAATTTTGATATCCGAATTCGTTGCTATTACCGGGAACATATATTTGCCGTGGAAAATATATCAATAGTTCTTGTCTTTAGGTTCTCGGCAACAATAGTGAATCTCGACGACTTTTATCAGCTTTCTATAATGTTGTTAGTACTTTTAGAGCATCATATGGTTTGCAAATCGTGAAGGGGGCACAAGGTCCCTTGGAGTTTGGGTCTGTTTACAACTCTGTTTTCTAGAAATCATAAAATTGCAGCTTTTGGGGTCTGGCAAACACCATGTGACCCTTCACTGATTGGTGGTTGGGAAAATTGGGATGCTAAATATGAATATGAGAATGATAATCCAACTAACTTTTAAAAACCTTCTGAATTTGACTTAGTAGACACAGCCTGAGACACCATAGGGTGAAGAATGAAGCACAGAGTATTGCCAAAGTGGCATTTGCTCTGGAAAGAGCACATGTTGCCTGATCATACACCTGGGCCATTATTGTACCAGTATTTTTATTTATTATTTCTTTCACTGCAAGTAACAAATATACTGTAGTGCTAGCTGTGATCCATTTAGTAGTATTAAACACTGCTGTTAACTGTTAGACCAGTAAGTTGTACAAATAGTCTCTCTCCTTATCTGGTTCAAACTTGAAATAATTATGAATAGTCTCATGTTGGGTTCTTTCGTGATTGCATTCCCTCGTCTACATTTGGTGTACTATCTTTCCTCATTTACAACTTCTTTATTGTACTGGGTTGAGTAACAACCACTACCACGTATCCAGAAGGAATGTTATTTGACAAATTGGTGCTTATTATGTAATATATACAAAGCTTCCTTTTGTTTTTGAAATGTGTTGCTTTGGGGCCATGCTGTATCAAGTTACAACCAGTCAATTTCGATAGGTTTTCTGTTGCAAGTATCAAGGAAATTTGATGCTACGTAAAAAGAGGTTCCTCCTAAATCAGATTGTTTTAGGGAATAATCTGCTCCTAAATCAGATTTCTATATAATATTTGCATCGTGGCAATCTATAGTTCAAATATACTGTATTCTGTCCAAAAAGAATGTTTGGAAAACAATTCATATATTGCTAAAGTATGGGTTGTTGATAAGATTTTTTCTCTTTTGCTTAGATAATAAAAATAACATAGTTAATGTTAGTAAGGTATCACACATTCACACTTATAGTCTTGACTTTAATGGCTGAAAAAACAATTACCCCATACGCAAGGGAGGATCACAATCGGGATGAAAATGCTCCTGTTGATTAGCTTGATTAGCATGGCCACTAGACCCACTAGGTCCAACATAATGTTGGTTAGGGAACACATGAATTGTAGATAGTTTCAGTTAACAAAGATTGACAGATTATCTTGTTTCAAATATAGGCTATGCATGTCTTGTTTTCTGGTTATGGATATTGTATAGTACTGCATATCTTGTTTTTCTGTAATACATTGTGGTGCCTGGCACATTTGCCCCATCACTTCGTTACCCCTTTCTCCTGAAATGTTGATTAATTTCTGTTTCGGTTGAGATAGGGGCACTCCTAGGTCAAGAAAATTAGCAAAAGTCGTGCCCAACTTTTTGACCAATTTTTTTTCCTATTTAGAGCAAACAAGGCCCACAATGACGAGGCCGGTGGTTCGGGCAAGGCATTTTGGCAGCTGTTCCAGGAGATGGAGGAACAACCTCACCGCTATGAGGACGCCGCGGAAGACACCGACCCCGACTACACAACCCCTAGTGGCGTCGGGGATGACACCACTGATGCCGCCGTCGAGGATGCCACTACTGATGATGACACCACTGATGCCGCCGAGGATGCCGCACACACAGATGGCAGCCAACCGAAGAGGCAATGGAAGGACCGACGCTCGAACGTGCTCGGCACGGTCAAGGAGGAATTTACTGAAGTGTCCTCCAGTGGGCATCCAACGACGCCCAAAGAATTAGTCAAGGGGTACGCGGTACAGCTCGGGTGCATTCTCCGAAGCACCGTCTCGATCAACACCGAGAACCTGAGGCATCCTGACCGAGGGAATTTGCGCAACCTCCTCTTCACAAAGCTGCACGAACTATACAAGTTCCCCGGTGAGTTCGCAAACACACGCCTCTCAACGAATAAAGTGAACAGTGCCGCCCTCATGAAGATGAGCACGGCCCTGGCTACTTGGAGAGCCGCGGTGAAGAGTATGATTGATAAAGGTGATAGTTATGAGAAGATCAAGGAGAAACATCCTTCGATCAACGAAGCTGACTACCTCGAGTTCAAGATCAAGTGCGAGAGCAACGCATCCGAGGAATCAAGTTAGTGGGGGAAAGATATGTGGGAGTTGAACTTAGGGGTCCACAGACTCGGTCCCGGCGGTTACAGCGTGGCGGAACCTATATGGGACAAGGAGGACGCGGAGCGTGCCGAGCAAGGCCTACCGCCCCTCTTCGATAAATACCATGACAAGCGGACCAGGAACTATGTCAGGGCTCGGTACAAGATTGACCCGGTAACAAAGGAGCTTACCACGGATCCGAAGACCAAGAAGCTTGAGCTTGTTCTGGTAAGAAATACCCCCCGCGTAATTAGCTCCATATGGTTGCATTCTAATTAATGAAGACAAATTTCTAAATGGTTCACGTTCCTTCCGCAGGCTTCTGAAAGCAGTAGCACGGGGTCGTCTAAGAGCTCCCCTTATGACACCACTTTAAATAGGGCATTGAACGTAATGAAAAACAAGGATAAGCTTAGTAAGCCGTCGTCAACTGGTCGTGTGGCCGGCAAAGGCTTGTCCACGAAATGGTCGGAATACTATACCGCTGGGCGAAAGGAGAAAAAGACCAGCTCGGAAAGCCAGGAGCGCGAGGTTCAAGAACTCAAGGCACAAGTGGCACGGATTGCGGAGATAGTCGAAGAGCAAGTGCGAGACCAACTGGGAGCAACGATCACCGCCATTGTGCCTACCTTGATTGAGGGGTTGCAGGCGTGGATTGTGGGCGGCCAACAGGGGCCGCCCCCGATTCCCAGCTTCACGGGCAGCATCTCGCACAACGCGCAGGCGGCGCCATTGGTGTCTCCGGCGGAGGCGACAACGGGCAGAATTGAACCAAACAGTTAACTAAACACCACAACAAATGAACCAAACGTTAACCGAGCACCACTTGCACAATATAACATACTCCTAATAGAAGATCAAACATTTAACCAAACCAAGCATGCTTAACAACTTGGAAATATAGAAATTGTATTTGTTTCTCATGTGTTTAGTACAACCAAATTCGATTTATTTCTCACATGGTATACAATAACAAAATGCACCCACAATAATTGAACATCGCATTGTAGAATTGAACCAAACAGTGAACTAAACACCACAACAAATGAACCAAACGTTAACTGAGCACCACATTGCACAATATAACATACTCCTAGTAGAAGATCGGACAGTTAACCAAACAAAGCATGCTTGACAACTTGGAAAATTGCACCCTAAAGAATTGAACATCACATTTGCAGAATTGAACCAAATAGTTAACTGAACACCACATTGCACGACATATAGAACATATACTCTAGAGTAGAAGATTGCATGGTAAAAGTAGATAGCACAATTCACTAGAATTTGTTAAGGAAAGGCAGTAGCTAGCAAACTGAACATTGGTCCTTATAGTGAGCTAATAAGACAAGCTACTCCTCATTGTCGGAGATATCAATGACGTTTGGCTCCTTGGACATGGAAGAGGGGGAGGCCTCCGCTTTATGGGTGCCCTCATCATAGTGGTGAGTTTCCTGAGCCGCTCTGGCCACCAACCTGCTGGCTCTCGAGATGAGGTAAGCATGTGCACGCTGAGAAAACACCTTGTAGTCTTCATCAAAGGCACCGACGGTGGCGTCGAGAAAATGCCACGAACTGTCGTTTAAAGCAGCCAACCGCGTCGCGGCATCAGTGCGCGAGGCGTCGACGGTGGCCTCGACGGTGAGGTGCTCCTCCAAGATCTGGGGGTCGATACGAATGGCAGCCATCGCGACCTCATCCGCACGTGTGGCCACGATTTGCTTGTCCGCTGCCAAATGCTCCTTGAGATCCTGGCTATACTGCATGCACCATGGCTTAGGGTGGCACTTATTTGGTGGAGGGGTCAGTTAAATGGGTGGAAGGTGTCGCGCTCGCGCCGGCGGTCGGGGCATGTGGGATGTGGAAGGAGGAGGATGGGGGTCGAGTGTGGATTACCTGCCTGGATAGACGAGGCCGAGCAGCGTGAAGGAGGGTCGCCGGCGCAGAGGCGGCGCTGCAAGCAAGGAGTGAAGATTTCAACTTGAAAAGGAAGGCCGAAACAGGGGAAATGTGGCTTTTGGTAAGGGGAGGGGGCAGGGAGGTATATATTTCCATGGAAGCCGAAAATTTGGAATCGCTTCAGCGAAAAAACTGGTGCGCAAAGTGTCATCAGACACGGTTCCTTATTTAGAACTATGTACGATATGTGAACATCACAAATGATTCAGATAGCTTAACCCGTGCGTGATGAGTTTGAACGTCAAAATTTTTGGTTCGAATTTCCATGGTTACAGTGGTCATCCACGTCATTGCATAATTTGGGTACACAAAGGAGACTACAGCACACCCACACTTCCTAATCGAGCAAGTTAAGTAATTAAACATAGCTAGCTGACCTAAATATTACTATAACAAATTAAAGACCAGTGCTCTTAATTAAACAAAACAAAGAGTACTACTACGGCTGGTGATCGCCGATCTCTGCCGTCGCCTCCATGTCCAGCTCGCGCCTGACGGTCTCCTGGGGAAGGGGCTCCATGGCATCAATCGCACCATACTCGGCAAGCATCTCGCCATCTGCATCCGCCATATCTTTGGAATAGACGCCATGAGCTGAGCGTGGGCGGCCGCGATCTGGGCTTTGGCAGGCTCCGTCGTGGCAAGGTATGCCATGCAAGAACGGACGGCTGCTCGAACGCTCTCGGCGATTGCCAACTCTTCGGCCGTGGGTTGTCGACCGTTGTCGGAGAAGCTTCTCTCCATTTGTGCGGTGGCCGCCATGAGCTGGGCGTGGACGGCCTCGACATGGTCATGGGCGGCCTCCATCAGGGCTAAGGCAGCCGCTGCGGAATGGACAGCTGCTCTACCGCTCTCGCTAGTTGCTATCCCCGAGGTAGATGTTGTTGCTGCCGCCTGAGAAGCAACAACGGACGTTTGGGTTGCCTTGGCCGCCCGGCCGCAGATTGCGGCCGTGCTAACGAAGCTTGTTAGCACGCGCATGGTGGCTGCAGCCGCACTCTTGTCGGAGTGGACCACCGAAGTTACCCTCACGAGCGGGTCCGTGGGCCCATCTTTCACGGGCGATGACTGAACAGTGAAATGATATTTGGGTAGCAAGCTAGTGTGCTTGAGACGCCGGCTGTGGACTGTAGCCAACGCACCTTCTTGCGTACGCCATAGGCGTACTATACACCGACGGTGCTCCAGGATATTTTGTGCTGCATCTCACATGGTTGGTGATAATAAACTGTGTGCGATCATCTTGATTTGAATTACATAATGGGGTCATAGCGGCAATGGACGGTGTTTGAATTGCTAGACCTTTTATCTGCAGTGAACATGCAACTATATGTGTGTTGTAAAAGAATTGGAATTATTCAGGGTTTGTTTGAACATTTTATACGTTAAATTGGTTTTCTAGCCATTTCAGGTGCACAATTCAAAATTAAACTACATGCACATGCTCCGGTGCACCAACATGGGTTGTAAAATCATATATGCACTATAGGAAACAGGAGATTTGCCGTCAGCACTGCTCTTTGCCATCAGCATTTCATCAGGGCAGACGACAAAGATGGAATTTGCCGACAGCTGCTGACGACAAAGAACAACTGACGGCAAAGACAAACTTTGCCGTCTGTAGGAAAAAACGCTAACGGCAAAGTCTCTTTGCCGTCTGCATTTTTATTTATAGACGGCAAAGAGGTCACTTTGCCATCTGTTAAAAACACTACAGACGACAAAGACTTTGCCGTCTGTATTTGTTTTAATAGACGGCAAAGTGAGTTCCTTGCCATCTTTATAAGAAAACCTAGACGGCAAAGAGAAAACACATCTCGCGGATCGATCCCACGGATCGATGAGGTGGCACCATCGCAGCCGCCCCACCACTCATCTCTCCCAGATCTGCTGACCCACCCGCGACCCCACCATGTTCCCTGTCTCTTCCTTATCTCGTCGCACGTCCTATCTCTCTCTCCCTTATCCCGCACACATTCCCAGAGCCCACCCCACCACGTTGCCCCCTCCTGATTCACTCGCCTGCGCCACCAGCACCGTCCCTCGCCGCCGGACGATGCTGCCGGCCCCGTCCCCCATCGCCCGCGGCATGGCTGCCTCGTCCCCATCCCACTCGCCACCGGCGCGGCTGTCCCCTTCCTCCATCGCCTCCAGCGTGGCTGGCCCCTTCCCTTGTCGCCTCCGCCGCGGCCGACCCCTTCCCTCCATCCTCCCGGCACGGACGACCCCGTCACAAGTTATTCTAGGTTGAGAATTTAACTAGCTATATATGTAGTATATTTGTATGAAAAATATATGGTTAGAAACTACTTCGCTTAAGAGCAACTACAAAAGTGTGACATATATAAGCAGGCTATAAGGAATAGCATAATATATCTTTACTTAGTTGGAGGGGAGAGAAGAAAAGTGGGCTCTTGGTTAGTAGCAACCTGCAACACAAGATCCAAGACGCTTTGTGAGGATGTAAAGTGGGCCAACTATTGTTAAACTAGTAGACATTTAAAAATTACTATTGCACATGCCGGCTAAGAGGTTGGCTGTAGATGACATGGCAACTTCTTATAGCCAACTGTTGGCTGTATTTTTAACCCTCCTTTAAGAATCCAATGATATAATTTTGGTGGCATATAACTCATATTTACTTTGTAAAATGCATGACCTAGAACTAAGTGCATGCCCTTTAAACCGAGATGGAGGCAGTACTAGTAGTACCCAAACAAAAAAGGACCGGGGGGAGTAATTGCTCTCACACTGTGCCAGAGTGGATGCGTCCTCTCACTAGCTCACGCATTAAACTAGTGCGCCAGCCAAGAGAGCCCCACTCGCTGCACGCTAGGCTAAACACGCCTCCTCGACGAATTCAATGGGCTTCAGACTGCCCCGCCTAACTCCATTGTATCCGCGCGTGTGCCAGCAACACGTTCTTCCGCGAGTTGGCTCCTCTCATTGGCCCGCTATTCAAACGAGGCCAGACGCCTAGCAAGAACTGCACCATACCTCCGCTCCCCATATCCTCCTTGTACCATTTTCTCCACTCTCCATAGCTTTTGGCGAGCACGAAGACGAGTTTTCCGGCATAAAAAGCCGGCTGGGTGCCCCAACGAGCCAGGCAACTTGCTGTTCCACCTCCCTCTCCGCTCCAGGCCGTTAGTGCCATGGGCGAGGCTGCAGACGGGCAAGCGAAAGAGCAAGCCGCCACTTCAAGCTGGTCCCTGGTGCATCAACTCGACGCTCCAAGCCTGCTTGCAGAGTAGTGGCCAGTTGTTGCACGCCGGCACACGGGGGACCATGGCGTCTAGTGCACCATCGCTGGCCACGCCATACGATGTAAACATTGGCGGAACAGTGGCATGCCGGCCGAGGCGGCCAACACGTCCGCGTCCGCCGCCGACACCAAGGAAGAGTAGACCATGGGACATGCCGCCACTCAAGACCCACGAAGGCTACGACCATGACATCACCACATAGACACCGGGTGTGTTGCCCGGTTTGGTTCAAAACAACGTGAACCCCCTCCGTGGCCGGCATTAGATATTATAAATTTCTCCACGAGCTATTCACGTTTAGTTAAAACAATGTCCAAAATATAATTAATTTAGTATGGTCTTGTTTTGGTGTGCTCGCACTAATATGTTTCTTGCTCTCGGCAACCAGCTCTGCCTTGCCAATTTATTGCCTCTACGGAGGTATTCCACATGGTGTTGGTGCGTCCAATATCGGCCTGCCTTTATATTCCCATTATTTTATTGCTGTCAATCCAGTGCTACTTGTCAAATGATGCAATGCCATAGAGGGAATAATATGCTCTTGTCAATCTTGTGCCATCAATAAATGCAATGGCACTTGTAAAATGACACAATACCATGGACAACCCTTTTACATATTTTTGCAAACATGGATGTCAATATTTATCTCAAGGATGTACCTCAATTTTAGTGGAAGTCCACAATATTGTACGCGAGTCCCTACTCCACCCTTGTAGAAAATGCACCTTTTTCATCAATGCTCTCAGAAGGAATTTGTGTTTTGGCTCTGAACTAAATGTTGTTTGGAAGAAGCATTGATGTTGCTAGTAAGAACTAGAGATTTTTTTATTTCTAATTCTCACATTTTTTTTCTTTCAAGTGAATCATGGTTGTGTACATTATCTATGAATGTGAAGGTATCCGTGAACATGAGTTTGATATGAAAATTGAACCTGGAATGTTGCACTACTGCAGGATGCTGCTAACGCGACACTACAACCAGAGACCCTTTGACGAAACTGTGTGCGATGCATTAATCGCAAACGGTGATGTAAAAAAAGCCGTAAAAAAAGATGCAAAACATTTGCGATGAAGGATACAACAAACATGGTTTTGATTTTAGTTGCTTGTGCCATGAGGGGCATGCCTATTGATTCATACGAACTATTTGCGATGAGACATAACAACATAAACGGGCAGCCATATCAAGGTGTGTGCGATATACGACATACAGTTCGCTCCCATGAACCATTTGCGATGATCGAGTTGAACACAAACATTCGGCGTAACAAGATGCGCGTGATACCTGGCAAACAGGTAGGTAATCATAATTGTGTGCGATCACTATAGACAACCCATACGGTAGTTTTTTGTGAATTGTGTGCTCGTCAGGGCACACAGTTGAAGAAACCAACTTGTGGGCATTAATGTAGAAGATCTCTGTCGAATACGTATTACTAACCGTTTGCGATGAGATTGACAGGATAAACAGAGAAAATGAATTAATATGAGTGAACGGAACCAACGATATATATAGTCCTCTTAATTTAGTCATTTTCTTGTTGTTGTTGTTGTTGTTGGATGGCCCTGCGACACCGTCTTGGCGAGGATGCTTTTTGCCGCTGACCGTTGGCTTTTCATCACCGCCGCCGTCATCATCGTCGTTGCTGTCGTCGTTGTCCTCATGCTCGTTCAACCATTCCTCGTCCTCATCATCATCCTCCTCTTCTGCATCCTGCGATGGCTCCTCGTCCGTCTGGTTGTCGTTTGATGATACGCCTCCAATGTATCTATATTTTTTGATTGTTCCATGTTGTTATATTATCATTATTGGATGCTTTCCAATCATTTTATATCATTTTTTGGTACTAACCTGTTGACATAGTGCCAAGTGCTAGTTGTTGTTTTTTGCATGTTTTTTACATCGCAGGAAATCAATATCAAATGGAGGCCAAACACCGCGAAACTTTTTGGAGAGTTTTTATGGGCAAGAAGACACCCAATGGGCTAGAGCTGCACCTGGGGGGGGGGGTGCCCCGAGGGGGGCACAACCCACCAGGGCGCGCCAGGCCCCCTGGCGTGCCCAGTTGGGTTGTGCCCACCTCGGTGGCCTCCCGCACCTCCTCTTTACCCTATGAATTCACAAATATTCCGAAACCCTTCGGGGTAGACCTAGATTAGAAGTTCCGCCGCCGCAGGCCTCTGTAGCCATCGAAAACCAATCTAGACCCTTTCCGGTACTCTGTCGGAGGGGGAAATCATCACCGATGGCCATCTTCATCATCCCAGCGGCCACCATGATGAGGAGGGAGTAGTCCACCCTCGGGGCTGAGGGTTTGTACCAATAGCTATGTGTTTAATCTCTCTCTAGTGTTCTTGAGATGCACAATCTTGATGTATCGCGGGCTTTGTTAATATAGTTGGATCATATGGTGTTTTCCCCTCTCTATCTTGTGATGAATTGAGTTTTCCCTTTGAGATTTCTTTGGATTGAATGCTTTTATGGATTTGAGAAAACTTGATATATGTCTTGCAATTGAATACTCGTGGTGGCAATGGGTATCGTATTGATCCACTTGATATATGTTTTGGCACTCAACTTGCGGATTCCCGAAGTGACATTGGGGTAATCTATGCATAGGGGTTGATGCACGTTCTTGTCTTTGTTTCTCCGGTTTTGGTGTTATCTTAGTACAAACTCTTGATTGATCAATCAGGAAGGATAACTTTGTGTTATCTTAGTACGAACTCTTGAAAGATCGATTGGAAAAGAGAACCTTGTGTTATTCTAGTACGAACTCTTGATAGATAGATCGGAAAGGATAACTTTATGTTGTCTTAGTAAGAACTCTTGATAGATTGAACGGAAAGAATAACTTTGAGGTGGTTTCGTTGAGGGGTGGTTATATGATCCAATTATATTAGCACTGCTGAGAGATTGCACTAGCGAAAGTATGGACCCTAGGCCTTGTTTTCCATCATTGCAATACCGTTTGTGCTCACTTTTGTTACTTGCTACCTTGCTGTTTTTTATTGTTCACACTGCAAAAATCAATATCTACTATCCATATTACACTTGTATCACCATCTCTTCGCCGAACTAGTGCACCTATACAATTTCCCATTGTATTTGGTGTGTTGGGGACACAAGAGACTTTTTATTATTTGGTTGCAGGGTTGTTTGAGAGAGACAATCTTCATCCTACACCTCCTACGGATTGATAAACCTTAGGTCATCCACTTGAGGGAAAATTGCTACTATCCTACAAAACTCTACGCTTGGAGGCCCAACACGTGTCTACAAGAATAAAGTTGCGTAGTAGACATCAAGCTCTTTTCTGGCGCCGTTGCCGTGGAGGTGAGTGCTTGAACGTATATCTTTAGATCTTGCAATCAAATCTTTTAGTTTCTTGTTTTATCACTAGTTTGGTTTTGTAAAAGAAAACAAAAAAATGGAATTGATATTGCATCATATTATTGATCATCTTTATAATATCTTTCTTGAAAATGATGGATCAGAAAATTGTGCTCAATTGTTAGAAGAAGAAGTCAATAGAATGTTTGGCACAAAATATTTGAATGATGAGCATGATTGCAATGTTGTTAGTATGAATTCTTTGAATATCAATGATGCTAATGATATGCAAAACCATAAGCTTGGGGATGATGTATTTGATGAATATGATATTTTTAGTCCCCCAAGTTTTGATGAGAAAATTTATTGTGATGATTGCAGGCCCCCTATTTGTGATGATTATATTGATGAAAGTGGATTTGGAGAGGACGTGACTTTATTTAATGATGAATCCACTATTTTGGAGGAGGTTGCAATTGATTATGATAACAAAGTTGCTATCTATGATGATTATGGTGATGACATGTATGCTATATTGGATAATGATAACCATGAAACTTGTCATCATGACTTTAATTTTCAGTCTCATGATAGTTATTTTGTTGAGTTTGCTCCCACCACTATTCATGTAAATAAATTTGCTTATGTGGAGAGTAGCAAAATTTCTATGCTTTTGCATCATGAAAATAATGATTTATGTGATGGCTATATTGTTTAATTCATTCATGATGCTACTGAAAATTATTATGAGAGAGGGACATATGCTTGTAGGTATTGCCATAATATCAAGTTTACTCTCTATGTGTTGAAAATCTTTAAGTTTTGCTTGTTTTGCCTTCCTATGCTAGTTGATTCTTGTTCCCATAAATTTTGTGCTCACAAAATTCCTATGCATAGGAAGTGGGTTAGACTTAAATGTTCTTGCCATGTGATTCATGATGCTCTCTTTATGTTTCAGATCTTATCTTTTATGTGAGCATCATTGAAATCATGATGCCTAGCTAAAAGGCATTAAAGAAAAGCGCTTGTTAGGAGACAACCAACACTTATACCTACTGTTTTTGTGTGTTCTCATGATTAGGCAACTGCAGTAATCATGTTTTATAGCTTTTGTTTCAAAAAATGCCAAGCAAAGCCTTAGGATCATGTTGGGTGATGGTAGATTTGATCTTGCTGAAAAACAGAAACTTTTACACTCACGAGAAAAATTCACATTTTTAACAGAAGAGTGATTTTGAGTCGATTCTTTTTTAAGAAGACTAATATACAAATTTCTCACGTGGTCATATTTTTTCAAGACTTTTAGAGTTGCAAAAATATGGTGAATATTCATATCATTACAGACTGTTCTGTTTCTTGACAGATTCTGTTTTCAATGCATAGTTTGCTTGTTTTCTAGTTTCTATGGCTTATATTGATCAATATAAATTGTAGAAATGATATACTACAGTAATAATTATGTGAGAACAATTATTAATCTTTTCTTTGACAGTACCGAAAGTGAATGATTTGTTTTATCATACTAACCCATCTCACGAAGTTTTGTTAAGTTTTGCGTGATTGAAGTTTTCAAGTTATGGGTGAGATATCAATATGAGGAAAATAAGGAGTGACAATACCCTAAGCTTGGGGATTCCCAAGGCACCCCAAGGTAATATTCAAGGAGGATCCAATCAACTAAGCTTGGGGATGCCCCGGAAGGCATCCCCTCTTTCGTCTCCAACATTATCGGTAACCTCACTTGGAGCTATGTTTTCATTCGTCATATGATATGTGTTTTCCTCGGAGTGTCAATTTCTTTTGTTAGGAATTTCTTGCTGGTATTTAGAATAATGTTTTGTATCCTTTATTTCAATAAAAGTGTCAAGGTTAGCCTTTACCATGCTTATTTTGCAAGTCTATATGTTGTTGTTTAAAAACAGAAAGTTTTCTATCATTGTCTGAATTCTTCTGGATAGTCAGAACGTGATAAAATCATGATTTTTTACAAAGTTAGAATGAAGAAGTTCTGTGATAGTCTGGCTTATTAGGGATGATAGACTACTCATATCAATAAGGAATTCCTTCTTTTCCGGAAGCCCATTCGGACAGAACCCCAACGGTTAACTGCGTTTCCCGCCGGAAGCCCTCTCTCTTTTGTCCCAGCACCCCTCCATGCCTTTTGTCATCATGTTTGGGTGCTGTAGCATATTTAAACCTTGCTCCAAAGATGCCATGTTGCTGTTAACTTCAGTTTTTGCATTGCATCTTGTTTTGCTTGCCATTTGCAAACCGTGCATCCGATTCCAATGATCCTTATATCGATTTCGACCAAAATCTTCCCCTCTATCCAGTGGCTTGCTTTGTTGCCCAAGATGAAGCCATTTCCATTATATTCTCCTTTAGGCTCGAGAGCATCCTCATGCATATGCACATCATGACTTGCATCCCATAATATGTCCTGCATCATGTTGTTTGTGCATTGCAGCGTGATTGATCTTGTACCATTGTTGTGCTCTTGTGTTGGGTAGAGCCGGGAGCCGATACCGAGTTCGAGGATCTTGTCGAGACTGAGTTTGAGGAGCCGTCTTACCATCCCACCGAGAACTTAACAGGCAAGATGACTGTTCCCCGATATCACCTCTATCTTTGCTTTGCTAGTTGTCTCGCTCTATAGTTATGCCTCGATGCCTATTCTTGTCTTGTCAGCCTCCTATGTTGCCATGAAACACTCTAACCGCCTTCCTAGCAAACTGTTGATTGGCTAAGTACGCTTTTGCTCAATGATACATCCATTTTGCATCATGCTTATATGTTGTTATTTATTGCATATTGGGTTGTTATTAAATGTTATGTCACAATACTTATGCCTTTTCTCACTTATTTTACAAGGTTTACATGAAGAGGGAGAATGCCGACAGCTGGAATTCTGGTCTGGAAAAGAAGCAAACTCTGTAAACCTATTCTGCACAACTCAAAAAGCCCCGAAACTCCACAGGACACCGTTTTAGAAAATATAAAAAATATCTGGCGAAAGAAGATCACCAGGGGGGCCACCAGCTGTCCACGAGGGTGGGGGGCGCCCCCCCCTCTCTGGGTGTGCCCCCTGCCTCGTGGGCCCCCTGATGGTCCCTCGATGCCCATCTTCTCCTATATGAGGTGTTTTGACCTGGAAAAAATCATAAGGAGGATTTTGGGACCAGACACCGCCGTCTCGAGGCGGAACCTTGGCGGAAACCAATCTAGGGCTCGGGCAGAGCTATTCTGCCGGGGATACTTCCCTTAGGGAGGGGGAAATCGTCACCGCCGTCATCACCAACAACTCTCCCATCTTGGGGAGGGCTATCTTCATCAACATCTTCACCAACACCATCTCCTCTCAAACCCTAGTTCATCTCTTGTATCCAATCTTTGTACCCAAACCTCAGATTGGTACCTGTGGGTTGCTAGTAGTGTTGATTACTCCTTGTAGTTGATGCTAGTTGGTTTACTTGGTGGAAGATCATATGTTCAGATCCATTATGCATATTATTACCCCTCTCATCATGAACAATATTATGTCTTGTGAGTAGTTACTTTTGTTCCTGAGGACATGGGAGAAGTCTTGCTATAAGTAGTCATGTGAATTTGGTATTCGTTCGATATTTTGATGAGATGTATGTTGTCTCTCCTCTAGTGGTGTCATGTAAACATCGACTACATGACACTTCACCATTATTTGGGCCTAGAGGAAGGCATTGGGAAGTAATAAGTAGATGATGGGTTGCTAGAGTGACAGAAGCTTAAACCGTAGTTTATGCGTTGCTTCGTAAGGGGCTGATTTGGATCCTGTCATGGTTTTGTCACGGCAGATGTCCTAGCAAAAGGACTTAGTCATGGAGCCATCGCTACGGGTTAGCTTAAAGGGGTTAAAGTGGACAAGGACGCAAGGGTTTATACTAGTTCGGCCCCTTCAACGAAGGTAAAAGCCTACTTATAGTTTGGGTTGGTATTGCTAGGGTTTCGATGACTAGGGAGCGAATACGCTTTGCCTGTGTCTCGAGTTGTTGTTCTCTGTCTCTGAACCGTCCCCGGGTCGTCCGTTTTATACATGAGGTGACGCCCGGTCCGGTTTACAGAGTCCCGAGGCCGGCTCATAAACGTGTCTGGCTCGGTCTCTATCTTTCCTATCTTACAACACAAGTTACACGCCGTATGGCGGTTTACAAATTATGGGCCCTAACACCTCTTGGGCCTTAAGTCTTCTGGAATAAAGCGTCATGTCCCATGTTCCACTGGGCTTTAGTAGAAGTAATCTTGATAGGCATAAACTGGACCCTCCTGGGAGGTTTATACCCAGTAGTAATATCCCTGACATTAGGCCCCAGATCGATTTGAACCTGTTCATGTCAATCTTCAACGTCTTGTAAAGATTTCACCTTTCGTTGCTTCAAATGCTTCATAAATCGCCGTGACGTCATCTTCCTGGATCACATTAAACCGCCGTGACGTCACCTGCCCATTTAATACTTGTACCTGTTTTTATTTTTTACTCATTAAAAGCTCCGAAGATCGCGGCAACAGTATTGTCCCATATCCACTTTTCTGGCTCCTCGATTCCCGCACCCGCCGTTTCATTTTTCGGCTTATAAATAGGGCAGAGGGGCATCTCATTTCCCCCCTTGCTCCTTCACCTCTTCTTCTTCCTCATGCCCGCTCGTGCTCAAGCTCCGCCGCCGCCGTCGACCTTTGCCTCTTCGTCAAGCTTGGCCGCTGCATCAACCTGGTCGGATCAGAGAATCGCCGGCGCGCCTCCGCACTTCTCGGCTCCGATAAGTCCTTTCCTTATCCTGTATATAGATCTCATTAGGGTTTTCATCTGCTAGTTCATAGCTAGGGTGCTGTTCTTCGTAGTTTTTTTCATCGTTGCCCAACAACTGGTGTAGATCTGATCCTCCTGCTCCACAGCCGTAGTAGTAACTCGGCTTCCTTAGGGTACCTTTTCTTCCCCAAAGTATTAGTTTATACTGCGTTTGCTGAAGCCATTGTTGTATCCGTTGAATATAGTCCATGGATATTTCCGAATTTCTAAACTGCTGTAGATCTGTAACTTCATCACTGATTTTACGAAACTTGTTTTTCCATAACTTTTGATCTGCATCTTTCGTACTCTCATCGGTGGTTTAGCTTTTTAGAAAAGACTATAAACCGGTAGATACCATTAGGCCCCTACTTAAACCGCCGTTTGTAGATACTGTTGAAATATTGCCGGTTTAGACTTGCTTAGATCATAAACCGGTCCTTCCCTATATTTTCAGCTTTTCTCCTTGCAATGGCAAAACAAGCCAAATAGTTTACTTCCTGCAACTGGGTCCAGTCCCGAATTACTGAGGAAGAGCTGTAGAACCGGGCTGAGATTGGCGCTTTAGGCCCAAAAAATGTCCTTCACTGGAGAGTCCCTGGACCGGAGTGTCCTCCAGAGCCCAAAGATGGAGAAGTCATTATATTTCTTGATCATTTAGCTTGGGGATTAAGTCCTCTCGGGTCAAAGTTCTTCCGTGATGTGCTAGCTGACTTTCAACTCCATCCTCAAGATATTGGGCCCAATTATGTGTCCAACATCTGCAATTTCCAAGTTTTTTGTGAAGCTTATCCGCAAGAAGAGCCGTCAGTTGAACTATTCAGGGATTTCTTCCATTTAAACCGTCGCACGGAGTTTTCTGACGGTCCAAACACTGAACTCGGCGGAATGTCCATTCAGAAGAGAAAAGACGTTAGTTTTCCTCACGCCAATCACCACAGCCATCCTAAAGAGTGGAATCAAACTTGGTTTTACTGTCTAGATACTTCTCCGGAAGATGAGAATCCTCTGCCGGGTTATTGTTCCCATCGGCTCTCTGAAAACCATCCCTTTCCTCAACGACTAAGTGCTCAAGAACGAGCCAAATATGTCCCTCAGCTCTCAAAGCTCAGAGCCTTCACCGCAAATGGCTTAACAGGGATTGATTTCGTTCATTGTTGGATTTCCTATAGCATTCTTCCACTAACCAGGCGCTCCGGTTTAATGTGTGAATATACCGGAGACCCCAAAGACCCTCTGCGCCATACTGAAGCTGTGCTAGCAGAGAATTAAATTAATGAGGCTGTTAAGAAGCTGCTGAATGAACCGGTAGAGGCCTGCAACCAAACTAGACTGGCTCCGTTCTGCGAGCTCAACAAACCGCTATCGGTAAATCTTTCTTTATTTTGCCTGCTCTATTTCAATCACTGTTGGGGATATCGCTTATCGGGAACTTATCGGTCGACCCATGATAAGGGGTAAATCGGCCTGTTTATCGGCATATCGGCCGATTTATCGTCATATCGGTTGATTTATCGGCCGATTTATCTTATCAGTCAGACAACGGTAAGCGATAAATCGGCCGATTTATCGGCATATCAGAAGATATCTTGAACAGTGATTTCAATCTATCTTTAGTACTCTTCTTGAATGACTTCATAATCTTCAACAGGGTAATGACCCATTCTAGAAAAGGAAAATCCAGGATAAACCGGCAAAGGTGCCTCGCCAGAAAACCAAGGCCGTTAAGAAAAATGTCAGGAAGAAAACTACTGACGTATCTGAATCCAATCCTGAGGATGATGAACCGGCCTCACAGGTATTACTTGATTCTCTTGGCTCTCTTTTCTTGCATTTTATTAACAATGATTGTACTTAGGGACACGTTGAAGGCAGCAAGGCAGGTGATGTCGAGGTAATTACCCTTTCTTCCGGTTCAGAACCTCTGCCGACACCAAAAATTCATCGGGCAAGGCGGAAAGTACAATTTTCTCACCCTTTCGCTTACTTGGACCCAAACTTTCTTTTGAAGAAACAACAACATGAAGCTCGCCGCACCACGCGGCACAATGGTCAAGCCATTGAATCCACTGGTTTACCACATACACCAGCCCAGAAACGTCGCTCTGAAGTTTTATATACTCTAGATGCTCTTTATCCCAAAGAAGGTCATATTCGTCAGCCTCTTAATCCGTCTGATTCAAATTATCAGGATACTCCTCGTTCATCATCCGGCGAATCAACAGCTACACAGATTCCTCCTCTTAAGACTGTTCATGGGTAAGTTTTTCGTTTTGCTGTTTTAACCTCTTTCTTTTACTCCTCTGACTATCGTCCCCTTTATATTTGCAATAAGTCCAAGCCTAGTAAAAAGGCTAAGCTGAATAAACCGGCAGGTGATGACGCGATTCCTGAACTGGCAAAGGATCCTGAACCTGCTGAAGAAAATGTTGACACTTTGCATGATGATCCTCCTCCCATGGATCATGAAGTTTTTGTTGATCAAGGAAGTGCCCCAATGGACCATGACACTAATCCAGCCAGTCCTCTCCGGGCTAGCAATACTCCAGCTAGCCCTGCTAAACCTGCTGCCGCTTCAGCAGAGGATGTTCAAATCACCGGCTTTGGTTATACTGCTCCTAGTGAACCCGTTGCCTTATCAAAACATACTCCAAAAGATGACGCCTCTCGCATGGATAAAGGCAAATGGAATGGTGATTTGTCCAACTATGCTCAACTTAGTGCCCAAGATCTTCATTCCGACTATCTGAACCGGCTATACACAAGCCGTGATCATGAAGCCGGCTTAGTAAATCTGATAAAGGAACGATATGAGGTAAATTTCTGCTTTAACTTTAACTTTATTCCCGCGTAAGTCTTGTAGCTTGCATTTACTCCATCGTAGCCCCCAAGGGCCGGTTTACTCCTTTAAGATGAACCGGGACTTCAGAATATCCTTTATATAGCTTTTTCACATGCGTAGTCCCCAAGGGCCGGTTTATCTCTCCAAGATGAACCGGGACATTAGTTTGTAATCTTTTCTGAACAATGTCGCATTAGCCCCCAAGTGCCGAGTGTATAACTTGTTATGTGCTTTGGACTTTATTGAAAAATGTCTGATAACTGCAAATACGCATTAGCCCCTAAGTGCCAAGTGTATAACTTGTTATGTGCTTGGGGCTTTGAATATGCTTCATCAATGTATAATATGCTCTTCTCTTGACAGGCTGATTTGAACTGGAAAAATTCTCAAGTGGCCGAGCTCCAAGATACTTTGAAGTTTCAACAAACCGCCGCTTCCAAATTCAAAGATGAGCTGACCCTTGCTTTAGCAAACATGGAAAAGCTGAAAAAGGACTTCCAGAAAGAACGGTTGGATTGGGATGCTGAAAGAGCCACCTTGGAATAAGGGCAACTGATGCAGAGGCTGCTCTCAATCCTGTGACAAAAGAACTGTCCGGTTTAAAGCAGCAGATAAACGCCATGACTACTGCTGTCTTTGGTAAGTGTACTTAACATAATCCTGAATATGATAGTTCTGCACTTTCCGGTTTAACTCAAACTCTTTTAATGCAGGAAAACTTATTGCTCATCTCGGCACTGACATGCGGAAGAAGTTGAAGGCCACATACACTCTCATAGAGCAGTTGTATTCCGGCGCTCAAAGGATTGTCTGGACTGCTTCCCATAATAAACCGGCTCCCACGTCAATCAAAGGCACTTTGGAGAAGTTATTAGTGCTTCATGCCCGTCTTGGAGAGTTGAAGAAATCATCTGCAAGAGCGGGTGCCCTGATGGCACTAACTCGAGCGAAAGCTTGGGTGCCTGATCTTGATCCGACAGAGGTGATGAATGGCTATCCCAGCATGAAGGAGGACAGATCAGAGTTCACAGACACCGATTTACGGGCTCTAACAAAAGAAATGCGGCCTTTGGCCAGCAAACTAGCTGACAAAGCTGATCTGTCCCGTTATCATCCGGGTTATGATGCTGACAACTTGCGGGTCAACACTCCGGTCTACTAGGTGGAAGATCTCATCCCGCCCGTCCGTAAGCATACTTATGCCCCTGACATTGAACCGTCCGAACTCATAAGTGATGAGGTTGTTTTCAAAGTGCTGACAAAGATCAATTGGGCAACTCCTAACTTCCAGCCGCTGGATGAGGACGACGAGGAGATGGAGCAGGATGATCCACAACCTTCAAGCCGAGCTGATACAGATTCATAAACCGGTGCCGGTTTAGCTATTTATCATAGTACTTTAAGAGAGGAACAGGTCATTTTGGGCTGCCAATAGCCTTGTAATAGGGTAGTTAGAACACTTTGGTTATGTCCTCACGCGTACTCCATTTTTCATAACATTGCTCCATCTGGCAACTTCATTATTTTTTCTGCTTATGATGCTTTTAACAGTTTAGTTCACCTGTTTCTGCATAAGACAAAGTTTAAAGTATCCTGGCGGTTTATCGCCGGATGGGTCATAATGGCCAAAAACATGGTCTAGGTTTATAACCTGAACTGTATGTAAAATATGAAACATATATCATACCTGTGATAAATTTTTGTGCTATTGATTTTAATCAATAATCGGTTGTAAATGCAATGATCCAAGTTGTAAGTATTGATGACTCCTTGATCATTTGTCGGTTCATGATGGAACAGTACCAGGTTATGATAAACACCAGTTTAACTGTAGACAATACTGGCGATTTATAATCAAACCAGACCAGGTTCTGTAAATACTGGTTTATTGTAGTGGTAACTTATAGTCATCCACTCCCCGAATCAATGGACTTGGATAAATACCAATGACCTCAAAGATAAAAAACTTAGCAAAATCAAAGAGACATTGTCAAAATAAAATCCTGTAGTCGAGGCTTTTTACGAGCTGCCAGGCTCCAAATTCGAGGCTTTTCATGGGCTGCCAGGCCACTGAATTAACCATTTCACAAAGCCTGTTAAGATGGACCTCAATCCTTAACCAATCGTCAATTTAACGTCGACAAGTTCAGGGTCTGTAATAAGATTGACTTGTCAATCGTTCGACGGATCATACGAGGTTTACCTGGGCGGAGTGACTTACTTAATGCAGGCAGGCTAATCCGGGGTTTTAGGTGTATACACCAGGCTTCCAAGCCGTGGCTTGATAGCCTACTACAAGGGTTGTATCAACTCGTTGCCGCTATGCGACAGGAGCCCCCAGGTAGCATTGTGAGCTATGCTCGTCGAGTGCCTATGTTTGAGTTGTGCTATGCATCGAACTCTCTTTTGCCCCTCATCATCATGTGGGCTTTGATAGCCAGATTACCGAAGCAGCCAGAGCTATGCTCTTATGATGGTATTGGATTAATAGCCAGTTTAAGAAGGCCATAGGAACTCCTTTACACACAGAAGCCCCCATGTGACAAACTCTTAGGAAAAAATCAGCAGATACCCCGCTTTAACAGGGACACCGGTTTATTATATTGATCGTAATATATACATTGCAAATTCATGTACATAAATGGAGCCTATGGCTCAGGTATAGTAAGGCCGAAGAAGAGCGATGTCCATGGCCGTCTGGTTTCCTCCTCCGCGGTACGTGAGTCCTTATGTTCTCGAACATTGACGAGGTAGTACGATTCATTGTGTAGGTTCTTGCTGACCACAAAGGGTCCTTCCCAAGGCAGGGATAGCTTGTGCATGTCTGTCTGGTCTTGGATGAGCAGGAGCACTAGATCCCCCTCTTGAAACGTTCTAGTTTTAACCCGGCGACTGTGGTACCGGCGCAGATCTTGTTGATAAATCGCCGATCGAGCTGCTGCCATGTCACGTTCCTCATCCAGCCGGTCCAACGCGTCTTGCCGTGACTTCTCGTTATCAGCTTCGACGTAAGCCGCCACCCGTGGCGAATCATGACAGATGTCACTAGGGAGGACCGCTTTAGCTCCATATACCATGAAGAAAGGCGTATAACCCGTAGACCTGTTAGGTGTGGTGTTGATGCTCCATAACACAGAGGGTAATTCCTCCACCCAACAACCCGGTGTCCTCTGCAAAGGGACCATAAGCCGGGGTTTGATGCCTCTCAAGATCTCTTGATTAGCTCTCTCAGCTTGACCATTGGATTGGGGATGAGCCACTGAAGATACATCAAGACAGATGTGCTCTCGTTGACAGAACTCCATAGCCCCCTTGGATAGATTGGTACCATTATCAGTTATAATGCAGTGTGGAAAGCCAAACTGGAAAATTACCTTCTTGATGAATTGAACCTCCTTTGCCGTATCACACTTGCTGACTGGTTCTGCCTCAACCCACTTGGTAAACTTATCCACCGCCACCAGAAGGTGGGTCTTCTTATCTGGAGATCTCTTAAAGGGCCCGACCATGTCTAGCCCCCAAGTCGCAAACGGCCAAGTAATTGGAATCATCCTAAATTCTTGAGCCGGTATATGAGCACGCCGTGAGAATTTCTGGCAAGCATCACATTTTCTGACCAAGTCCTCTGCATCGGCGTGAGCCGTCAGCCAGTAGAACCCATGACGAAAAGCTTTAGCCACCAAAGATTTTGAATCGGCATGATGACCACAATCTCCTTCGTGGATCTGTCTAAGAATATCACGGCCTTCGTCTCGCGACACACAACGATGAAACGCCCCAGAGACACTGCAATGATGTAGTTCTCCATTGACAATAGTCATTGATTTGGACCGCCAGACTATCTGTCTAGCCAAGACTTCATCTTCTGGCAACTCACCTCGGTTCATGTATGCCAGGTACGGTACCGTCTAATCCAGAATAACATGAAGCGCCACCACCAACTGAGCCTCCAGATCAGGAACAGCCAAGTCCTCTTCTGAAGATAATTTCACCGACGGACTGTGCAATACATCCAGGAAGACATTGGGTGGAACCGGTTTACGTTGAGAACCCAGCCGGCTTAATGCGTCGGCCGCTTCATTCTTTCGCCGGTCCACATGGTCCACCTGATAACCCTTGAAGTGTCCAGCAACAGCGTCCACCTCTCAACGATACGCTACCATAAGTGGATCCTTGGAATCCCACGTACCAGATACCTGTTGTGCCACCAGGTCTGAATCGCTGAAACATTTAACCCGGCTTAAATTCATCTCCTTAGCCATTCGCAGACCATGGAGGAGAGCGTCATACTCAGCTGCATTGTTAGTACAAGGGAACATTAAACAGAGGACATAACATAACTTATCACCTCGTGGGGAAGTTAATACGACTCCGGCCCCCAAGCCCTCCAATTTCCTGGATCCATCAAAGTGAATAGTCCAGTACATATGATTCGGTTTTTCCTCCAGTGCTTGCAACTTCGTCTAATCGTTGATGAAGTCCACCAGTGCTTGAAATTTGATTGCAGTACGAGGCACATACTTCAACCCGTGAGGACTAAGTTCAATGGCCCACTTTGCAACCCGACCCGTTGCTTCTCTGTTCTGGATTATATCGCCTAGAGGGGCCGAACTGACCACAGTGATTGGATGGCCCTGAAAATACTGCTTCAGCTTCCGGTTTGCCATGAAGACTCCGTATACCAATTTCTGTCAATGCGGGTATCTCTGCTTCGACTCAATGAGCACCTCGCTGATGTAGTAAACATGCCGTTGAACCGGATATTCCTTTCCTGCCTCCTGGCGTTCTACCACAATGGCAACACTTACTGCTCGAGCATTAGCAGCCACGTATAACAATAGCGGCTCATTATCAACTGGTGCAGCAAGGATAGGCGGCTCTGCCAACTGTTTCTTCAAGTCCTCGAACGCAGCATCAGCAGCATTACTCCAGACAAAGTGGTCTGTCTTTTTCATCATCTGATAAAGCAGGATGGCCTTCTCTCCCAAACGGCCGATAAACCGGCTGAACGCCGCAATTCGGCCTGCCAAACGTTGGACATCGTTGATGCACGCCGGTTTAGCCAAGGATGTAATCGCCTTGATCTTCTCCGGATTAGCTTCAATTCCTCTGTTAGACCCCAAAAACACTAAGAGCTTGCCTGCTGGTACACCAAAAACGCACTTGGCCGGATTAAGCATCATCTTGTAAATCCTAAGATTATCAAAGGTTTCCTTCAGGTCAGCTACCAATGTTTCTTCCTTCCTGGATTTTACCACAATGTCGTCCACATAAGCATGAATGTTCCGCCCAATCTGTCCATGAAGACAATTCTGCACACAACGTTGATAGGTCGCCTGGGCACTCTTGAGCCCGAAAGGCATATATACATAGAAGAAGGCTCCAAAGGGAGTTATGAAGGCCGTCTTCTCCTGGTCCTTAACTGCCATCTTGATCTGATGATAACCGGAATATGCATCCAAAAAACTTAAGCGCTCACAACCCACCGTAGCATCAATGATTTGATCAATACTAGGGAGGGCAAAGGGATCAGCTGGGCAAGCCTTGTTCAGATCTGTGTAATCAACACACATTCGCCAAGTGCCGTTCTTTTTAAGCACCAGTACCAGATTAGCCAACCACTCCGGATGAAATACCTTAACTATAAAGCCTGCTGCCAAGAGCCTAGCCACTTCTTGACCAATAGCCTTGCGCCTTTCTTTATTGAAGTGGCGGAGAAACTGTTTAACCAGTTTAAACTTGGGATCAATATTAAGAGTGTGCTCAGCGAGTTCCCTCGGTACACCTGGCATGTCAGAAGGTTTCCATGCGAAGATGTCCCGATTCTCATGGATGAACTCGATGAGCGCGCTTTCCTATTCGGATCCAGGTTAGCACTGATGGTGAACTGCTTGGATGGATCGCCAGGAACAAAGTCAACCTGCTTGGTCTCATCAGCTGATTTAAACTTCAAGGCCGGATCGTGCTCTGTGGTTGGCTTCTTCAGCGGAGACATATCTGCCGGATCAACATTATCTTTATAAAATTTCAATTCCTCGGTTGCACAAACCGCCTCAGCATAAGCTGCATCACCTTCCTCGCACTTCAAAGCAATCTTACGACACCCATGACCCATAATAGTTCCCTTGGGATAAACATAACAAGGCCTCGCCATGAACTTAGCATAAACCGGCCGCCCGAACAGGGCGTGATACGGGCTCTTGATCTTCATCACTTCAAAGGTCAAAGTTTCGGACCTCGAGTCACGCTCATCTCCGAAGGTGACCTCCAAATCTATCTTACCGACTGGATATGCCGATTTACCAGGCACCACGCCGTGAAAAACAGTGTTGGACTGCTGAAGCTTTTTGTCTGTCAACCTCATGCGACGAAAAGTCTCGTAATACAGAATGTTGATGCTGCTTCCTCCATCCATGAGCACCTTGGTGAACATATAGCCCCCAACCCGAGGTGCCACAACTAGAGCCAGCTGACCCGGATTATCAACCCGGGGCGGATGATCCTCTCGACTCCACACAATGGGCTGTTCTAACCAGCGCAGATAGCATGGCACCGCTGGTTTAATGGAATGTACCGCCCTCTTGTAAACTCTTTGATCACGTTTACATAGGCTTGTGGTGAAGACGTGATACTTCCCACTACTCAACTGCTTCGGATTACTCTAATATCCTGATTGCTGCTATTGCTGTTGATGTTGCTGTTGATTGCCTTGATTGTTATAACCACACTGGCTGTGCTGCTGGTTATGCTGATTATGCCCATTCTGGTTGTTGTGATTGTTCTGGTTACCTTGGAACCCTAAACCGGAGCCACCACCTTGATAACCCGGCCCGTGGAAACCAGGGCCTGAACCGCCGGACGATCCATGATCATATTGGGACTGGTTTCTGAATTCCTTCATAATAAAACAATCATTCCAGAGGTGCGTGGCTGGTTTCTCCTGCGTACCGTGCCTCGGGCAAGGTATATTCATGTGGCGTTCTAGATTAATGTTCGGTCTCCCACCCCGCGGGGGTGGTCTACCCTTGCAGCGCTGGCCATCCTCCTACGCATTAGTGTTAGCCACAAAATCGGAATTGCTATCCGCTTTACGCTTACCATTATGCCCTTGATTCGCCGGGCTAGGCTGCGGCGCCTTACCATTCTTCTTTGCTTTCCCTGAATTCTCGTCATCAGACTCTGGATACTTGGCACTATCTGAATCTGCATATTTTACCAAAGCGCCCATGAGCGTTCCCATGTCATCACAATTACGTTTGAGCCGTCCTAACTTTAGCTTTAGGGGCTCAAACCGGCAATTGCCTTCCAACGTTATAACTATTGTGTTCGGGTTGATGCAGTTGGAAGAATCTAGGATATCCGATACTCGGTGCACCCAATGGCTCATTGACTCGTGCTCTCCTTGAACACAGGCAGCTAAATCGATGATAGACATCGGCTGCTTGCATGTGTCTTTGAAGTTATTCGTAAACCGACGGCGTAACTCGGCCCATGATCCGATGGAGTTGGGCGGTAAGCTTTTTAGCCAAGTACGAGTTGTGCCCTCCAACATCATAGTGAAGTACTTAGCACATGCCGCATCGTCTACGTCCAGCATCTCCATTGCCATCTCATAGCTTTCAACCCATGTCTCAGGGGATAAATCCGTACTATAATTGGGCACCTTGCACGGTCCTTTAAAGTCCTTGGGCAGCCGTACGTTGCATAAAGAGGGGGTGAGACAGGGCACTCCTAAGGAGCTGGATGTAACCCCTGGTTCAACTGTGGTAGATGGACGAACCGGCGTCGGCTGAGGGCTTCGTACTGTGCTGCTAACTCGGCCACCCGGCGCTGCCTGCCCTGATCCACCACATCTTGAGCGTTTGCACCTCCTCCCGCCGGCTTATCCCTCCGTGGCGGATTACGATTCCGCGCGTTGCTTGACAGGGCTGGTTCCTCCAGGTGCCTGCTATAACTCCGGCTTGGGCGAGGGGTGGAGTGAATCCTCTCGCCGCTGTGAGAATAAGCTTCCTGCTGAGTTAATGATGTCTCCAGAAACTCCCTGGCTCGCCGTGCCTCCATTGCTATAGGGGATTCTCCTTCAATGGGAAGAGTGGCCAGTCATGAAGCGGCGGCAACTATGTTATCCAATGGGTTGGAGTAATGACCAGGAGGGGTAGGTACATGCTGCGATAGAATGACCTGGCGGGTCGGCTCCGCGGCCTGTGGCTGGACTGATGCTCCTGTGCCAGGCGCTCCTCCCCGGTTTACCCCCGGCTGGTTACTGGTTCCTGCTCCTGGCGTGCTAAAGAGGTTCCTCGCCCCATAAACCGGCGGTAAGCGAGAATGGCGCCTTCTCCGCATCACGTCATTTGAAGCAGTATGATCCAACATGAGCCGATAAGCCTGAGCATCTAGCTCGGCCTGCCTTGCAATCATCCTGGTATTCTCAGCAGCTAGGTCCAATTTTGCTTGATCTATCTGGCTCCTCACCTGAGCCACTTCTGCATGTTGTTCCTTCTCGGCCTGGCCAACCTCTGCAATTAACATTGCTCTCAAAGTGTCAACTAAGGTGGACAATACCTGAGCCGGTGGCTGAACCGGGCCTCCACCCCTAGCCGCTGCTACCGCCAGGTCTGATGCTAACGCCACCGCAGTCGAAGACTGTTGCACAGGTTGTGATCCGGCCATGAAGACTGCGACCCGGTTTGGCGGATCCAGGGGGTCCGGAATACTGTCACCATCGGAATAGCCCCCAGACCGGCCATCCTGCAGCAGGTATAAAGATTCTGTTTCTCCAGTGGATGACTCATCGCCGGAATAAACAATGGTCTCGCCACCGGAGTCCAATCCATCCTCAGCTTGCGCTCTGTGAACCGCTCCGATGAAGACGTGCTTCACGGCGGGCCGAACCCGGGCAGGTCTCGCACGCTGAGCCGACTCGACGATGTTGGGGAAGATGTTCGGCTTAGGGTTCGGTTCGCCGATCTTGCCGATGAAGACGTGGATGCCGCCAAAGGGGACCCGGTACCCGTATTTGATTGAATCGGCCTCGGGGCCCCAACTTGCATCATCGATGTAGATCTTGCCGCGATGACTCTTAGTCATCCGGCCCACAGCGTAGCCCTTAAGTCCTTCAAAGCTGCCCTTCAAGGACTCGAAACCATCGTGTGATAGCCCCACGGTGGGCGCCAACTGTCGTGGTTTTGTCACGGCATATGTCCTAGCAAAAGGACTTAGTCGTGGAGCCATCACTACGGGTTAGCTTGAAGAGGTTAAAGCGGACAAGGACACGAGGGTTTATACTAGTTCGGCCCCTTAAATGAAGGTAAAAGTCTACTTCTAGTTTGGGTTGGTATTGCTAGGGTTACGTTGACCAGGGAGCGAATACGCTTTGCCTGTGTCTCGAGTTGTTGTTCTTTGTCTCTGAACCGTCGTCGGGTCGTCCCTTTATATACATGAGGTGACGCCCGGTGCGGTTTACAGAGTCCCGAGGCCGGCTCATAAACGTGTGTGGCTCGATCTCTATCTTTCCTATCTTACAACACAAGTTACACGCCGTATGGCGGTTTACAAATTATGGGCCCTAACACCTCTTGGGCCTTAAGTCTTCTGGAATAAAGTGTCATGTCCCATGTTCCGCTGGGCTTCAGTAGAAGTAATCTTGATAGGCATAAACCGGCACCTCC
Organism: Secale cereale; assembly: GCA_902687465.1. NCBI lineage: Eukaryota > Viridiplantae > Streptophyta > Magnoliopsida > Poales > Poaceae > Secale > Secale cereale. The sequence continues at coordinate 366,300,188 of LR738710.1, forward strand.
TGGGCGGTTTATACCCAGTAGTAATATCCCTAACAGATCCACTTGTTTCATGCTATGGTTAGGTTTACCTTAATACTTGTTTTGTAGTTGCAGATGCTTGCATTAGAGGTTAATCATAAGTGGGAGGCTTGTCCAAGTAAGGATAGCACCCAAGCACCGGTCCACCAACATACCAAATTATCGAAGTACCGAACGCGAATCAGATGATCGTGATGAAAACTAGCTTGACGATAATTCCCATGTGTCCTCGGGAGCACTTTCCTTCATATAAGAGTTTGTCCAGGCTTGTCCTTTGCTACAAAAAGGATTGGGCCATCTTTCTGCACCTTATTTACTTTTACCTTTTTTCACTTGCTACCAATTACCTTATCACAAAACTATCTGTTACCTATAATTTCAGTGCTTGCACACAATACCTTACTGAAAACTGCCTATCATTTCCTTCTGCTCCTCGTTGGGTTCGACACTCTTACTTATCGAAAGGAATATGATAGATCCCCTACACTTGTGGGTCATCAAGACTCTTTTTTGGCACTGTTGCCAGGTCATCCCCTACACTCCTACGCTCGATATATGATGATCTGGCGTCACTACTTTCAACTCCATCATCACCACCACCGAAGAAGGAGACATAATCATATGGGTATGGGCACTCCCCTTGGCAACTGCCATGCTTGGGGGAGTGACCCCGGTATCATATCACCATCACTCCTATCTTTACCGTTTTTCTTAGTTCGATCCTTTTGGTAGTATCTTGATCTAGTAGAATAAAGTTAGCATGATCTAGTTGTGAGCTTTTGCTTTATGATCTTTATCCTTTGTAATCGAGTCCATGAGCTATATAATAAAGATTAGTGTTGAGTCAAGGGCTTGATTTCCTCACTTTGGTCATGATAAAAAGAAGAAAACATAAAGAGCATCCAAGAGATCATATCGATCTTATGGGAAGTAATGACTTCATATATAAAGAGTACGATGAATAAAAATTGTTGGGAGTTGACAAACATAGTTTTGGTCATCGTTGCAATTAATAGGAAGTAATAAAGAAAGAGAGGCTTCACATACAAATATACTATCTTGGACATCTTTTATGATTGTGATCACTCATTAAAATATGACATGCTAAAGAGTTGATGTTGGACAAGGAAGACAACATAATGGGTTATGTTTTCTTATATCTGAAATAAAGTATATTGTCATGGATCATCCAACATGTTGAGCTTGCCTTTCCCCCTCATGCTAGCCAAAACTCCTCGCACCAACTAGAGATACTACTTGTGCTTCCATACATCCTTAAACCCAGTTTTGCCATGAGATTCCACCATACCTACCTATGGATTGAGTAAGATCCTTCCAAGTAAGTTGTCATGTTGCAAACTCGCTAAAATATGTATGATTTATTAGTGTGGAGTAAATAAGCTTTATATGATCTTGTGATATGGAAGTAATAAAAGCAACAGACTGCATAATAAAGGTCCTTATCACAAGTGGCAATATAAAGTGACGTTCTTTTGTGCTAAGACTTTGTGCATCCAACCATAAAAACACATGACAACCTATGCTTCCCTGTGCGAAGGGCCAATCTATTATTCTTGCCTTATAAGAGTCAAGGTGAAATTCACCTTTCCTTTTTACATTTTATCCTTTGGCAAGCACATTGTGTTGGAAAGATCCTGACATATATACCCACTTGGATGTAAGTTTTCATGGTCTATTACTGTTGACATTACCCTTGAGGTAAAAGGTTGGGAGGCAACACCATAAGCCCCTATCTTTCTCTGTGTCCGATTAAAACTCCATACCCATAAGTATTGCGTGAGTGTGAGAAATTGTGAAAGACTATATGATAGTTGAGTATGTAGGCTTGCTGAAAAGCTCTTATGATTGACTCTTTCCGAAGTTATGATAAATTGCAATTGCTTCAATGACTGAGATCATAGTTTGTTGGTTTTCAATGAAGTTTATGGTTCATGCTCGATACTGTGAATGAATTGTTACTTTAGCATAAGAATCATATGACAATATATATAAATGTTGCTGTTATGAGAATGATCATGATGCCCTCATGTCCGTATTTTGTTTTTATCGACACCTCTATCTCTAAACATGTGGACATATTTTTCGATATCGGCTTTCGCTTGAGGAAAAGCGAGGTCTAAGCTTGGGGGAGTGGATACGTCCATTTTGCATCATGCTTATATGTTGTTATTTATTGCATATTGGGCTGTTATTACATTATGTCGCAATACTTATGCCTTTTCTCACTTATTTCACAAGGTTTACATGAAGAGGGAGAATGCCGGCAGCTGGAATTCTGGGCTGGAAAAGAAGCAAACTCTGGAAACGTATTCTGCACAACTCAAAAAGCCCCGAAACTCCATAGGACACCATTTCAGAAAATATAAAAATATCTAGCGAAAGAAGATCACCAGGGGGGCCACCAGCTGTCCACGAGGGTGGGGGGCACGCCCCCCCTCTCTGGGTGCGCCCCTGCCTCATGGGACCCCTGATGGTCCCCCGATGCCCATCTTCTCCTATATGAGGTGTTTTGACCTGGAAAAAATCATAAGGAGGATTTCGGGACCAGACGCCGCCGTCTCGAGGCGGAACCTTGGCGGAAACTTATCTAGCGCTCCGGCAGAGCTGTTGTGCCAGGGATACTTCCCTCCGGGAGGGGGAAATCATCACCGCCGTCATCACCAACAACTCTCCCATCTTGGGGAGGGCTATCTTCATCAACATCTTCACCAGCACCATCTCCTCTCAAACCCTAGTTCATCTCTTGTATCCAATCTTTGTACTTAAACCTCAGATTGGTACCTGTGGGTTGCTAGTAGTGTTGATTACTCCTTGTAGTTGATGCTAGTTGGTTTACTTGGTGGCAAATCATATGTTCAGATCCATTATGCATATTAATACCCCTCTGATCATGAAAAATATTATGCCTTGTGAGTAGTTACTTTTGTTCCTGAGGACATGGGAGAAGTCTTGCTATAAGTAGTCATGTGAATTTGGTATTCGTTTGATATTTTGATGAGATGTATGTTGTATCTCCTCTAGTGGTGTCATGTGAACGTCGACTACATGACACTTCACCATTATTTGGGCCTAGAGGGTTGCTAGAGTGAAGTAATAAGTAGATGATGGGTTGCTAGAGTGACAGAAGCTTAAACCCTAGTTTATGCGTTGCTTCGTAAGCGGCTGATTTGGATCCACTTGTTTAATGCTATGGTTAGGTTTACCTTAATACTTCTTTTGTAGTTGCGTATGCTTGCATTAGACGTTAATCATAAGTGGGAGGCTTGTCCAAGTAAGGACAGCACCCAAGCACCGGTCCACCCACATACCAAATTATCAAAGTACCGAACGCGAATCAGATGATCGTGATGAAAACTAGCTTGACAATAATTCCCATGTGTCCTCGGGAGCGCTTTCCTTCATATAAGAGTTTGTCAAGGCTTGTCCTTTGCTACAAAAATGATTGGGCCAACTTGCTGCATCTTATTTAATTTTACCTTTTTCCACTTGCTACCAATTACCTTATCACAAAACTATCTGTTACCTATAATTTCAGTGCTTGCAGACAATACCTTACTAAAAACTGCCTATCATTTCCTTCTGCTCCTCGTTGGGTTCGACACTCTTACTTATCGAAAGGACTACGATAGATCCCCTACACTTGTGGGTCGTCACTCAGCCCCTCTTATAGCGTTGTTAGTTGCAGGTGAAGATGAAGATTGCTTGATGAGGACATCACTAACAAGGTTACACCCACAGCTCCAACTGACACATATACAGGACCAATTACTAGAGCTCGCGCACGCCAGTTAAATTACCAGGTACTTTTGTTTCTTGGTAATGAATCTAATGTTCATGAGAATATGATGCTGCCTAAATTGGATACATTTGTCTTGCTTACAAATGAAGGGCCTAGCTTGGACAAGAAGGATGAACATTGGAGCAAGATCAGGCATGGAGATGATGGCATGCGCAAGGGGAACAAGAATGGAGTTACAAGTGATGATTTCAGGACTTTGAAGCCACCATAATGAGTGCGTGAAGCCTTGGACGAATTATACAAGATGCCACTTGATAAATTTCGTCTAGAGGCTATTATAGGTGCTACATCACCTTATTATTGGTCCAGGCCCATGTAATTTCGAAATACTTGAGTATAGGCTGTTTTTAGAGTCCGTATGTGTGGGGAAACAAGAGTTAGGGTTGGTTTCGGACCCCTCCACCAAGGGCCACGAAATTCCCCTCTCTTTCCCCCATATATACAGCCCTTAGGGCGTCGTTTAGACTTTGGGTTTTGTTTAGATTAAAAGTTCGCCATAGCTGCAACTTCGCGTACTTCGTTTGTGTTCAACGACCAGACCAAGGCGTCACAGAACCCCACCTTGATCAATAAAGCTTTCCTCTTATATTCGCAATATCCAGATTGCAATCTTAGTTTCTTGCTTGTTCTTCGTTTGCTTGCAGGAAATAGACCCTCGTGGTCAGGTTGATCGTGCTCCGGCGTGATCAATAACCTCTCAGAGTTGGTTTAGCGATTGCTAAGGCGCGACGTCCTCGCACGTTCATAGTCGGATCGTCAAAGTCTACTCCACTGAAAACGATAGCCACCATCTCATCGAAAGACGGGACACCTTTGCCTCTATCATTGCTCCATGTCTAGACTTGTTTATTGGGATAACACAATATATATCTTAATTTACTAATGCACATATATATTGGCAATGGGTGGAAGGCTTGGCCTTTTGCTTGGTGTTTTGTTTCACTCTGATACGTCTCCAATGTATCTATAATTTTCGATTGTTCCATGCTATTATTTATGATGTTTTGGATGTTTCACGAGCTTCGTTATACACTTTTACATTATTTTTGGGACTAACCTATTAACCCAAAGGCCCAGTCTAGATTGCTGTTTTTTTTTGCCTATTTTAGGGTTTTACAGAAAAGGAATATCAAACGGAGTCCAAACGGAATGAAACTTCGGGAGAGATATTTTTGGAGCAAAATACGCACGAGAGACTTGAGAACCACGGAATAGGGCTGACGTGGCGTCCACGAGGGTGCCCCCCCTTACAGGGCACGCCCCCTGCCTCGTGGGCCCCAAGTCTGGCCCCCGGTGCCCTCCTTCCTCCTATATATACCTACGTACCCGAAAACCATCAGAAACGGAGAGAAAACCCTAGTTCCACCTCCGCAACCTTCTGTTCCCGTGAGATCCCATCTTGGGGCCTGTTCTGGAGCTCTGCCGGAGGGGGGATCTACCACGGAGTGCTTCTACATCATCATCATCGCCCGCTATGAGTTGTGAGTAGTTTACCACAGACCTTCGGGTCCATAGTTAGTACCTAGATGGCTTCTTCTCTCTCTTCGGATCTCAATACCAAGTTCTCCTCGGTCTTCGAGGAGATCTATCCGATGTAATCTCGTGTTGCGGTGTGTCTGTCGAGATCTGATGAATTGTGGGTTTATGATCAAGATTATCTATGAGAAATATTTGGTTCTTTTCTGAACTCTTTTATGTATGATTATAGTATCCTTTCAAGTCTCTTCGAATTATTGGTTTGGTTTGGCCTGCTATATCTATAGTTCTTGCAATGGGAGAAGTGCTTGGCTTTGGGTTCAATCTTGCGGTGTGCTTTCCTAGTGACAGTAGGGGTAGCAAGGCACGTATTGTATTGTTGCCATCGAGGATAAAACGATGGGGTTTATATCATGTTATTTGAGTTTATCCCTCTAGACCATGTCATCTTGCTTAAGGCGTTACTCTGTTCTTATGAACTTAATACTCTAGATGCATGCTGGATAGCGGTCGATGTGTGGAGTAATAGTAGTAGATGCGGGATCGTTTCGTTCTACTTGTCTCAGACATGATGCCTATATATAATGATCATGCCTAGATATTCTCATAATTATCCGCTTTTCTATCAATTGCTCGACAGTAATTCATTTACCCACCGTAGAATTCTGCTATCATGAGAGAAGCCACTAGAGAAACCTATGCCCCCCGGGTCTATTCTCAACATATCAATCTACAATCTACAATCTACTTTACTTTTCCATTTTTACTTTCTGTTCTTATATCCAAAAATATCAAACTATCATCTCTATCAGATCTCACTTTCGTAAGTGACCATAAAGGGATTGACAACCCCTTGTCGCGTTGGCTGCGAAGTTCTTATTTGCTTGTCAGGTGTGAGGGACTCGCGCGTGGTCTCCTACTGGATTGATACCTTGGTTCTCAAAACTGAGGGAAATACTTGCGGTACTGTGCTGCATCACCCTTTCCTCTTCGAGGGAATACAACGCAAGCTCGAGAAGTAGCAAGAAGAATTTCTCGCGCAGTTGCCGGGGAGGCTTACGCAAAAGTCATATACCAAGTACCTATCACAAAACCCTTATCCTTCGCATTACATTTATTTGCCTCTCATTTTCCTCTCCCCCACTTCACCCTTGCCGTTTTATTTGCCCTTCTTTTTGCCGTGTGTTTATCGTTCGCTTGTTTCTTGTTTGCTTGTGTGTTGGATTGCTTGCTTGTCACTATGGCTCAGAACAATACTGAATTGTGTGACTTCTCCAATACCAAAAATAATGATTTTTTTGCACTCCGATTGCTCCTATTACCAATGCTGAATCTTGTGAGATCAATGCTGCTCTGTTGAATCTTGTCATAAAAGATCAATTTTCCGGCCTTCCTAGTGAAGATGTCGCTACCCATCTAAACAACTTTGTTGATTTATGTGATATGCAAAAGAAGAGGGATACGGATAATGATATTGTTAAATTGAAGTTATTTCCGTTTTCATTTAGAGATTGTGCTAAAACGTGGTTTTCCTCTTTGCTTAGAAATAGTATTGATTCGTGGAATAAGTGCAAAGATGCTTTTATCTCTAAGTATTTCCCACCTGCTAAGATCATCTCTCTTAGAACGATATTATGAATTTTAAGCAACTAGATCATGAGCATGTTGCACAAGCTTGGGAGAGAATGAAATTAATGATACATAATTGCCCTACACATGGTTTGAACTTATGGATGATTATTCAAAACTTTTATGCTGGCTTGAATTTTGCTTCTAGAAATCTTTTAAATTCGGTCGCAGGAGGCACTTTCATGGAAACTACCTTAGGAGAAGCTACCAAACTCCTAGATAATATTATGGTTAATTATTCTCAATGGCACACCGAAAGATCTACTAGTAAAAAAGTACATGCTATTGAAGAGATTAGTGTTTTGAGTGGAAAGATGGATGAACTTATGAAATTATTTGCTGCTAAGAGTGCTTCTTTTGATCCTAATGGTATGCCTTTATCCACGTTTATTGAAAATAATAATGAATCTTTGGATGCAAATTTTGTTAGTAGGAATAATTTTGGTAACAATGCTTATAGAGGAAACTTTAATCCTAGGCCTTTTCCTAGTAATTCCTCTAATAATTATGGTAATTCCTACAATAACTCTTATGGAAAGATATCCTCTGAATTTGAAACTAGTGTTAAGGAGTTTATGAATTCGCAAAAGAATTTCAATGCTTTGCTTGAAGAAAAATTGCTTAAGATTGATGAATTGGCTAGAAGTGTGGATATAATTACTCTTGATGTTGATTCTTTGAAACTTAGATCTATTCCACCTAAGCATGATATCAATGAGTCTCTCAAAGCCATGAGAATTTCCATTAATGAATGCAAAGAAAGAACCGCTAGGATGCGTGCTAAAAAAGAGAGTTATATAAAAACGTGTTCTTCTAGTTATCATGAGAATAAAGATGAAGATTTGAAAGTTATTGATGTGTCTCCTATTAGATCCTTGTTTTATAGTATGAATCTTGATAAAGATGGGATTGGAGACGAGTCTACTTTAATTAAAAGGTGTCCCAATGATTCGGAGTTTTTAGATCTTGATGCTAAAATTGTTAAAAGTGGGAGTGAAGAGATTAAAACTTTGCATAGTGATGAACCCACTACTTTGGATTTCAAAGGATTAAATTATGATAATTGCTCTTTGATTGATTGTATTTCCTTGTAGCAATCCGTACTAAACTTTCTGCATGCTTATATTCAAAATAAAGCTTTTACCAAACACATAGTTGATGCCTTGATGCAATCTTATGAAGAAAAACTTGAATTGGAAGTTTCTATCCCTAGGAAGCTTTATGATGAGTGGGAACCTACTATTAAAATTAAAATCAAATATCATGAATGCTTTTCTTTGTGTGATTTGGGTGCAAGTGTCTCCATTATCCCAAAAACTCTGTGTGATTTGTTAGGTTTCCATGAGCTTGATGATTGTTCTTTAAATTTGCATCTTGCGGATTCCACTATTAAGAAACCTATGGGAAAGATTAATGATGTTCTTATTGTTGCCAATAGGAATTATGTGCCCGTATATTTCATTGTTCTTGATATAGATCGCAATCCTTCATGTCCTATTATTCTTGGTAGACCTTTCCTTAGAACGATTGGTGCAATTATTGATATGAAGGAAGGAAATATTAGATTCCAATTTCCGTTAAGGAAAGGCATGGAACACTTTCCTAAAAAGAAAATTAAATTTCCTTATGAATATATTATGAGGGCCACTTATGGATTGCCTTCCAAAGATGGCAATACGTAGATCTATCCTTGTATCGTGCCTAGCTAGGGGCGTTAAACGATAGCGCTTGTTGGGAGGCAAACCAATTTTTTTTTTGTTTTTGCTTATGTTTAGGAATAAATATTTCATCTAGCTTATGTTTAGATGTGGTTTTGTGTTTTAATTAGTGTTTGTGCCAAGTAGAACCTTTGTGAAGACTCGTGTGAAGTTTATATGATCTTGCTGTGAAAAACAGAATCGTTAGCGCTCGCTAGAATAGTCACCAGATTTTACTGGAGCGTGCTATTTAGTTGATTCTTTTTGCAGATGATTAATAAGCAAATTCCTCACGTTTAACAATTTATTTAATTTTTTTTGGAGTTACAGAAGTATGCGAAAGTTACAGATTACTATAGACTGTTCTGTTTTTGACATATTGTGTTTTTCGTGTGTTGTTTGCTTATTTTGATGAATCTATGAGTAGTATTGGAGGATATGAATCATATAGAAGTTGGAATACAGTAGGTTTAACACCAATATAAACAAAGAATGAGTTCATTACAGTACCTTTGAGTGGTGGTTTGTTTTCTTATACTAACGGAGCTCACGGATTTTTGTCTAAGTTTGGTGTTGTGAAGTTTTCAAGTTTTGAGTATTGCTTTGATGGACTACGGAACAAAGAGTGACAAGAGCCTAAGCTTGGGGATGCCCAAGGCACCCCAAGGTAAAATTCAAGGACAACCAAAAGCCTAATCTTGGGGATGCCCCGGGAAGGCATCCCCTCTTTCGTCTTCATCTATCGGTAACTATACTCGGAACTATATTTTTATTCACCACATGATATGTGTTTTACTTGGAGCATCATGTATTATTTGATTCTTTGCTTGTTTGTTGGCCACAATCATCCTTGCTGGACACACCTTTTTGAGAGAGATACATATGGCCTAGGAATTGTTAGAACACTCTATGTGCTTCACTTATATCTTCTGAGTTGAATAGTTTTTGCTCTAGTGCTTCACTTATATCTTTTAGAGCACGGTGGTGATTTTATTTTGAAGAAATTGTTGATCTCTCATGCTTCACTTATATCATTTTGAGAGTCTATTAGAACAGCATTGTAATGTACTTTGGCTATAAAACTAGCCTTCACATGATAGGCATCCAAGATGAATGTAGTAAAAACTTTCATACTAAGTGCATTGAATATGATGAGAAGTTGGATGCTTGATAATTGTTTTGAGATATGAGGATAGTGATATTAGAGTCATGCTAGTGGAGTTATTATGAAATTGAGAAATACTTGTGTTAAAGTTAGTGATTCCCGTAGCATGCACGTATGGTGAACCGCTATGTGACGAAGTTAGAGCATGAGGTATTTGTAGAGTGTCATCCTTTGTGTGGAGGTCGGGGGCGCACGATGGTTAACTCCTACCAACCTCCCCC
>LR738710.1:366310266-366373424 GCA_902687465.1 Secale cereale
CCCCCCCCCCCCCTAGGAGCATGCGTTGATTGCTTTGTTTTGATGACTCATAAATTTTTGCAATAAGTATATGAGTTCTTATGACTAATGTTGAGTCCAAGGATTATACATACTCTCACCCTTCCACCATTGCTAGCCTCTCTTGTACCGCCCAACTTTCGCCGGTACCATACACCCACTATATACCTTCCTCAAAACAGCCACCATATATCTTCCTCAAAACAGCTACCATACCTACCTATCATGGCATTTCCATAGGCATTCCGAGATATATTGCTTTGCAACTTTCCACCGTCCCAATCATATGACACGCTTCATATTGTCATATTGCCATGCATGATCATGTAGTTGACATTGAATTTGTGGCAAAGCCACCATGCATAATTTTTCATACATGTCACTCTTGATTCATTGCACATCCCGGTACACCGTCGGAGGCATTCATATAGAGTCATACTTTGTTCTAGTATCGAGTTGTAATATCGAGTTGTAAATCAATAGAAGTGTGATGATCATCATTATAGAGCATTGTCCCATGCGAGGAAAGGCCAAACAAAAGAAAAGCCCCCTCCAAAAAAAAGAAAGAAAAAGGGACAATTGCTACTATCTTTTTCCACACTTGTGGTTCAAAGTAGCACCATGTTCTTCATGATAGAGAGTCTCATGTTTAGTCACTTTCATATACTAGTGGGAATTTTCATTATAGAACTTGGCTTGTATATTACAACGATGGGCTTCCTCAAATGCCCTAGGTCTTCATGAGCAAGCAAGTTGGATGCACACCCACTTAGTTTCTTTTGTTGAGCTTTCATACATTTTTAGCTCTAGTGCATCTGTTGCATGGCAATCCCTACTCACTCACATTGATATCTATTGATTAGCATCTCCATATCCCGTTGATACGCCTAGTCAATGTGAGGCTATCTCCATCCTTTTTGTCTTCTCCACAACCACCATTCTATTCCACATAATGCTATATCCATGGCTCACGCTCATGTATTGCGTGCAAGTTGAAAGGTTTGAAAGAATAGAGTATGAAAACAAGTGCTTGGCTGAAACCGGGGTTGTGCATGATATGAATATTTTGTGTGATGAAGAGGGAGCATAGCCAAACTATATGATTTTGTAGGGATACTTTTTTCTAGCCATAGTATTTTGAGAAGACATGATAGCTTTGTCAGTATGCTTGAAGTATTATTATTTCTTATGTCAATATAGACTTTTGTCTTGAATCTTTTAGATCTGAACATTCATGCCACAATAAACAGAACTACATTGAAAATTATGTTGGTTAGCATTCCACATCAAAAATTCTATTTTTATCATTTACCTACTCGAGGACGAGCATGAATTAATCTTGGGGATGCTTGATACGTCTCCAACGTATCTATAATTTTTGATTGTTCCATGCTATTATTTATGATGTTTTGGATGTTTCATGGGCTTTGTTATACACTTTTATATTATTTTTGGGACTAACCTATTAACCCAAAGACCCAGTCCAGATTGTTGTTTTTTGCCTATTTCAGGGTTTTATAGGAAAGGAATATCAAACGGAGCCCAAACGGAATGAAACTTCGGGAGATATATTTTTGGAGCAAAATACGCACGGGAGACTTGAGAACCACATAATAGGGCTGGCGTGGCGTCCATGAGGGTGGGGGGCGCCCGCCCCCCCTACAGGGCACGCCCCCTGCCTCGTGGGCCCCATGTCTGGCCCCTGGTGCCCTCCTTCCTCCTATATATACCTACGTACCCCGAAACCATCAGAAACGGAGAGAAAACCCTAGTTCCACCTCCGCAACCTTCTATTCCCGTGAGATCTCATCTTGGGGCCTGTTCCGGAGCTCAGCCGGAGGGGGATCTACCATGGAGTGCTTCTACATCATCATCAACGCCTCACCATGAGTTGTGAGTAGTTTACCACAGACCTTCGGGTCCATATTTAGTACCTAGATGGCTTCTTCTCTCTCTTTGGATCTCAATACCAAGTTCTCCTCGGTCTTCGAGGAGATCTGATGCGGAGCATCCCAAGGTCATCCCCATGGACCATCAATCGCCTCACCAAGTGCTCCAAGGACCAATGACACGTGCTCGTGCTAGAGCACTTGAAACTAAGGTTAACTCTCTCCTTGTTGAATTACCATTTGACCACCTTGAGACATGGCTACTACCTCAAACGGAGACACTTTGTATGCTTAGGTGCCAAGGAGAAGTAACGGTGCAAGATGGACGCCAAGAGCATGGGCATGAATGTTCCCAGCACAGAGAGAGTGGAACTACCGGTCCACTACCGGTCGGCCGGTACTACCGGTCCACTACCGGTCAACTACGAGTCAAGCTTGTGTGATCGACCGGTGCAAGGCCGGTGCAAGGCCGGAACTTCCGCTATATCCGCAGAGACCGGTACTACAGGCCCCAGGACCGGTACTACCGCCCTGCATGCGCGCAGTTGAAGGGGTTTCACCCCATGTATGCCCCAACTTACCCCTAGACTATAAGTACTCCTTCCCTTCCATCTTTTAGGGTCAGCTTTGTGATAGCTCATCATAGACCTTAGTGGTTCCTCTCCTACGAGACCGCGGCCTCCTCGGAGAAGATCCACCGAATTCAAGACCTCCTTCATGGAGAAGAACATCAAGGCCTCCTCACGGAGATGACTACTGCTACTTGTATCGTCCTTAGTTAATCGTGTATCGTGTATCGCACTTTGTGTACCCGGATCTAGCATTTGTGTGACCTAAACTTGTTGATTTGTGTGTTTTATTCTTGTCCCTCTTGTTTTTCCCTCGTGCCTCACGTGTTCATCCTTGGGATCCCTCCTTTTTGTGAAAGATCAGCCACCTAGGGTTCCACCCCACATCATTATGGTATCATGAGCCACGGTTTCTCACGAATTTGGAGCCTCCCCACCGTTTTCTAGCCTTGTTTTGTTGTGTTCTTCCCCAATTTCTTAAATTCCCCACAAAAATAGCCCCAAATGTTTTTTGTGATCTGTTGATTTGACGAGATTTTGTTGAATTTGTTCCATGGATTTGCTGTGCCACGAGTGGATCTAGCATTTCCCCAAGTTTCCCAACTTTCCATCCAGGAAATCCACTCAATTTGGACCCCGAAATCATCCATTTACGTCCCAAATCCGCCCCGAGCCAGTTCTGAGAATTTTCCCGACACCAGCGGTACTACCAGCCTCCCTAGCGGTACTTCCGCTGAGCACCACAAGCGGTACTACCGGCCTACCAAGAGGTACTACCGCCCCACCCAGTTTCAGCCTTCCGAGTTTCACCGTTTTGACCATAACTTTCACTACCGAACTCCGATTTGAGTGTTCTTTGGCTCGTTGAAAAGCTAGCGCCGTGCCCAAATTGCTCATCTTGGTTTTACCACCATTAGACCCCATCTAAGTTTTCAAAATTTGGCAAGTTTGCTTAGGCCTTCCACCATATAAACCTTCCGCATACCACCACCACGTCCGCAACCACCATCGTTTCACCGCTTTGATTTTGACAATTTTTTCTCACTTTGCCTTGGATACTTGAGTTGTGGTTTCACCGTTTCGTTGGATGTTTCAGCTAGCTTGGAACAGAACGACATCAACAACACCACCGCTCACCCTCGGCAAGGACGGTAACATCGACGACACCTTGTTCGTTCTACCTTGCAATTGCATTGTCACCCTATGGACCATCTTTGCGTAGCTTTCCCATTGAGACTAGCCATTTGAGTATTGCCGGGCCACGACACTTGTGCACATTAGTGATAGTTATAGATATTGCATACTACATCATCATATCTCCGTGTGACACAAGAGTGTCCCGCATACACAATAACTACCTTGATCCGAGAAGCATGCATAAGTGGCCAAAGAAAGAGCTCACAAGCTTTTAAGCAAAAGAGCCACCCAAAGCTTATAAGAAAAAGGAACATAGCATCATACGCCTTGCATCAAAATAGATCATATGTGATAGCAATACATCATCTTGTGCCCAAGCATCGGCACATCGTACACTCATAGCATACTTGTGATAGGAAGTCGTTACATATTGCCTCTTATAGGTTGTGCACAAGTGCGTATCCGCCTATTAAGCAATCGGTTAGCGTCTCTCTAGTGTTGTGCAACACGATCATTTTCCATGGATTCCACATTTTCGCTCACCCTTGGTTGCACAACCACATTTATCTATCCGTGCGTGTGTTCCGTGTTCTACTTCTTGCTTGTGATCTACTTGTTGCATGAGCAAATTGTGAACCATTTTCAACATCATTGAGTCACTTCGACAATTGCATTGAATTTGTGCCACCATCCTAACCAAGCTCCTCTCAAAGCTTTACTTGTGTAGGGGTGAGAATCGACAAGAAGTGGTACCAATAGTGCTATTTCCGGGTTACATTATTGAGTGATCATTGATCCACTTTCAACTTCGGTCAAGGTACAATTGGTATTGTCTTCTCCCTTCTCCCACTCACATACTTGCTTGTGATGATGGATAGGCCAAGTACATCTTCGAACCCGCTCTTCGATGATCCTCAAGAATCAAACAACTACGTCACCAAACTACATCTCTTCGGTGTCCAACGAGCTCTCCATCAAGAAAGCGAAGCTATGCGAGAGCACATTGAGCAAGTCGCCGCCGACGCGCGCCAATTTGAAGCAAGAACAAGAGAGAAATTCGACATCATCAACACCAAGATGTCTACCCAATTTGACGAGCTACGGACTTTGATAGTCAACCGACGTTCTTCTTCCACATCTTCTCAAAGACGAAGCCGCTCAAGTCAACATACTGACTCCACGGATGGCTCAAGTACCCCTCCATCAAACACTCTTCGTCAAGCCGCATGTCAAGCTCGACATGACAACCGGAATCCACTTCATGACAAGAGTTCACAAGAGCTATTTGAAGCGCAAGAGAGTCGACATCGTCAAAACCAAGCTACACTTGACCAAGCGCAAGAACGGCAAGGACTACGCCAACAACAACAAGAGCGAGCACGTCAATACCAAGAAGAACAAGATGCCGAGGCTAAACGTCAAGCACAACAACGCCGAGAAGCTCAAGCTCTTGAGGCGCAACGAGAATTATGTGATTCACATCGCAATGTGGCAACTCGCAATCGACATACTCGTCAAGAAGAGGATTTCCTTCGTGATGAGATGCAAGAGAGGCGCCATCAAGCACGAATGCAAGAAGAAGTTCCTCCTCAAGCGTGACAAGAGCATCAACCTCAACAAGAACCACAAGCTCGGCAAGTACACCACGACAATGGCCAGCTACTACGCCAAGAGCAACACGAGATTGACAATCGACAAAATCAAGAACGCCCTCACAATAGGCAAGCAAACAATGAAGATCATCGCTACGACAAGCTTAAACTCACCATGCCAAAGTTTTCCGGAAGCATTGATCCCGAAGACTACCTCTCATGGGCATTGAAGGTCGAAAAGATCTTTCGCCTTCACAACTTCGATGAAGAGAAGAAGATTGCAATGGCCTCCCTTGAGTTCCAAGACTATGTTCGCATTTGGTGGGAGCAAATCATAGAGAGACGAGAGGCAAGAGGCGAACCTCCTATCACTACTTGGGCTCAAATGAAGGAAGTCATGAGAGCACGCTTCGTGCCAACACACTATATCCGTGACTTATTCAAGAAGCTGCAACTCCTCAAGCAAGGTACCAAGTCCGTTGAAGAGTACTATAAGGAGATGGAGATTGCCATGATAAAAGCCAACATCACGGAAGATGAAGAGCAAACGATGGCGAGATTCTTGAATGGACTCAACTATCCTATCAAGAAGATTGCGGACTTTCAACCCTACATGACCCTCCTTGAGGTAGTACACTAAGCAACCAAAGCGGAGCGACAAGTTCAAGAGGACTACAAGTACTCCAAGTTCACCTCCAAGAACTTCGGCTCCTACAACCAAGCTTCAACGACTTCGGCTCCTCCTACCTCTACCAAGCCATCTACAAACTTCGGTGACAAGTCAAGCTACAAGAATGCGACTACATCGAGTCGTCCACCTACTACGAGCAACTTCAAGCCAAGAGCTTCATCATCTACAACTACAACCGAGGACAACTCCAAGTCGAGTTCCATCAAATGTTTCAAGTTCCAAGGGCGAGTCCACAAGTCATTTGAGTGCAAGACCGTTCGTACCATGATCATCAATGATGATGGACCTTATGACTCAATGAGCGACGATGAGATGGAAGCCCTTGAGCATGTGGCTATGCATCTCCAAGTCAACGAAGAAGAAGACCATCAAGTGTTTTGCGACAATGACTCAAGTCCCAATCTCGTTGTCTCCAAGGTCTTGACACTCCAACACCAACAAGATGACGACCAACGATGTCATATTTTCCATACCAAGGCCGACATCAATGGACGCTCTGTCAAGGTTATCATCGATGGAGGAAGTTATCATAACTTGGCAAGCGAAGAGCTATGCGACAAGCTACATTTGGTCAAGACGAAGCACCCTTATCCCTACAAAGTCCAATGGCTTAACGACGAAGGAATTCTTGGAGTCGAGCATACCGTGCAAGTCTCCTTCAAGATAGGTGCCTACGAGGACACACTTGAGTGTGATGTGCTCCCTATGTCCGTGTGCCACCTTCTACTTGGTCGACCATGGCAATACGATTGTGGAGTCACACACAATGGACGGACCAACCACTATAGCTTCAAGACGAAGGGCAAGGAATTCGTGCTACGTCCCATGTCACCAAGTCAAGTAGCCGCTGACAAACACATACCTACCAACCATCGGGAGAGAATGGTGAGAGAGTGAGCCACCAAAAGGAGAGTGAGAGCCACAAGCCAAATATGCGCGACTCCACAATGAGTGACAAGAAACAACTAGTGCTATTTGCCACCAAAAGAGAGATGAGAGAAGTGTGTGAGAACCCATCGAGTCTCTTTCACCTTGTGCTTTTATGCAAAGGGGAAGCCAGACCTACGAACACTTCATCACCTCTACCTTTAGTGTTGTCTCAATTGTTGCAGGAATTCTCGGACGTCTTTCCCGATGAGCTACCTCTGGGTCTACCTCCACTTCGCGGAATCGAACACCGCATCGACCTCATTCCTGGCACACCACTTCCGAACAAGGCTCCTTACCGCGTCAACCCCGAGGAAACCAAGGAGATACAACGGCAAGTACAACAACTCATCGACAAAGGTCATGTACGTGAAGGCTTAAGCCCTTGTGCCGTTCCGGTTATTCTCGTGCCTAAGAAAGATGGAAGTTTTCGCATGTGCTCCGATTGTCGCCCGATAAATGCTATCACTATTAGATATTGTTATCCTATCCCACGCTTAGACGACATGCTTGATGAATTGTGTGGTGCCACCATCTTTTCGAAAATTGATCTTAAAAGTGGCTACTACCAAATTCGCATTCAAGAGGGTGACGAGTGGAAAACGGCTTTAAAAACCAAGTTTGGGTTATATGAGTGGCTTGTCATGCCAATGGGTTTATCGGAAGCACCTGGTTCATTTATGCGCCTTATGCATTTTGTTCTACGACCCTACATAGGCGTCTTTGCAGTGGTTTACTTTGATGACATCCTGGTTTTAAGCAAGTCGCTTGAGGACCATGTGACACACATCCGTATGGTTTTACAAACCCTTAGAAAAGAGCGCTTTTATGCTAACATGGAGAAATGCACTTTTGGCGTTGACAAGGTCGTCTTCCTAGGATCTGTCGTTTCTTCACAAGGTGTTCACGTTGATGAAACTAAAATTGAAGCAATTAAAACTTGGCCTCAACCAACGAATCTCCTGCAAGTGCGTAGTTTCCTTGGTTTAGCCGGTTTCTACCGACGTTTTGTGAAGGACTTTAGCACCATTGCTATGCCTCTACACGCCTTGAGGAAGAAGAACATACCCTTCATTTGGGGTCCTTCGCAAGACACCGCGTTCAATGAGCTAAAAAGCTTGCTTACACACGCACCACTCCTAGCACTACCAAACTTTGATAAACCGTTTGAGATTCATTGTGACGCTAGTGGTACCGACATAGGTGGCGTGATCATGCAAGAAAAGCGCCCAACTGTGTACTTTAGCGAGAAGCTATCTGGAGGGCAACTAAACTACCCCATCTATGATAAAGAGCTCTATGCCTTGGTGAGAGTTGTACGTGTTTGGGAACATTATCTTAGACCTCATGGATTCATTCTTCATATGGACCATGAGACTCTCAAGTATCTCAAGGGTCAAACTAAGTTGAACAAGCGTCATGCTAAATGGAGTGAGTTCATTGAGTCTTTTCCATATGTCATCAAATACATCAAAGGCAAAGAGAATGTTGTGGCGGATGCGCTTTCCCGCAAATGCATGTTTGTTACACAACTTGAGTTGAATGTTATTGGCTTTGAGAACATCAAAGATTTATATGCGCATGATCCTTTCTTTGCACATCCTTATGCTAAGTGTTTGACTCACACTTCTTGGGAACACTATTACATAAAGGATGGATATCTTATGAGAGCTAACAAACTTTGCATTCCCGAGTCTTCGCTTCGTTTGCTCGTTTTGCAGGAATCTCATGGAGGAGGACTCATGGGACACTTTTGACGCGACAAGACATTCGCTGTGCTCTCAAAGAACTACTTTTGGCCCAAGATGCTCCGTGATGTCTCACGCGTCACAAACCGATGCTCTACATGTCGCAAAGCTAAGTCAAAAGCTCAATCTCATGGTCTTTACATGCCACTTCCTATTCCATACCATCCATGGGAAGACATAAGCATAGACTTTGTGCTTGGATTGCCTAGGACTCAAAATGGAAATGATTCCGTGTTTGTTGTCGTGGATAGATTCTCTAAAATGGCTCATTTCATTCCTTGTAACAAGATCAACGATGCTTCACATGTTGCAAATCTCTTTTGTAGGGAAATCATTCGTCTACATGGAGTTCCCAAGACGATCATGTTGGACCGGGACGTCAAGTTCTTGAGCTACTTTTGGAAGACTCTATGCACCAAACTCGGAATCAAGCTACTCTTCTCTTCGGCATATCATCCACAAACCGACGGCCAAACGGAGGTGACGAACCGCACACTTTCGACGCTTCTTCCCGTGTTGATCAAGAAGAATATCAAGAAATGGGAGCAATGCTTGCCCATCGCCGAGTACGCCTACAACCGCGCAAGACATTCCACTACCGGCAAGTCCCCTTTCGAGGTCGTCTACGGATTCAACCCGTTGTCCCCTTTGGACATCCTACCTCTACCTCTACAAGAGCACGTCAACATGGATGCAGGTGCACGAGCAAGTTATCTCAAGAAGATGCACGAAGATACAAGGGCAACGATCGAGCTACAAGTACATCGCCTCACCACCAAGCTCAACGTCAACAAGGCAGCAATGGTGTTCCAACCGGGAGATCTTGTTTGGCTTCATCTTTCCAAGGACCATTTCCCACACGAGCGCAAGTCCAAACTACTACCTCGCGCCGATGGACCCTTCAAGGTGCTAGCACGCTACAACAACAATGCCTACAAGATTGACATCCCACGACACAAGTACAACGTGAGCGATGCCTTCAACGTAAAGGATCTATCCCCTTTCCATGGTGATGGAGATTTCGATCCGAGGTCGGATCTTTCCCAAGGGAGGGGAGATGATGCGGAGCATCCCAAGGTCATCCCCATGGACCATCAATCGCCTCACCAAGTGCTCCAAGGACCAATGACACGTGCTCGTGCTAGAGCACTTTAAACCAAGGTTAACTCTCTCCTTGTTGAATTCCCATTTGACCACCTTGACACATGGCTACTACCTCAAACGGAGACACTTTGTATGCTTAGGTGCCAAGGAGAAGTTACGGTGCAAGATGGACGCCAAGAGCATGGACATGAATGTTCCCAGCACAGAGAGAGTGAAACTACTGGTCCACTACCGGTCGGCCGGTACTACCGGTCCGCTACCGGTCAACTACCGGTCAAGCTTCTGTGATCGACCGGTGCAAGGCCGGAACTTCCGCTATATCCGCAGAGACCGGTACTACCGGCCCCAGGACCGGTACTACCGCCCTGCCTGCGCGCAGTTGAAGGTGTTTCACCCCATGTATCCCCCAACTTACCCCTAGACTATAAGTACTCCTTCCCTTCCATCTTTTAGGGTCAGCTTTGTGATAGCTCATCATAGACCTTAGTGGTTCCTCTCCTACGAGACCGCGGCCTCCTCGGAGAAGATCCACCAGATTCAAGACCTCCTTCACGGAGAAGAACATCAAGACCTCCTCACGGAGATGACTACCGCTACTTGTATCGTCCTTAGTTGATCGTGTATCGCACTTTGTGTACCCGGATCTAGCATTTGTGTGACCTAAACTTGTTGATTTGAGTGTTTTCTTCTTGTCCCTCTTGTGTTTTCCCTGGTGCCTCACGTGTTCATCCTTGGGATCCCTCCTTTTCGTGAAAGATCGGCCACCTAGGGTTCCACCCTACATCAAGATCTATCCGATGTAATCTCTTTTTGCGGTGTGTTTGTCGAGATCCGATGAATTGTGGGTTTATGATCAAGATTATCTATGAGAAATATTTGGTTCTTATCTGAACTCTTTTATGTATGATTATAATATCCTTGCAAGTCTCTTCGAATTATTGGTTTGGTTTGGCCTACTAGATCTATAGTTCTTGCAATGGGAGAAGTGCTTGGCTTTGGGTTGAATCTTGCGGTGTCCTTTCCCAGTGACAGTAGGGGCAGCAAGGAATGTATTGTATTGTTGCCATCGAGGATAAAAAGATGGGGTTTATATCATGTTATTTGAGTTTATCCCTCTACATCATGTCATATTGCTTAAGGCGTTACTCTATTCTTATGAACTTAATACTCTAGATGCATGCTGGATAGCGGTCGATGTGTGGAGTAATAGTAGTAGATGCAGAATCGTTTTGGTCTACTTGTCTCGGACATGATGCCTATGTATAATGATCATGCCTAGATATTCTCATAATTATCCGCTTTTCTATCAATTGCTCGACAGTAATTCGTTTACCCACCGTAGAATTCTGCTATCATGAGAGAAGCCACTAGTGAAACCTATGGCCCCCGGGTCTATTCTCAACATATCAATCTACAATCTACTTTACTTTTCCATTTTTACTTTTTGTTCTTATATCCAAAAATACCAAAAATATCAAACTATCATCTCTATCAGATCTCACTTTCGTAAGTGACCGTAAAGGGATTGACAACCCCTTATCGCATTGGCTGCGAAGTTCTTATTTGTTTGTGTAGGTGCGAGGGACTCACGCGTGGTCTCCTACTGGATTGATACCTTGGTTCTCAAAACTGAGGGAAATAATTACGCTACTGTGCTGCATCACCCTTTCCTCTTCGAGGGAATACAACGCAAGCTCGAGAAGTAGCACACTCATGCCACCTTAGGACTTGATAAACCGGTGCTATGTTCCTTGATTTTTGCGTTCCTAACACGGTTGGGGTTATGGGACCCCCTTGTTTCTTCGCTTAAAGTAAAGCTTTCCCGAGGAGATCCAACTTTTGTTTTACCATTTGCTTAAGAACTAAAACTTGCATAGGGAGTAATGAACCAGAGTACTTAATCCACCCCCGGGCCAGTGCTCCTCATGAGTGTTGGTCCACCTACCTAGCAGTCGGCGGTGCCACCTCGGGGCAACTCGAGGCATTTTCGGCTATCGTCCACTTCGCATAGAAGGATGAGTCCGCAGATGGAGAGCGCGCGGCTCTGGACGCGGATCTGACTCACCGGGAGATCTCCTTGGGCTAGTTTTCCTTTCTTCGAAGAACTTGAGCACCGGATTCCAAGAATACTCGGGGCTTCCCAACATGGAGTTGTTACTCCGTGGATCGTGAGCTTGTGATGGGCTAAGTTGGGACACCCCTGCAGGGTTATGAACTTTCGAAAGCCGTGTCCGCGGTTATGTGGCAGATGGGAATTTGTTAATATCCGGTTGTAGATAACTTGAC
Source organism: Secale cereale (assembly GCA_902687465.1). Classification (NCBI taxonomy): domain Eukaryota; kingdom Viridiplantae; phylum Streptophyta; class Magnoliopsida; order Poales; family Poaceae; genus Secale; species Secale cereale. Next base: position 366,322,228 of record LR738710.1, read on the forward strand.
ACCATATCCTTAAGAATACACTACATGTGTGAGTAACCGTGCCGGTCTCTTTTCGAAGGGGTTTTCGGAAAGTGAACACGGTGGGGTTATGCATGAACGTGAGTAGCTAGGATCACTTATTGATCATCTTTGATGACCGTTGGCACATATCCTCATCTCGCTCTGAATTCCTAAGCTAGTTGCTTAGTGCTTGCTGTAGACACTTTATTACCTCTCCACACCTAAAAGGTTTTGTTAGTTTTGCTACTCGGGAGTGGGATTGCTGAGTCCTTGTGACTCACAGATTACAACACACACCAGATGCAGGTACAACTGAGTACGACGCAGGAGATGGACGAACTTCACTGGGAGTTCGATGAAGAACATGTTTGTATGTTGGTGATGTATCCCGATGATCAGTAGTGGTTCCTACAAGGGGCGATCGGGACTTGTGGTTGTGGTATCTTTTCTCGTTTGATTTCGTCCATAGTCAGACCCTGTGTTATTTGGATGAATGTATGAATGTTGAATTAATTGTGTGACGTGGCGAGTGTAAGCCAACTATTTATCTCTTTTATCCATGTTCATTACATGAGTTGTGCAAAGATACCATGCTTTTGATCATTCCAGAATGGGATTATGTCTCTAACTCGTGCCTCGACACGTCGGAGCTATAGTCGCATCCTGGGCATTACAAGTAGGTATCACAGCCGACCCTCACGGTTACACGGATGTTTGTGGACAAGTGCTCGGTCATGTTGTTCATGACGTTTGTGACCCGTCGTGGCACACGGCATGGCACATGTATCGGACTGGATGCACAGACGTTTGTGCCAAGAGGGAACGTTCCTGTGGCCCGACGAGGACATCGGTTCCTCTGAGTGGGGGTGTATGTGATAGCTTGGCTTATTAGGGACGATAGACTACTCATATCAATATGGAATTCCTTCTTTTCCGAAAGCCCGTTCGGACAGAACTCCAAAGTTAAGCGCGCTCAGCTTGGAGTACTTTCAGGATGGGTGACCAACCGGGAAGTTGCTCCCGAGTGCACATGAGTGAGGAAAAAGTGTGCAGAAAAGACTTGTCTTGATATGTGGGGCCAGTCTAGATCCCTCCAGGAGCAACGGCCACCAGCGGGTGTGTCTGGGGCGTTACAAGTTCTCTGTGATGTGGTAATTTTGAAGAATTTTTAGAGTTAGGGAGGTATGAGAACAATTCCACTCTTTACAGACTGTACTGTTTTGGTAGATTGCTATTATGTTTGCATTGTTTGCCTATGTTTGTGTGTTTAATGATTCTATTTAAGAATAGGAGTATTAGATATTGTCGCGCCCAAGATGCGATTCTATCCCGATCACGTAATGAACTCGTGATTGGGGCACAACCGCATTTCGAGCGCTTAGCAAGATTGAGATCATTACATCGTACCATTATATAAATAGATGGGGATACATACAAGTCATACAATAGCCACATAAATACAACACATTATAAACAAGACATCTGACTATGGATGAAAACATGAAAAGCACAATGACATCCATCCTGCTATCCTAGGATGCCGACCAGGAACCTATCCCAAGATCGACGAAGTAGAAGAAGAAGAAAGAACTCCAACACAAGTAAACATCGCTCTCACGTCAAGTCATCGGAAACCTGCACCTGCAACTATTGTTGTAGTATCAGTGAGCCACGAGGATTCAACAATCCCATAACCAATGGTATCAAGACTAGCAAAGCTTAATGGGTATGGAGAGGTTGCAGCAAGCGGCTAAGCATTGTATGGTGGATAACTTACGAGTACATGAATAAGATGAACATCTACGCAAATGGTCTCAAGCTAGTAATGATCAATAAGTGATCCTGAACTACGTACGCATCAAACATAACCCCATCGTGTTCTCTTCTCAACATGAAAAGAGACGGTCACGGCTACTCACGCGGTTGGTGTATTTTATTTTGGATCCTCTGTCAATTTTTCTACAAACCGGACATTAAAAATTCCAATATGCCACATAACCGCGGGCACGGCTTTCAAAAGATCATAACCCTGCAGGGGTGTCCCAACTTAGCCCATCACAAGCTCTCACGATCAGCAGAGGTAAAACCTCTTATCTTAGGGACAACCCGACCAGACTCGAAATCCCGGTGCACAAGACATTTCGACAATGGTAAAACAAGTCCAGTAAGACCTCCCGACGTGCCGACACCCTGATAGTAGCCGCGCGTATCTCATCTCAGGCCATGTGTGGATGAGCGACGCGTACAGAACTGAAGTCCTTGGGTTGCCCCAGGTAGCCAGCACGGTGCTCTAGTTTGGGACCAACACCATTGACACTGCCCCCTGCATGTAGAAAAAATCCTCGGGGATGCGACCCCCTATGATAATTAATTAATTAATAGTTTTATTATGTTGCAAAATAAAACCAATGTTAGGCCTTGCTGGAGGAGTTTTATTCAAAGCGAACTGTCAAGGGGGTCCCATAACCCCCAACCGTGTTAGGAACGCAAACTCAAGGAATATAACACCAGTTTATCAGTTCTTAAGGCGGCATGAGTGGAACAAAACACCGAGCAAAAGGCCAAGCCTTCCACCCATTGCCAAGTATATAGGTGCATTAATTATAGTAATAAATATTGTGATATTCCAACAACCATGTTCTAATGGAGCAATCTTCATCTTCACCTGCAACTAAAAACGCTATAAGAGGGGCTGAGCAAGCGGTAACATAGCCATACAACGGTTTGCTAGGATGGTGTCAAAGGTTAGAGGTTTCATGGCGACAAAGAGAGGCTGACAACAATAGATAGGCAACGCGACATATAGTGATAGCATCGAGACAACTAGCATGGCAATGATAGTAATCAGATCCAAGGTGACGGTCATCTTGCCTGAGATCCTGCAAGGAAGAAGAACGAGTCCATGAAGAATATGAAGCCACGTAGACAAACCAAACATAGTCGAATGAATCCTCACGATCGCAACGAAACAGGAACTAACGAGAAGAAGCAAACAACATGGTAAACACACAACACATAAACAAGACAAGATGCTCAAACAAGTATGATGCATGACAAGGCTACATGATACTAAACGTGGCAAGAGATGATGCATACAAGAACAACACAACCAAGCAAGTTTAAATGAGGCCGGAAACAACATATAACAATTCCGGCAAGTCCTCATATGAAAATTTTGAAACTGGTCCAGATCTGAACAAACCTTAAGTTAAAGTTGTTAAATAGCAAGTTAACATGCACCATGACGATCTACACAAAATTCTAGTCAAGTTACATATAAAGATCATTTAATTCGGAGCTACGACCTAGAAGATATGAGCAAAACAAGTCAAGCATGACATTGATGCAAAATGCATTCAAACATCATGCAAACACGCTCAAAACATGGATGAAACATGAAATGATGCATATACATGCAAAACCAAGCAAGTTTCATATTGAGCATGCCCCAAACGGAGCCACGGTTCAACACATACACATGAAACTAGTTTAAAGGACAAGCTGTCCAAAACAACAACTAGGCATCTTACAAGCATCAAACAACAAGCTACAACTACAATTTAGGCACAAGCATGGCATGAACTCAAAGTACAGATCACATGCTTCCAATATCAACAAGGATCAGGTTCATAGACATCAAGAGTAAACCAACATGATCAAGGCAACTAGCAAACTTTATATCACAGATTATGACTTAGTGGAAAACAGAGCATATACATGAGCAGAGTTAATATGATGACATGTTGGAGGCAAGAAATAATTAAGCTACAACATAAGAACATGGCAAGCAAAAGCATGGCATGCTAGTCCATAACATGGAGCTCAAGGAACACAACATGGCATATACATGGGAGCAACAGGTTCATGGAATTCATCAACACAAGATGCAAACATAATATAGCAGATTCTAAAACTTTGTGAAAATCCGGGAATGCAAAACCAACATTGTGATGCTAAATTTGGAGGCACATAACAGCAAGCATGACAATTCTAATAAGCATGCAAAGGTCATGAACATGTAGTAGGCATGACATACACCAAATCACTCAATTGGCACAACTCCATAAGATGCATAGAATGATTACAACAAGCTTTGCCAAATTGAACATGTTGTGGACTGGCTGACAGATTCATCATAATGACAACTTCAGAGCAAGAAAGAGACAAGCTACAACAACCTATAATTACAAATAAGGGCATGGATGGATAGAGCATAACATGGACTTCAAGACATGGTCACTGGACATCCCAAAACATGCATGAATATGACTATAGCATCAAGCAAACATGGCATCATAATATAACAGTTTCAGACTCAGCAGGTTTTAACAAGTCTCAGAAATCAGCAAACAGCAAGCATGTCACTTAGCAAGCTTGTTTCACTCACCACAAGGCATATCATGAAAAGTGGATTGCACCACAGCAAACTTGATAATACATAGCTCCTACAACATGTTGACATGATGCTCAAACAAAAATCACACAATTAGATATGAAAATGGCAAATGAACAAGTTATAACAAGTTTCAGCAGTTAACAACACTTAACACTTTTGAAACAGATATAAACATGGCAATATGCATCCTAATATGAATGCAAAGTACACCATCATGTAGAGTATAGGGAGACAAACATTTTGACATATTATATGCTTAATTTGGGTAAACGTGCACAAAGTTATCAACAAGCAAATAATGCATCATGCAACCATTTTTCTGGGACTTAGAAGTTTTTAGAAAAAAACAGACGAGCGCATTATAGTAAACTACGCACGGGCGCTGGATAGAGGGGCAGGCCGAGGCTCACTGAGCTGGGATCGACCCAGGAAGCGGAGGTGGAGGCTGTGCCGACGCGGGAGATGGGTTGACCTAGGTTGGGCCCACGTGGGCGACGCGGTGGTCATCCTCTTCCTCGATCCAGAGGGGATCGAGGGAAGGGGCGGCGCGGCCTTCGGGCTCCGGCGAGGCGAGGGGCGCGGTAGCATGTGGCAAGGTCGGGGACGGGCGGATCCGGGGCTGGGTCACCGGATCCGGCCGGAGCTGGGCAGTGCGGTGCACTGGCGAGGCGAGGACTCTAGGAGCGGCGGCGTTGGTCTCCTGCGGAGGCCGACGTGAGAGAGAGAGAGCAAGAGATAGGGAAGGAATAGAGAGGGAGGCGAGGGGCAGTGAGAGGACATGGCGAGGTTCGGCGGCGCGCTCGTCGGCCAGCATGGTGGCGGGGCGCAGCATCGAGGTGCGGAGTGGGGCGCTAGTTGAGAGGAGCGAGCGAGCGGAGTGAGCGGGAGGCGGCGCTCGATCGGGCTGCAGGGGTGGTGTCCGGGCCTCGATGGGCTTCCCAGGGCCTGATCTGGGTCCTGGCGGGCCCAGCGAGAGGAGAGAGGTGGAGGGCGAGGTGGCGCAGTGGGATTCGCTAAGGGCACCTGGCGGGGTGAGGAGGGCGGCGTCTGCGGCGGCCCAGGGTGGCGGCTGGCGAGTGGGAGGAGGCTAAGTGGATCCGTCGGCTGTAGGTGGGAGAAGGGCTAGGGGAAGGTTAGGGTCCATTTTAGGCAGGTGGGTGTCTATATATAGACAAAGGCTAGCTTTTGGGGTGTTTTGGGGACTTTCGGAGCCCTCGGATCACGATCCAACGACTAAGGAGCAGTGGGAGTTTAGAAGGTGGGTGTGGGGACCCCGACTCATAAGTCGTGATCACCGAATGCACGTGTACAGTGATCCCAGAGATCAATGCTCAATGAACACACAGAAGCTGAATAACAAGAGTCTTACATCCATACATACTGTATTACACAAATAGGACCGTTAAGGTCGAGTCTCGAGTATATCATCGCAGCGGAAATCTTCAAAGACAACTGGGACCCATGCCATCTGCCTTAACCCTACAGGCATTCTGACTGGGAAGCGTCCTAGCTCGCATGCTCGTCACCAAGAAATCTTCATCATAACCTGTTCTCTCATGCCTGGCCAATAAAATAACCAGTGGCAAGCCAATGAGTACTTTGAATGTACTCGCAAGCAACCCAAGTGTGATAACAGAATAATTATGCAAGGCTCTACTGCTAGGTTGGCAGTTTTGCGGAAAGCTAGTTTTTCATATGCAAATTATGATCAACATATAACAAGGGCATGCATGTGTCTGTAACAAGTATCAGTAGGTCACAGACATCATTATCGAGAAAGAGTTGTAATCAACACATGCACAAGCTCATTGTGACTTCCTCACAATCACATCAACAATATCTCTGAATCGTGTTGTTTCCCAGAAACTTATGGACATAGTCTAAGTAGCACCACCCAACTGTCCTTGACCGCGGACACGGCTATTCGAATAGTTTGACACTCTGCAGAGGTTGCGCACTTTACCCACAAGATCCGGAGAACTTCCGTGACATCCACGACCCGCGGTACCTCAGGTACCCGGGGTAAGCACCCGATCACTACCTTTCCCTAGGCGACACTAATATGGAGTCCACTCGATTGGTAACAGCCCCGTGCCAAACATTTCACATCTCAAGGTTTGTGGATACTCGCTCCGTATTCATCACATATCACAAGCACGGGGTACCAACGGTGTGTCCGGTGCCCTGTGAAAACAGTCATGGCCGCCTATCCAAGCACGACCCCGTCCCGAGAGTGACCTCATGTCACCCCCGTCACTAGTAATGCGGGCACCATGCTAGTATCGACCTAGGTAATCAATAATGCCCTTTCCCATATAAGGGTAGAGTGGTTGCACATGTTTGGTTGGGACGGTAGTCACACATAAATCTAATCCATCTCTGTAAACAACACTTTCGTCGAGCCTCGGCACACTACTTCTTCACCAAGTAGTGCCCTAGCTCCTCATCAACTCCCAGGGGCATTAGTGGCACCCACTGGGTCATTTGCAAGTATGTCAGACCACACTTGTTTCACTCAATGCATAACCCCGACCCATTTTGCGTAGCCAACTACTATAGCATACATCTATCTACTCCCACCCACATAACCCTCATAGGAAGGTAGGGTAATGTTTGATGCAAGTTTCAACAGTAAAGTAACAGGGGTAGCAACCAAAGTGGTTTCCACCTCAACATGATTCCGATGCATTGAATATAAAGGTGCTATGAGACATGCATAAAAAGGTTTCTTGAACATGGTCAAAGGGCTGCTTGCCTTATTCTTCCGAGTCTTCAAACCTTCTGGTCCATCTCCGAGTATCCCGTTTATTTCGTCAACTAACGATGGAAACAATCGTAATAAGCAACACAATCAAAGCAAAAATAAAAGTGCTCAAAAAGTAGGAGTTGGACTTTTCTAGGATACCTCTGGTCATATGAAAAATAACCAAGGTGGTTTCATAGGTGTTGGATCAATAGGTAGTTTGGAACATTTCAATGTGATGGAACCAAGGGGTTTATGGATTTGGAAGAAGTATACAAAAATATTTCCTTGAATGATGAGAAAAGGTACCCATCATCAAGTCATGATTTTAGAAGCATTTAGGAGTTGGTTTCACTGGATTTGGAATTTAAATGAATTTCCTAGGATTTTGCAAAGCTGATAAATATGAAGAAATGGCTCAATATTTGGTGGGGTACAGAAACTATTATTAAAAATGTTCCAAAACTAAGTTTGGACATGACAAGCATCTAGGAATTTGAATCACTGCATTTGGATCAAAAATGAGCCCTCTGTGATTTTCTAAAGTTAATCACAGAAAGTGGAAAATGGGCATTTGATAAATATTTGTGTAGAAAAAGTCTCTGGAATACTGTGCATGTTGTACCATGTGGTAGAGCATGAATTTAGAGACTACCAGAAAGTTGAATCATGCCATTTGGAGTTTATTTGAATATTTGGGAGATATTTGAAGTTGACTGGAAAAATAAAGAGAAAAGGAAAGATAAAGGTTATACCCTTACTGCGCACAGGGCGAGACTTAGTGCTGCTGTGCACTGGGCCGGCCCAGCGGCTCGGCCACGCGGATGACAGGGCGACGTCGAAGGCGTATTTCTAGGGATGCGCTTCCCTGCGGGGAAGGTAGAATTCGCGGGGCGCCTTCACTTAAACAGCGCGGGCCCGGCGCCGACCCGCTGACGTGCGGGCCCCACGTGGCCCCCTTGCTACCCGTCGTCGTCTACCTCTGGACGACGGACGACAGGGGCACCGGACGCCGCACACTGGCGCTCGCCGGCGGCACGAGCCGCCCCAGGCGGAGCTCGGACCACCGCTGAGATCGGGAGGACACGCCTGTGCCGTTCCCGCCGACGGAGCGCGCTGGGGAGCCCCAGAACGGCCGCCATCTTGCTCGCACCCGAGATGGGCTTCCACGCTGGGCATCGAGCTGCGAAGCCTCCCCGGACGGTTTGATGCGGGCAGAAGGCTGCGGAGACTCCCAGGAAGCTCGGAGGCTTCGAAGGAGAGGAGGGGAGGGCTGGAGAGCACGAATTCGAGTGGGGGGCCGCGGCGGCACTCCGGCCATGGAGGGGGTAGGAGGCCACGGGAGGGAGTTTGAGGATGTCTGGGAGGTGCACGGGAGATAGGAGGGTCCAGAAGAAGCAAGGGGCGCTCGGGGGGAAGGCTTTATATAGGGCAGCCGCAGTGCACCCTGAGCGACGCCCATGGACGCGCTCGGGCGAGCTCGTGGAGAGAGGGGGAGGGGAGGGGAGGATAAGACCGACAGCCCGGCAGGTTGCGGACGTCGAGGGGACCTCGGGGGACACGCTCTCTCTGCCCAAGGTCGCCTGGAAGCCTCGGGAGGGCCGAGCTACAGTGCCTCAGCGAACTGTAGCGTGCTCCAGAGCATGCCTTTGGCCGGCATGGTCGTGTCTATGCTTCCTGGCCGTGTCCCCCAGTGTCCAGTAGTGCTAGGGGATAGTAAACAAAGGCGTGGAGGTCTTGGATGCTCTGGGGAGCCTCTGGAATGAGGAGAGGGGTGAAAGGGAGGGAGTTTACTGCTGTCCAGCAGTGAGAATTGGGGTTTTACCCCCTCCAATGATTGAGCTGAGGCCATAGAGAAGTTACTGGGGTAGAGGATGATCAGGGGAAGGTGTGGTAGAAATTTGGGGTAAAGGGAAATAGTAAAAGGGGTCCAACCACTGGTTTTGGCAAACTTGCAGAAGGTGTTTGATCAGGTGTTGGGGAGGCAAATGACTTGCAATTGGCATGGGACTTAACAGGATCAAATGTCACATATAATTAGGCCCCTACACCAAATTTGAGCTCATTTGGGCAAAGTGGCCAATGTAACTTTGGTGAACCCTAGAAATCAATAGAAATGGTTTCACCATGTTTGAGTTAAGCAAATCATCTCCCCTTGATGCACCACTTGGTGTAGCATCATCATTTGGGGTTATGATCATTCCCACAAAGTTTGAGGCTCCAGATAAAAAGTTGACAATGTAAAGTTGTTCAAATTTGAATTTGAACAGAAGTGGTTTTGGGGTGATCTGATCAAGTTTCTTTATTCCAAATCTTGTGCCATTTGGTCTAGATGCCTTATTAGGCCATTCTAGCATGTGCACCAAATTTGAGAGCATTTGGACAAGTTTGGCAATGTAGAGTTGCTCAAACTTCAAATATGGACAAAATGGTTTTCAGGGGATTAGAGGATGTTTCCTTGATCTTCAAGGCATGAGGCTTTGCAAGATCATCAAATATGTCATATATGACATGATAGAATTTCCCTGGAATTTTTGGAGAATATTTCCTTTGTAAATATTTCAAAAGCTTGAAATATCCAGAAAGGGTTTTGGAAGGATTTGCCCAATATTTTGAACATGACCATGTGCTGAAACTCTTATATATGGACAATATATGTCCTATGAGTCTCCCTGAATTTTGGCAAATATTTTTGAAATAATTAAATATTTTTTCCCTATTAAAGACCATTTCTGGCCTTAAGAAAAAGCTTTTAAATAAAATATAAAAATAACTTTTAAAATTATACTTTTGTGGTTTCTGGGAGTCCTATACCTAATAGGATTCAAATAAACTTTTTGAAAGATTTTTCACACCCTAAATAAGGTACTTGCAGTGCAAACCTCAATTCAGGGGTTTTTGGAAAACTAATTTTAGAAAATACCATTTGGCCAAAATATTTTTATAAGAAAATTCTATACTGGTCTATACACATGGCATTATCATTGGGAAAAGGTTTTGGGTCAAGGAGATGAAGTATAAGAGTTGGAGGATTTATTTGATTTTTAGAGCACTAGCAAACAGCAGACAAAAGTCAAATCAAGCAAAGTCAACAACACCCAAAAGTTTTTTGCAAATCCACATTTTTAACATGAAAATTAGCTTAAGCAATGTGACATGAAAACCAGGGTGTGACAGTGGGCTAGTGGGTTGATTGTGGCCGTGAAAAGAAGGCCTCGGGCTGAGAGGAGAGAAGAGAGAGAGGCCCGACGACAGTTTTCGGGGACCGAAAGCGTCCGATGTTAGTACCGGCAACGACACTGCTCTATGTTTAATGGTTGGGCTATCAAACGAGCATCGAATGCGATGAAATTTGGCAGGCGGTCTGCCTACACCATAATAATACCGCACACCAACTTTCATCCCATTCCGAGAACATTTTCCGGCCACTGATAAAATAAAATATTCGGAGGTGCCACAGGCACGTGCGAGTGTGTCTGGGCGCAGAACAGACAATGGATAGAACTGGGAGGCGGGCAACTACAAACGGATGCAAATTTTGTAAACTATGCAGATGCAATGCACATGATGACATGGCGAAATGGGACACGCAAGCAAATGACATGGCAACGACAGCGAATAACTAAAAGACACCTAGCGCATCGGTCTCGGGGTGTCACAAATATGCAGAGGAATTTAGTATGCAATGTTGAATAATAATTTTAGCGATTTGCTACAGTAGGGGATGATAAGGTTTTGCATTGATTTATACTAACTTCTCTCACGAGTTCTTGTTGAGTTTTGTGTGGATGAAGCTTTTGAAATTTAGGAAAACCGTGATATGAGAAGAAATAAGGTGACACAAAAACTCAAGCTTGGGGATGCCCAAGGCACCCCAAGATAATATTTCAAGAAGTCTCAAGCATCTGAGCTTGGGGATGCCTTCATAGGCATCCCACCTTTCTTCATCAACAATTATCGGCTAGTATCGATTGATCCTAAGTTTTTGCTTCTTCACATGAGATGTGCTATTCTTGAAATGTCATTTTATTTTGTTTATTTTCTGTTTCAATAAAATACTTAGATCTGAAAGTTTTTAAATAAAATAGAGCCCCCAAATAGTTGCCGGAAAATCTAGATAAGCGATATTCACATCCCGTCAAAGAAGCTCTTTTCTAGCACTGTTTCTCTAGTACTTATGTCTTTTTGAGCACGGTGTGATTTATTATTTTTGAAGAAATTCTCTCCTGCTTCACTTAGATTAATTTGAGAGAAAGAAATATTATGCTCATGATCTTCACTTATATTTGTTTGAGATTATCAAAAGCAAAACATGAAAATTAGTCCCAAAGTGATTGATATCCAAGAAGGATATAATAAAAACTTTCATGAAGATCATTGGACAAAACAAACTTGATTCCTTGTAATAGCTTTGAGACATGATGATGTGATATGTGAGTCATGCTGATGAGTAATTGTGCTTTAGTAAGATATTGGTGTTAAGTTTTGTGATTCCTGAAGCATGCACGTATAGTCTCTCGTTATGCCGGGAAGTTGGAGCACAATTTATCCTTGATTGTCCTATCTTTGTGTGAAGGCCGGGGGCGCGCGATGGTTTACTCCTACCAACCTCCCCCTAGGAGCATGTGTAGTATTCCTTTGCTTCGAGGTCTAATAAAATTTTGCAATAAGTATATGAGTTCTTTATGACTAATGTGAGTCCATGGATTATACGCACTCTCACCCTTTCATAATGGCTAGCCTCTCTGATGTAAGGTGGAACCCTAATCAGCAGATCTTTCACGAAAGGAGGTTATCCCACGACGAACACGGAGAACACAAGGAGGAAACAGGGGAAAACACGAGGGAAAACACTCAAATCAACACAAACACGGTCACACAAGTGCTAGATCCATGATACATATCAAGATACACATTCCATAGTCAACAACGGTGGTACAAAGATAGTCTTCTCCCGGAGGAGGTCTTGGGTATCCCTTGGGATCTTCTCCGATGTGGAGGCCTTGAATTCGACGTGGATCTTCTCCGAAGAGGCCGCGGTCTCGTAGGAGAGGAACCACAAAGGTCAATGATGAGCTATCCCAAAAGCTACCTCAAAAGGATGGAAGTCAACGAGTATATATTACTTGAGATGACGCCGTCGGGGCGGACGTCCGCTGGTTACCGGACGTCCTGTGGTTCCGAAGGGACCGGACGTCCGGTAATCCTCGGATGTCCGCTATTTTGTTCTGTGGTCGATGTCACGGACGTCCGGGGGCTTCCGGTCGTCCGGTCGTCTGGGAGTCGTCGGTCGTCCGGTGGACGCTGGTCGTCCAGTGCCTGGAAGTCGCCGGTCGTCCGGTGTTGGCCGGACGTCCGGTGCCTGTAGCATCTTCAGCCTTCCTTCTTCTTGTTCCAAGCACTTGTCGATCTCGCCGTCTTGACCGCTGTGCAGAGCTGTCCCGTGGCCTTCACCCAAGTACCTGAGTATGCACAGAGTTTCTGATGAGTGTAGAAGCCATGTCTCATGTGAATTGAAAAGATGTCTAGAGAGGAGTGAAGTCACCTCGGTCTCGAGAGCTCTTGCACGGGCTCGAGTCATTGGTCCTTTGGGCACTTGGTGAGGCGATGAAGGGTCCATGGTGATGAACTTTGGATGCTCCGGATCATCTCCCCTCCCTTGGGAAAGATCCGACCTCGGATCAAAATCTTCATCACCATGGAAAGGAGATAGGTCCTTGATGATGAAAGTATCACTCACGGAGTACTTGTCTCGTGGGATGTCGATCTTGTAGGCGTTGTTGTTGTAGCGTGCTAGCACCTTGAAGGGTCCGTCGGCGCGAGGTAGTAGTTTGGACTTGCGCTCATGTGGGAAACGGTCCTTGCGAAGATGAAGCCAAACAAGATCTCCCGGTTGGAACACCATTGGTGCCTTGTTGACGTTGATCTTGGTGGTGAGACGATGGACTTGTCGCTCGATCACTGCCCTTGTATCTTCGTGCACCTTCTTGAGATAGCTTGCTCATGCACTTGCGTCCATGTTGATGCGCTCTTGTAGAGGTAGAGGTAGGATGTCCAATGGGGACAACGGGTTGAAGCCGTAGACGACCTCGAAAGGGGACTTGCCGGTGGTCGAATGTCTTGCGCGGTTGTAGGTGTGCTCGGCGATGGGCAAGCATTGCTCCCATTCCTTGATGTTCTTCTTGATCAACACGCGAAGAAGCGTCGAAAGCGTGCGGTTCGTCACCTCCGTTTGGCCGTCGGTTTGTGGATGGTACGCCGAAGAGAAGAGTAGCTTGATTCCGAGTTTGGCGCATAGGGTTTTCCAAAAGTAGCTCAAGAACTTGACGTCCCGGTCCGACACGATCTTTTTGGGCACGCCGTGTAGACGAATGACCTCCCTACAAAAGAGATTTGCCACATGTGAAGCATCGTCGATCTTGTTACAAGGAATGAAATGAGCCATTTTAGAGAATCTATCCACGACAACTAACACGGAATCTTTGCCATTTTGAGTCCTAGGCAAACCAAGTACAAAATCCATGCTTATGTCTTCCCATGGATGGTATGGAATAGGAAGAGGCATGTAAAGACCATGAGATTGAGCTTTTGACTTAGCCTCGCGGCATGTAGAACATCGATTGGTTAGGCGTGAGACGTCACAGAGCATCTTGGGCCAAAAGTAGTTCTTGGAGAGCGTAGCGAATGTCTTGTCACGTCCAAAGTGTCCCATGAGTCCTCCTCCATGCGACTCCTGCAAAAGGAGCAAACAAAGCGAAGACTCGGGAATGCAAAGTTTGTTAGCTCTCATAAGATATCCATCCTTAATGTAGTAACGCTCCCAAGAAGTGTGAGTCAAACACTTAGCATAAGGATTTGCAAAGAAAGGATCATGCTCATATAGATCTTTTATGTGCTCAAAGCCAATAACATTCAACTCAAGTTGCGTAACAAGCATGCATTTGCGGGAAAGTGCGTCCGCCACAACATTTTCTTTGCCTTTGATGTACTTGATGACATAGGGAAAAGACTCAATGAACTCACTCCATTTAGCATGATGCTTGTTCAACTTAGTTTGACCCTTGAGATACTTGAGAGTCTCATGGTCCGTATGAAGAATGAATTCATGAGGTCTAAGATAGTGTTCCCAAACACGTAAAACTCGCACCAAGGCATAAAGCTCTTTGTCATAAATGGGGTAGTTAAGTTGCGCTCCCGATAGCTTCTCGCTAAAGTACGCAATTGGGCGCTTTTCTTGCATGAGCACGCCACCTATGCCGATACCACTAGCGTCACAATGAATCTCAAAAGGTTTATCAAAGTTTGGTAGGGCTAGAAGTGGTGCGTGGGTAAGCAAGCTTTTTAGCTCATTGAACGCGGTGTCTTGTGAAGAACCCCAAATGAAGGGTGCGTTCTTCTTGCTCAAAGCGTGTAGAGGCATAGCAATAGTGCTAAAATCCTTCACAAAACGTCGGTAGAAACCGGCTAGACCAAGGAAACTACGCACTTGCATGAGGTTCGTTGGTTGAGGCCAAGTTTTAATTGCTTCAATTTTAGTTTCATCAACGTGAACACCTTGTGAAGAAACGACAAATCCTAGGAAGACGACCTTGTCAACGCCAAAGGTGCATTTCTCCATATTAGCATATAAGCGCTCTTTCCGAAGGGTTTGTAAAACCATACGGATGTGTGTCACATGGTCCTCTAGCGTCTTGCTAAAAACGAGGATGTCGTCAAAGTAGACCACTACAAAGACACCTATGTAGGGTCGAAGACAAAAATGCATAAGACGCATAAATGAACCGGGTGCTTCCGATAAACCCATTGGCATAACAAGCCACTCATATAACCCAAATTTGGTTTTGAAAGCTGTTTTCCACTCATCACCCTCTTGAATGCGAATTTGGTAGTAACCACTTTTAAGATCAATTTTTGAAAAGATGGTGGCACCGCATAATTCATCAAGCATGTCATCTAAGCGTGGGATAGGATAACGATATCTAACGGTGATAGCGTTTATGGGTCGACAATCGGAGCACATACAAAAACTTCCATCTTTCTTAGGCACGAGAATAACCGGAATGGCACAAGGGCTTAAGCTTTCACGTACATGACCTTTGTCAATGAGTCGTTGTACTTGCCGTTGTATCTCCTTTGTTTCCTCGGGGTTGACGCGATAAGGAGCCTTGTTCGGAAGTGGTGCACCGGGTATGAGGTCGATGCGGTGTTCGATTCCGCGAAGTGGAGGTAGACCTTGAGGTAGTTCATCTGGAAAGACGTCTGAGAATTCCTGCAACAATTGAGACAACACTAAAGGTAGAGGTGGTGAAGTGTTAGTAGGTTTGGCTTCCCCTTTGCATAAAAGCACAAAGTGAAAGACACTCGATGGGTTCTCACACACTTCTCTCATCTCACTTTTGGTGGCAAATAGCACTAGTTGCTTCTTGTCGCTCATCGTGGAGTCACTCATATTTGGCTTGTGGCTCTCACTCTCTTTTTGGTGGCTCACTCTCTCACCATTCTCTCCACGATGGTTGGTAGGTAAGTGTTTGTCGGCGGCTACTTGACTTGGTGACATGGGACGTAGCACGAATTCCTTGCCCTCCATCTTGAAGCTGTAGTGATTGGTCCGTCCATTGTGTGTGACTCCACGGTCATATTGCCATGGTCGCCCAAGTAGAAGGTGGCACACGGACATTGGAACCACATCACACTCAAGTGTGTCCTCGTAAGCGCCTATCTTGAAGGAGACTTGCACGGTGTGCTCGACTCGAAGAATTCCGGCGTCGTTGAGCCATTGGACCTTGTAGGGGTGAGGATGCTTCGTCTTGACCAATTGAAGCTTGTCGCATAGCTCTTCGCTTGGCAAGTTGTGACAACTTCCTCCATCGATGATAACCTCGACGGAGCGTCCATTGATGCCGGCCTTGGTATGGAATATATGACATCGTTGGTCGTCATCTTGTTGGTGGAGTGTCAATGCCTTGGAGACAACAAGATTGGGGCTTGAGTCATTGTCGCAAAACACTTGATGGTCTTCGTCTTCGTACACTTGGCGATGCATTGCTACATGCTCAAGTGCTTCCATCTCATCGTCGCTCATTGAATCATAAGATCCATCATTGTTGATGATCATGGTGCGAACGGTCTTGCACTCAACTGATATGTGGCCTCGTCCTTGGCACTTGAAGCATTTGATGGAACTCATCTTGGAGTTGTCTTCGGTTGGAGTTGTAGTTGATGAGGCTCTTGGCTTGAAGTTGTTGGTAGAAGGTGGACGACTCGATGTAGTCGCATTCTTGTAGCTTGACTTGTCGCCGAAGTTTGTAGATGGCTTGGTAGAGGTAGGAGGAGTAGCCGAAGTCGTTGAAGCTTGGTTGTAGGAGCCGAAGTTCTTGGAGGTGAACTTGGAGTACTTGTAGTCCTCTTGAACTTGTCGCTCCGCTTTGGTTGCTTGGTGTACTAGCTCAAGGAGATTGGTGTATGGTTGAAAGTCCGCAATCTTCTTGATAGGATAGTTTAGTCCATTCAAGAATCTCGCCATTGTTTGTTCTTCATCTTCCGTGATGTTGGATCTTATCATGGCAATCTCCATCTCCTTGTAGTACTCTTCAACCGACTTGGTACCTTGTTTGAGGAGTTGTAGCTTCTTGAACAAGTCACGGTTGTAGTGTGTAGGCACAAAGTGTGCTCTCATGACTTCCTTCATTTGAGCCCAAGTGGTGATAGGAGGTTCGCCTTTTGCTTCTCTTCTCTCTATGATTTGCTCCCACCATATGAGAACATAGTCTTGGAACTCAAGGGATGCCATTGCGATCTTCTTCCCTTCATCGAAATTGTGAAGTCGAAAGATCTTGTCAACCTTAAATGCCCATGAGAGATAGTCTTCAGGATCAATGCTTCCGGAAAACTTTGGCATGGTGAAATTGAGCTTGCCATAGCGATGCTCTTCATTGTTTCCTTGCCTATTGGGAGGGCGTTCTTGATTTTGGCGGTTGGCAATATCATGTAGCTCTTGGCGTAGTAGACGTCCATTGTCATGTTGTACTTGCCGAGCTTGTTGTTCTTGTTGGGGTTGTTGCTCTTGTCGCGCTTGAGGAGGAGCTTCTTCTTGCATTCTTGCTTGATGGCGTCTCTCTTGCATCTCATCGCGAAGGAAATCCTCTTCTTGACGAGTGTGTTGAGTGCGGGCTGCCACATTGCGATGTGCGTCACGTAATGCTCGTTGTGCCTCAAGAGCTTGAGCTTCTCGACGTTGTTGTGCTTGGCGATTAGCCTCGGCGTCTTGTTCTTCTTGGTGTTGACGTGCTCTCTCCTGTTGTTGTTGGCGTAGTCGTTGTCGTTCTTGTGCTTGCTCAAGTGTAGCTTGGTTTTGGCGATGTCGACTTTCTTGCTCGTAAAATAGCTCTTGTGAACTCTTGTCATGAAGTGGATTCCGGTTGTCATGTCGAGCTTGATGTGCGGCTTGACGAAGAGTGTTTGATGTAGGGGTACTTGAATCTTGCGTGGAGTCGGAATGTCGACTTGAGCGGCTTCGTCTTTGAGAAGATGTGGAAGAAGAACGTCAGTTGACTATCAAAGTCCGGAGCTCGTCAAATTGTGTAGACATGTTGGTGTTGATGATGTCGAATTGCTCTTTTGTTCTTGCTTCAAATTGGTGCGCGTCCTCAGCGACTTGACCAATTTACTCGCGCATAGCTTCACTTTCTTGATGTAGAGCTTGTTGGACACCGAAGAGATGTAGTTTGGTGACGTAGTTGTTCGCTTCTTGAGGATCGTCGAAGATCAGGTTGGAAGATGTACTTGGCCTATCCATCATCACAAGCAAGTATGTGAGTGGGAGAAAGGAGAAGACAATACCAAATGTACCTTAACCGAAGTTGAAAATGGATCAATGATCACTCAATAATGTAACCCGGAAATAGCACTATTGGTACCACTTCGTGTCGATTCTCGCACCTACACAAGTAAAGCTTTGAGAGGAGCTTGGTTAGGATGGTGGCACAAATTCAATGCAATCGTCAAAGTGACTCAAATATGTTGAAAATGGTTCACAATTTGCTCATGTAACAAGTAGATCACTAGGAAAGTAGCACACGGAACACACGCACGGATAGATAAATGTGGTTGTGCAACCAAGGGTGAGCAAAAAATGTGGAAACCACGGAAAATGCTCGTATTGCACAACACTAGAGAGACGCTAACCGATTGCTTAATAGGCAGATACGCACTTGTGCACGACCTATAAGAGGAAAGACGTAACGACTATCTATCACAAGTATGCTATGAGTGTATGATGTGCCGATGCTTGAGCACAAAAATGGTATTGCTATCTCTTATGATCTCTTTTGATGCAAGGCGTATGATGCTATTGTTGTTTTGCTTATAAGCTTTGGTTGGCTCTTTTGCTTAAAAGCTTGTGAGCTCTTTCTTTGGATACTAATGCATGCTTCTCGGATCAAGGTAGCTATTGTGTATGCGGATCACTCTTGTGGCACACGGAGATATGATGATATGGTATGCAATATCTATGACTATCACTAATGTGCACAAGTGTCGTGGCCCGGCAATACTCAAATGGCTAGTCTCAATGGGAAAGCTACGCAAAGATGGTTCATATGGTGACAATGCAATTGCAAGGTAGGATGAACAAAGTGTCATCGATGTTATCGTCCTTGCCGAAGTTGAGCGGTGGTGTTGTCGAAGTCTTGCCGTTCCAAGGTAGCCTAAACATCTAAGGAAACGGTGAAACCACAATTCAAGTATCCAAGGCAAAGGGAGATAAGATGTTCCAAATCGTAGCGGGTAAGAGAATGGTGGTTGCGGAAGGTGGAACGAAAGGTAGATGGTAGCGGAAGGTGGAACAAAACTGAACAAATTCAGCTACGTCAGGGTGTGTCGGACGTCCGGAAGGCGCCGGTCGTCCGGTCGGTCGGAAGGGGTCGGACGTCCGGTATTTCCCGGAAATCCGGTAAAAGTTTCTGTAGGTGGGGTACCGGCCGTCCGGTGTTTAGCGGATGTCCGGTGTCTCGAGAGGGGCCGGACGTCCAGTAAACCGTCGGTCGTCCGGTAGGTCTGGTGTAGGTCTCGCGGATCCGTGGAGAAAAAATGGTCCGACTTGGCCGAATTTGCGTGGGAAAATCTAAGAAAAGGTGGGGAAAAGCTAGATCCACTCGTGGCACAGCAAATCCATGGAACAAATTCAACAAAATCTTGCCAAATCAACAGATCACAAAAAAAAGTTGGGGCTATTTTTGTGGGGAATTTTCGAAATTGGGAAGAACACAACAAAAACAAGCTAGAAAACAAGGTGTGGGACTCCAAATTCGTGATCAACCTATGCTCATGATACCATTAGATGATGTAGGGTGGAACCCTAGTCCGCAGATCTTTCACGAAGGAGGTTATCCCACGACGAACACGGAGAACACAAGGAGGAAACGGGGGAAAACACGAGGGAAAACACTCAAATCAACACAAACACGGTCACACAAGTGCTAGATCCACGATACATATCAAGATACACGGTCCATAGTCAACAACGGTGGTACAAAGATAGTCTTCTCCCGGAGGAGGTCTTGGGTATCCCTTGGGATCTTCTCCGATGTGGAGGCCTTGAATCCGACGTGGATCTTCTCCAAAGAGGCCGCGGTCTCGTAGGAGAGGAACCACAAAGGTCTATGATGAGCTATCCCAAAAGCTACCTCGAAAGGATGGAAGTCAACGAGTACATATTAAATGAGATGACGCCGTCGGGGCGGACGTCCGCTGGTTACCGGACGTTCGGTGGTTCCGGAGGGACCGGACGTCCGGTAATCCTCGGATGTCCGCTATTTTGTTCTGTGGTCGATGTCACGGACGTCCGGGGGCTTCCGGTCATCCGGTCTTCTGGGAGTCGCCGGTCGTCCGGTGCCTGGAAGTCGCCGGTCGTCCGGTGTTGGCCGGACGTCCGGTGCCTGTAGCATCTTCAGCCTTCCTTCTTCTTGTTCCAAGCACTTGTCGATCTCGCCATCTTGACCGTTGTGCAGAGCTGTCCCGTGGCCTTCACCCAAGTACCTGAGTATGCATAGAGTTTCTGATGAGGGTAGAAGCCATGTCTCATGTGAATCGGAAAGATGTCTATAGAGGAGCGATGTCACCTCGGTCTCGAGAGCTCTTGCACGGGCTCGAGTCATTGGTCCTTTGGGCAATTGGTGAGGCGATGAAGGGTCCATGGGGATGACCTTTGGATGCTCCGCATCACTCTCTTGTACCGCGCAATTTTCGCTGGTGCATAAACTTTATTATACCTTCCTCAAAACAGCCACCATACCTACCTATATGCGGTATTCCCTTGCCACTCTAAGCAAATTTGTATGTGCCATCTCTAATTTTCAAAATAAATTTCCCTTTTGTGTGCCCGTACTTCTCACGAGGCGGTGAGGGGTGACCAATATTTTCCATGCTAGATGTATTATTCTCACGATGAGTGTTCATTCACTTGTCATTGCACAAGAGGAAGGCAAAGGTATTAGGGATGCCCAGTCCCGAAATGATTTTTTTACTTTATGTTGTCAAATAATAAATTCCTTGGAAAGTGTTGGTATGGAAGGCAACCGTGGATTCAGCTAGCCATGGCTTGTGAAAGTTTGGTGGAAAAGGAATAATATTTATTTTATGTTTGGGAACCGCCTATCATATATCTAGCATGGAAAGTGTTGGGAACCATGAGTCCTTTTCGTTGGTGGGAAAAGTATACCTCCCAAAGTAATTTATCTCTCAATTTAAGCTTTGAGCTCTGGCACCTCTACAAATCCCTACACCCCACATTGATATCAATTGAGGGACATCTCCATAGTCCATTAGTTTGTCTAGTTGATGTGAGACTTTCTTCCCTTCTTTTGTCTACTACCACTGCATTCTATTTCACCTATATTGCTATATCCATGGCTTGCGCTCATGTATTGCGTGAGAGTTTAAAATGCTGAAGCACGTTAAAAATTATGAACCAATTGCTTGGCTGACACCGGGGCAGTACATGATTTATACTTTGAGCTGGGAAGATAGAGCATGACAAGACTATATGATTTTGTAGGGATAATGTTCTTTGGCATTTGATATTCTGAAAGACATGGTTGCTTTTTGATATGTTTGAGTTTTTAAATCTCATGTCAAAACTAGACTATTGCTTTGAACCATATAAAGTCCCATTATCCATGCTATAAAGAAAAGAATATGATATGACATGTTAGGAAACATTCCACATCAAAAGTTCTGTTTTTATCAACCTACTCGAGGACGAGCAGGAATTAAGCTTGGGGATGCTGATACGTCTCCAACGTATCTATAATTTTTGATTGTTCCATGCTGTTATATTATCATTCTTGGATGTTTTACAATCATTTTATGTCATTTTTTGGTACTAACCTATTGACATAGTGCCAAGTGCTAGTTGCTATTTTCGGCATGTTTTTTACATCGCAGGAAATCAATATCAAACAGAGTCCAAACAACGCGAAACTTTTTGGAGATTTTTTATGGGCCAGAAGACACCCAATGGGCCAGAGCTGCACCTGGGGGGGTGCCCCGAGGGGGCATAACCCACTAGTGCGCGCCAGGCCCCCTGGTGCGCCGAGGTGGGTTGTGCCCACCTCGGTGACCTCTCGCGCCGCTTCTTTACCCTATAAATTCACAAATATTCTGAAACCCTTCGAGGTAGACCTAGATCAGAAGTTCCGCCGCCACAGGCTTTGTAGCCACCAAAAACTAATCTAGACCCTTTCCAATACTCTGCCGGAGGGGGAAATCATCACCGGTGGTCATCTTCATCATCTCGGCGGCCACCATGATGAGGAGGGAGTAGTCCACCTCGGGGTTGAGGGTTTGTACCAGTAGCTATGTGTTTAATATCTCTCTCCGTGTTCTTGAGATGCACAATCTTGATGTATCGCGGGCTTTGTTAATATAGTTGGATCATATGGTGTTTTCCCCTCTCTATCTTGTGATCAATTGAGTTTTCCCTTTGAGATTTCTTTGGATTGAGTACTTTTATGGATTTGAGAACACTTCATATATGTCTTGCAATTGAATACACGTGGTGAAAATGGGGTATCGTATTGATCCACTTGATATATGTTTTGGCAGTCAACTTGCGGATTCCCGAAGCGACATTGGGGTAATCTATGCATAGGGGTTGATGCACGTTCTTGTCTTTGTTTCTCCGATTTTGGTGTTATCTTAGTACAAACTCTTGATAGATCGACCGGGAAGGATAACTTTGTGTTATCTTAGTACGAACTCTTGAAAGATCGATCGAAAAAGATAACCTTGTGTTATTCTAGTACAAATTCTTGATATATAGATCGGAAAGGATAACTTTATGTTGTCTTAGTATGAACTCTTGATATATTGAACAGAAAGAATAACTTTGAGGTGGTTTCGTTGAGGGGTGGTTATATGATCCAGTTATATTAGCACAGTTGAGAGGCACTAGCGAAAGTACGGACCCTAGGCCTTGTTTCCATCATTGCAATACTATTTGTGCTCACTTTTGTTACTTGCTACCTTGCTATTTTTTATTGTTAGCACTACAAAAATTAATATCTACTATCCATATTACACCTGTATCACCATCTCTTCGCCGAACTAGTGCACTTATACAATTTCCCAATGTATATGGTGTGTTGGGGACACAAGAGACTTTTTATTATTTGGTTGCAGGGTTGTTTGAGAGAGACCATCTTCATCCTACACCTCCTACAGATTGATAAACCTTAGGTCATTCACTTGAGGGAAAATTACTACTGTCCTACAAAACTCTGCGCTTGGAGGCCCAACACGTGTCTACAAGAATAAAGTTGCGTAGTAGACATCATCTGACGACTCCAGAGGCGGTGTCCCTTCAATGATCCGGATATAATCTAGGTTTGGGCTCGACGCCGGACCCATGGGAGACAAGCGAAATGATTCTGATGTTGACCTATCATCGGGAGCCATACCGCTGGCCGAACGGTCGTCCTCGTTGTCGCTCGACTTGGCTAGGGTCGTATAAAACCGTGATAAAGCGAGATTGCAGAGTGTGTGCAAGTGTGTAGCGCGGCCTGCTAGGGACGATGAAGATGGTGGACACTTAAGCGAGATATGCAGAGTAGAGGAATGCCAATTGAAGCAGGGGTTGACGTATTATCTAACCGCTGATATAATCAACCAAAATTACTTGTATACAGCCGCTCTGAATTCCCGGGTTGTGCAGTTCTCAATGTGATCATTTATTACGCACACGCGTTGGAGCGTCCAAATATGAAACAAGCTTTTTTCGTAGTACTACTACTCCCCCCGTACCAGCAA
Organism: Secale cereale; assembly: GCA_902687465.1. Classification (NCBI taxonomy): domain Eukaryota; kingdom Viridiplantae; phylum Streptophyta; class Magnoliopsida; order Poales; family Poaceae; genus Secale; species Secale cereale. The sequence continues at coordinate 366,345,672 of LR738710.1, forward strand.
CCTAGGTGGGGGAAAACGAGAGAACTTGATGATTACTCCCTCCGTCCCAAAATAAAAGCGACTCAACATTGCACTAACTTTAGTGCAATGTCAGTACAAAGTTGAGTAACTTATTTTGGGAAGAAGGGAGTATTTGGTAATTAATACCGTTGCGTGCAGAGAATTGACCATTGCATGCATGTCATGCTAAGTAGTCTGAAGTCATTGAATGCATACTAGCCGCATGACTCCTATTGGCTGATTTCTTTTTCAGGACAAAAACAAGGTACGAGTGTAGGGATTATGCACCGGTACCTGTACAAATGGAGTAGGACAGTTGGCAAGCAAGACATTGAGCTCTTGTTATTGATGAAGCCAGTAATAATAAAACTACGCAAGAAAAAAAGAAAAGGAAAATATATACACGAATCTTCGCGTAACATCAATGACATAGGACCTAGATGTGCATTACTTAGAACACATCTAGATGTGCTTTAGCTATACTGTCAAAAAAAAACCCTAATCATCATTGAAAATAATGCATAGAACATGGCTAATGCGACAACCGTCACTACACATGCTAGTTCCTTCTTGTCTCTTGCTTTCATCTGTTGCACATGATTGATTCTTTCTTGCTTCATCGTACTGATGTACATTCCAGATCAACCACTTTCTTCTTCAGCTTTACGTTATCTTCTACGAGCTTGGTGATAACACTCGAAGCCCTGCCATGTCATTCTTCATCCAGCTAGTTAACAAACGGACAAGCCTCATGTCCCGACCAATGTTAAATAGTGTTCAGGATGAGCGGTGGCATTAACTCAAGTAAAATGATGAACTTGGCACTAACTCTAAGGGGCAACTGAGAAACCTCCTACCAATGTCGAATCCCTCCATGCATACACGACTAGTGGGATGCTACTTCTCGAGCTTGCGTTGTATTCCCTCGAAGAGGAAAGGGTGATGCAGCACAGTAGCGTAAGTATTTCCCTCAGTTTTTGAGAACCAAGGTATCAATCCAGTAGGAGACCATGCGTGAGTCCCTCACACCTGCACAAACAAATAAGAACTTAGTAGCCAATGCGATAAGGGGTTGTGAATCCCTTTACGGTCGCTTACGAAAGTGAGATCTCATAGATAGGATAGTTTGATATTTTTGGTATTTTTGGATATAAGAACAGAAAGTAAATAAAGCAAAGTAAAGTATATTGTAGATTAATATGTTGAGAATAGACCCGGGGGCCATAGGTTTCACTAGTGGCTTCTCTCATGATAGCAGAATTCTACGGTGGGTGAACAAACTACTGTCGAGCAATTGATAGAAAAACGAATAGTTATGGGAATATCTAGGCATGATCATTCTATATAGGCATCACGTCCGTGACAAGTAGACCGAAACAATTCTGCATCTACTACTATTACTCCACACGTCGACCGCTATCCAGCATGCATCTAGAGTATTAAGTTCATAAGAACGAGTAATGCTTTAAGCAAGATGACATGATGTAGGGGGATAAACTCAAGCAATATGATATAAACCCCATCTTTTATCCTCGATGGCAACAATACAATACGTGCCTTGCTGCCCCTGCTGTCACTGGGAAAGGACACCACAAGATTGGACCCAAAGCCGAGCACTTCTCCCATTGCAAGAACTATAGATCTAGTAGGCCAAACCAAACCGATAATTCGAAGAGACTTGCAACAATATTATAATCATACATAAAAGAATTTAGAAAAGAACCAAATATTTCTCATAGATAATCTTGATCATAAACCCACAATTCATCGGATCTCGACAAACACACCGTAAAAAGATTACATCGAATAGATCTCCTCGAAGATCGAGGAGAACTTGGTATTGAGATCCAAAAAGAGAGAACAAGACATCTAGCTAATAACTATGGACCCGAAGGTATGTGGTAAACTACTCACAACTCATGGTGAGGCAATGGTGTTGATGTAGAAGCACTCCGTGGAAGATGCCACCTCCGGCGAAGCTCCGAAACAGGCCCCAAGATGGGATCTCACGGGAATAGAAGGTTGCAGCGGTGGAATTAGGGTTTTCTCTGTTGCCTCAAAGTTTTCAGTGTACATGGGTATATATAGGAGGAATGAGGGCATCGGGGGAGCCAGAGGGGGCCCACGAGGGTGGGGGGCACGCCTTGTTGGAGGGGGCGCGCCCTGGACCCTCGTGGCCGCCTCCTCGTTCCCTCGTGTGTACTCCAAGTCTTCTGTGTTGATATTGTTCCAAAAATAACTCTCGCGAAGGTTTCATTCCGTTTGAACTCCGTTTGATATTACTTTTCTGCAAAACCCGGAAATAGGCAAAAACAGCAATCTGCACTGGGCCTTTGGGTTAATAGGTTAGTCCCAAAATAATATAAAAGTGTATAATAAAGCCTATTAAACATCCAAAACATCATATATAATAGCATGGAACAATAAAAAATTATAGATACCTTGGAGACGTATCATGGGAGTGTGCCCGTGCATACAACTCAACTTTTGTTACTTCTCAGTGGCACAAAACTCGAAGTCGAACTCATGTTGCGGGAGTCTGGTGTCATGCTCCGGATCCGGCGGCATATCACTTTCCTGGGGGGGAGGGGGGTCATTCAGGACGGATTTAGCAAGGAGCTACTTTGTGCATGCTAAAAAAGACCGAGATAGATTGGAACTGGACGGGAAGATTTAGATTCGTAGTACACCTCCCTTCTGATGACCTTAGGCAAGTGGTCGGCGGCGCTGCTGAGAGCGGCGATACGAGCAGGAGCAGCTGCACCGAAACCATCAGAACCACTCGTCCGCATTCCTCCAATGTCAGTGCCACGTGAGGGAATTTGGAGGCTATCTAGGTATTTGGGGGAAATGGGGAAACTGTGGGGATAAGCTAACGGTCGGAAACTACTTATGGAGCTATATGTTGTATACATCACACTATTTATACATGTCGTTTGTGTTAGGTATTACAACTTCATACATGATTCCGCACCAAACCATGTGAGAAGACAATGTAGGTGAGACACAGTTGCTGTGACATAACTGTATGTGATGTACTACCCTGTACATATAATTGAGTTACAGTGATACCGTGTAAACAGCCGCTCTGCGGATATCCGTCAAATAATAAAACAACAACTCTGCAGATAGAGATGGCGGCGGCGGCCTAGGAAGCGGCTATCGGAGAAGAGGTCAATCCTCGGTCGATGGGTGGTGGCGGCGTCATAGGAGGTTAATCCTCGGTCCTGCGACTCAACCATTGAGGTCGGCGGCGGTGTGATGGGAGCACATCGAGAGCGGTCGATGGCGGGATAGTGGAGGTCGAACTTCAGGTGGCAGCCGCACTAAGCTTTTCTCCTCGACCCTGCTGTCTCGGCGTGCCTCCGCATCACACTTCTCTTTCTGCTGGGTAGAGGTCACCGCGCGGCTAATTAATTAAGGTATTCTTTTTGTGAGTGGCTTAATTAAGGTATTCAATTCCTAAGGGTTGTGTCGTAGTACTCTGCGTGTAAATTACCTAGCCATTAATTTTTTTCATTGCACGTCTGGATAACATTATGGAGCGCCCTTAGTAATTATGAAAACAAAACCTCGTGATTTATGCATGCATCTTTGGGCATCAGTTAATCTCTGTATTAATGTTGTTGTTTTGTTTTTAATTACCATTCGTGTGGTGCAGATGGAACGATATGAATGGATGAAGAATCGTTGAACCACATTTATCAGTGGCGTGACAGAGTTCATGATTTTGGTTGAAAGTACAAAGAGGAGAATTGTTGATGCACATTACATCCAGTGTACATGTACTCATTGTGACAATACAGAGTCACGTGAAGTTGCAGATGTCCACTGTCACTTACTCCCTCGAGGATTCATAGATGGATATACATGTAGGACCAGACACAGTGAAGAGCAGGTGAAAGATGAATATACCCAGGGCTGCGAGATGCCAAACCCCAGTCAGTGTCGCATGGATGTTGAATCTAACATCGGGGCAGAGGCGTCAAGCTACCAATGGAACACTGGAAAGCCGAAACGCCCATTGGAAAACAAATACGGCGACGCAGACGACGACGATCTTGATATGCCAGATTTTGCTGCTATGATTGCTGATTTCAAGGGCCTAGAAAATGATATGATTGGGTACAAGGATCTGCCAACCATTGATGCAGACTCCAAGAAGGAATTGTATCCAGGTTGGAAAAAGAAATATTCCAAGTTGAGTGCCACCCTGGCGCTTCTCAGATTTAAAGCAGCAAATAGTCTATCAAACAAGGGCTTCACAGAGATGTTAGGTCTTTTCAAAGAAATTATTCCGAAAGATAATGTGCTTCCTAGAAGCATGAACGAATCGAAGATTTTTTCTCTCATTGGAACCTGAAGTACAGAAGATACACGCTTGTGTGAATGATTGTATATTGTACCGTGGTGAGTACAAAGATTTGCGTGCATGTCTCACATGCAAGCATGCAAGATACAAGCACAGGAGAGCAAATGACAAGTACAAATTGGACAACAAGATCAAGACAAGAATCCCATTCAACGTTGTTTTGTACTTGCCTTTAATTCCAAGGTTGAGGCGTTTGTTTGCAAACCCTAGAGAGGCAAATAGGTTGCGGTGGCATCATGATGAGAAAACTGCGGATAAATATATGAGGCATCTGAAAGATGTGCCCAAGTGAGAATTAATCGACAACAAGTTTGAAGACTTTGCCAAGGATCCTAGAAGTATAAGGCTTGGAGAGTGTATTGATGGGATGAATCCTTTTGGCAATATGAGCACCAATCAGAGCACATGGTCCGTGCTTCTGTGCATATATAATCTAGCTCCTTGGTTGTGTATGAAGAAGAAATACATTTTGATGTCAATGATTATACAAGGCCCTAAGCAACCTGGAAATGTCATCGCATTTACTTTCAGTTATTGGTAGAAGAACTGCTGACAGTGTGGATAAATGCGCCAGCTCTAAAATGGTATGATGCTTACAAAAAGGAGATTTTCGATCTACATGCAATGCTACTGCACACCATTCAAGATATGCCGACATTAGGCAACTTATCGGAGCAGAAAACAAAGGGAGATGTAGGGTGTGTCACATGCATGGATAGGATAGCTAGCAAATTTCTACCCAACTCGCGCAAAACCGTGTATTTGCGTCATCGTAGGTTCTTACGGAGAAATCACCCATACCGAAAGATGAAAGCTGAATTTGATGGTACGACAGAGGTAGATGTGGGCCCAAGACCCTATGCCGGGAGATGGTCCATGTCAAGAAGCACGCTTTGACGGTGAAACAAACACCCAAGGGTCAAGTTTTTAAGAAGAAATCGATGTTCTGGAAATTACCTTACTGGGAGATTCTACGTGTACGTCACTGTGTCGATGTCATGTTGTAACACCAAAATTCAAAATTTTGGAATTATATTAATTAGGTAATAATGTTTGCTTGTGTGAATTTTTGTGTGAAATTTGAAACTTTTTGAAAGTTAATTGAGAGGGATAAAAGGACTTTCCCAAAAGTGTTTGCATTTGAAATAATTTGAAACCTCATTTGAAAGTAATTCAAACTTCATGCCACTCAAGGACTTTCAAGAGGGGAGATGAAATGACTTCTCCAAATTCAAATGAAAGAGAGTGCGTGAGTTAAATCACTTTGAGTTCCATTTGGAATATTTCAAATTCCTCTGATCAATTTCAAAATAAAGAGAGGAGCAATATGACACTCCAAACGAGGGGCACATTTAAAATATATTTGAATAATGAAAAACTGAATTGGTTTGGAGTTCAAATTGAAAACCAATTAGGAGTTATTTTGTTTTCAATCAAATTATTTTTCTCCAAAAATAAAATTGATGGAAATTAGGGTAAAATGATTCCCTACAATAAACAATTGGAGAAAAATAAATTTGGAATCTTTTTGGTATTTAAAAATATGTTTATTGCATTTAAATTGCAACAGTAGCATTGTTTGCCTCATTCGAATTGTTTTGTGTTTTATTCGTTTGGGGAAAATGTCCATACTTTAGGAAATCTTTTTCTGAAAATTATGATATATAATCTACCTAGGGAAATTTTGTTATTTTATTTTTTCTTGTTTCGTTTTTCTTTTCTGTTTTTATTTAAACACAAGAAAACCGTATGTGCGGCCCATAAATAATTATCGCCGACATGCGCAACAAAGTAGATAGGCGGGCCTGTACTTTCTTTTTCTCCTTTTATTTTCATTAAGGTTTACGATTATTTTTATTTATTTTTTCTAAAGAAATTTCAGGATTAAAAAAAAACTGTGCGCATACAGAGGCGCGCGGCCGGCCGACAAAGTCTTTTTAGGCCCATGCTATTTCCCTTCATTTTATTTGTTCGTCTACGTTTTATCCCACATTGCCTAGCCTTTAACTCTAAGCTTCTCTTCCACCTATAAATATAAACCCATAGAGACTCCAAAAATCATTCACAATATTTTGGTTTGACTAGCTTCACAAAAAAAATTCTTCTCTCCGGCGGGAATTCCGGAAGTCGTCTCCTCTCTCCGAAGTCGTCTTTTATGTACCTTATAAATGCATATTTCTTTGTATTTTTTAATATACTCTCGTAGCTTATTATTTTTAGACTAGTGTATGGTATAATAATTAAATTATCAATTAGTCTCTGTATTTTCACATTAGTCCTAAAATTCTTTTATCCGTAGCTATTTTCTTTTTCATAAAATAGCTTAGCCCTGATTTTTTAAATAATCATAAATTTTTACTCGTTCGTCCAAATTAGATAAAACCAACGCCTGCATTTTCATTTCGATTCCATCTATCTAGTGAATCTATCAAATAAACTTTTTGCAACTTTCAAATTTCAAAATTTGTTCGGATTCATATTCAAACTTCCTTTGATAATATCTTTTTAACCGTAACTCCATTTCCGACAAATCCAATTGCGTCGGATTCATATTGAAGAAATCTTTCTGTTCGTGTAATTAGTGTTATCTTTTCATATGTAATTTTTAATCATTGTCAAATTACTGTAATAGTAGACAAACATGTTGCCACACAACTTTATAAGAAGATTCAATGTCATACTGAATTACTTGTATCTTTTGTTTCGTTATTCTGAATTCACCGATTATTTTCCTACGTGTTCATAATGACTTTCTACATCCACTAGCATCATTAGTTTCAACTTTTCATCCTTTCAAATTTGAGCGATTCAAATTTGAATTTGAAGCTTCATTGAACATATCTTGTAAACTGTAGCGCATTTTCAATTGATTCCTTTTTTTTAAATTGAATCCATATGTGTAATCTAACATCTTGAGCCGTCACCATACTTTTTCACCTAAATTAGGATATGGTCTTGTAAAATAATTTGATTTAGTTCATTTGGAGTTTTTTAATCTTCCTTTGTATTTTCTTTTGGATCTGTGAGTGATTGCTTAAGTGTGGATATAATTGCTTGCTTACGATAGATTTATCACATTGTGACGAGTAGAACTATCAGGAATTATGAGTGCGAAGAATCTTCATCAATAGTACAAGGCAAGCACACACCTTGATCATACTTTTCTATACCATGTTTTTACAATGCATTAATTCACCTTTACAAATTCGCATGAGTAGGATTGGGAATTGTCGCATTACTATGTAGTTCATGAGGTAGGAACCTATGATGCTTGAAACACTTCGGGAATATTCGTTGTGTCATATATTGCTTAGCCATGCTTGTAGACGGGGATTGGTATGTGTGGTTCATGCAAGTTGTGAGAGAGAAATAATAATTATGGGTAAACCTTAAGGTGGCAACATTAACACAACTCTGGGTGGAATGGTAGGGGCACCCTGGAGAAACCAGTGGCTTGCCCGAGCGCTTGGAGAATCCAGTGTTCGCCCTAGGGGATCTCGGAGGACCCGTGTGACCACCCTATGGAATGCCACCCAGGCTCAAAGGGATCATATGATATTTCATGCGTAGAAACTTCCATGTGCAGCCACATCCATTATGGGCTCTGGCATAGTTGAGTAAGTTTAGGAAACGTTTCCATGATAGACCAGCGGATGTAGGGGAATTGTAGGTGTACCGGACTATCTATCGGTTAAGGGGGCCTCTTCGGAAAGACTATGTCTAGATCATCCAGCTTGCAAACATCAAGCAGTGCGAGGAATTCAACGGAGGAGACCAAGTCTTGTGGGGAAAAGTGCGCAAACTCTACAGAGTGTACAAAATAATCATGATTAGCCATGTCCCCGGTTATGGACAACTTTGAGTAGCTAGAAGTAGATCATTGGTTGATCTCATCACTCAATTTAATGAAATTATTGGGTTATATATATAACTTGGAGATTTTGGGATTGAGTTGGAGGAACCTTCTCAATAATGGCATAAACTTGGTAGTAAAATAAAAATTATTCCTTTGTTGTAGGGAAAAATTAGCTTTATGCAAGAAATTAACTTAGAGCCTGCACCAGCCAAATATGCATGTAGTGATAGATATTGTTCATCATTATTCTATGGTGTGAATTTGCCAGTACATTCAACATAGTGACCTGCATGGCTGCAACGTCTCATGTTGCAGGAATTATCCGATGAGTAAGTGATACGTTAGGGTTGCGATGTCTACACTCAACTTTATCGTTGGTGTTGTTGGGACTCCACAACTTTGTTGTTACTTGCACTATATGGATTGAGGTAATAGTATTTACGTTACTTTATACATGTGATTGAACTCTGTTATAAATCCTCGAGTATCATATGTGTCAGCATACCAATCCAGGGATGACACTTAAGCATAGAGACTTCGATCCATTCGGGTCGGGTCGCTACAAGATGGTATCAGAGCACATGTTGACTTTAGGACGTGACCCCTAGAAACTGACAAGCCCTTAGGAAATGTTTCTCTAAAACTTTATTTTCAAAAGAATCCTTTAACTCTCATCTTTTCTGAGCTTTAATAAATTTTCCTCTCACCTCAAATAGTCACTATACCCCTTTCCCCTTTTGACCACACGAAGACCCGACTGATGAATCCACTCCGAAAAGGACAAGATATCGGACGACTGAGACCACCTCAGAATAAAGAGGATTTTACTCAGCAATAGAGTAATTGAAACTACAAGGGTTGAAGACTCCGAACACTCTGAGAATTTGAAGGCCCTGAAGAATTCCCAGAGTAAAGTGGCTTGGAAGGCTCTGATAGGATCCGCTTAAGTCCCTTATGAAATTCCTTACTGAAGAAAACCTGGCTTCAATAATTTAGATGAAGAGCTTCACCCTAAATGAAATAAAACACTACGAAGACTTTTACTACGATCCAGCCCTTACGGAACTTGTCAGACTATTGAAGCTGCCGATATCTGAGATCGAGGTGTGTCAAAGGAAGACCGGAACATGGAGCATAAAGACTCAAGCTTTTGTTCATCAAGAAAACCCCAATATAGGAGATATCAACTATGGAACGATAGCCAATGGCAAATACATTGGCATAAACACGACTATCCATGATGTTATTGCCCACTTATGCTATCGTCACCGTGCTATGTTAAGCAAGCACTTCTTTGGAAGGATTGGATGGCAGAAGGCTGATGGAGCACCTATCACCTTGATGAACGGGCAAAATATGAATTTTTCACCTCTACTGGTGTATCCCCAAAATCTGGAATATCACATATAGAATCTTCGGATGAACATACTGGAAGACTTATTCGACAAGGAAGCATTTCGTGACGAACTCAAGACCCAGAAGCTGAAAGTAGCCAAGCTGGAGGAGCAAAACCTCGAGATACCGAAGATTTGTCAGGAACTGAAGGACAGTAGGACCATGGCTCGTGCCAAGGATGTTGAAATTCAGAAACTACGAATGCAACTCTAGGATATTCAATGACGTCAAGAGACTTCGCGTCAAGAGAGATGATCTGGCGGAAGAACTTGAGTAGATCCTGCATGATCGGAAGAAGCCCTGTGGAGACATGAACCAAGACATGAAGAAGTTAGTTTAGCTGTAGCCCACCATGAGTGAATAAAGATAAACGTTTTTGCAATTAGAGTATCTGACCATACCAACTTATGTGGGTGGGCATACTATAGGATTGTTTGACGTGAATGAATGCGTGGAGTTATTTCATATTTTAGCTGTTGTGCCTTTTGTTAGTATGGGTACCCCCCCTCTCTCTCTCCAATCTTACCTCGTCCATACCCAAAACCCTTTGACCCACTAGAAGCTGTATGGAGATGAACTCATATTTTCTGGATCGATGAGTCAACTAGAGACGGACCAATGGATTCAGAACATGGAAGATCACATGAAGAATAATGCTATAGCCGGAAAGGATAGGGTCCAGCATGCTCTTCAATACTTTGCAAAAGGTTCTCGTACTTGGTGGTGGATGTACCAAGCCATCAATGGATGTCAAGGAGCAATCACTTGTGAAGAATTTAAGTTGACTCTGCTAAGGTCTCGTCTTGTGTCCCAGAATTGAAGCCTTATGGAAATGATACGAAGAAACCTTGTGCATGCAAGCATTGTGGAGAAATAGGACACAATCATAAAGTACACAAGGATGAATGCCCTCATTGTGAAGAAAGTCACCCAGCTGAAGAATGCCCAACTAGGCAGATTACTTGTTTCTTGTGTGAAGGGGCTACCCACTACCCTGTTCAGTGTCACATTTACCCCATGCTACAACGAACTATCTAGCAGAAAAAGAAGCAATGAAAGAAGCCCTCGTGGAAATTGTAGAAGAACCTGTGATGAAGAAAGATGTTGAGGGCACACACGAAGAAGACCCAATTAAACTTTACACTAAGTCATGCAATTCATCTGGAGAAGAAGGACACATTTCCCAGTATTATTCGAAGGAGTATCTAGTAGAATTCCCGACAGTGGAAGTAGAGTATGACTCACAGGAAATAGAAGCCCTCATTAGCACAGAAAAGTCCAGGATGATAAACAGAATGTATCCCCAGAACAACCCAATTTCTACAAAGAAGGACCTGAGTCATATCACATGTTTCAGGTGCAAAGATCCAGTGCACTACTTCAGCGGTTGCCCAAAAAGGAGGCCGAGGACCCAAGGAGGCTATGTAATCACAGGGAAACCTCGAGACTTGTGAGAAGTAAAATGTTTCAGCTGTAATGAAGTAGTGCACTTTGCCAGAGATTGTTCTAATGAGAAGGAGACTTGTGCTAAATAGTTGAGTTGAGGCATGTAATGGAAATGCAGTAGATTGTAATAATTTGAGAATCAATAAAGTTAGCATCATTGGTATTGATTTGGATTTTATGAGTTGTTAATATATAGGCAATGAGTGAAATCATGATGCATGGAATAATATTTTGAAGAAACTAGTGTCTTTTCATTTTAAGGCTGTTAGAACCCAACTCCATTACCAAATACAAGAGCTAGTGGTTAGCTACAACATACCTTGGAACGGAGCACTCAATGATGAGTATGAGTAATTACAACTTAGTTTTGAACCAACAGAAGGAAGGGCTACAATACAATTGGATGATTAAATAATGCTAAGGGAGCTGGAGGTTGGAATAATGATCAGTTGCAACCCGATGGTGGGTTCCAGGTTTACGAGTGATGAGATGGTTGATAACCCATAGGCTCCAGGACCTGACAGGAAGCAAACACACTCTTGCTTAAGGAAATAAAAAACCTGGAAGAAGATATCAACTGACGATCCTATAGGAGTTATACAAAACCAAGAGTTGGGAAGAAACGATAGAGGTTTGTTTGCCTTGCAGAGTCAATGGATTTATTCGAACTTAGTTCGTCGACAAGAGAAATTCTGCAATGCTTGTGAGGATGACCGAGTGCTAGAATGCGAGATTCACTAAACCATATACAAGGTAGTGATTTGGGTGCGGAATGGATTGATCACCATGCCGACTTACTCTTATTATTCGCCTATGCTATATGGGTGGTAAATCTGAGTGACTTACCCATAGTAAGAGAGATGACGATATCAAAACCTTGTTTAAAGCTTAGAACGGTATGACAAATTTTCCCTTGTACAAGGCAGCTATTGCCAACCATATGTCATACGGTGAGAATGAAGCCCAGAACCGTTTTCTACAGGGATCCAGTCAAATTATTTGATGACCACCATGAGATATCGATATTTGTTTAGTATTGGCGCCAGACCTGTCAGCTAAGAAGAACCAGTCTCGAAAGAACCTTACCAAGATGACAGGACACAAGAAATGAGGAAAAAGGTTATGTCACTACCGGAAGAGCCCAGAGAAGGAATTACCGAAAAGATCTGAGAAGATCGACACTCTCAACAATAATGGTGGAGTACCTGAGTTTTGATGGAACCGTAACCATGTTTCTCAGGGTGGTAGAACCCCAGATCTTCGCGACAATCAATGAATTTTGAGGAGACCACAAATCCAACCTATCTCTTGCTAGCCTCTCCATATCTCGAGGGCGAGATTCATTTTAAGGGTGGTAAGTTTGTAACATCCCAAAATTCTAAATTTTGGAATGTTATATTAAATAGGTAATAATGATTACTTGTGTGAATTGTTGTGTGAAATTGAGTGAAAGTTGAAACTTTTTGAAAGTTAAATCAGAGGGAATAAAAGGACTTTCCCAAAAGTGTTTCCATTTGAAATAATTTGACACCTCATTTGAAAGTAATTCAAACTTCATGCCACTCAAGGGAATTTCAAGATGGGAGATGAAATGACTTCTCCAAATTCAAATGAAAGAGAGTGGGGAGTTAAATCACTTTGAGTTCCATTTGGAATATTTTAAATTCCTCTGATCAATTTGAAATTAAAGAGATGAGCGATATGACACACCAAACGAGGGGCAAATTTGAAATATATTTGAATAATGAAAAACTCAATTAGTTTGGAGTTCAAATTGAAAACCAATTAGGAGTTATTTGGTTTTTAATCAAATTATTTTTCTCCAAAAATAAAATTTATGGAAATTAGGGTAAAATGATTCCCTACAATAAACCATTGGAGAAAAATAAATTTGGAATCTTTTTGGTATTTAAAAATATGTTTATTGCATTTTAATTGCAATAGTAGCACGGTTTGCCTCATTTGAATTGTTTTGTATTTTGTTTGGCTTTGGGAAACTGTTCATCCTTTAGGAAATATTTTTCTGAAAATTTTGATATATAATATGCCTATGGAAATTTTGATATTTTATTTTTATTGTTCCGTATTTCTTTTGTGTTTTTACTTAAACAAAAGAAAACCGTATGTGCGGTCCATAACTAATTGTCGCCGACATGCGCACCATAGTAGATAGGCTGGATCGTATTATTTTTTTTTCATTAAGGTTTACAATTATTTTTATTTATTTATTTTAAAGAAATTTCAGGAAAAAAATATAAAAAAACAGTGCACGTCAACAGGCGCGTGGCCGGCAGGCAAAGTCTTTTTTAGGCCCATGCGATTTTCCTCCCTTTTATTTGTTCGTCTACATTTAATCGCACATTGCCTAGCCTTTGACACTAAGCCTCTTTTCCACCTATAAATATAAACCCATAGAGCCTTCAAAAATCATCCACTTCCGGTTAAATCAATATTTTAGTTTGATTAGCTTCACAAAAGAAAAATATAGTTCTTCTCTCTGGCGGGAATTCTGGAAGTTGTCTCCTTTTTCCGAAGTCGTTTTTTCTGTACCTTATAAAGGTATATTTCTTCGTATTTTTTAATATACTCCCGTAGCTCATTATTTTTAGACTAGTGTATGGTAGAATAATTAGATTATCAATTAGTCTCTGTATTTACACATTAGTCATAGAATTCTTTTAGCCGTATCTATTTACTTTTTCGTAAAACAGCTTAGCCCTGATTTTTTCAAATAGCCATAACTTTTTACTCGTTCAACCAAATTAGATAAACCAACGCCTACATTTTCGTATTGATTCCACCTATCCAGTGAATCTATCAAACAAACCTTTTGCAACTTTCAAATTTCGAAATTTGTTCGTATTCATATTCAAACTTCCTTTGATCATATCTTTTTAACCGTAACTCCGTTTCCGATAAATGCAATTGCGTCGGGTTCATATTGAAGAAATCTTTCCGTTCGTGCAATTAGTGTTATCCTTTCAATATGTAATTTGAATTATTGTCAAATTACTCTACTAGTACACAAACGTGTTGTCACACAACTTTATAAGACGATTCAATGTCATGTTGAATTATTTGTATCTTTTGTTTTGTTATTCTGAATAAATTGATTCTTTTCCTACGTGTTCATAATGACTTTATACATACACTAGCATCATTAGTTTCAACTTTTGATCCTTTCAAATTTGAGCGATTCAAATTTGAATTCGAAGCTTCATTTGAGCATATATTGTAAACTGTAGCGCATTTTCAATTGATTCCTTTTTTCAAATTGAATCCCTAGGTGTAATCTAACTTCTTGAGCCGTCGACACACTTTTTCACCGACAATAGGATCTGGTCTTGCCAAAGAATTTGATTTGGTTCTTTTGGAGTTTTTTAATCTTCCTTTGCATTTTCTTTTGGATCTGTGAGTGATTGCTTAAGTGTGGATATAATTGCTTGCTTACGATAGATTGATCGGAGTGTGACGAGTAGAACAATCAGGAATTATGAGTGCGAAAAATCTTCATCAATAGTACAAGGCAAGTTCAAACCTTGATCATACTTTTCTATACCCAGTTTTTACTATGCATTAGTTCACCCTTACAAATTTGCATGAGTAGGATTGGGAATTGTGGCATTACTATGTAGTTCATGAGGTAGGAACCTATGATCCTTGAAACACTCCGGGAATATTCATTGTGTCATATATTGCTTAGCCATGCTTGTAGACGGGGATTGGTATGTGTGGTTCATGCAAGTTGTGAGAGAGAAATAATAATTATGGGTAAACCTTAAGGTGGCAACATTAACACAACTCTCGGTGGAATGGTAGGGGCACCCTGGAGAAACCAGTGGCTTGCCCGGGCGCTTGGAGAATCCAATGTTCACCCTAGGGGATCCCGGAGGACCCGTGTGATCGCCCTATCTAATGCCACCAGGCTCAAAGGGATAATATGATATTTCATGCCTAGAAACTTTTGTGTGCAGCCACAAGCCATTATGGGCTCTGGCATAGTTGAGTAAGTTGTGGGAAACCTTTCCATGATAGGCTAGCAGATGTAGGGGAATTGTAGGTGTACCGGCCTATCTATCGGTTAAAGGGGCCTCTTCGGAAAGGCTATGTCTCGATCATCCGGTTCTCAAACATCAAGTAGTGCGACGAAATTCAATGGAGGAGATCGAGTCTTGTGGGGAAGAGTGTGCAAACCTCTGTAGAGTGTACAAACTAATCATGATTAGCCGTGTCCCTGGTAAGGACAAATTTGAGTAGCTAGTAATGGATAATTGGTTAATCTGATCACTCTATTTAATGAAATACTTGGGTTATATATATAACTTGGATATTTTGGGATTGAGTTGGAGGAACCTTCTCAATAATAGCATAAACTTGGTAGTAAAATAAAACTTATTCCTTTATTGTAGGAAAAAATTAGCTTTATGCAAAAATTAAACTTAGAGCCTCCACCAGCCAAATATGCATGTAGTGATAGATATTGTTCATCATTATTCTATGGTGTGAATTTGCCAGTACATTCAACGTACTCACCTGCATGGCTGCAACATCTCATGTCGCAGGAATTATCCGACGAGTAAGTGATACGTTATGGTTGCGATGTTTACACTCAACTTTGTCGTTGGTGTTGTTGGGACTCCGCAACTTTTTTGTTACTTCCGCTATATGGATTGAGGTAATAGTATTTACTTTACTTTATACATGTGACTGAACTCTGTTATAAATCCTCGAGTACTGTGTGTGTCAGCATACCGATTCAGGAATGCCACTGAAGCACAGAGACTTTAATCCATTCGGGCCGGGTCGCTAGACATGCATGCATAGAAGAACGTATGTGAAAGCATCCTTCGTACTCTGCTCAAAATTAATGGTAAAACAAAGTATGGTGACAGTGCATGGCTCAATATTCTTGCTGATCAATGAAAACACAAGAGTGAAGCAGAAGACGATAACAAATTCATCAATGCTTGTCACAGTTACAATTTCAGTACAAAAGAAGCAACATGGTTCTTCACCTAGTTGTTGTCAGTTAAGACACTCTCTTCCTACTCCGCAAACATCAGAAGTCTCGTGGATGTGAGCTCAGGTAAAATGAAGTTGGGACACATGAAGTGACATGATTGCAACGTAATTTTGACACAAATCCTCCTAGTGGCCATCAGGGATCAGATGGATAAAGATATAAGAAACACACTCATTGAGATCTATGATTTCTTCAACCAACTATGCTAGAAAGTTGTAGATCCTGAAGAGTTGGATCATATGCAAGAGGATATTGCAAGAATATTGTCTAACCTAGAGATGTTTTTCCCAACGTCATTCTTTGATGTCGTGGTCCATGCCACTCTGCACCTTGTCAACGAGATAAAGTATTGTGGTCCTGTGTTTCTTTGCAACATGTATCCCTTCGAGCGGTTCATGGGAATACTAAAGCGCTATTGTCGGAACTGGAACCATATAGAGGCAAGTGTCTTACAAAGATATACCGCAGAGGAGGTGGTTGAGTTTTGCACTGAATACATGAACCAAAGACCTATAGGTTTGCCCCTCTCTCGCCACGAGGGAAGGCTAAAAGGTAAGCCGGTCTTTGCTGGCACGCAAAAGGTGTCAGGCCCAAGATGCGATTCTTTCCCGATCACGTGACACTTACGTGATTGGGGCACAACCGCATTTTGGGCGCTTAGAAAGATGGATATCATTACATCGTCCCATTACATACATACATGGGGGATACAATAATACATACAAGTCACATGAATACAACAACATCAATACAAGGCATCCGACTACGGATGCAAACATGAAAAGCACAACGACATCCATCTGCTATCCCAGGCTGCCGACCAGGAACCTAACCCAAGACTGACGAAGAAGAAGAAGAAGAAGAAACTCCAACACAAGTAAACATCGCTCTCACGTCAAGTCATCGGAAACCTGCACCTGCAACTGTTGTTGTAGTATCTGTGAGCCATGAGGACTCAGCAATCCCATAACCATGGGTATCAAGACTAGCAAAGCTTAATGGGCAGGAAGAGGTAAAGTGGTGAGGTTGCAGCAGGGGCTAAGCATAATATGGTGGCTAACTTACGAGTACAAGAATAAGATGAGCATCTACGCAAACAGTCGCAAACTAGAAATGATCGCTAAAGATCCTGAACTACCTACGAGTCAAACATAACCCCACCGTGTTTTCTTCTCAAAGTGAAAAGAGTCAGTCACGGTTACTCACACAGTTGTGTGTTTTACTTCGGATCCTCAGTCAAGTTTTCTACAACCGGACATAAACAAATTCCAATCTGCCACGTAACCGCGGGCACGGCTTTCGAAAGATCATAACCCTACAGGGGTGTCCCAACTTAGCCCATCACAAGCTCTCACGATCAACAAAGATAATAATAATATTACCCCTTATCTTAGGGAAGGCCCGATCGGACTCGGAATTCCCGGTGCACAAGACATTTCGACAATGGTAAAACAAGTCCAGCAAGACCTCCAGGCGTGCCGACACCCTGATAGTAGCCGCGCGTATCTCGTCTCAGGCCACGTCCGGATGAGCAATACGTACAGTAACCGAAGACCCCAGATAACTGGGGTGGCACCGCAAGTGGCTCTAGTTTGGGACCAACACCATCAGCACTGCCCCCCTGCTATGTAGAAAGAATCCCTGGGGACGCGACCCCCTATGCAATTTAATTAATTAATTAAGTTGTTATTATGAGGCAAATTAAAACCAATGTTGGGCCTTGCTGGAGGAGTTTTATTCAAAGACGAACTGTCAAGGGGTCCCCATATACCCAACCGTGTAAGGAATGCAAAATCAAGGAACATAACGCCGGTTTATCGGCTCCTGAGGTGGCATGAGTGGAACAAAACACCGAGCAAAAGGCCAAGCCTTCCACCCATTGCCAAGTATATAGGTGTGTTAATAATAATAGTAGATATTGTGATATTCCAACAACAAGACCCGACATGGATCAAACTTCATCTTCACCTGCAACTAAAAACGCTATAAGAGGGGTTGAGCAAGCGGGTAACATAGCCAAACAACGGTTTTGCTGGGAAGGTGTCAAAGGTTAGACGTTTCATGGCAACAAGGAGAGGCTGACAATAAAGATGGGTAGCGCGACATATAATGATAGCATCGAGACATCTAGCATGACATTGATAGTAAAGGTATCCAAGGTGATGGTCATCTTGCCTGAGATCCCGCAAGGAAGAAGAACGGATCCGTGAAGAAGACGAAGAAGAAGCCTTGAAGACGAACCACGTGTAGTCGAACGAATCCTCACGAACGCAATGGATAAAGAACTAGCGAGAAGAAAGCACACAACACGGTAAACACACAACACAAGAACACGACAAGAAGCTCAACCAAGTATGATGCAAGACAAGACTATATGATGCAAAGCATGGCAAGGGATGAAGCACACAAGAACAACACAAACCAACAAGTTTAAATGAGGCCGGAAACAACATATAACAAATCCGGTAAGTCCTCATATGCACACTTTGAATTTGGTCCAGATCTGAACAAACTTTAAGTTAAAGTGGTTAAACAGCAAGTTAACATGCACCATGATGATCTACACGAAATTCTAGTCAAGTTTCATATAAAGTTTGTTTAATTCGGAGCTACGGCCTAGAAGATATGAGCAAAACAAGACAATATGTCGTTGATTGAGCTAATGCAACTAGCAACCATGTTAAATGAAGTTGGTTTGAACCCAATATTCAAATTCAAACTCCATATGTGATTATTTAATTGTCATTTAATTGATTTGACCTGATCAGTAGGCTTAGCTTGTTCAAACATGCATGAAAATGCCATAAACAGATTCCTTGGATTTTTTTGATCATTTTTCATATATAAATTATTTTCATCTGAGCTATGGTTGATTTTATATGATTTTTACAAGTTTTGGCTATTTTCTGAATTAAATAAATCATTTCTGATTTATTTAAAACTCTAGAAAATACTTACTGCATCAGCACTGCATCATCATGACGTCAGCAGAGTCAAAGGACTGCCCTGGGTCAAACCTGACCAGTGGGGCCCACTGGTCAGTGTCTAAGGGCTGGTTTGAGTGCATGACAGGTGGGACCAGTCGGTGTTGACTTGACCAAAGTCAAACTGCCATGTGGGGTCCACCGGATTAGTACTAAGCTAAACAGGAAAATTAGACTAACCTAATTAGGCGCGAGGGCCCACATGTCAGTGTCAGTAGGGTTAATTAAGCTTAACAAAACTTAATTTAAATAACAGGGCCCAGGGCCCACTTGTCAGCGACTCGGGGGAGGTCAAACCCCCGGTCAGACAGGCCAAACGAACGGCGGCTAGCCGCCGGCGAGGCCGATCGCGGCGGAGGGCGTCGGAAATTCGCCTCCGGCGACCAAAAGAGCGGCGGAGGGGCTTGGCGTGATGCTGGTCCTCGTCCGCATCCAACGGAGCCATCAGCTCGCGCCGGGGAGGACCAGAACGACGGCGGCGAGGGGAAGTGCGGTGGCTGGAGTTCGGGCGTCGACGGAGTCGATTCTGTGGTGCACGGGGGGACGAACGGCTGAGTGCTACAGCCTCCTGGTGATGTGCTGAACACGGTGACGCGCTCAAAAACGGGCAGAGGCGGCTGTGGCCACGGCGGCGACATGACCGGCGGCGGTGAGCTCACGGGTCCGGTGGTGGAGCTAGCTAGGGGACGGTTTAGACTGCGGGGAGAGAGGGGAAAGACGCAGGTGCTCACGGCGCGTGCAGGGGGCGTCGAAACGGGCACGAGGACGGCTTGGCCGGAGCGAATCGACGGCGACGAGCGGCGGCTCCCGAAGTTGAAGAAGGGGTCGGTGATGACGAGGCAGAGCCTCCCGGCGTCTCATAGCTCTATATAGAGGACGAGGGGAACGCGGCGGTGCCTCTGAGCATGTTGGCGTAGGGGGTGGTGGCCGTTGGCCGCGGTGGCAGCGAGCGCGGCGGCGATGGCGGTCGGTGGTTGCGAGAGAGAGAGCACCAGGGGGGAAGAAGTGTCGAAGAGAGTGGAAGAGAGGTCGGGGCTGCGTGGCGATCTCAGGGCGACGAGGAGAAGCAGGAGGTGGCAAGCAGGAGCTGGCCAGGAGCGAGCGCGCGCGTGACAGCGAGCTGCTCCGACTGGCAGGAGGAAGACGACGCGGTGAGGAGGTGGGCTGGGCCGCTACAGTGCTGGGCCGGTTGGGCGCTAGGTGGGCTGCGCCAGGTAAGCTACAGGTGAGTTCTCTCTCTCTCCTTTTAATTTATGTTTTCTATTTTGTTTACTTTTGTTTTGATTTAGTAAAAATGCCAGAACATTTTCATAAATCATGAAACCAAGCATGGCTACTGTTTGGAATAAATCCAACAGTAAACATTTTAGTTTATTATTATTTGAGCATTTAAAATAATATATAAAATTTAAATGCCCAGATGCAAATAAGATATGATTTAATTCAAAAATCCAGAATGGTCTTAGAAATAAGTGCAACATTTTTGGCAGGGGTTTTTAATCAATCCATAAATGATGAACTTTTCCAAGGGCATTTTGGGTTCATTGAAAAAGATTTTAATTTGACCCTAGTTAAATTCATTTAGTGCTAGGGTTTGAGCATCCCCATTTCAATTTTCTGTGAAAGTAAACATGATGCACCTGAGGACCAAGCATGGCAGGCAAGGGCTGGTCTAGGGCTGTGACAGAGGGACAGACGAATAGAGAGAGATGGTTGTTGTGTTACGGATGCTCCTCTCTCCCTCTCTCACACACACAATTACAAATAGAAGACCCTTCTCTCATGTATACACAATATCTTGGCATCTCTCTATGTCTCACTCATGCATGATCATTTGCACATTCATACCTCTCTATGTCTCTATCACACATACACTGTCTCCACATTTCCCTTAAGCCACAAACACATATAGACACATAGACGCGTTCTCTCTCTGTCACACACACACACATAATTAGTATTAAAAATATTTCTAGGGCGCACCTAAAATGTCCAAATCCAAATTAGCACGAACTGAATGTAACTACAAATATATGGAAATATTATTGCGTGAAGAAAATTTCTGGCAAAACAATTAGAGTAATATTCGGGGATTATTTTCACACACACACACACACACACACACACACACACACACACACACACACACACACAAAAGGTTATGTGGATGTCCTTCCAGCACGACACGGTGATGCACCGTTCAATCGACCACGCGGCCGTGGTGCACGTGCTTGCACATGATTCTTTATCGATGTTGTGCTAACTAATGTGGTAGTATAAGAGCTGCCTCAGTGTAATGTTTACGTGTACTAGTAGTGTGTTCTTTTAAGTTTGACCAACCCTAAATAAAACTAAACTAAGCTCTCATACACGCACTCATCAATATACCACCGCGGCCGTTGCCCATGCTAGCGCCCGCCCGCTCCGGGCGACCATTTCTCGCCCACCACCGCCGCGTCCCCGCCATCCCTGCGCCATGAAGCCGAAGGCTCACCCGCTCAAGCCGTCTGTAGTCCCTCCTTGTGATGCCGCCGCGCTGCCAAGCACGAGAGTAGGTGGAGCCACATCTATGCCCGCAATGTACAAAGAGGAGGATGAGCGCATGCTCTAGCACGCCGGCGAGGAGGAGCTAGCATGTCATTGTCGTCTTCGGCCGGGCGGAGGATTGCTGCATGGTGGCTATAGCGGCGAAGCCGGTCATGCCCGCGCCAAGCCTGCAAACCGGGTGCGGACATGGAATCTACCTTCGAGACCTTGAATGCCACATGGATCTTGCAATCTGAAGGAGCAATTTGGGTCAGTCGACTCTTGTGAGCCGTTGGATGCAACATGGATGGCCAGAAGGGATTCTTCAACCTCTCAAAATGACACACTATTCATCTTCTCTCTCGGGCATCGAGCCGCCAGCCCGCCACAGGCCTAACCGCCTGCCACCGCTGCCCTGCCCTCCCCTGAACCGCCTCCCACCACCATGCTCCCCCACACCGCCATCCGTTTAAACCCGGGCACGATCCAATTTTCCGACGAACCGCATCCCATACCCAACACTCATAAGATAGATCATGGGCACCCTGCCACCCTAATATAGATACTGTGGTAGCTTCTCTGACATCTTTTTCCTTTGTTCCAGCGAACTTCTTCTTTCAAAAATTGACTGACTCAAATAATATTACTAGGAGTATGTTTTAAGTACGTTAGGAACGCGGAGAAATGAGTAGTAGTACCAACTACAAGATGAACTATAAGGCATACTGGTACGTACTAAAGAGTTCAAATAACGAGAAAGACATAATGTAGTTCTGCCGAGAGCTCAGCACAACACACCCCTGAAATAAAACTAAGCAACTAGTCTGCTTGACACTTCAGTAGAACCAACATGCGCAACGACACTTCCAACTTACTCAAAGTCCTCATCCTCGACTTCGTCCCCGTCACGTCCTCGACTTCATCCTCGTCCCTCTTCCTCTTCGCCAATACTTGTTTGCTTAAAGCAGACACTGTGCTCTCCTCCTTCATCCAACCCTTGTAGATATTTAAACAGAGGTAGGCATCCATTGCTGCGTACACGATGTGATCTCCATGTATTGTCTTCTACTCCCATGCATGGTGAAACTTGTAGTGAGATTTCTCTAGTTTAGCGTATGAAGGATCAACCATGGCTCCTGCTAGGGTTAGCATTGAAAGCATAGGGGAGGACACTAGCGTATTCTTCTGCAGATCGAAGGGCTGGCCTACAACAAGGCCTAGTCAATGTAGGACTTCCTTGTTATTCTTAAAGCCTACAATAACGAATTTTACTCTGTCGTCATTGATGAAGTCCTCAAAATTCTGGCACCCAACATCTGCATGGCATATGTGGTAGACTGAGCACACGTTATGTATGCAAACCTGGATCACGGCGGGCTTCTTCATCTCTTCCTTCTTTAGAAGCTTCTCCTTTTCCAGGACCATAGTGTACTCAACATCTATCCCAACAATCCACTCATCCTTCGATTTTTCGAACATGCGTTGGAAGTGACCAAGGCATCCTTCAACCGACGTAGATCTACGAGTGTAGTTGATGGAGAACTCGTCGCCGGTGATGGTTCTAACCTTGTACTCATCGCTGATCATAGAGATTTGGGAGGCCATGGATTTTGCAAGTGGGTTAGGAGAAGTGAAACTTCTGCAATGTGAAAGGACGGGATGACTGGGACCGAACTATTGTAAGGTAGAAGACGGGGACAAGTAGGGCATTCGAACGGCATGGGGTGGTGGCTTGTGCGGTGGATAAACGACTGCATGCCCCAAAGGGTTCTCGAGTACTATGCGAGGCCCACTACATGTCATGTCTACTAGACCCACATCGTAGGCCTGGCGGTATAGCATCTGCGTTTTTGCACACCATGCCGGCGCGTGCATGTAACTTTTTAATTCTGTAAACCATCACGCCTCGCACGACGGTCACCTCCCTCGCGCGGTCGCGCCGGTTGAGATTTCGGATGGCTGTAAATGAGCATTTTTTGCCTACTTCGCATGCCTGATACTCCCTTTGGTCCTTTTTACTCCGTGTATTAGATTTGTGTCAAGTCAAGGTTTGCAAAGTTTGACCAAATTTATATTAAAATATCAATATCTATAATACTAAATATAAATTTTGTGAAACTACATTTCATAATGAATCTAAAAAATAGATTTGACATTGCAAATGTTGATACATTTTTCGATAAGTTTGGTCAAAGTAGAGGTACTTTGACTACGGACAAGACTTATATGCACACTAATTCCACCGTCTGGGTGCGTTATGATGTTGCCATGTCATATATAGTCATCACAACAAGGTTAGCTAGTATAAGATTACTACCTCCTCCCTTCTGGTATAAAGGGCTCAATTAATAAATCTAACCTACTCTCCATGTGTTGAGTTATGCACCGTTCCCCATACCAGGAAGCCCGTTGGCTTCCAATACTTTTCCTCCCCATGTGTGGAAACAATCTGCATGCGTGACTGTCCTTATCCCTCTAGCAGTCCCACAACTCCTCCCCGTGTGAAAACAATCTGCATGGATGACTCTCTGTCACCCCCAGACTCATCCAATCCGTTGTGACCAACAATATTTCCACCCCTCCCGTCCCCCGTAATTTACCCCAACAAAAATATGCCCACCTAGTTGTTACATTAATCACGGAACTTAACTTATGAAGGTGTGGCATTGCTCGCTATAAATAATGTGCCTCCCACGACATTTGGAAGAACCCTCATGTTCATCTCCTCTATCTCCTCCCCCTTCTGTCTCAATTATGCACTCGTCAACCACCATGGCATCACCTCTCCCAATCCCTAGGCGCCCCTTCTGCCCCGTGTGAAGAGTCACGTCTTGCTGGTCTGTTCCTCGCCGCCACTAGTCGGGGAGGACACGTTGACGTTCCGTTCCTTGCTACCACTAGTCGAGGATGACGCGTCAACGTTCCGCTCCTCACCGTGATGTGTCGAGGTGCATGCGCCGGCTTTCCCAGACTCGCCACCACGCGCATCGGAGGACGCGTCGACTCCCCGCTACGAGGAGGACGCCGTGCCACCTGCTGACCCCCCCAGCTTGGGGGAGCTTTAGAAAGAAATGAAGGTCGCCTTGTGGGAGGCCTCCGGCAGAGCACACCAAAGAGAGGTGGAGAAGAAGGCCGAGGAAGAGAAGCGTGCTGCAAGGGATGCTTCCTGGCAGGACTATGTCACATACGAGAGAGTCAAGAAATTGGGTATTTGGCAGAAGGCTCGCGCGAGGGATATGTGGGTGGCGGAGGACGCCCGTGCCAAAGCCATGAGTACAGTCGGTTCCAAGTGCCTCATCTACACTTGGCAGTACGTTGATCGGGTGCATGCTTCCAGCGAGGAGGAGTACCTGTTGGCGTTGGATCAGCAGACTGGTGTGATCGCGCTCGCCCGCCGGCAAGCCGCTAAGCAGCACCTGGCGAGTTGCGAGGCCGAGGAAGAGGCGTTATGTCATCGTGCCAAGAAACGACCGCGCACCAGGGCACTCGTGGTGCACCGCAAGCGTTCCTGCGAGCGTCGTGGCTTTTATTAGGAATAATTTAGGGTTCTAAGGTGATCCCATTATTTTTGGGACAGAAATGATAAATCCCGAACGTATGGGAATTATTAGCGTCCTTAATTAAGTTTGAAAACCTTTAGTATCCGGATGCATTTGTAAGTACGTGCATATAGAAAAAAACTAAACTATATATCGCAGTATACGTTTCTACCTATATGTATACTGTCTATGCTTGTAGACTGTACTACTAGTAGTATGTACACACACGTGCAAATGCACGTTTTAACATTATGATGTAGTTTTGATAAAAGTAAAAAAAAACACTACTCAACCTTGTGAAATGATTCAATGTAAAAGAAATGCAAGAATTCTCATTTGATTGTTTACTTTAGCGTCCTTCTATGTGTGGTTTTTTCTCTATGATACTTTGTACGGATTATCTCACTGGTCTCGAAGGCATGCGAATTTTTCTGGCAAGTTCACTTGTGATTGTTACAACATAGTATGAATGCAGCAGGAAGCTAGTACTGTTCAAGCGAATCCCACAGATCAGCCATTCGATCTATGCCCTATGCATCGACGAGGGAGTAGTGGCCTTTGGAATCACACCGTACGTACAAGCACGCACTCCTACCAATACTGGAGTTAGATAATTTGTCATCAGCCAGCTCTTTGGCGTGTGCTAGCGGACGACACAGAAGGATTTTGCCGTCAGCTTACAAAAAGTAGACGACAAAGAAATGGTTGATGGCAACGATACAGTTTGCCATCAGCCTTATCTTTGTCGTCTACCAGCAGACATCAAAGGACCTGAAGGTAGATGGCAAAGAGCCCAGATGGGCCCCACTGGACCGTGGACCGGGCTAGGTCAGGTGGATGGGCTAGATGCCGTCCGTTGGATCTTTGTCGTCTGCTAGCAGATGGCAAAGAAGATGCCTAACAAATGGTCGTGCCCTGTGGCCCCACCCCTCTTTGCCTTCTAGAGACCTCTTTCTCGTCTGCTAGAAGACGAAAAAGAGGAAGCCTAAGTAATGGCCTTGCCCCCCTCTCTCCCCACCTCACCCACCCCACCTGCTGTCCCAGACCCGCCGCCGGCCCCTACGCCCACCACTGTCGCTAGCCCCTGTGCCACGCCACCCCCGGCCCCTGCTACTGCCCCGCCCTGTCGGATTCGGGGCTCCGCAAAACCCAAGAAGTTCGAACACTGGGGCGTGAATGAAGATCTCTCCCACCCACGTCTGCCATGCGTCTCGCTCTCGTCTGGTGAAGAGATTCAAGCAAACAACAGATAGAGCACGCAAGAGTTTACCCAGGTTCGGGACACCGTGTGGTATAAACCCTACTTCCTGCTTTTGTGGACTAGCCTCGGGAGGGCTGGAATATGAGCTAGTAAAGTGGTTCCTGAGTTTAGGAGGCGAGCTCAGGAGGGTCCGGAGGCAAGTGTTCTTGCTCCTTTGCATGGCGACAGAGTTTATAGATCTGCTCTACTTGGCTGGGCTTGGTTCGACTTGTCCCTCCATAGTGGGGGTCCTAGCTACTTATATAGGCGGCCAGGGTCCTCTTCCCCCGAAATGTTTAGGCGGGAAGGGATCGCACAGCGGCCATTTTTGAGCGGGAACACATGGACGTTCCTATCCTGACAAAAGCGGTCTTCGCCTGCAAAAGGATCAGGCGGTGACGCGGTGGTGGGCTCGACGGTGACATCCTCCTTGTCGTCCTTGCGGTCTTCCGTCTTGTTGCACCAAAGGGAAAATTTTGTCCCGCTCCTCGGGAACCTGCGGCTGCGCTGTCCCCCTTGCACCAAAACGGCAACTGCACCGCTGGCGGGCACTGGCACCCGATGGCGCGGTGCGTCACTGCTGACGTCTCTGCCTCCTCCTGAGGCAGACTTGGACTTGAACTCTCCGCCCCTTCGGAGCACCTTGCCGAGGCTGCTCATGAGGGGGGCTTGACGTAGTTCTCCTCGCGAGGCTTAGTCCCCTCGCGAGGGTCTTGGACAGCTGGTCGATCAGCTGGGCCGTACCAGGCCGCTTTAGGAGCGCGTCGCGGCCCGCAGACAGGCAAGTTGTAATGCCCAGGATGGGACTATACCTCCTACGTGTCGAGGCACGACTTAAAGGTATAAGCCCATCCTAGAATGATCTCAAGTTTGGTATCTTTGCACGACTCATGTAAAAGAGGGATTAAAATGCAAAAGGAGATAGTTGGCTTACACTCGCCACTTCACACAATACATTACATAAGCAATACATCATACAAAACATCACAGCCCGACTACGGGTAAGATCCAAAAGAAAGATACCAAAACAACATAAAGCCACAGGTCAGGATCGAATCCTAGTAGAAACCACTACTGAACATCGAAAGTCACAAGCAAACGGACACACTCTTCAACGAGCTCCTGGTGAAGCACTGAACCAGCTCCTGCCTCAAGCTCGGCTGAACCTGCATCTGGTGTGGTGAAGTAACTGTGAGCCACAGAGGACTCAGCAATCCCGTTCCCGGGTAACAAGACTATTTAAGCCTTGGGTGAGGACAAGGCTGAAGAAAGAACGAGAGGTGAAGGAACAACAAGAGTCTGCAGCAGCAACTAGCACTAACTTACGCAAAAGAGAGCGAGAAGAGAAGTGCATCGGTCGAGAGATGATCAC
>LR738710.1:366373434-366467812 GCA_902687465.1 Secale cereale
ACTAAAGCCGGTCAAACATAACCCCACCGTGTTCAACTCCCGAATCCCTATTCGGAAATTGACAGTCACGGTACACACGCTGGTAGTGTATTGAAACATTGTGTCAAGTTATCTACAACCGGAATTAACAAGCTCCCATCTGCCACATAACCGCGGGCACGGCTTTCGAAAGTTCAAACCCTGCAGGGGTGTTCCAACTTGGCCCATCACAAGCCCACGATCCGCGAAGTCGCAACTCCATAGGTGGGAAGACCCGAGTATTCTCGGAATCCCGTGCTCAAGTTAAACCGAACTAAGGTAAGGCTAATCCAGCAAATCCTCCCGGCGTGTCGACACCCTGATAGTAGCCGCGCGTATCTAAGTCTCAGGACACGACCGGATGGGCGATTCTACAGGACCCAATCCTCGAGTTTCCCCGTGGTGGTTCCCGCAGACTCCCCGTTTGGGACCAACACCATCGGCACTGGCCCCCCCTGCTATGTAGAAAAAAAAGGATCCTCGAGGGAGCGACCCTCTATGCAAATTTAATTAATTAATTAAGTTGTTATTATGAGGCAAATAGTACCAAATGTTGGGACTTGCTGGAAAAGACTTAGCACTTAGCGGTTTATCAAGGGGGTCCCATACACCCCAACCGTGTTAGGAACGCATAATCAAGGAACATAACACCGGTTTATACGGTTCCTAACGGCATGAGTGGAACAAAACACCAAGCAAAAGGCTTAGCCTTCCACCCTGCCAGTATATAGATGATTTCATTTTTAAGCATTTATATAGTGTGATATAACCCAACCAAACTTCAACATGAAGCAAGCATCTTCAATCTTCACCTGCAACTAACAAAGCTATAAGAGGGCTGAGCGAAGCGTACTTAGCCAAGCAACGGTTTGCATAGGTAGGGTGGTTAAACATGGCAATTGGTTACAAGTAGGAGGCTGACAAGAAAGACATGGGCATCGAGGCAAAACTATAGAGCGATACTCTAGCAATAGGCAAAGATAGTAATGATATCCGGGTTCGGTCATCTTGCCTGGGATTCCACAGAGGGAGAAGAACGGATCCAAGAAGAAGACGGAGCAACAGTCGAGCGAATCCTCACAACTCCGGAACGAAACCGAAGCTAACAAGAGAAGCAACCGGAAAGAAAGAAACAACACGGTAAACACGCAAGCAAAAACATGGCATACAATGCACAAGCAAGTATGATGCATGTCCGGTTTAAATATGCAAGGCATGGCAAAGTGCACAAACAAATCTACAAGTTAAGTGGAGATCAATATGCAACGGGTTGCATATTGACGAAACACCACATTTAATTATTTAATTGACTCTTGTTATTTACAAGACAAGCTTAAATGTTGTTTAGCATGGCAAGGGGTGAAACATAAAGAAACTACACTATTAAGACAATTTAAATGAGGCCGGAAAAATAACAACAACATATCCGGAAAATCCTCATGAGCATGTTTAATAATTATGAAACAAAAACAATTAAACATTTTAGTGTTGTTAACATGATGCGGATGACATGATCAAGTTTATGCAAGTTTTATTAAAAGTTGACAAGAGAGGATAAGAAGTATTGTCACCGTGGTGGAAGAAAAGGGTGCCACGGCAACGATCCGAAATGAGGCAATGGCATCATATCGGTACCGGTAACTCGGTGAGGGACCGGTGCAAAACAAAAGGTGGAGTGAACGAGTTGAACAAGATGATGGGGTGATCCCGTTGCCCGGTTCCCACGAGTCGGTGGCGAGGCAACCGAGGAACATGACAAAAGGTGGAACGGGCACGGAGCACACACGGGAAACATTTCATACAACACAAGCAAGCATGCATCTCACGGGTCATCCACGGGGTCGTTTCGGTATACCTTCGAAGCGTGCGTTTCGAGGCAGTTCGAGCTCGTCGAGGGACGTAGTGGAAGTAGAGGAAGTAGCCGCTCTCGGATCTTCGGCGACGGTAGACGAACTCGTTCGTAGATGTACTTGGCGCATCCGTCTTTTCCGGGCGACGGTAGTGGTACACGCGACGGTAGACGTACGGGTCGTCGTGGTACTTGTCGTTCTCGAGTGCTCCGGGCGACGAGGTACTTGTACATGTAGTGGTACTTGTCGGTTCACGTAGATGTACACTTCTTTTGTCGCCGTGTAGTCGAACTAGAAGGTCGTCGACGACTCGAAGGGGTACACGGATCTCGGTCTCGTACACGGTCATCTGTCCAAAAATTACAGCAAGGCAACACAACAAAACGCAAAACAGGAGCAAACACAACAGGGACAGCACTGAGACGAGGCCACGGCAGCAGCAGGTACGCCCATGGCAAAGGAGGCAGCAGGGCGACACCCTGGACGAACTCCCGTCGGCGACGGCGCGAAGAAGGAAGGAGGCCCAGGAGGCGGCGGTTCCCGGTGCTGGAGGGGGCTGGGGAGACGTTGAAGGAGGCAGGCCTTACGGGCGCAGAGAGGAGGACGGGTCCGGCCGGCCCTGGCGGAGCGGGCGCAGGCGCCTGCCGAGGCACTTGCCGAGGCGCGGGAGGAAGAAGCCGCGGCCTGGAGCAGCGCTGCGGCTCGGGGCTCTTGGCGACGGGGAGGTGAGGGCGACCTGCAGACCGGAGGGAGAGGCGATGGCCACGGAGAGAGCCAGGCGCGGGGCGGTCGCCGGCTTCCTGGAGAAGAGGCGCCGGAGGTCGGGCGAAGGTCGCGGGGAGAAGTGGTGCTGCGGCGCTCTGGGGGCTCGAGGGAACGGACCCAGGGAGGATCGAAGGGAGGCGAGGCTGCGGGAGATGTTTGGGTCGAGGGGTTCGGTCGAGCGGGGCAGAAGGGTGCGGGGAAGGAAGACTTCTGGCGGCGGCACGAGGGAACGTGAGGGAGTGCGAGGGACTGGAGCGCTGCGGGCTAGGGTTTCAGGCTGGAGTGGGCCTTGGTGTTGGGCCAAGGCGCAGGAGGTCCGGCTGAGGGGGCTGAAGGAGAGAGAGAGAGATGGGCCTGGCTAAAAGGAGGAGGCCCAGATGGCTGGAATCTGCTCTCTGTTTTTTTAAAAGATTTAGCAGAAAACAAAGAGAGAAGAAAGAAAGAAGAGGGGGGGGGTTAGGAGCCGAATTGCACAAGGGAATATTTTTCCCGGGCTCGTAAAAATGAGCACGACCGGAGAAAAATACAAAAGGCCAGGACGGAAAATAATTCAAACATATTTGAATTTAATTCAAATAGGTTTGAACTAAGACGAGATTATAGAAGTGTCCAAAAATGTTCAAATTTTCGGAGGAACCTCGAAACAACGGAAAAGAATTATAGGCAAGGTATTGAAGGTGAAACTCGAAGTGAAAGACATGGGGAAAACATGCAAGTGTGTTATGGTGATTCCGAAGCAATGGAATAATTAATTAATATAGCTCCCTAAAATATTGGGAGACTTTTATATGTTATAAAGAGAAGTCACCTTCCCTCGATTTAAATGGACCGAAGGTCCACACGGTTTGTTTAGGTTGAGATGCAAAATAAAAATATGACATGATGACATGATGACAAGATGCAGTGCAAAAAAAAATAACACAAGCTCAAAAGAAACCCACGGGCAACCCGGAACATCTGGAATCTTCTGGAACCTTCTAGGACGTCGGTCTCGGGCGTCACAACTCTCCCACACTAACAGAGGATCTCGACCCGAGATCCTAGAGATATCACCGGGTAAAAACGAAGAGGAAGAGGTAAAACAAAGTTGCTTCTTTGATAGACGAGTGAAACCAGGAACCTTGAGAGGTTAAACAAGTTGAAAGAAAGAATGCAACGGAGATGAACGAAGTTAAGAGCACTCCGGTAAAAGGAGGAACAAGGAACATTATGAGAACCTTGAAGGTTGAAAGACATTAAACAAGAGCTCACGGACCAAAAGAATATGCAACTGCAATGGTATGGCCAAGGAATAAGAATGACAGAATTTGGGCAGCACTCCGTCTGAAAATGGAAGGAATAAGCATGAACTAGAGAAGATGGAGTGATACTTGATGAAAACAACAACACACAACCTCCGGAACAATTAAAAGAATGGCACAAGAGGTAAGAAGGATTCAGACAGCACTCCGGTTAAAAGATAGGTAAAACTTGATAAGAAGAGGGAACTGGAATGAAGAATACAATCTCCAGTTAAATGGACAAGCAAAGGAAAAAAAACATGACCTCGATAAAAACGAGAAGATGGTTAAAGAGAGCAATATCACAAGGCCTCCGGAATGAAAGAATAGCATATAGATCAACGAAAGAAAAGAATGGAGAAGAAAAAAAACAACTTCTCCGACAAATGAATTGAAAGAGCATCCTTACGAAGAAGGTTGAACGGAGTTGTTGGAAAAATCAACAACGCAGAATAAGCTTGATGTGGGCTTATGGAAAACATCTCAAAATTAAGAGGTGACAACCAGCCACTATTGGAAAACAATTGATTGGATTTAGATCAACAAGGAGATGAAAAACTTATTTCACCGGAATGAAAAATGAAGAACTTGGGTCATTTATAAGCACCATAATAGCAACAATTTTCAGGGAAAGCTTTAGGTGAAATACAACCCAAGATTACTCCAACGAATAAATGAAGGGGTGGAAAGATCTCTTGAACAAGGAAAAATGATGGTTTTAAATATCTCATTCTTGATAACCCGTGAATCATGAAACATGAAGGAATTGACAAGAATGACATAACACCATCTGCAAAGATAAGGTAGAAGAATAGCAATTGGAAAGCATGAAGAAGAATGCTTGAGCTCCAACAAGAATCTTGATGAAGACTTCGAGAATGAATTAATTGATGATGAGCCACCATGAGAGCTCCGGTAATGAAAGCATGAGAAGTGAAAGATGAAAAGAATAAGATTCAAGGCCTGTGATGAATTAGATGGAGCTTTGAAATGATATAATTGAAATAACTTGAAGCTCCGGAAAACAAGATGAACAACTTAAAACCAAGAATATGATATGATGAACAAGCTCCAGACAAAAGAATTAAATCACCTTGAATGAATAAGAATAAGAATTATGTCATGCATCTCCTTCACCAATTTAAATTGATGACAACCAAAGGATTTGGCATACTACTTATGCTCGTTGGAAAGAATTAAAGAGAGAACTAGCACAAGCTTGGGTAAAATCTTCAACGAAGCACCGGTAGGATTATGAAAAGAACAAATGACTTAATACGATAACAACGGAAGAGTAATCTTGAAAGAACCACCTTAAGAATTAGGAGACGAACGAAGAGACATCAATGAAGAATATTTGGAGGACGAAGTTGAAAACTGAGAACGAAGAAATCTTCTGAAATAATGGCCTTCGGAGGATCACAAAGAAAAGAATTCATGAAATGCTCCGGACGAGTATAAAAAGAATTCCTCACAATCGGAACAATAATGAGGATGGCAAGAAGCTAGAACCACGAATCTGGAGAAGAGAACTTTCAAGATTTAAGAGAAACACTTCTCCGATCTTCAAATGTTGAAAATGAAGACGAGAAATGCCATGAGGAATTTCGAGATACTCCGGACGAATGACAAGAGGAAGGTGGAGCTAAAGATGGAAATAATTGAAAACAAGCTTGGAGAAGGCATGTGACTGATGGAAATCATTCTTACGTCACACTTTAAGAGAATTTGAGTATAACTCCGGAAAAAGAAGAGTCAGGTAAGATCCTAGGAAAAACATGTGGGTTAGGGCCCACTCAAAGAAATCACCGTTGAAAAAGATTGCTTAAGAGATATTGCACCGGTTGAATTAAAAGGCTTGAAAAAGATAGCAAGCTCAAAATAGCTTGACAGGATTAAGAATGGAAACACGAATCTTCAGCACTCCGGATATGAATAGCAAGAGGAGAATGATTAATTGGTGCCCCGGAATAAGAAATCATTGTGAAAAGAGTAAAAGGATAAGATCAACACCAAAATCTTGAATTACATCCACCGACAGAATCTGAGAACAAAAGAATGATGAACTTGAAGCTCTTGAGCATCTTCATGATAAATCACCGGATAAGAACATTGAAGGAAAAGAATGAAGAAATATCACATGGATAAAATGGATATTTCATTTAAGAATATCTGGCTCCAAGAAGAAGAAGGGAGGGAGGGTGGGTAAAACAAAGTCAACTTGAGACGAACAAAATGGACACCGGTTGAAAAGAATTTAACATGAAGATCTCGAAGGTCAAGAAGGACTAGCACTCCCATAGAAATATGAGAACACCGATTAGGAAGGTATGGAATCAACATTTGACATCGAAGCAACTCGAATACCAGAATCAAAACAAAACAAAGGATAGATATTGAACGAATGAATTCCTTAGGTACATCAACTCGACGAGAAGCCACTTGGAGAACAAAAGATAAATAAAAAAGGAACAAGGATCAGATAGAACAAATACAAGATAGAAGCTTCGTTCCGACATCTTCGTGCTGAAAGCTCATGGAACGTGTTACAAAAGGGTTTTGCAATCCCCGGATCAGCATAGCCAAGGACCCTTTAAGATGCAACTCCCGATCAGAACAAGTCCATAAAACCACTTCACTCAATGTAGAACCCCAAACTTCATATCGTGCATCCGTTGGAAGAATGCCTAGAACTACTAGATGAACCCACCTATAGATTTCCGAAAGTTTCCAGTTATGCAATCAGGTGTTGGGGATACACGGGAAGCACCGCGCAATCAACTCTAAACCTACATCCAGGTGTATCCATCCTTCAACACATAACCAGTCTTTCTCGGAAACTGTGTACCTCGGACCTTCGAAAAGCATCCACTATAACAAGCTATGGCAATACTCTCGAACTACCTCCCCAGTACTGGGTGATGTCGGGGTTATCTTGCCACTGGCCGTATAGGAGAGATTTTCGATGTCGGCCGTCTTAAGTATTTAGTACTGCCGCGATATGCTTGTGTCAATGATACCCCGAAGCTCAACTCCTCGGTAACAGGAGGCATCGAGAACAATATCCTTGTCACAAGAACATCGAAACAATCCCAGAATACTCGCGGGATCCTAAAAAAAAATTTGGTGCAATTTTTGAAAATAGAAGAGAAAAGAGTAATCGTCAGGAGTCCTCACCAGAGAGAAAAGGGGATGAGAAACAAAGAAATCCTACTCTCCGATATAATATAGGACTCAAAACATTTTCAGTGTGTGCCTAGACTCAACCGTCAATGATTCGATCAAACAGTGGGGGCTTCTAGGTCGGAGAAGACTCTGAATACCAACT
Source organism: Secale cereale (assembly GCA_902687465.1). Classification (NCBI taxonomy): domain Eukaryota; kingdom Viridiplantae; phylum Streptophyta; class Magnoliopsida; order Poales; family Poaceae; genus Secale; species Secale cereale. The sequence goes on from LR738710.1 coordinate 366,380,676, forward strand.
TGTAATGCCCAGGATGGGACTATACCTCCTACGTGTCGAGGCATGACTTAAAGGTATAAGCCCATCCTAGAATGATCTCAAGTTTGGTATCTTTGCACGACTCATGTAAAAGAGGGATTAAAATGCAAAAGGAGATAGTTGGCTTACACTCGCCACTTCACACAATACATTACATAAGCAATACATCATACAAAACATCACAGCCCGACTACGGGTAAGATCCAAAAGAAAGATACCAAAACAACATAAAGCCACAGGTCAGGATCGAATCCTAGTAGAAACCACTACTGAACATCGAAAGTCACAAGCAAACGGACACACTCTTCAACGAGCTCCTGGTGAAGCACTGAACCAGCTCCTGCCTCAAGCTCGGCTGAACCTGCATCTGGTGTGGTGAAGTAACTGTGAGCCACAGAGGACTCAGCAATCCCGTTCCCGGGTAACAAGACTATTTAAGCCTTGGGTGAGGACAAGGCTGAAGAAAGAACGAGAGGTGAAGGAACAACAAGAGTCTGCAGCAGCAACTAGCACTAACTTACGCAAAAGAGAGCGAGAAGAGAAGTGCATCGGTCGAGAGATGATCACAAAGTGATCCTAACTAAAGCCGATCAAACATAACCCCACCGTGTTCAACTCCCGAATCCCTATTCGGAAATTGACAGTCACGGTACACACGCTGGTAGTGTATTGAAACATTGTGTCAAGTTATCTACAACCGGAATTAACAAGCTCCCATCTGCCACATAACCGCGGGCACGGCTTTCGAAAGTTCAAACCCTTCAGGGGTGTTCCAACTTGGCCCATCACAAGCCCACGATCCGCGAAGTCGCAACTCCATAGGTGGGAAGACCCGAGTATTCTCGGAATCCCGTGCTCAAGTTAAACCGAACTAAGGTAAGGCTAATCCAGCAAATCCTCCCGGCGTGTCGACACCCTGATAGTAGCCGCGCGTATCTAAGTCTCAGGACACGACCGGATGGGCGATTCTACAGGACCCAATCCTCGAGTTTCCCCGTGGTGGTTCCCGCAGACTCCCCGTTTGGGACCAACACCATCGGCACTGGCCCCCCTGCTATGTAGAAAAAAAAGGATCCTCGAGGGAGCGACCCTCTATGCAAATTTAATTAATTAATTAAGTTGTTATTATGAGGCAAATAGTACCAAATGTTGGGACTTGCTGGAAAAGACTTAGCACTTAGCGGTTTATCAAGGGGGTCCCATACACCCCAACCGTGTTAGGAACGCATAATCAAGGAACATAACACCGGTTTATACGGTTCCTAACGGCATGAGTGGAACAAAACACCAAGCAAAAGGCTTAGCCTTCCACCCTGCCAGTATATAGATGATTTCATTTTTAAGCATTTATATAGTGTGATATAACCCAACCAAACTTCAACATGAAGCAAGCATCTTCAATCTTCACCTGCAACTAACAAAGCTATAAGAGGGCTGAGCGAAGCGTACTTAGCCAAGCAACGGTTTGCATAGGTAGGGTGGTTAAACATGGCAATTGGTTACAAGTAGGAGGCTGGCAAGAAAGACATGGGCATCGAGGCAAAACTATAGAGCGATACTCTAGCAATAGGCAAAGATAGTAATGATATCCGGGTTCAGTCATCTTGCCTGGGATTCCACAGAGGGAGAAGAACGGATCCAAGAAGAAGACGGAGCAACAGTCGAGCGAATCCTCACAACTCCGGAACGAAACCGAAGCTAACAAGAGAAGCAACCGGAAAGAAAGAAACAACACGGTAAACACGCAAGCAAAAACATGGCATACGATGCACAAGCAAGTATGATGCATGTCCGGTTTAAATATGCAAGGCATGGCAAAGTGCACAAACAAATCTACAAGTTAAGTGGAGATCAATATGCAACGGGTTGCATATTGACGAAACACCACATTTAATTATTTAATTGACTCTTGTTATTTACAAGACAAGCTTAAATGTTTTTTAGCATGGCAAGGGGTGAAACATAAAGAAACTACACTATTAAGACAATTTAAATGAGGCCGGAAAAATAACAACAACATATCCGGAAAATCCTCATGAGCATGTTTAATAATTATGAAACAAAAACAATTAAACATTTTAGTGTTGTTAACATGATGCGGATGACATGATCAAGTTTATGCAAGTTTTATTAAAAGTTGACAAGAGAGGATAAGAAGTATTGTCACCGTGGTGGAAGAAAAGGGTGCCACGGCAACGATCCGAAATGAGGCAATGGCATCATATCGGTACCGGTAACTCGGTGAGGGACCGGTGCAAAACAAAAGGTGGAGTGAACGAGTTGAACAAGATGATGGGGTGATCCCGTTGCCGGGTTCCCACGAGTCGGTGGCGAGGCAACCGAGGAACATGACAAAAGGTGGAACGGGCACGGAGCACACACGGGAAACATTTCATACAACACAAGCAAGCATGCATCTCACGGGTCATCCACGGGGTCGTTTCGGTATACCTTCGAAGCGTGCGTTTCGAGGCGGTTCGAGCTCGTCGAGGGACGTAGTGGAAGTAGAGGAAGTAGCCGCTCTCGGATCTTCGGCGACGGTAGACGAACTCGTTCGTAGATGTACTTGGCGCATCCGTCTTTTCCGGGCGACGGTAGTGGTACACGCGACGGTAGACGTACGGGTCGTCGTGGTACTTGTCGTTCTCGAGTGCTCCGGGCGACGAGGTACTTGTACATGTAGTGGTACTTGTCGGTTCACGTAGATGTACACTTCTTTTGTCGCCGTGTAGTCGAACTAGAAGGTCGTCGACGACTCGAAGGGGTACACGGATCTCGGTCTCGTACACGGTCATCTGTCCAAAAATTACAGCAAGGCAACACAACAAAACGCAAAACAGGAGCAAACACAACAGGGACAGCACTGAGACGAGGCCACGGCAGCAGCAGGTACGCCCATGGCAAAGGAGGCAGCAGGGCGACACCCTGGACGAACTCCCGTCGGCGACGGCGCGAAGAAGGAAGGAGGCCCAGGAGGCGGCGGTTCCCGGTGCTGGAGGGGGCTGGGGAGACGTTGAAGGAGGCAGGCCTTACGGGCGCAGAGAGGAGGACGGGTCCGGCCGGCCCTGGCGGAGCGGGCGCAGGCGCCTGCCGAGGCACTTGCCGAGGCGCGGGAGGAAGAAGCCGCGGCCTGGAGCAGCGCTGCGGCTCGGGGCTCTTGGCGACGGGGAGGTGAGGGCGACCTGCAGACCGGAGGGAGAGGCGATGGCCACGGAGAGATCCAGGCGTGGGGCGGTCGCCGGCTTCCTGGAGAAGAGGCGCCGGAGGTCGGGCGAAGGTCGCGGGGAGAAGTGGTGCTGCGGCGCTCTGGGGGCTCGAGGGAACGGACCCAGGGAGGATCGAAGGGAGGCGAGGCTGCGGGAGATGTTTGGGTCGAGGGGTTCGGTCGAGCGGGGCAGAAGGGTGCGGGGAAGGAAGACTTCTGGCGGCGGCACGAGGGAACGTGAGGGAGTGCGAGGGACTGGAGCGCTGCGGGCTAGGGTTTCAGGCTGGAGTGGGCCTTGGTGTTGGGCCAAGGCGCAGGAGGTCCGGCTGAGGGGGCTGAAGGAGAGAGAGAGAGATGGGCCTGGCTAAAAGGAGGAGGCCCAGATGGCTGGAATCTGCTCTCTGTTTTTTTTTTAAGATTTAGCAGAAAACAAAGAGAGAAGAAAGAAAGAAGAGGGGGGGTTAGGAGCCGAATTGCACAAGGGAATATTTTTCCCGGGCTCGTAAAAATGAGCACGACCGGAGAAAAATACAAAAGGCCAGGACGGAAAATAATTCAAACATATTTGAATTTAATTCAAATAGGTTTGAACTAAGACGAGATTATAGAAGTGTCCAAAAATGTTCAAATTTTCGGAGGAACCTCGAAACAACGGAAAAGAATTATAGGCAAGGTATTGAAGGTGAAACTCGAAGTGAAAGACATGGGGAAAACATGCAAGTGTGTTATGGTGATTCCGAAGCAATGGAATAATTAATTAATATAGCTCCCTAAAATATTGGGAGACTTTTATATGTTATAAAGAGAAGTCACCTTCCCTCGATTTAAATGGACCGAAGGTCCACACGGTTTGTTTAGGTTGAGATGCAAAATAAAAATATGACATGATGACATGATGACAAGATGCAGTGCAAAAAAAAATAACACAAGCTCAAAAGAAACCCACGGGCAACCCGGAACATCTGGAATCTTCTGGAACCTTCTAGGACGTCGGTCTCGGGCATCACACAAGTCTGGGTACCCTGGTTCCCAGGACGCCGACAATAGCCCCCGGGCCTAAGGCGCGCGCGGAGTTGGCTTTGGGGCGAAGCCTTAGCCGAGGACGAAGCGCCGCGGGCCCCAAAAAGGCTGCGGGCCAGGCTGTCGCGTGACGGTTGGATGGGACGCAGGTGACCCCGCTCCCCACGCCGTCTCGGCAACCATGCATCTTGACAAAAAGGGGCCATCTCCGCTGGGGGAGTTATCGCCTCCCCTCCTTCCTGCTCAGATTTCTCCCTCCTACGCCTCCTGCCTTCCTAAATCGCCTGCGTCCTTCGGCTCCTTTAGCAATGGCGAAGAGGAACAAGGGTGTTGTGCCGGCGTCTGGATCTTCTTCTTCCCTTGAGGTGGCACTTGAGGAGTCCTCCATCACCAAGGAGGAGGACTGCTTAGAGGTCCAACCTTTCTTGTCGAGCGTCCACAACGAGCATGGACCGACGGGGATCTGGGCCGGACCCACCATGACGCGGATTCTACCGAAGTACTGCTACCCCTTCTTCCTCCACATCATCTTTGTGGGGCTCGTGCCACCTTTCTCCAAGTTCTTCTACGCAATCCTGGAACATTACCAGGTGCATGCTCTCCACATCCAGCCTCGCTCCATCTTCGTCCTGTCGCTCTTCGCCTTATACTGTGAGGCGTTCGTGGGGGTGAGGCCGACTGTCGCCCTCTTCCACCATTTCTTCTCCATGCACCGGTACGACGATGGCCCGTGCTCGGGCTGCGTCTACTTCGTCTTCCAGCGCCAGGGCTGTCGGCTGTTGACGGCCGGGAAGAAGATAGACTCCCACCGGAAGAGGTGGGTCTATCTGGATGCCCAACGCGTCCACCCTCTGCTGGCGCTGCCTACCGCCCGTCCGGCGAAGTGCGCCGGCTGGAGCTACGCGAAGCTCATCGCCCCCCCTTGCCGGGCCTGTCCTGGCAAGGATTGAGGCCGGCCTAAGCTCGAGGCTCGAAGGGGGGCAGATCGTGAAGGAGTTCTTCAGGCAGCGTCTGGCGCCGCTGCAGGCACACTCGCGCCCCATGTGGGAGCTGATGGGCGACGACGACAGGCTCCGACTGCACTCAGGGGTGCTGGCCAAGGACGATCTGGACTTCACCTCGGGAACCCTCCTAGGGATGGTTCCGGAGGACCTCCCCGGGTCCCACCTGCCGCTGTACAGCCACCCTGACAAGGCCGAGCTGTTGAAGGCCGTGTCAGGTTTTGGTGCGCCCGTGGGCGCTCCGCCCACATTTGACGTGTATTCTGGTGCTGACGATGAGAGCGACGAGGGGGGCTCAGAGGAGACCCTGGACGACGATGGGGACTCCTCCGAGACGTTCGCTGGAGCAATGACGCTAGGCGCGGGTGCCGCCGGACGGTCCCAGGCGGCCACTCCACGTCGATCTAGACGCGCTGCATCTGGGGGAAGCAATGTGGCGACCCCGCTGAGGAGTCCCGTGCCAGCGAATCCAGCGACCGCGGCCGCGCCCAGGACAGTGGCCTCATGCCTTGCCAAGATCCGGGCTACCGGCACGCCCATAGCGCCAGCGGCTGCTGCTGACCTGTTGGCGAAGACAAGGGCGCCTTGCCTCCAACGAGTAAGTGTGCAATTTCTCGCCATCCTTAGTTGATGTATCCCTGATGTGCTTCTCCTGACGCAGCAGCCTGGGTGGTTTGATGAAGAAGGCGAAGGGGGAGGTCACGTTGTGATGCCCTGCCCCTCCTGCTGCTCCTGCGACCACAGGGAAGGATGCCACGACACTGGGCGTCTCGGTCGACCAGGCCACCGAGCATCTGGTGGCGGCGTCGCTTGAGGGCGTCCTCGCTTCCTGCGAGGTCGCTGTGGCTCCTGCTCCGGCTGCTTTGGCGAGGGGGGCCGGAGCCCCCGAGCCCTTGGTCGAGCAGTCGGTCTTGTCGGTGCCTGTGCGCAGCCGGCGCGGCCTGGCCCTGAGACCTTGGAGGCTATCTCCACCGCGCTGGGTCGGCTTCGCGTCGAACTGCAAGATGGTGATGGCCGCCTGATGGAAGGGCGCCTGGGGCTGATCCGCGGGTGGCTCCTGGCAGACGAGTCAGCGCGGACCTCCTGGGACCAGGCCTCCGCGGTTGCTGCCAAGGGTCGAGAAGAAGCTGTGGCAGCCACGCGGGCTTGCGGCACCGCGCGAGCCGACGCCGCGTCCTTCGAGAAGCGCTGCCTCACGGCGGAGAGCGAGCTGGAGGCCCTTCACGAGGAAGGCACTGGGTGCGCCCTGGAGCTCTAGAGGTTGGAGAAGGAGCTCGAGGCGCAGATGGCTGAGACGTCCCGGCTGCAACAAGAGCAGCTTGCTGACCGCGCAGCCCTGGAGAAGCTGAAGTTTGAAGTTGAGCAGGCCAAGCCGCTCGCGACAAGGAGGATGCCCTTGCGGCATTGGCAGCAGTGAGTCCCGAGGCCCTTGCCGCTTTTGATCTTGAGGCCCGCAAGGCACTGCAGGCCAGGGGTTCAAGGAACCGCTGGCCGCCCCGGAGGGAGGCCCCGCTGGGCTCCTCATCGCGCTTGTGAAGTCCCTGCATGAGGTCGCGGCCGCAATTGGTCAGTTAGCCGACGTCGAGAGCCGCACGCTCCTTACCTTGGTTCTGACGCAGGTGTGCAGCCACCTAAGTCTTCGCGACCCCACCCTTGACATGGCCTCGCTGTCCGAGCTCGTGACCAAAGTCATGGAGGGCACGGCTGCCGAGGCCCTGGGGGCGAGGGTCACAGCGCTGGTGGAGGCGTTCCTCCAGGCCACTGCTACCGCAGCCGAGGAGGTGGAGACCGGTGATGACGTGCTTGGTGATGCCTGATCTGTTCCAGTCCAGAGAGAGAAGTGCGAGTGCCTCGGGGAGGCGTAAGAACTTTGTTTGAATTGGAAAAACTTGGTATTATTGTAATAGCTAGATGATTTCTATGCTTGCTTCCTTTCATCTTTGCTTAGGTGCTCTGCGTTGGCAGGGCCCAACCCCGCGTATACCTCGATCGCCATTGAGCCCTTTGGGTGACCGGGGTTATCGTAATAACTAGACTCAAGGGACGAGGGGCTACGTGGCTAGTGAGGCCCCTGGGTCGCGATGCCCAGGGGTCCCCCTTGACGTTCAAGCGATCCTGTTTGCGTTCTGCGTCGGGAGGGCCCAACCCCGTGCATACCTCGATCGCCATTGAGCCCTTCGGGTGATCGGAGTTATCGTCATAACTAGACTCAAGGGGTGAGGGGCTACGTGGCTAGTTAGGCCCCTGGGTCGCGATGCCTAGGGGTCCCCTTTGATGTACGAACGACTCTCATGAAGGAGAACGAGCACCATACCTTTCCCACGAGCCTTCGCCTCGGATGGGGGCGCGAGAAGGCCAGGTGTCTGGGCAGCTGGTAGGGCGGCGTCTGCCAGGCGTGACCTGAGCATAGTCTCCGCGCCTAGCCCCCCTCGCGACACCCATCCAAGGAGAAGCCGTGAGCGTCGTGAGCTAAAAAGCTCCCTGAGGTTGGTGCGACCACTGGGGGATGCCCTCAGTTGTTTATAACTAGCGCGGAGCATAGAGCTACCACACTTGCACGGAGTGTGGGCGTAACCGCGCCTCGGTCGTAGTGGCCAGCACGGAGCTTGGTGATTCCACTGGTTCGTGGGCATAACCTCTCCTCAGTTGGATCTGCCAGCGCAGAGCTTGGTACTTCCACTGGACCGTGGGAGGGAGCCTCCCACTGCGAGAGACTCCGGGGCGTGTGCAACCCCGTCCTAACACGTGGCTTGCACGGTAGGACAGCCAAGGTGTATATGGGCCCTCCTCAGGATGAGCCGAACGACTCTGAGGAAGTTCTCGTGAGCTTACGCATCACTCACGAGACCCTACTCTGAGGAAGTTCTCGTGAGCTTACGCATCACTCACGAGACCCTACCCTGAGGCGGGTTGCGCCTGAGTCTTCTTCTGCAAAATGTGAAAAGAGAGGTGTTGTGTCGACCTGCGCTGAGTGCATCTCTAGAGGGTATCGCATGAGAAGGCCCCAGTGACCCCAGGAGGTGAAGTCACGGGAATGGCTCGCAAAACAGAGCTCAGCCGCTGGATTTGTCGACGCTGCAGGGACGGACCCGAGCACAGACGTCGTGCCCCGTCTTCTCATGCAGCAATGCAAGAGAAAAACAACCGGCGCGTGGTTCCCGCGTGAGCGAGGCACCCGCCACGGGCCCCTACTTACCAATCCACAATTAGCCCATGCAAGAACAAGGCACCAAGGACCACGGGAGGTGACTTCACGGGAATGGCTCGCGAGATAGAGCTCAACCCTTGGGTTTAGCGACACTGCAGGGATGGACCCGAGCACAGACGCCGTGCCAGTCCTTAATCATGGGGCTGTCGTGAGTTGGCTCACAAGGGCTCATGACCTTAGTGGCGGTGAGGACGCCAAGCATGCAGATAATGCGAATAAAAAGAAACAACTAGCCTTGATCATGCAAACAGGGAGACAACTGCGGGGGAACAGTCCCCAGCAGTCCGAGGATGATGCAGCCCGAGGGGCGCCCTCGATTCGATACCTGAAGCATCACCTGATACTTGTCGAAGAAGAGTTGGGGTAGCTGAAGACGCGAGCCATGCGGGTCGCTCCTGAGGATCGTCGGGCTCCTGAGGCCCAGGGGCTCCGAAGGCTCTCAGTGGTCGTGCGGGTCCGGTTCTTGCTCCGTCCGGACCACCTGCCACTGAGCCTCCCGAGCCCCCAAGGCCTGCTGCGCGAGATGCTGGAACACGGCAGCTGCGTTGCAGAAGCCGAAGAGTGTGCAGACGTAGCTGCAGGGGAGGGCCCTCCTCCAGCCGACCGCCGTCGGCCAGAAGGCCTCCTGAGAGGCGGCTCGGTTGAGACCCGCGATGTCAACACAGACGCGGAAACGGTCGCTCGGGCTGCGAGCAGGTGAGCTTGGGGTTGTGCGATTACGCCCACCGCGGATGAGTCTTGCGTACTGAAGTTCCTCGGTAACTTGGTTGATGAAGTCCTGAGCCCCCAGCGCCGAGCGGTTCACGCTGGGCTCACAAAAACGCGCTTCAAGACACGCTTGCAGGTGGTGCTCGAACACCTTCCTCGAGACGCTGGTCAGTCTGGAGACACTCTAGAGGAGAGTCCCCGAGCCCGTCATGAGAGGGGTGTCGGGCGCGCCCCCCTATGCGAGGGTGGAGGGCACCTCGTCGGCAGCCGTGAGTCCTGAGGCCGGGCCATCAGGGGCCCCTGCTTCCTGAGGTTCGTTGACGGCCAGGTTCTTCTTCTTCTTGGGGGCGGTCTGCAGGGCGAGGACGGCTCCATCCTCATCGGAGCATTCGACCGCCGCGGTTTGGTAGGCGCGCTCCAGGGAACACACCACTTCCTTCTCGTCGGAGGCGATCGTGATGACTCCGCCGCTCCCAGGCATCTTGAGGACGTTGTAGCCATGGTGGGTCGCCGCCATGAATTTGGCGAGGGTAGGATACCCAAGGATGGCGTTGTACGGGAGGTGGATGTTGGCGATGTCAAAGTCCATGAGCTCGGTGTGGTAGTTGTCGCGGTCACCAAAGGTGACGGGAAGGCGGACCTGCCCCATCGGGAGTGTGGATCTATCCGTGACTCCGTAGAATGGCTTGGTCGGGTGGAGTTGGTCGTAGGGAACCTGGAGTGTATCGAAGGTTTGGACGGAGAGGCCGTTGAGTCCTGCTCCGCCATCGATGAGGGTCTTGGTCACGAGTACGTTGTTGATGGTTGGGGTGCAGAGCATTGGGAGAGCGCCTGGGGCTGCAGTGCACTTGAGCTGGTCCTTGGGGTCAAAGGCGATGACTTGCTTGGTCCACCTAAGGTTGTGCACGGCGTCAGGCCTAGGAAGCACCGCGTTCACCTCACGGGAGAACTGCTTGAAGATGTGATGGGAAGCCAGAGCATGGGCTCCTCCCAAGATGCATGCAACGGCACGCGGCTCCTGGAAGCCCCCTACTCTGTCTCCCTGTTGGTCGTCATCATTCCTTCTTGGCAGTGGCGGCAGTGGAGGCAGGCCTCCATTGCCCTGAGGGCGACCCTCACGAGCCTGGTCGCACCAGGGGGCGTCACGAGGCTGCTCCTGCCAGTGGTCTTCACGAGGCTGTTCGCGCCACCCCTGGCGTGAGTTCCTGCCGTCCCAACATCCTCCACCTCGGCCTCCTCCACGACTGTAGCCGCGGTTGTCACGCTCAGGGCGCTGCCCGACGCGCCCACCGCGCATCGCCCTGAGCTCCTGGCAGTTGTTAGTGTTGTGGCTGTGGACGTTGTGGAAGACGCAGTACGGTCGGTTGTCTCTGGGGAGGTCATCGTAGCCGCAGCCACGCTTCACTTCTGGCTCCGCAGCCAGCACGGCAGGTCCCTTGCGCTTTGCTTCTTTGGCATTGGCCTTCTTGTCGTTCGCCTGCGCCTCAGGCAGCTCCTGGAGGGATAGGCGTCCTTCCTCCGCCCTGGCGCACTTCACCGCGAGCTTGAACATCTCGAGGGATGTCCACAGGTCCTCATGGATGGCGAGATCCTCCCTCATCCTGACGTCACGGATGCCGTCGAAGTACGCCGAGATGATGGCCTCGTGTGAGGCCCTAGGGATCAAGAGGCGCATGGTGTTGAAGCATTGGATGTACTTTTGCAGGGTCTCTCCCGGCTGCTGCCTCACGCGGCGTAGATCCGCAGCCACCGGGGCTCGGTCGCGGGTGCCTTGTAAGTTGGCGACGAAACGCTCGCGGAGCTCTTCCCAGGAGGAGATGGATCACACGGGGAGGTTCAGGAGCCAAGAGCATGCGCCATCTTTGAGAGCCAAGGGGAACCAGTTCCCCATGACCTGCTTGGTGCCGTTGGACGCCTCGATGCTCAGCTCGTAGAGTTGGAGGAACTCCGTGGGGTCGGTGGTGCCGTCATAGCGCGGAGGCAGGTCCGGCTTGAACTTGCCGGGCCAGATGAGGCGCCGTAGCCTAGGAGCTAGGGCGCGACACCCAGCCACGCTCATGATCGCAGGCGCCCCCTGCGCCTGTGGTGCTGGTTCTTGGGGTGCTGGCGCCACCCCCTCCTGTTGCACGCGGTCTTGGCGCTGCGGGCCTGGGGGGCCGCAAGCTCCTGCCTGGGGATGCGGAATCACCTGGCAGCTCTCCTCGACGCGCGCATGGGCTCTGCGGGGTTGCTCACATCGAGGAGCCTCGCGCCGGACCTCTTGGCCGGCGCCGTAGAGTGGAGGTGGAGCCGACACTCCGTGGCCTTCGTTCCCCGCCGGGGGCGACGGAGGACGGGAGGAGTGTGTTGGTGCAGGTGCTTCTCCAGCGGCGTTGACGAGCTCGGTGATGCGGTGGAGCCACTCGTCGTAGAGGTCATCTGCCGGGCGGTAGCGCAAGAGCTCCCGCGCCATCAGCAGTGCAGCCTGCTAGTAGACCAGCCCGGGGCGGTCCAGCGAGGACGACGCCGCGACCGGTGAGGGTGAAGGCGTCGCCATGCGGCCATCTCGACGTACGGACGGGGCAGCGACGAGTCCTGCTACTCGTGGACGGCCGGGTCGGTGGCGGCGTTGGCGACCGGCGAGTTGGGGCGGAGCGGTGCACCGTTGCCCGCGGGCGCCGTCTGAGCGACGTTTGCGGCGCGGCGGGCGGCGGGAGCTCGGCGTGTGTCCACCTTGGCTGTGGAGCGAAGTCAACGACGAGAGCGGGACAAGGTCGTCGGAGAGGCGAGATCTCGACACGCCCCCTACCTGGCGCGCCAAATGTCCGATTCGGGGCTCCGCAAAACCCAAGAAGTTCGAACACAGGGGTGTGAACGAAGATCTCTCCCACTCACGTCTACATAGCGTCTCGCTCTCGTCTGGTGAAGAGATTCAAGCAAACAATAGATAGAGCACACAAGAGTTTACCCAGGTTCAGGCCACCGTGTGGTGTAAAACCCTACTTCCTGCTTTTGTGGATTAGCCTCGGGAGGGCTGGAATATGAGCTACTATAGTGGTTCCTGAGCTCAAGAGGCAAGCTCAGGAGGGTCCGGAGGCAAGTGTTCTTGCTCCTTTGCGTGGCGACAGAGTTTATAGATCTGCTCTACTTGGCTGGGCTTGGTTTGACATGTCCCTCCACAGTGGGGGTCCTAGCCACTTATATAGGCGGCCAGGGTCCTCTTCCCCCGAAATGTTTAGGCGGGAAGGGATCCCACAACGGCCATTTTTGACCAGGAACACAAGGACGTTCCTATCCTGACAAAAGCGGTCTTCGCCTGCAAAAGGATCAGGCGGTGACACGATGGTGGGCTCGACGGTGACATCCCCCTTGTCGTCCTTGCAGTCTTTTGTCTTGTTGCACCAAAGGGGAAACCTTTGTCCCACTCCTCGGGAACCTGCGGCTACGCTGTCCCCCTTGCACTGAAATGGCAACTGCACTGTTGGCGGGCACTGGCACCCGCTGGCGCGGTGCGTCACTGCTGACGTCTTTGCCTCCTCCTGAGGCAGACTTGGACTTGAACTCTCCGCCCCTCCGGAGCACCTTGTCGAGGCTGCTCATGAGGGGGGCTTGACGTAGTTCTCCTCGCGAGGCTTAGCCCTCTCTCGAGGGTCTTGGACAGCTGGTCGATCAGTTGGGCCGTACCAGGCCGTTGTAGGAGCGCGTCGTGTCCCGCAGACAGGCAAGTCTGGGTACCCTGGTTCCTAGGACGCCGACACGCCCCTCGTCTCCTATGCCCGCGACGACCCACCGCCGACGAGCCCCGGGTCGAGCCCCGCGACAACCCACTGCCGGCGAGCCAAGCTGCGGCGCCACTTCCCTCCCCACGGTCCTTCTCTAGCGCCGCAGCTCCGGTCTCCTCCCGCGGTGGCCCACCTCCACCGACATCCTCCTCCACCGGCCCCTCCAGGGTGAGTTTTTTTATATTTTTTCTTCTGTTGTTTGCTATTTAGGTTCATGATAGAGTGCTGGGTTTAGGTTTAGATTTACATAATTAGACGAAGAAAGAAGAAAGATGAAAAAAAGAGAAGAACATAAGAATAAGTAGAAGAAGAGGAAGAAGAAGAAGAAGAAGAGGATGAGGAGGAGGGGGAGGAGAAAAGAAGAAGAGGAAGAAGAAGAAGAAGAAGAAGAAGAAAAGAAGAAGAAGAAGAAGAAGAAGAAGAAGAAGAAGAAGAATAAGAAAAAGAAGGAGAAGACGAGGAGAAGAGGAGAAGAAGAAGAGGAGAAGTATAGGAAGAAGAACAAAAAGAGGAGGAGAGGAGAAGAAGAGGAAAAACAGAATAATAAGAATAAGAGGAGAAGAAGAAGGAATAGTAGAGAAGAAGATTTTTTTAGAAAAGTAGTTATGTGTGTGTGTGTGTGTGTGTGTGTGTGTGTGTGTATATATATATATATATATATATATATATATATATATATTATCGGGATTGAATATTCGTGTTGATGGGGTGTGAGAGGATCGAAGAAGATGTGTCTAGACGGGGGTGATTACACACTCAACAAGAAAAATAGTAGTTTTTAAGTTCTTTAAGTTGAGGTGCAGTTTTTAGCACAAATTCAAACATGCACAATACATTTCAAGCAAGCATGGCAAGAGTATATGAGCAGCGGAAAGTAAAGCATGCAAGTTGCAGGAAAGTAAAGGGATGGGATTGGAGAGTGCAAACGCAATTGGAGACACTGATGTTTTTGGCGTGGTTCCGATTGGTGGTGCTATCGTACATCCACGTTGATGGAGACTTCAACCCATGAAGGGTAACGGCTGCGCGAGTCCATGGAGGGCTCCACCCACGAAGGGTCCACGAATAAGCAACTTTGTCTATCCCACCATGGTCGTCGCCCACGAAGGACTTGCCTCACTAGGGTAGATCTTCACGAAGTAGGCGATATCCTTGCCCTTACAAACTCCTTGGTTCAACTCTACAATCTCGTGGGAGGATCCCAAGTGACACCTAACTAATCTAGGAGATACCACTTTCCAAGAGGTAATAAATGGTGTGTTGATGATGAAGTCCTTGCTCTTGTGCTTCAAGTGATAGTCTCCCCAACAATCAACTCTCTCTCATAGATTTGGATATGGTGGAAAGAAGATTTGAGTGGAAAGCAACTTGGGGAAGGCTAGAGATCAAGATTCTTATGGTTGGATTGGAATATCTTAGTCTCAACACATGCGCAGGTGGTTCTCTCTTAGAAAATGAATAGTGGAAGTGTAGACACGTTCTAATGGCTCTCTCATTGATGTAGAGGGGGTGGAGGGGTATTGATGTAGGGTGGAACCCTACGTGGCCGATTCACGAAAAGGAGGGATCCCGAGGAAGAACACGAGGGGCACGAGGAAAAACACAAGAGGGACACGGAGAAAATACTCAAATCAACAAGTTTAGGTCACACAAATGCTAGATCCGGGTACACAAAGTGCGATACACGATACACAATCAACTAAGACGATACAATTAACGATAGTCATCTCCGTGAGGAGGTCTTTATGTTCTTCTCCGTGAAGGAGGTCTTGAATCCGGTGGATCTTCTCCGAGGAGGCCGCGGTCTCTAGGGAAAGGAACCACTATGGTTTTTTTAGATGAGCTAACACAAAGCTAACCCTAGAAAGTATGGGTGGAGAGACATATATAGGATAGAAGGGGCGAAGGGGTACATGGGCCTCAGCCCAAAGTCATGCACGCAAGCACTGTCCGGATGATCCGGATGTTGGTCCGGATGATCCGGGCTTCGGGGGTCCGGATGATCCGGGGCGGCGTCCGGATGATCCGGATGTGTCGTCTCTGTAGCGGAGGGTCCGGATGTTCGGGTCCTGGTCCGAACGTCCGGGTGTGGCCAAATGATCCGGGTTAGGGTCTGAATGATCCGGCTTCAGTGAGGAGCTCTCGGGTGTCCGCGGACACATTACCCGTATCGTCCGGGCGGGGGTCCGGATCGTGCGGGCTTTGCCCGGATCATCCGGGCCTTCGTCCAGATCGTCCGGCCAGTCTGAGGCTTGGTCGTTTCCTTCTCCATCTTCCTTCTTAGATTCCTCTTGTTCCTTGGCTTCTCCATGGTTGCTCCTGAGGTACCTGAGTATGCATAGAGTTTCGGATGAGGGTAGCAGCCATATCTCATGTGAATCGAAATGACGTTGCGAGAGGAGTGAAGTCACCTCGGTCTCGAGAGCTTGTGCTCGAGCACGTGTCATGGGTCCACTTGGCGCTTGGTGAGACGATGGTAGGTCCATGGGGATGACCTTGGGATGCTCCGCATCATCTCCCCTCCCTTGGGAAAGATCCGACCTTGGATCGAAATGTTCATCACCATGGAAAGTGGAGAGATCCTTGACGTTGAAGACATCGCTCACGTTGTACTTGTCGCGTGGAATGTCGATCCTGTTGGCATTGTTGTTGTAGCATGCTAGCACTTTGAAGGGTCCGTCGGCCCGAGGTAGTAGTTTGGACTTGCGCTCGTTGGGGAAACGGTCCTTGTGAAGATGTAGCCATACGAGATCTCCGGTTGGAACACCATAGGTTTCTTGTTGGCGTTGAGCTTGGACGCTAGTCGATGTACTTGCCTTTCGATCGTTGCCCTTGTATCTTCATGCACCTTCTTGAGATAGCTTGCTCGAGCACTTGCGTCCAAGTTGATGCGTTCTTGTAGACGTAGAGGTAGGATGTCCAATGGGGACAACGGGTTGAAGCCGTAAACGACCTCGAAAGGGGACTTGCCGATAGTCGAATGTCTTGCGCGGTTGTAGGCGTACTCGGCGATGGGCAAGCATTGCTCCCATTCCTTGATGTTCTTCTTGATCAACACGCGAAGAAGCGTCGAAAGTGTGCGGTTCGTCACCTCCGTTTGGCCGTCGGTTTGTGGATGATATGCCGAAGAGAAGAGGAGCTTGATGCTGAGTTTGGCGCATAGAGTCTTCCAAAAGTAGCTCAAGAACTAGACGTCCCGGTCCGACACGATCATCTTGGGCACTCCATGTAGACGAATGATTTCCCTACAAAAGAGATTTGCCACATGTGAAGCATCGTCGATCTTGTTACAAGGAATGAAATGAGCCATTTTAGAGAATCTATCCACGATAACAAACACGGAATCTTTTCCATTTTGGGTCCTAGGCAATCCAAGTATAAAGTCCATGCTTATGTCTTCCCATGGATGGTATGGGATAGGAAGCGGCATGTAAAGACCATGAGATTGAGCTTTTGACTTAGCTTTGCGACATGTAGAGCATCGGTTGTTGAGGCGTGAGACGTCACGTAGCATCTTGGGCCAAAAGTAGTTCTTGGAGATCGTAGCAAATGTCTTTTCGCGGCCAAAGTGTCACATGAGTCCTCCTCCATGAGATTCCTGCAAAAGGAGCAAACGAAGTGAAGACTCGGGAATACAAAGTTTGTTAGCTCTCATAAGATATCCATCCTTGATATAGTAATGTTCCCAAGAAGTGTGAGTCAAACACTTAGCATAAGGATTTGCAAAGAAAGGATCGTGCTCATATAAGTCTTTTATGTGCTCAAAGCCAATAACATTCAACTCAAGTTTTGTGATAAGCATGCATTTGCGGGAAAGCGCATCCGCCACAACATTCTCTTTGCCTTTGATGTACTTGATGACATAGGGAAAAGACGCTATGAACTCACTCCACTTAGCATGACGCTTGTTCAACTTAGTTTGACCTATGAGATACTTGAGCGTCTCATGGTCCGTATGAAGAATGAATTCATGAGGTCTAAGGTAATGTTCCCAAACACGCAAAACTCGCACCAAGGCATAGAGCTCTTTATCATAGATGGGGTAGTTAAGTTGCGCTCTGGATAACTTCTCAGTAAAGTACGCAATTGGGCGCTTTTCTTACATGAGCACGCCACCTATGCCGGTACCACTAGCGTCACAATGAATCTCGAAAGGTTTATAAAAGTTTGATAGGGCAAGAAGTGGTGTGTGGGTGAGCAAGTCTTTTATCTTAATGAACGCGGTGTCTTGCGAAGGACCCCAAACAAAAGGAGCATTCTTCTTGCTCAAGGCGTGTAGAGGCATAGAAAATGTGCTAAAGTCCTTCACAAAGCGTTGATAGAAACCGGCTAAACCAAGAAAGCTACGTACTTGTTGGAGGTTCGTTTGTTGCGGCCAAGTTTTAATTGCTTCAATTTTAGTTTCGTCAACGTGAACACCTTGGGAAGAAACGACAAATCCTAAAAAAACGACCTTGCCAACGCCAAAAGTGCATTTTTTCATGTTAGCATATAAGCGCTCTTTCCGAAGGGTTTGTAAAACATATGGATGTGTGTCACATGATCCTCAAGCGACTTGCTAAAAACGAGGATGCCATCAAAATAAACCACTACAAAGACGCCTATATAGGGCCGTAGAACAAAATGCATAAGACGCATAAATGAACCGGGTGCTTCCTATAAACCCATTGGCATGACTAGCCACTCATATAAACCAAACTTGGTTTTGAAAGTCATTTTCCACTCATCACCCTCTTGAATGCGAATTTGGTAGTAGCCACTTTTTAGATCAATTTTCGAAAAGATGGTGGCACCACATAATTCATCAAGCATGTTGTCTAAGCGTGGGATAGGGTGACGGTATCTAACAGTGATAGCATTTATCGGGCGACAATCGGAGCACATGCGAAAACTTCCATCTTTCTTAGGCACTAGAATAACCGGAACGGCACAAGGGCTCAAGCTTTCATGTACATGACCTTTGTCGATGAGTTGTTGGACTTTCCGTTGTATCTCCTTGGTTTCCTCGGGGTTGACGCGGTAAGGAGCCTTGTTCAGGAGTGGTGCGCCGGGTATGAGGTCGATTCGGTGTTCGATTCCACGAAGTGAAGGTAGACCCGGGGGTTGCTCATCGAGAAAGACGTCCGAGAATTCCTGCAATAATTTAGACAACACTAAAGGTGGAGCTGGTGAAGTGTTAGTAGCCTTGGCTTCCCCTTTGCATAAAAGCACAAGGTGGAAGACACTCGAGGGGTTCGCACACACATCTCCCATCTCACTTTTGGTGGCGAATAGCACTAGTTATTTCTTGTCACTCATCGTGGAGTCGCTCATGTTTGTCTTGTGGCTCTCACTCTCCTATTGGTGGCTCACTCTCTCACCACTCTCTCCATGATGGTTGGTAGGTATGTGTTTCTCGGCGGCTACTTGACTCGGTGACATTGGGCGTAGCACAAACTCTTTACCCTTCATCTTGAAGCTATAATGGTTAGTCCGTACATTGTGTTTTACTCAAAGATCGTACTGCCATGGTCGTGCAAGGAGAAGGTGGCACACGGACATAGGGACCACATCACACTCAAGTGTGTCCTCGTAGGCGCCTATCTTGAAGGAAACTTGCATGGTGTGCTTGACTCGAAGAGTTCCGGCGTCGCTAAGCCATTGGACCTTGTAGGGATGAGGGTGCTTCGTTTTGACCAAATGTAGCTTGTCGCATAGCTCTTCGCTTGCCAAGTTATGACAACTTCCTCCAGCGATGATAACCTTGACGGAGCGTCCGTTGATGCCGGCCTTGGTATGAAATATGTGGCATCTTTGATAGTCATCTGGTTGATGTTGGAGTGTCAAGACCTTGGAAACAATGAGATTGGGACTCGAATCATTGTCGCAAAACACTTGATTGTCTTCATCTTCATTCACTTGTCGATGCATAGCTACATGTTCAAGTGCTTCCATTTCATCGTCGCTCATTGAGTCATAGGATCCGTCATGATGATCATTGTGCGAACGGTCTTGCACTCAAATGACTTGTGGCCTCGCCCTTGGCACTTGAAGCATTTGATGGAACTCGTCTTGGAGTTGTCCTCGGTTGGAGTTGTAGATGATGAAGCTCTTGGCTTGAAGTTGTTTGTAGAAGGTGGCCGACTTGATGTAGTCGCATTCTTGTAGCTTGACTTCTCACCGAAGTTTGTAGATGGCTTGGTAGAGGTAGGAGGAGCCAAAGTCGTTGAAGCTTGGTTGTAGGAGCCGAAGTTCTTGGAGGTGAACTTGGAGTACTTGTAGTCCTCTTCAACTTGTCGCTCCGCTTTGGTGGATTGATGTACTAGCTCGAGGAGATTGGTGTATGGTTGAAAGTTCGCAATCTTCTTGATATGATAGTTGAGTCCATTCTGGAATCTCGCCATCGTTTGTTCTTCATCTTCCTTGATGTTTGCTCGTATCATGGCAATTTCCATCTCCTTGTAGTACTCTTCGACGGGCTTGGTACCTTGCTTGAGGAGTTGTAGCTTCTTGAACAAGTCACGGTTGTAGTGTGTTGGCACGAAGCGTGCTCTCGTGACTTCCTTCATTTGAGCCCAAGTAGTGATAGGAGGTTCGCCTTTTGCTTCTCTTCGTTCTATGATTTGCTCCCACCAAATGAGAACATAGTCTTGGAACTCGAGGGAGGCCATTGCAATTTTCTTTTCTTCATCAAAGTTGTGTAGGCGGAAGATCTTGTCGACCTTCAATGCCCATGAGAGGCAGTCTTCAGGATCAATGCTTCCGAAAAACTTTGGCATGGTGAACTTAAGCTTGCCATAGCGATGCTCTTCATTGTTTGCTTGCCTATTGGGAGGGCGTTCTTGATTTGGACGGTTGTCAATCTCATGTTGCTCTTGGCGGAGTAGATGTTCATTATTATGGTGTACTTGCCGAATGTGTGGTTCTTGTTGAGGTTGTTGCTATTGTCGTTGCCGTTCTTGTGCTTGCTCAAGTGTAGCTTGGTTTTGACGATGTCGACTTTCTTGCTCGTCAAGTAGGTCTTGGGATCTCTTGTCATGAAGTGGATTCCGGTTGTCATGTTGAGCTTGACGTGCGGCTTGACGAAGAGTGTTTGATGTAGGAGTACTTGAGCCGGCCGTGGAGTCGGTATGGCGACTTGAGCGGCTTCGTCTTTGAGAAGATGTGGAAGAAGAGCGTCGGTTGACTATCAGAGTCCATAGTGCATCGAATTGAGTAGCCATGTTGGTGTTGATGATGTCGAATTGCTCTCTTGTTCTTGCTTCAAATTGACGCGCGTCAGCGGTGACTTGCTCAATGTGCTCTCGCATAGCGTCACTTTCTTGATGTAGAGCTCGTTAGACACCGAAGAGATGTAGTTTGGTGACGTAGTTGTTCGATTCTTGAGGATCATCGAAGAGCGGGTTCGTAGATGTACTTGGCCAATCCATTGTCACAAGCAAGTATGTGAGTGGGAGAAAGGAGAAGACAATACCAAATGTACCTTGACCGAAGTTGACAATGGATCAATGATCACTCAATAATGTAACCCAGAAATAGCACTATTGGTACCACTTCTTATCGATTCTCACACCTACATAAGTAAAGCTTTGATAGCAGCTTGGTTAGGATTGTGGCAAAATTCAAAGCAAAAACTGAGTAAGATTCAATGATGTTGAAAATGATTCATAATTGGCTCATGCAACAAGTAGATCACAAGCAATAAGTAGCACACGGAACACACGCACGGATAGATAAATGTGGTTGTGCAACCAAAAGTGAGCGAAAATGTGGAATCCACGGAAAATGCTCGTGTTGCCAATGCTAGAGAGACGCTAACCGATTGCTTAATAGGCGGATACGGACTTGTGCACGACCTATAAGAGCAATGTAACGACTTCCTATCACAAGTATTCTATGAGTGTATGATGTGCCGATGCGTTAGCACAAGATGATGTATTGCTATCTCATATTATCTCTTTTGATGCAAGGCGTTTGATGCTATTGTGCTTTTGCTTATAAGCTTTGGGTGGCTCTTTTGCTTAAAAGCTTGTGAGCTCTTTCTTTGGCCACTTATGCATGCTTCTCGGATCAAGGTAGCTATTGTGTATGCGGAACACTCTTGTGTCACACGGAGGTATGATGATGTTGTAAGCAATGTCTATGACTATCACTAATGTGCACAAGTGTCGTGGCCCGCCAATACTCAAATGGCTAGTCTCGGTGGGAAAGCTACGCAAAATGGTCGATGAGGGTCTATCAATGCAATTGCAAGGTAGTAAACGAAGTGTCGTCGATGTTACCATCCTTGTCGAGGTTGAGAGGTGGTCTTGTCGATGTCGTTCCGCTCCGAGATAGCCGAAACACAAACGGAAAAGGAGAAAACCACAACTCAAATAATCCAAGACACAAAGAGGTAAGACCGTAGGGTTTTGGGTAGGCAATGATGGTGGTGGTGGGTGATATGTAGAGGGTGTAGCGGAAGGGGTAGCTAGGGTTGTTGCGGTGGCGGAAACGGGGCTGCGAAAAACTACAGAATGTAGTTTCGTCAGGGGAGGCCGGATGATCCGAACGTCTGGCCGGATGATCCGGGTGGAAATCCGGATGATCCGGGTGGGTCAATCCGGCCAGGATGAGCTCGGGGAAGTGGTGAAATTCGGTGGAAAAGGAAATTTTCTTGGATTTTTGGGCGGATTTGAGGGTGGGTGAGGTGGGGGAAAGGTGGAACCACTTGTTACACAGCTCAACCACGGATCACAATCAACAAAATCTCATCAAAACACACAAATCACAAAAAAATGTATGGCTATTTTTGTGGTGATTTTGGAAATTGGACGAAAAACAACAAAAACAAGCTAGAAAACAAGGTGTGGGGCTCCAAATTCGTGATCAACCAAGGCTCATGATACCATAGATGATGTAGGGTGGAACCCTACATGGCCGATCTTTCACGAAAAGGAGGGATCCCGAGGAAGAACACGAGGGGCACGAGGAAAAACACAAGAGGGACAAGGAGAAAACACTCAAATCAACAAGTTTAGGTCACACAAATGCTAGATCCGGGTACACAAAGTGCGATACACGATACATGATCAACTACGGACGATACAAGGAGCGGTAGTCATCTCCGTGAGGAGGTCTTGATGTTCTTCTCCGTAAAGGATGTCTTGAATCCGGTGGATCTTCTCTGAGGAGGCCGCAGTATCTAGGGAGAGGAACCACTAAGGTTTTTTTAGATGAGCTAACACAAAGCTAACCCTAGAAAGTATGGGTAGAGAGACATATATAGGCTAGGAGGGGCGAAGGGGTACATGGGCCTCGGCCCAGAGTCATGCACGCAGGCACTGTCCGGATGATCCGGATGTTGGTCCGGATGATCCGGGCTTCGGGGGTCCGGATGATCCGGGGTGGCGTCCGGACGATCCGGACGTGTCGTCTCTGCAGCAGAGGGTCCGGATGTCTGGGTCCTGGTGCAGACGTTCGGGTGTGGCTGGATGATCCGGGCTGGGGTCCGGATGATCCGGCTTCAGTGAGGAGCACTCGGGTGTCCGCGGACACATTACCCGGATCGTCTGGGTGGGGGTCCGGATCGTCCGGGCTTTGTTCGGATCATCCGGGCCTTCGTCCGGATCATCCTGCCAGTCTGAGGCTTGGCCGTTTCCTTCTCCATCTTCCTTCTTCGATTCCTCTTGTTCCTTGGCTTCTCCATGGTTGCTCCCGAGGTACCTGAGTATGCATAGAGTTTCGGATGAGGGTAGCAGCCATATCTCATGTGAATCGAAATGACGTTGCGAGAGGAGTGAAGTCACCTCGGTCTCGAGAGCTCGTGCTCGAGCGCGTGTCATGGGTCCACTTGGCGCTTGGTGAGACGATGGTAGGTCCATGGGGATGACCTTGGGATGCTCCGCATCAAGTATATATAGCCTCCATTCAAAATCAAGTTGTTACACACATTTGACCCAACTCGACCAGACCGAATAAACGAACTCGGTCAGACTGAAGTAGTTTAAAATATGAACGTTAGACATTTTGGTGGGACCGACAGTATCAACTCGATGAGATCGATGTGTTAGGGTTAGGGCAAAACCTCAACTCGGTTTGACCGATTACAAAAACTCGGTGAGATCGATTGTGGTAATATCCTAACATAGTGTTGGTCACGCAAACTCGATGGGACCAATTCGCTCATCTCGGTGAGACCGAAACGTTACAAAGAAGAAACAGAGAGTTTGCATTCCCATCTCGATGAGTCCGAGATCCCTATCTGTGAGACCGAAGTGATTAGGGTTTTTGTGGCAGTGTCTGTGTCAAGTGAACTCGGTGGCGCCGGATATATCAAATCGGTGGGGTCGATTTGACTTTTAGGTTTGGGACATATGTGGAAATGAGAAAGTGGTTGAGGGATTTGGAGCATATCACTAAGCACTTTGAGCAAGTAGACCATTAGGAAACACCTCATCCCCTTTTAATAGTATTGGCTTTTCCTATGGACTCAATGTGATCTTGGATCACTAAAATGAAAATGTAGAGTCTTGAGCTTTTGCCAATCTTTATCCTTAGCTTCTTGAAAGGGTTCCACATCCTCTTGTCCTACCACTCCACTGTTGAACTCATCTGAAATGTACTAGATGGAAATATTAGTCCAACAAGAGATATGTTGTCATTATTTACCAAAATCACCCAGGGAGCACTTGTGCTTTCAATCTCCCCCTTTTTGGTAATTGATGACAATCATACAACAAAGCTTCAGATAACGATATGAAGGGAACAAGTAAAGCATTGGAAAAACATGTAACAAGCGTATGCTCCCCCTACATGTATGCAATCATGTAAATATATAATATAAGAGCATGTGAATGCATAAGCAAGTCTGAGCAAGCAATGAGTTACATTTATCTTGGCTATATGCATCAGAGCAAATGATGTTGAATGTAGAAAATGTACCTCCATGTTTATAAGTCATCCATGCAAACAATATGTATAGTAGCAAAAGATCATCATACACATGGATGTGATTCATATACTTACCTTGTGGTCTTGAGCTGGCTTTGGAGAGGGTGAACTTGAGAAAACAGGGTTAGATAACACAAGATCACCTACTAAACAAAGCACAATGAGTAACCACAAAACTACCTAGATTGGGATGACATGTAGAGAGTGAGTACTTAGTACTCTATATGGATATAGACATGTCTACTTAGTACTCTATATGGATATAGATATGCCCCCAAAGATTTTCTTCCCTTAAGTGTCTTTCTCCCCCTGAATCTTATATTGGATAATGGGAGAAGATAGGGTAAAGGAAAATCAGAGAAAACTAGCCAAATAGAAATACAAAGGAAAATAATCAAAATACATACTAACATGTCTTTCCTCGCTAGAAGACATGTGACTTCTCTCCTCTTTGGATAATAAGCATCCGCGGATAAGCTTTGATGTTTCTCTCCCCTTTGTGTGATAAGATTTGATGTGCTCTTCCCCCCTTTGACATCAGTTTCCAAGAAGGGATCTTCTAGAGCATGAGTCAAATAGGTTTGGTCCTTGGGTCACATTACAAAGGAACATGTAGATTAGGATGCTAGAAGAGGATAAGAATCATTGAGTGTAGCTGGAATAGATATGCAGGATGCAAATGGCAAAATCTTTGCTTAGAAGTGAAATTGGTGAGACCGATTCATTTTCATCGGTGACACCGATTTGGCAGTGTCAAGGATGATGCATATCGGTCAGACGGGTTTGTCCTTATCGGTTGGACCGATGAACAATCTGCAATATAGCATTGTAGTTCGGTCTAGCCAAGAGGCAGCAATCGGTGAGACCGAGTTCAATTCAAAGGAAAGATTTTGTCATATCAGCTCACTTAGGCAAATAAGATTTCATAAAGATTTGCAGGGAATTAATTGTAGGATTTGCAATGAATTTGATGCAGAAAATAGGAGAGAGAAGATAATAAATCTATATGCAGTTTTTTGAAAGGGGAACAAGCATACAAAAGATGAATGCAAGAACATAGACAAACGCTAGAGAACTTCATCTAGAAATGGTCGGTGACAGAGTCACCTATATTCACATCCCGTTGAGCTGCTTTGACCCATGTCTTGGGGTAAAGCTTCTCTAAGATGGAATAACATACCTTGGGTGGTGGTGTTCATCTTGATCATGTAGTTGAACTTGTGTTGGATGCTCAAGGTTGATGTAGTTCATCAAGAGTTGGGAGCACCACTTGTAATTTGAGTTCATCTACCTACATGGGTTAGATTTGCAAGGAAGAGCACTTGTGTATCCAAAATGACAATCATGAAGACTTGATACCAAATGAAATTTGATATATAGAAATTTTCAAAGGATATGTTGAAAGGATTCATGCTTCCTTAACTTCAACCACCATATTGTAGAGACTCGGAGATGTAAATATTGCTTAGGATGTGAGTGAGTTGCAATCTCATAGATTTAGGCTCATCCAAGAACCTAGAAGGGTTATATAGAATGCAAGGGTACAAGTATAGATCCACGACATATGATCATCATCACAAGAGAAATATCAAGGATTAGTCAAAGGGTCATGCCTCGCATACATTCAAAATTGTTACTACTCCAAGTTTGAGGCATCAATAATGTTAGATTCACCTCTCAAACGGCGAAATACTTTCTCATCAAGTGGTTTGGTGAATATATCCGCCAATTGCTTATCGGTACGAACATGTTTAAGATCAGTGTCTCCCTTAGCAACATGATCTCGAATGAAATGATGACGAACTTCAATATGCTTAGTTCGAGATTGTTGCATGGGATTGTGAGCAATCTTAATAGCACATTCATTATCACAAAGCAATGGAACATGTTTCACATAGATTCCATAACCTTTAAGAGTTTGGGTCATCCATAGTAATTGAGCACAACATGAACCGACGGTAATGTATTCCGCTTCGGTGGTGGATAAGGATACCGAGTTTTGTTTCTTAGAGGACCAAGATACAAGAGATCTACCAAGAAATTGACAAGTACCCGAAGTGGACTTTCTATCAACCTTGTCTCTGGCATAGTCCGAATCGGAGTAGCCAACAAGATCAAAAGAAGACCTCTTAGGATACCAAATGCCAAAGTTTGGTGAGTGAATTAAGTATCTCACTATCCTTTTCACAGCCTTAAGATGACATTCCTTGGGGGCCGCTTGATATCGTGCACACATGCACACACTTAGCATAATGTCAGGACGGGAGGCACATAGATGTCATAATGAACGAATCATAGAGCGGTAAACCTTTTGGTCTACCGATTCGCCATCCTTAGTCAAGTCAAGATGTCCACTAGTAGGCATGGGTGTATTCATACCTTTGCATTCTTACATGTTGAACTTCTTAAATAAGTCCATGGTATACTTTGTTTCAGAAACAAAGGTACGCTCCTTAGTTTGCTTGATTTGCAAACCAAGAAAGAACTTGAGTTCACTCATAATAGACATCTCCAAGTTTTTCGACATTAGTCTTCCAATTTTTTAAGTAAAATGAGGGTTAGTCGAGCCAAATATGATATCATCAACATAAACTTGGCACACAAATAATTCACCGTTAAATCTTTTAGTAAAAAGTGTAGAATCAATTTTCCCAATTTCAAAGCCTTTTTCAATAAGGAACTTGGTCAAGCATTTATACCATGCTCTAGGAGCTTGTTTAAGACCATAAAGAGCTTTGTGAAATTTTTAAACATGATTAGGTTTCCTGGGATTAACAAAGCCGGGAGGTTTTGTTTAACATAAACTTCCTCCTCAATTTCACCATTGATAAAAGCACTTTTAATGTCCATTTGATATAAGGTGATATCATGATGATTGGCATAAGCAAGTAAGATGCGTATGGACTCAAGTCTAGCAACTTGGGCATATGTCTCACCGTAATCCATACCTTCGACTTGAGTGTATTCTTGGGCACCGAGACGGGCCTTGTTGCGTACAACTTGTCCATCTTAATCTTGCTTATTGCAAAACACCCATTTGGTACCGATGATGTTGTGGTTGTTGTCGGGTGTAACGCCCCGGACACACCCGCCGGTGGTCGTTACTCCTAGTGAGATCTAGACTGGCCCCACAGATCAATACTAGTCTTTTCTGCGCACTTTGTCCTCACTTGTGTGCACCCGGGAGCAACTTCCCGATCGGTCACCCATCCTGAAATTACTCCAAGCTAAGCACGCTTAACTTTGGAGTTCTATCCGAATGGGCTTCCGAAAAAGAAGGAATTCCTTATTGATATGAGTAGTCTACCATCCCTAATAAGCCAGGCTATCACATACACCCCCACTCAGAGGAACCGACGTCCTCGTCAGGCCACATGAACGTTCCCTCTTGGCACACACGTCCGTGCATCCAGTCTGGTACATTGCCATGACGTGTGCCATGACGGGTCACAAACGTCATGAACAACATGACCACACACATGTCCGCAAACATCCGTGTAACCGCGAGGGTCGGCTCTGATACCAACTTGTAAGCGCCCGAAATGCGGTTGTGCCCCAATCACGAGTGTATCACGTGATCGGGATAGAATCTCATCTTGGGCGTTACATCGGGATTCTCAACCAATGTCCAAATTTGGTTTCTCTCAAAGTTATATAGTTCCTCGTGCATAGCGTTCACCCAATCCGGATCATCAAAAGCATCTTCAACCTTAATTGGTTCAAGGTTAGATATGAAAGAGTAATGTTCATAAAAGTTAGCTAAACTTGATTTAGAGCGAGTGATTCTCCCGGTTTGGATATCATCATATATTTACTCTACGGGATGGTCTCTAGAAATTCTTGCTCGAACTCGTGAGAGCTTTTGCTTGGGTCGGGGTGGAACATCCTCTTCATTTTCTTCTTCTTGTTGTCCTTCTTCATTGTTGTTGGCGTTGTTGTCCTCTTGTGGAGGTGGAGAAGGAGGTCGGCGATGTTCTTCTTGATGCACTTCCTCGTTTCCTTCATCTTGGCGTGTCCCACTTGTGGATGCCTCCAAGTCAAATTGTGGTTCACCTTGACATGAAGTTGAGGCTTCCACTTGAATGGATGAAGTATTCGCCTTCACCTCCGTTGGGAGAATCTTGCCAATATACAAGTCTTGTATTGCTTCCAAAGGGCCTTTGCCTCCTGCATCAATTGGCAATCGCTCTATTTGCGAGCCGTTAGATTCATCAAACTTCACATTTACCGTCTCTTCAACCTTTCCGGTGAAATAGTTGTAGACACGATAAGTGTGAGAGTTTGAGCCGTAACCGAGTAGAAAACCTTCATGAGATTTAGGAGCAAATTTCGAACGATGATGCTTGTCAAGAATGTAACACTTTGAGCCAAATACTCGAAAGTATCCAACTTGGGGTTTGTTACCAGTGAGAAGCTCGTATGCCGCCTTGTCGAGAAGTTTGTGAAGATATAGTCGATTTGTAGCATGATAAGCTGTCTCAACCGCTTCCGCCCAAAAGTGTTTTGGTGTCTTGTACTCATCAAGCATCGTTCTCGCCATTTCGATGAGTGTCCGATTCTTCCTCTCAAAAACTCCATTTTGTTGTGGTGTGTACGTAGCCGAGAACTCATGTGAAATCCCTTCTTCGTCAAGAAAGGTATACATGTTGGCGTTCTTGAACTCCGTTCCGTTGTCGCTCCGAACCTTCTTGATCTTCACTTCAAGGTTTTGGGCCTTCCTAGCAAAGTTCTTGAAGATCTTTTGGACCTGCGATTTATCATCAAGAAAGAACACCCACGTAAATCTTGAAATATCATCAACAATGACCAATCCAAAAGAGTGACCACTGAGACTCTTGTAAGCATTGGGACCAAAAAGATCCATGTGAAGTGGCTCAAGTGGTCTTCTTGTGGTCATGATGTTCTTCACAGGATGACTTCCTCCAACTTGTTTTCCTGCTTGACAAGCACTACAAAGTCTATCCTTGTCAAATATAACATCTTTAACACCAAGGATATGATCACGTTTAATAAGCTTATCAAGATTTCTCATGCCGACATGACCTAACCTTCTATGCCACAACCAACCTGTAGAAGATTTAGCAATAAAACAAGTGCGAGGTTGGGCTTTCTTAGTGAAGTCAACAATGTATAGGTTACCTCTATGAATGCCAGTAAAGACCATATTATGATTATCTCTACGAAAGACTTGGCAATCAACATGAGTGAATAACAGATTTAAACCAAAGTAAGCTAATCCAGACATGGAAAGAAGGTTATAGCCAATAGATTCAACAAGCATGAAATTTTTTATAGAGCTATCGTTGGATATGGTCACCTTACCAAAGCCAACAACTTTACCCTTAGAGTTTTCCCCAAAGGTAACATATTTTCGTGGACCATCATTTCTAGCAAGCTCATCAAACATGTCCTTATCTCTAGTCATATGATCTATGCATCCAATATCAAGAACCCATTCCTTTCCTCCGGCTACGTAACCACGAAGATTACCATAAGACCAAAGTGTCTCATTTTTTCATCAAGGTCAAAGTCACTATCATCATCCTCATCATAATATCCATGTTCAATATCCTTTTGTGATTGATTAACACCTAGAGAGAGTGATTCATTAGTTATGTGATCATGACAATGTTCATATTTATGAATTCTAGTGACTTGCGAGATGATATTGCTAATGATTCCTACATCTCCTTTGGCACGCATAAGGTCACGAAGCTCAAATAAATATTCATAAAATTTGGGATCACTAGTGTTCATTTTGTTTAAAGCAATGGACTTTTGAAGGATCACATCTAGATTATTCAAAGAGTAGTTCGAAAATTGTTCCTCAAGGAATTTCCATATAGTGTAAGCACATTTGAAAGTTGGTAAGCAAACAAGAAAATTTCTAGGCAATCGTCCAGTGATAAGATCAACATTTCTAAGATTGCGAACCATGTCAAGATGTTCATTAGAAATTGGATTAAAAGGGTCAATGGGGGGCACATAAGGGCTAACAATGTACTTGTTTAAATGATATTCATTGAAGATCTCAAGCATGTCATTTCTCCATTCCTTATAAAATTCTCCATCAAGCATAGGCACTCTACATCTAATAATCCCAATTGTAGACTCCTGCATCTTCCTCCAAAGGTGATTAAACCAAAGCAATGGAGACCAAAGCTCTGATACCAATTGAGAGGATCGAAGAAGAGGTGTCTAGAGGGGGGTTATTATACACTCAACAAGAAAAGTAGCAGTTTTTAAGTTCTTTAAGTTGAGGTGGAGTTTTTAGCACAAATTCAAACATTCACAATACATTTCAAGCAAGCATAGCAAGAGTATATGAGCAGCGGAAAGTAAAGCATGCAAGTTACAAGAAAGTAAAGGGATGGCACTGGAGAGTGCAAACGCAATTCGAGACACAAAATGTTTTTCGTGTGGTTCCGATAGGTCATTCTATCGTACATCCACGTTGATAGATACTTAAACCCACACTACAAAAAAATACACTTCCGTGGTGATACGTGTTTGTCACAGTAGGTCACATTTTCTGTCATGCATGTACATCCATGATGATTTTATGACAGAATCAAGATAGTCATACCTATGCTGTCGTAGAAGTGTTCCATGACATTACCAAAATTATCATCACTGAAGTGTTCACTTCCATGACGATAAATCGCACGTCACAGAAGTGCTTTCGTCAAGGGTGACCGACACGTGGCATCCATCGTAACAGAACGCCGTTAAGCTACCTGGTCCGGTTTTGGATCTGATAACCCGTTAATAGCCCCGACCAATCGGGATTTTCACGTGTAAAATTCTGATTGGCTGACGGAAACAGGTGTCAGCTCCGCGTTGGCACCGGCGTCACTCATCCAATGGGCGAGATGCACCTATGATATGTTGACACGTGGGCCGGCCCAAAAGTGGCCCATAAAGTTTAAATGGGCTGGCCCAACTAAAGGCCCGCGAGATATTGCAGACCATAATGGGCCGGCCCAACTAAAGGCCCACAAGATTTTGCGAACCATAATGGGCCGGCCCAGCTAAAGGCCCATAAGATTTTGCGGGTCATAATGGGCCGGCCCAGGTAAAGGCCCACAAGATTTTTGTGGGCCATAATGGCCGGCCCAGGTGAAGGCCCACAAAATTTTTGTGTACCATAATGGGCCGGCCAAGCTAAAGGCCCACGATATTTCGCCGACATTAATGGGCCGGCCCAGCTGCAGGCCCACAAGATTTTGAGGATCCTAGTAGGCCGTCCCATTAACTGGCTGCCATATTTTGGGCCAAATGCCGGCCCATATATGATCCGGTCCATTAATGGCCTGCCACGTTCCGGGCCTAATAATGGCCCATATGAAATCTGGCCCGCTAAAAGCCTACCATGTTCTGGGCCAAATTACGACCCAGATCAGGTCCGGCCCTTTAAGAGGCTTTGGGCTAAATTATGGCCCATATTAGATACCGCCCGTCAACTGGACGCTATGCTTTTGGGCTCACTTGCCAAAGGCCCATTTAGTAATTCGACCTGATATTAGTTTCGGCCTGTTAAGGGCCCGTTTAACATTCCGGCCCTATATTAATATCGGCATGTTAAAAGCCTGTCATATAGTTGGGCCTAATTACGGCCTGGTTTGCATCCGGTATGCTCGCAGCCGATAATCTGATTGGGCCAAACAAGGACCGAGACAATTTTAGCCTGTTATAAGCCCGTGATTTGTTTGGCGCATTCATGGGCCGGGGTCAATTTCGGCCTACTGTCGGCCCGTGAGCTGTTCGGCACGATTCAGGCCCAACCTACTTTTCAGCCTCCTAAAGGCCCATTGAGTTTTCTTGGGAAAATAGGGCCGGCGGTTTACTCGGCCTATTAAAGGCCCCAACCTACTAGTGGGCCAGTTTACATTTAGGACTGTTAACGGACCAAGATGACGGGGCCCATGATGCGGATCATACATGGTGATTTGCATGACGTCCTGATTATGTACCGTAATTTTATGGTTTGGCCGGTTTACTACGAAGACATGATATATATATATATATATATATATATATATATATATATATATATAGTAAAATAATTGCAGCATCGTGAATAAGAAAAAAACCTAGACTTTACAATAAAGAAATTACGGCATATTACATCCACTGGGCATCAAAGTTTGCCACTATGATAATAAAGCACAAGCAGACAGCAGATTACATACACTGGGCATCAAAGATCGCCACCAGTGCAACTAAACATGCCGACAAAATAATATACAAAACCGACAGCACTTCAATAGAGTTCAAGAAAGATTAGCCCTGCTCGGTGGCTGAAGTGCAAGCAGCTGAGCAAGCTGGTGAGACTGCACTTGTTTGACACTTATATCCTCCTCACTCTGAGGATAAACAAGCAGACAGATGACATGTTTTGCACATATAAGTATCAGTGCTGACAATTCATCACATTTCTTACTAACGAACAAAGTGACACAATTAAAAATAGCATTAACACAATATGGTATTGTTCAGGTCAAGACATGGCAGGAAATGACATTGTGAAGGAGTTGGGAGCTTCACGACACCACTGGATTACAGATCAAGAACTCATAAGTATCAATGGTTAGTGTGCTATCAATTTATCCCATTTCAGATTGGCAAAATAAGATAACTTGCTCTGTATAGTTTAATTTATATGGTATGAAGAAGGAACTTGGTTGTACAACTGAAAACTTAAATTGAGAAGGACAAACTTTTGTTTATGAACTCGAGTACATAATAAACTTTAAACATGTAATTTGATGCAAACACCAAAAATAAACAGCTGTTGCAGTCATGCCTAACCAAATATACACAACAAAGTTTGAAGGCTTGAGCAGGACAAACTTACATTATTGGTGAAGGCAGGCTCTAGAAAGCCCTTGTCCATTCTGATGGGGGGGGGAATTGAAGAAGTTCACCACATAATCTTCTTCATAAGCATTGCCTTTATTCTACATTTTGTTAAGAGTAAATAGAGATGTGACAATATAAGAAAAAATGGAGAATATTTAAGATAAGATGAAGAGTGATGGTACATAACCAAGCAGCTATAAATGTATGTACAGCGATACAAGCAAAAGGAACAACCAAGAGCAATGCAGAGCTAAACTTCTTCAGTACCATCGGTGTTATCCAACCTTATGGTAAGAGTAAATATAGATCTTATGTGTAGAAAATGGAGGGCAAAGGAAAATAAGCTGCAGAGTGATGGTACATGAACAACTACGTGTCAATATAAGTACGCTGATAAAGGACAGCAAATACTTACAAGAACAATGCAGAGCTAAAACAATTCATTGGCATTGGATATATTCTACACTAATGTAACCATTCATACAGATCAGATAATTTGGAGCGAACACTTGATAAGCAAGCTATCATGCATAATGTTGTCACATAATGAACCAGGTATGTATGCAAGTACAGTGATACAGGACAAGAGGTACTAGCAAGAGCTAAGCAGCGGGCAGCATATTTGCGATATCATGTCGTTCTTTTCAAACTGGAATTCTTTTTCGAGCAGATTCCCTGCAAAAAAGATCCGTAAGGCACATGCGGAAAATTAGAAGTTCAAATTGTCATGCGATATCATAGACAGTACCTCATCCTCGGAACGAGACCAGTGCATAACAAGGTTTTTCCATTCAATGTCTTCTAAATTTAGCACAGGAGACTTCACCAGAAATTCGTTTATAGACTTGCCATCAAAGTGTGATTTCCTCAGGTAACACCAATACTGCTGCAATGCTTCCTTGAAAAGCGCAAGCAAGCTTTGCTCGTCATGACTATCCAGATTGACCCTCGCCTACTTACAACAATGTAATGTAAATCATTGATGTGGTCAATCAGCAGAAAACAGGAAAATAGCGCCTTCGTCTCCATGCTTGATCCTACTCCAGTGTTCATCCCTCTTGTCCATGCTAGGCCCTTCATTAGTAATTAACACAAATGTATCCAATTTAGGCAACGTCATATTCTCATGAACATTAGAATCGTTACCAAGAAATGAAAGTACCTGTTAATTCAATTGGCGTGCGCGAGCTCTAGTAATTGGTCCAGTATGTATAATAGCATGGGCAGTGGGTGTTACAATAGTATTGATGTCCTCATCACTGACAGTAGGGACCCCATGGTCCATGGCCGCACTCAAGCAACGACCTCCTTATTACGCGAAAAAATATAATTCCTCCCCCTGACATCTGCAACCCACCAGCTATATCTTTGCAAGGAAGGAATTACCTCCTTACTATGCAAAAAAAACGATTCCTCCTTGTCAGTGTCAAAACCGACAGATGTCGGGGTTGGGGTTCCCGAGCTGTGGATCTGGATTGATGGGTAACAAAGGACGATGAACACAGTGTTTACTCAGGTTCGGGCCCTCTCTAGGAGGTAATACCCTACGTCATGCATGATTATGTTGGATGTGTATATGATTTCAGAGTAGATCTACCTCGAGATCAGCATGAGCTAAACCCTAAGGCGATGAAGTGATGAATGTAGCTCTAACCCTAATGACTACAAACCTCAGTTTATATAGACACCTATAGGGTTACGGTTTCCCAGAGATAGATTACAACAAGGAATAAAGAGATCCAGCATATCCTTGACTTGGAGGGCACACCACGACTTCATAGGTCTCCTGCTGCTATACGACTTCATCAGTCCGGCCCATACTTAGTGGGCCGACGCCTCGAGCGCCCCTTAGTCCATGACTCCCTCAGTAGCCCCCGAACTTGCGTCCAACGCTGAAGCTTGTGTCCAGCATCCGTTCTGCTAACTATATTCTTGCAAGGTGATTTATCTTATTCGGTCGAGAGTTGTACCAATCTTGCTGGTCTCTATTTGGAACCCGAATCAAAGCGTGCGGGCCCGCACAATTTCAAGATTCCAAGCTCCGAAGATATCTCAAGACCGAGGTGGGACCCTCAGGATTTTAATGTAGTTCCTCAAGGCAAGGGCCTCCCGCACCTTTTGAGAAGGCGAGTAGCCCAATGCCATATTTTCACGAGCCCGCCTGTCCATCTTCAAGGTAAGACGCCTAGTTATAGATCCATAAGTGCGGGGAACAATTTACATCTACACATCCAGAAGGATCAGCGCCTCAAACAAATCTCCAGCGCCATGGCCGACCTTCCAGGTTCATCCTCACGCCCACACGGCCCTCTCCCAAGTGATTGGTCGATTTGCTCAGTTTCGCACCTCCAATTGTAGCGCCTGCAGACGCAATGCATCCTCCCTCCAGCAGATTTGGTTACTATTCGTGCCGGCCTTATCTCCATCAGTGGTCGCGCTCATGCTGAGAACTCTCCTACTCCAAGCCAAGAGGAGAGAGTATGCCTCGTTCCCTTGCTCCTGAGAGGTTTGGGCTTTCCTATACACCCCTTTCTAAGGGTTTTGTTAGAGTTCTATGGGATCAACCTCCACAACCTCACCCCGGGGTCGATACTGCATATTTCTGGCTTCGTGGCCTTGTGCAAGATATTTCAGATTTGCGAGGCCCACTTTGATTTGTGGAAGAAGTATTTCTACCTTGTCCCTCACCTCTGAGGAGGATCTATATGTTCATCCACCCCCAACCAGCTCGGGTGTGGTGGCCTCCTCTCGGGGTCATGTTCATCCAGCGACAACCGCCTTGGTATTTTTCATGCATTTACTAAAGAATTTGAGCTAAATGACCCCGAAATTGAAAAGCATTACAAATGAACTCTGAAAAGGTTCAAAGTTGGCATGGTATCATCATTTCTTCCACATAGCATGTGATAAAAATATGAGAGGGTTACAACAAAAACTAGATGCACTTCCTGTACAAAATGGACAATCTCTTTCGAAGTATTAGGGTTTCATACGAAAACTCATCTGTTACAAAGGTATTTCATTTTTTTGATCTTATTTGAACTCCAGAATTTGTGCGTGTTCAAAATGCACCATTCAGAGCCACATCATCAATTTTCAACCCCTTCTGACTTCATTTGGTATTTTTCATGCATTTGCTGGGTTTTTTAAGCTAAATGACCTTGAACTTGAAAAGCACTACAAATGAACTCTGAAAAGGTTTAAAGTTGGCATGGTATCATCCTTTCACCCACATAGCACATGCTAAAAAGTTGAGAGGGCTATGGCAAAAAATGGACGCACTTCGTGTACAAAATGGACAATCTCTTTTGAAGTATAAGGGTTTCGGACAAAAACTCATATGTTACAAAGGGATTTCATTTATTTGAACTTATTTGAACTCAAGACATTTTGTGTGTTCAAAATGCACCATTCAAAGCCACATCATCAATTTCAACCCTTTCTGACTTCATTTGGTATTTTTCATGCATTTTTAGATATATTTTTAAGCTAAATGACCCTGAAATTGAAAAGCATTACAAATGAACTCTGAAAAGGTTGAAAGTTGGCATAGTATCATCATTTGACCCACATAGCGTGTGCTAAAAAGATGAGAGGGTTATGGCAAAAGCTGGATGCACTTCGTGTACAAAATTGACAATCTCTTTCGAAGTTCAGGGTTTCATACGAAAACTCATGTGTTACAAAGATATTTCAATTTTTTGAACTTATTTGAACTCCAGACTTTTTGTGTGTTCAAAATGCACCATTCAGAGCCACATCAACAATTTTCAACCATTTCTGAATTCATTTGGTATTTTTCATGCATTTACTAAGTTTTTATTAAGCTAAATGACCCTGAAATTGAAAAGCACTACAAATAAACTTTGAAATGGTTGAAAGTTGGCATGGTATCATCATTTCACCCACATAGCATATGCTAAAGAGTTGAGAGGGTTACGGCAAAAACTTGATGCACTTCGTGTACAAAATGGACAATCTCTTTCGGAGTATCAGGGTTTCGGACGAAAACTCATTTGTTACAAAGGGATTTCATTAGTTGAACTTATTTGAACTGCATACTTTTTGCGTGTTCAAAATGCATCATTCGAAGCCACATCATCAATTTTCAACCCTTTCTGACTTCATTTGGTACTTTCATGCATTTATTGATTTTTTAAAGCTAAATGACCCTGAAATTGAAAAGCATTACAAATGAACTCTGAAAAGGTTGAAAGTTGGCATGGTATCATCATTTGACCCACATAGCGTGTGCTAAAAAGATGAGAGGGTTGCGGCAAAAACTGGATGCACTTCGTGTACAAAATGGACAATCTCTTTCGAAGTTCAGGGTTTCGTACGAAAACTCATCTGTTACAAAGACATTACATTTTTTTGAACTTATTTGAACTCCAGACTTTTTGTGTGTTCAAAATGCACCATTCAAAGCCAAATCATCAATTTTCAACCATTTCTGACTTCATTTGACCTTATAAAGACATTTAAGTGCTTCTCTAGTCATTTAATGATCGTAATTCAAATTTGAACTACATCTACATGCAACGGCTAACCATAACGGTTTGAAAAATCATATTTTTGTGTACTTGTGTGCGAGTTAAAAAATCTCCAGACCATGTAAATACTTGGTGTGCAAAAAACAAAATGTAAAGATCTGGCAAGACAACCGGCCCCCACACGATTGGCATTCTATTTCGCACCTCGAGGTTTGGAAGGTGAATGGTGGGGGTTATTAATCAGACACGGTTCTGTATTGAAAATCATCAGCTATTATGTTCACAAACGGATTCTAATGCGGTAATCGTGTGTAATTCAAACTACAGTTCTCGTAAATTCCGGCGACAGGCGTGTGTATTGTTCCCTTCGATCTAGATTCTGCTCCCAATAAATACTACCTTGATCACGTCATCCCGCGTGCATTCTCATCTACATCCCCCCTCGCTCGCCCCCCTCTCTCTCTCAAAGCTCTGCCATGGTGCCGCCGATCTGCCCACGCGCCGACAAGGAGTCGCCGCCCCCCGAGGACGCTCATTCAATGAGCAGCGACTAGGAGGACCCCTACGCGCCACCAGACGAGATTGCGCCGGACCCCCCAACTTTGGATTGGTTTTGGGGCCAATAAACTCTTTTTCTGTGGAAGTCATTGTCGCCGGCTGAGAAATCCAGGCAAGTCGCGTTCAAGAAGGAGATGGCGGAGGAGAAAGCCAAGTACCAAGCGGCTTGTGAAGCCCGATATGCCGCCTGGAAAAAGGAGAAGGTGGAGCTTTGGGGGCGGGCGCGTCATCGTGTGGAGGAGGTGTACAAGGACAGGTACTTCGCGAGGAAGGCCAAAGGCGCTAGGTGCCTCATCACTGCATGGAGGTGGGCCGATAAGCTCCAGCGTGCCACCGATGAGGAGCTCCGGTGGGTGCCCAACGAAATGGCAAGATCGTCCACGCTCGTCCGCCAGCAAGAGGCAGATCGGTATGTCAAGCGCTGCGAGGTGGAGGAGAAGGAGTACTTCCTCCGCGCTGGGATGACACCGCGCATCAAGAGTGATTATTAGTTTTAGAATTGTTCATTTTCAATTTTATGCATTGTACCTAGTAGTTAAGTATCAACATGTATATGTGATGATATTATATATATTCTGTGATGAACTAATGAACAATTATGAATTCCATTTTCTATCTGTTTTTGTATACTAATTTGAATCTAGCTGTTATCATCCACATATACAGAATGGAAAGCGTATATACACACATTGAAACAGAACATATAAGAACGAAAACATACTACACACACTGAAACAGAGAAATTAACAGAGCAATACTATGATTGATGTTAATACATAGTTATCCACGTCTAAACGACTCAACAAAATAAAATGCGTACATGAAACCATGACCAGCAGCCCTTGCCTACGGTAGCTCTTGGCTCTGCCTGAACTCATGCAGGAATTCGTCCAAGCGGTCGACACGCTCGCGATACATCTAGAGCGTGATCTTGAGCTACAACTTGGCTATTTCATCGGAGATCACCAGCTCGAGGATGCGATGGCTATGTTCCTCTACTGCGTCCAGGTGGACACCTGGGCCAAGGAGGTGGTCGAGCATACGGACCAGCATGTTGGGATCCAGCGGGCCGGGAACAAGGAGAACGGTGCCACCCATGCGAACGGCGTGGCAGGCATCCGGTGCAAGTATGGAACGACCTGCCTCTCATGCAAGTATGGCGCTGAGGGCCTCTTCGCACTCCTGGCGCGGAATGGGGCTACTGACGGGACGTGTACCCAGGTGCGACGCCATGTCGATAGCAGGCAAGCGCCGATGGATCCGCTCTTGCTGTGCGGCGCACCGCTCTCGCTCTGCGGCGCTACAATGGTCTGGCCGTGCGGTGAGCCGCAGCCTATCGGCGCGGACGCGCCTAGCTTGCTATGCGGCGCGCCATCGATCATGTTGTGTGGTGAGCTACAGCCTGTCGGTGCTGACATGCCTATCTTGATCAGCGGTGCTCAAGCGCCATGCGCCAAAGGTATGCTCAACCCTGGCGGTGACGCACATCACGACATCGTCCATCGTGTTGCTGGGGAGCACCTTGGCCTCGACGGGCCGTGGCGCCTGCTCGTTTTCCTCGTCGACGAGGTTGATGGCAGAGGCGGCGCTTTGGTGGGTTGGCATGCTTGGAAAAGGTGGATGTGCTACAGGTTGCGCTTGTCGCCTCAGTGCATTGCCCGCCGCCTAGGTTTATGCACAATATCGCTGGGTGGCGGGAAACATGTGAGGAAATGGTGGCGTGTTCAGAAAACACCATCAATTATTGGAAACTTAACATAGAAGGAGCATCGAGCTAGCACAAGAAGTAGATGATGATCAGATGGACAGGGACCACACTATGGAACCCATCGGTGATATATTCATCAACCACAAACGGTTGAATACTGGCAAGCATTTGCCCACAACACACATGGCTTATTCCATCACAAATAGGTCGGATGGATCAACTGTATGCCATGTATCGCACATTGTCAAAAGTAATGCGGTAGACCTTCTTTAACATGTGTTAAAAAAACAAAAACAAAAACAAAACAAGGACCTTGAGGTTAATTCCACCCCACAACACACATGACTTATTCCATCACAAACAAGTCGGATGGATCTACTGTATGCCACGTCGCACATTGTCAAAAAGTAATGCGGTAGACCTTCTTTAACATGTGTTAAAAAACAAAAACAAAATTCAAAACCCACTGATGGGATGTATCATGAAGGTCCTTAATGAACATTTATGATCTAACGACCTTCATGATCCGTCCCATCAGTGGGTTTTGAAATTTTGACAAGTTCCCATCTGGTCACCCATCTCATGGCTGCTCCAGCCTGAGCACAGTTAACTTGAGAGTTCTCTTAGATGAACTATTGGTGGAAAAACTAGTCCTTGCTGATATAGGATGCCCTCTTCGCATCCTTATGGCGTACCCGGATGACCGCCCGTCGCCCAATGGCCAATAGATGTTGTGTAGACAGAGCATATCACATACGTCTTATTAGCAACAATCGTCTATGTTATTATCTGTCTTCGCACACATTTCTGAGTACATACCTATTTGTCGGGTATCACACACATCTTGTTATATTGAACCATTTTTGTTCTCTTATCTCAATGCAAATAGTTCATCCGAGTGAACCGCATGCCGTATATCGCACAGACCTTGATCTGGCTGACCGTTTCTTTTGTGTTGCCTAATCACAAACAGTTCATCCGAGCGAAGTGTATGATGTATATCACACAAACCTTCATCTGGCTGCCCATTTCTTTTGTTCCTCCTCATTGCAATAAGTTAATTGAACTGAACCGTATGCCCTGCATCGCACACGCAATTAAAATCTGAACCATGTTTTATGCATCCGTCATCGCAAATGTTTTGCACGTTTTTTGATGGGGCTTTTACACCACTGTTTGCGATTAGTGCATCGCACACAGTTTCGTCAAAGGGTCTCTGATCGTAGTGTCGCGTTAGCAGCATCCTGTAGTAGTGAATGTGTTGGTGATGTTTATAATACCCGATATGCACAGCTTCTTTGTGGCACCTGCCTCGGAAATCGAAAAGTCACCACACGGAGCGAGATCGTTCATGTTGTATGTGTAGTATGTGCTGCCCCGACCCCCTCCTCCCCTCTTTGAGGCATACTATATACTCCTACCTCAACACAACCCAAAAAGAAACCTTCTTGTTGGGTGAAAGTGAAGGAGGACAACCTCACGGGCCCACGAATGGAAGCAACGCACGCGAGTCACTGTCCTATATGACGCATAGTATATGTTGCCCTCGGCCACCCTCTTCAACGCGTACTATATATATACTCCTATCGTACATAACAAAAACAAAAAATGACCATCCTTGTTGGTCAAATTAACCTCTATCACTACATGTCATAGTGTTGAACGGCGACCTCGCGGGCCCACAGAGAGTGTCACACTCGAGTGAGTGTCCTAGGACCACCACGTGCACGTGGCCCAAAGATGCATGTCAAACTTTTTCTGTAGCGAACATGCGAACAAAGGAGTTTATTGTTAATTTTTTTTAAAGATAGCATTTGTCAGTTTTTTATATATTGATTGAATTCCCAGGGATTTAATGTGCAAAAATCC
The DNA here is from genome assembly GCA_902687465.1 of Secale cereale. Classification (NCBI taxonomy): domain Eukaryota; kingdom Viridiplantae; phylum Streptophyta; class Magnoliopsida; order Poales; family Poaceae; genus Secale; species Secale cereale. The sequence goes on from LR738710.1 coordinate 366,421,998, forward strand.
AAATTGATCTACATGAGACCCTTGATAGTGCACGAAAATGGATTGCAAAATAGTGTCCCTGGGTGCGTGTTTAGTCCCCATGCAAGAAATGTATTACATCGAGAATCTTGATTTTGAAATCCGGTAAATCCGAAACTAAGTTGAAATTCATGAAAATTATCGTGGTGTCATATGGACACCAATAGACTATGATACTTTTTTTCAAATTTAAGAAAAATTTTGATATAATCTTCTTACAGACAGGAAATTATCAATAATTATAAACCAATATTGCAAACGGACTCTTTATATGTACCGTGTGCATTAGACCAACAATGTACATGCCGTGCTTCAGTTAAGAAATAAAGCGGCATAATTAATCCTCGAAAAGGAAAAATCTATAATACGTGTCGTGCACGCGTCCCGTGTGCCGTACAAGCACGTGTGAGTTGACGAGACGCATGCCATCAGTCCGCCGTGCAGGCAAACAAGGAGGTCGAGGCTTGCATGCGTTCGCTACACACTCACCATGGGGCGTGCTAGTAGCTATGTGAAATGATGGTAGGCATGCCAGCAGTCCACTGCGCAGGCTCACCGAGAGGCGAGCCAGACCTTTAACTGCCTCCCACCTTGCTCCCACTGCTCCATATTAATGGCACGCCCGATCCGCTGGTCATAATAGGTGGCCACACACCCCATCCACAGTTGTCACCGCTTCATGGAGTATATTAGGATTTTGCCAAAGCACACCATCGGTGGGAGTGGCGACACTGGGGCCGGTGAAGCACCCGCGCAACGCATGAAGCTTGGCGCAATGGTTGTTATCGCCGCCGCCGAGGTCTCGGGAAGGCAGCAGCGCGACATTGACTTTGTCGTCGTCGTGGTGCCTCCCCAGTGGGAGGCGGAGGTCTGCAGCTACTCCGCCAACAAGCAACTGTGCTAAATATATGGAGATATTCAGGGTTCGTTTTGCCTTTTTGTCCATTCATTTTCCTAGGCATTTTTAACAAATCGCCACCATGTTATTATCACAAACGGTTGTATTATTCCAACCATGGGCGTTCAACTAACCATTTACTACTGTGGGCAGCTGTTTGATTAGATGGGACGACTGCGAGCAGCCTGCCATGCACGCTCACCATACCGGAAAGCGAGCCGCGAGCGCTGCAATTTATTCCTAGTTTTGTACTTTTGTTTCGGTCACCTCGGGAAGGTATGTAGAACAGTCCTCATTCTCATCTACAAGCACCACCGCCAAGGATAGCCACCTGCTGTGAGATGGAGGACGAGACGGCCAACAAGCAGGGGCAAGGTCCAGCTAGAATCGCAAGAGTGTCCAGCTGCCGTGGGAAAACACGACCACCTATGGGGCCATCGGCCCCTTGTGCTTCGGCAGGGGGGATGAACACATTCCACAAAGAGCAGATTGGCACAAGGCAGCACGGTAGCGATCACAGGACAATTTTACCCAGGTTCGGGACGCCGCGAGGCGTAATACCCTACTCTTTCTTTGGTCGATTGATGGGGGGGCATGATGGAGACATGGTGCACTATCCCAGCAAGGTTGCCTTAGGACGAGAGCAACTATGTGTGTATGAGTGTACAGTGGTCCGAATTCTCTATAAGGTTGCTACGACCCTCCTTTTATAGATCATGGGGTCACTACAATAGCAAATCAGTCATTGCGTACTGATTAGATAACAAACAGTGCTATCATACCTAACTCTACAGACAGGACAAGGCGCATTAAATGCACCACTTAGTGCACATCGTGGCATAGCCCGGCAAGCCTTGTCGGGCCCTTCTGCCACCTTCTCGGCTGCCTGCATGACACGTCGTTGGATGGGTGTCATTTGGAGGTTATTTCCTTCGGAAATGGCTGCCACGTGCCAGATAATGGCCACTTAGTCACTTGGGGGCCTGCTACTTCTCGAGCTTGCATTGTATTCCCTCAAAGAGGAAAGGGTGATGCAACACAGTAGCGTAAGTATTTCCCTTAGTTTTTTAGAACCAAGGTATCAATCCAGTAGGAGACCACGCGTGAGTCCCTCGCACCTGCACAAACAAATAAGAACTTCACAGCCAACGTGATAAGGGGTTGTCAATCCCTTAACGGTCCCTTACGAAAGTGAGATCTGATATATAGGATAGTATAATATTTTTGGTATTTTTGGTATAAGAACAAAAATTAAATAAAGCAAATAAGCAACAGCAAAATCAATTGAAGTAAAGTAATATGATAAAGATAGACCCGGGGGCCATAGGTTTCACTAGTGGCTTCTCTCTCGATAGCAGAATTCTACGGTGGGTGAACAAATTACTGTCGAGCAATTGATAAAAAAGTACATAGTTATGAGAATATCTAGGCATGATCATCACCTATAGGCATCACGTCCGTGATAAGTAGACCAAAACGATTCTGCATCTACTACTATTACTCCACACATCGACCGCTATCCAACATGCATCTAGAGTATTAAGTTCATAAGAAAAGCGTAATGCTTTAAGCAAGATGACATGATGTAGAGGGATAAACTCAAGCAATATGATATAAACCCCATCTTTTTATCCTCGATGGCAACAATACAATATGTGCCTTGCTGCCCCTACTGTCACTGGGAAAGGACACCGCAAGATTGAACCCAAAGCCAAGCACTTCTTCCATTGCAAGAACTATAGATCTAGTAAGCCAAACCAAACCAATAATTCGAAGAGACTTGCAAGGATATTATAATCATACATAAAAGATTTCAAAAAAGAATCAAATATTGTTCATAGATAATCTTGATCATAAACCCACAATTCATCGGATCTCGACAAACACACCGCAAAAAACATTACATCGAATAGATCTCATCAAAGATCGAGTAGAACTTTGTATTGAGATCCAAAAAGAGAGAAGAAGCCATCTAGCTAATAACTATGGACCCGAAGGTCTGTGGTAAACTACTCACAACTCATTGGTGAGGCTATGGCGTTGATGTAGAAGCACTCCATGGTAGACCCCCCCCCCCTCCGGCGGAGCTCCGGAATAGGCCCCAAGATGGGATCTCACGGGAACAGACGGTTGATGCGGTGGAATTAGGGTTTTCTCTGTTGCCTCGATGTTTTCAGGGTACAAGATATATATAGGAGGAAGGAGGGCATCGGGGGAGCCAAAGGGGGCCCACATGGGTGGGGGGCGCGCCCAAGGGGAGGGGGGCGCCCTGGACCCTCATGGCCACCTCCTTCGTTACCTCACGTGCACTCCAAGTCTTCTGGGTAGATACGGTTCCAAAAATAACTCTCCCGAAGGTTTCATTCCGTTTGGACTCCGTTTGATATTCCTTTTCTACGAAACCCTGAAATAGGCAAAGAAAACAGCAATCTGCACTGGGCCTTGGGTTAGTAGGTTAGTCCCAAAAATTATAAAAGTGTATAATAAAGCCCATTAATCATCCAAAACAGAATATATAATAGCATGGAACAATCAAAAATTATACATACGTTGGAGACGTATCAAGCATCCACAAGCTTAATTCCTGCTCGTCTTCGAGTAGGTAAATGATAAAAACATATTTTTTGATGTGGATTCTTACTAACATAATTCTCAATGTAATTTCTTTATTGTGGCATGAATGTTCAGATCCGAAAGATTCAAGACAAAAGTCTGTATTGACATAAGAAATAATAATACTTCAAGCATACTAACAAAGCAATCATGTCTTCTCAAAATAACATGGCCAAAGAAAGTTATCCCTACAAAATCATATAGTCTAGCTATCCTCCTTCTTCATCACACAAAATATGCATATCATGCACAACACCGGTTTCAGCCAAGCAATTGTTTTTATACTCAATTTTTTTCAAACCTTTCAACTTTCACGAGATACATGAGCGTGAGTCATGGATATAGCACTATAGGTGGAATAGAGTGGTGGTCGTGGAGAAGACAAAAAGGAGAAAGATAGTCTCACATCAACTAGGCGTATCAATGGGCTATGGAGATGCCCATCAATAGATATCAATGTGAGTGAGTTGGGATTGCCATGCAACGAATGCACTAGAGCTATAAGTGTAAGAAAGCTCATCAAATGAAACTAAGTGGGTGTGCATCTAACTTGGTTGCTCATGAAGACCTAGGGCATTTGAGGAAGCCCATCATTGAAATATACAAGCCAAGTTCTATAATGAAAATACTCACTAGTATATGAAAGTGACAAAACGAGAGACTCTCTATCATGAAGATCATGGTGCTACTTTGAAGCACAAGTGTGGAAAAGGATAGTAGCATTGACCTTTCTCTCTCTTTTTTTGGAGGGGCTTTCTCTTTTTTTAGCCCCTCCCTCTATTTTTTTGGGCCAGCTGTTTTTTTATTTGGCCTTTCCTCACATGGAACAATGCTCTAAAAATGAAGATCATCACACTTTTATTGACTTACAACTCAAAGATTACAACTCGAAGCTAGAACAAAATATGACTCTAAGTGAATGCCTCCGGCGGTGTATCGGGATGTGCAATGAATCAAGAGTGACATGTATGAAAAATTATGCATGGTGGCCTAGCCACGAATACGATGTCAACTACATGATCATGCATGGCAATATGACAATATGAAGCCTGTTATATGAACGGAACGATGGAAAGTTGCATGGCAATATATCTCGGGATGGCTATGGAAATGCCATGATAGGTAGGTATGGTGGCTGTTTTGAGGAAGGTATATGATGGGTGTATGGTACCGGCAAAAGTTGCGCAGTACAAGAGATGCTAGCAATGATGGAAGGGTGAAAGTGCGTCCATGGACTCAACATTAGTCATAAAGAACTCATTTACTTATTGCAAAATATTACGAGTCATCAAAGCAAAGTAATCAATGCATGCTCCTAGGGGAAGGGTTGGTAGGAGTTAACCATCGCGCGATCCCGACCTCCACACAAAGAATGACACTCAATAAATACCTCATGCTCTAACTTCGTCACATAGCGGTTCACCATATGTGCATGCTACGGGAATCACAAACTTTAACACAAGTATTTCTTAAATTCATAATTACTCCACTAACATGGCTCTAATATCAGCATCCTCCTGTCTCAAAACAATCATTCAGTATCAAACTTCTCATCATATTCAATGCACTTTATATGAAAGTTTTTACTACATTCATCTTGGATGCCTATCATATTAGGACTAGTTTTATAACCAAAGCACATTACCATGCTGTTCTAAATCTCAAAAAGATGAAGCATGAGAGATCATCAATTTCTACAAAATAAAACCACCACCGTGCTCTAAAAGATATAAGTGAAGTACTAGAGCAAAACTATCTAGCTCAAAAGATATAAGTGAAGCACATAGAGTATTCTAATAAATTCTAAACCATATTTATCTCTCTCAAAAGGTGTGTCCAACAAGGATGATTGTGGCAAACTAAAAAGCAAAGTCTCAAATCATACATGACACTCCAAGCAAAACGCATATCATGTGATGAATAAAAATATAGTCTCGAGTATAGTTACCGATAGATGAAGACGAAAGAGGGGATGCCTTCCCGGGGCATCCCCAAGCTTAGGCTTTTGGTTGTGCTTGAATTTTACCTTGGGGTGCATTGGGCATCCCCAAGATTAGGCTCTTGCCACTCTTTGTTCCATAGACCATCAAATCCATACTCAAAACTTAAAAACTTCACAACACAAAACTTAGCCAAAAATCTCGTGAGCTCCGTTATTATAAGAAAACAAACCAGCACTCAAGGGTACTGTAATGAACTCATTCTTTGTTTATATTGATATTAAACCTACTGTATTCCAACTTCTCTATGATTCATATTCCCCAATACTACTCACTAGGTAGGAAATGCGGCTTGCCGCACCCCGTGGCAGCGCTGCCACGTACAGTTATATCCAATATGAAAATACAATCACTGTTGCATTGCTAATTTAAATACAATCATTGTTGATTTGCAAATTTAAAAAAAAAAAACATGATGTTGGTTCGGTACAATGCCATACACCAAATCATTATCTATGAATTGACCCAAGAAGGCAGGAAGTGCGGTCTGCCATAGCCCACTTACTCTCGCCTTAGCTAACCCGGTAATGAACAATATATTGCTTTGAGAAAGAAAATTTAGAGCTGGCGGAAAGATAAAAGAATGTTCCAACATCTTGTATTACTCGATGGTATAAGGTAGAAGTAGACATTTATTGGTCCAGTACATACAATGAAGTTTCATTACATGACATTTGTGTATATTAGGAAACACAATAGAAAATACCAAAAGCATCATGACAACATTACAAAATCAGGCCATAGCGGTAGTACAACATAGGATTCATGGACCTGATCCAGTCCTAACTATCCAATACACCATATATATTTCACATCTATAAATCATGATAAGGTCCAAATAGTGATTGTTAGTTATCATCTGAAAAAAGCACAAAACAGAAAAGCTTAATCCAGAAAACCAAAATACAATCATATACATGAGAAGGCACCTATGTTAATACAGCTCATCATAGAGAAATGCCAAAAAGTCAAAAAAAGTTTAACTGGAAAATTATTCAATCCTCATTTGACATTATGGCATTCAAGAATCCATTATGGCAAGTTTTAGTATCCTGGTTGGTTTAATTAGTGCGCCAATAATTAATTATACATGCAAGATAGAAAGTAAAAATCGACTAAAATCTGAATAGAAGGGTCAATGATTGCAGCATGGGGTACACTTCTGCGAAAAAACTATACTTCCACACTTTCAATGGAAAAATATGTAGAATAGCTTTAGCACCAATCGGTCTAGCAGTTGGAAGGCACAAATAAATTGATTAACTTAGGAAAGAGAAGTTGCTATGTTTTGTATTTAATTAAGAAGAATTGTTTGATAGCTAGAGATTCTAAGTCATGCTTGTAAACTATTTTCATATTTAAAAGACATAGCAACAGAGCAAGAACATAAATCTATGTGGGGGAATGAGCTTACTGGGCTAGAGGTTGCACTTGTGCAAAAAGTCCACATGCTACAGTCACAACATGGCCACTGTAAGATCAAGAGCTTCATCTTGTGAAAAGTGTAAAGAACTGTAAGATCAAGAGCTTCATCTTGTGAAAAGTGTAAAGAACTTTAAGAGTGTTTGTGTAGTGCTAATTTACTGTAAAAGTGTTAGTGTTCAGTTCACAGTGTAAATTATAATGTCAAATTCAGTTGACAGTAACTGAAGTTCATTAGTCCTAAATTATCTTGTAACTGAATTATCTTTACCAAAGACTGAACATAAAATTCCCTTCTAAAGATCGTTGTTTCAGTTAGGGGAAACCACTGTATTACTCACCTGTATCTCTCAGCTGCTTGGGTCAGTATGAAGAAGGCGTATCTCGTTTTTCCATCCTCTAGCAAAGTTGGGGAGCTGCCTACCTCCACCACGTCGCGCATCAGCGGCGATTCCTGAGGGCACAGGTCTGAAAATGCATTGCAGAGTTCACCGTCAGACTCAAATTCAGGTTCAGTATGACAAGGAATGCGACTCCAAGAGAAATGTGATTCAGGTTCAGTAGGACAAAGAACACGTAGCCAATAGAAATGCGATTCAGGTTCTGTATGAAGAAGAACACAATACGAGGAGAAATGTGATTCAGGTTCAATATGACAAAGAGCAGACGCCAAGAGAAAAATGTGATTCGAGCTCGGGGCGCTGCACATGCTCGTAAAGCTCGACATTTACTGGAACCAGCTAGACAGCGCCATCCGGAAGGAGCTCGGGAGCCTGCACATCGATGTGGAGATCGACCTGTCAGAGAACAAGCTGGCATGAGCCATCCCCAATGAGGTCGGCTAGATACGGACGCTCTGGCTGCTCCATAAAGAGAATAGACATGTCCATCAAACAACTTGACCAGCGCAATTCTGATGGAGTTTCAGAAGCTTCCCTACTTGGAATGCCTGTAGTTGTTTGACAAATATACTTCAATATACCTATATGTCGGTGGAAAATGCCTTCATTTATGACCAACGGTTTGTGAACAGTACAAAATGTGCCAAAACAGCTACATAGAAGTAAGAGATGCGCAGAGCAAAGTTGAAGATAATAATTAGAGAGGAGGTGAAATGGACTATTCTGCTGTCGGTTCAGGATTCCAACAACACAAAATATATATTCATATAGAAGACTAATGAAAAGACACATTTTACTGGACACAGCTGTCCACATTACACAGGCTGTATGTATGAAGAAAATCATGTATGTAGATCACCATGAGGGGCATCCCTGATTGACCTTTTTATTGCTAAAGCTTCGGCCAAAAATGGGAAACCAAGCTCCACAAATGGTAGCTTTCAGAATCATAAAGCTCGCTGACTTGAACAATAAGAATAGAGCAAGAGGTGAGGCATACAAAAATATTTTGACAGTAACCCATCTTTACCTGCACTAAATCAGCGAATCATAATCTTATAATTGCACCAGCCAATCACTAAGGTTAACAAACCAAAGAGAAACACTGACTCGTGAATAATACTAAACTTGAGAGGACAAAACATTTCAAAATGATGTCTGTAACAAATACGATTGATGATGCTTCGTTAAACGGAAGTGTGGGCAAAAAAGCTAAGATATGAATAACTTATTCAAGTATTTTAAGATGAGGCATTATTGTATACTCGATTATGTAAATGCTATGTAAAGTGGCACTGCTAGCTTTGAGTAAACTAAGAGTGTTACATCTATTAGAAAATTAGTATGGGTCTTGCAAGGTTAGCAGAATACAAAGCGCCAAGTGCAAGCTTTTGTCCACCAATGATAATAAAAAATAAACTGTAAAACTAAATCACATCTCAAGGAAAGAGATGAAGAGTTCACTTACTTAACCTCTAAGACTTTCTTTATTAAATAATACTAAAAGAAAAAAAAAGAGTACATACAATGCTTGCTGAAATAGAAAAAAAATCAGACATATACAATATAAAGCTTCTTGAAGGCAACTTGAAGAGTGATTTATATTAAAAAATGAACTGAAACACTAAAGTTCTTACATCAGGAAGATAAATAGGGGCAATGCAAATGACTTGCAAATAAAGGTAGAAGGATCTGGCTAGTGGGTATGTTATTTGCAATGGATGCAGCTCAGTGAGTTGTTTTGTACTATAAAAATAAAAATGCAAGAACCTGAACCGACCAATTACCAGAATCTACACAATTTCCTAACACCAGTTTGTAGCCGTACCTAGCTTTGTTACTTCCTTATTTTGCAGATATTGGCCTATATTTTCCATGTAAGACATAATAGCAAAGTAAGGAGTAAAGAGAAAAGAGAAAGTAGCCAGCTGAAGAATTCTGAAAAGTACTACAGCCATAACTTTGGATGACAGATATTGAACATTTCTTTCGATGCTTCTATATTCTGAATGTTGATTTCCATACATCCTATCTAATTATGATAGATCAAAGTACTTATGTGCAAAGAGTATTTCATCTAAACCATCAACGCATTTGGGAAGAGCAAACATACCTGAGAAAACATCACATATATATACATCGCTGGAGTATCTTGCCGCTTACCATATTATATAGTTACAAAAATAGATGAAGATATATCCACGGCGGATTAACAGTTTGTGCAAAATAATGGGCCGCCTAACACCAACACGAAGCTCACCGCTCTCTACTCTGCACGGAGCAGAACATAATTAGTAACGAACTGGGAATTGGTATGCTTGGGAGAAAGGAAAGATCAACGGACTTGAGGAAAATAAAGGCGTCCACAGCGACAATCCTTCAGCGGAGCATGTGGCGGTTAGCGCCGTAGGCAACCTCGCCGCGCTGGGCGGCCGCGCAGACGGCCACCGGCACCACCTGCTGCCGCGGCCTAGGCCGGCGCTCGAGACGATCCGGTCGTTCACGGCGCGCGACGGGGCCTGGGACGAGGAGGAGGACGACGACGATGCTGAGCTTTGGGGCGTTCGGCTTCGGCGGCGGCAGCACGTACATGCACGAGCACCCGATGTTCCTGGCCAGGGGCTTCGGGATAGACCGGCTGGGCTCGGGCCTGCTAAGCGCCGACTGCGGTGGCGGCGGCATCGACGGCGCCGCCGGGGGAGGCTACCTGGTGGCCTCCAGCGGCGGGGGAGGGGACCGCTCCGGCATCGAGATGTGGCCCGCGCGGGGAGAGGAGGCGCGCGGGAGGGGAGAGGGGGAGGCGGCGAGGCGAGAGGAGATGGGCGCGGGGGAGGCACAAGTGGGGAAGGCGCGATACGGCTAGGTCATCCCACTGCAGCGGACCTTTTTTATACCCCCCAACCCGAAATGACCAAAATACCGCGGTGGGGGCATACCTGGCCAGATGGGCCGGCCCGGCCCGGCCCGGCCCGGCCCGCCCTGAGTTAAACGGGCTAGGCACGGCACGGCCCGACCAGGCACGCTTAATACACGGGCCGTGCCGGGCCGGCACGCGTGCTGACCTTCAAGGCCCAGGCACGGCACTACTATTAAACGGGCCAGCCCATCAGCACGTTTAGCCATCAGCCCACCTAATTTTTAGCCTATTTCCTCTATAAAAAATTAAAAATTAATAAAAATAAATTAATAAACCTAAATGGGCCGTGCCGGGCCGGCACGCGTGCCCAGCCTCTAGGACCAGGCACGGCCCTAGGCGGGCCACGTGCCGCGCACGGCCCGATTAATCACGTGCCGGGCCGGCCCACCATGGACCAGGCACGCGTGCTAACGGACCGGCCCGCCAGGCACAGCCCATTTGACCAGGTATGGGTGGGGGCATGGATATCACATTATGTTGCCATTGTAATTTTATCCGATGGCCGAGGTTGATCGGGTAAATATCCAACGACCCACAGCGATTTGGATCGCGATCCGATGGTCTGTGTCGCGATGAGATTCCGATCCGACGGTTCAGAATCCAAACACCCGGGGAGGCTTCGTTTTGTTCCGGTCTCTAACAATGAGATAGATGCATCAAAATAAGCAAACAACACACGAAAAACAGAATCTGTCAAAAACAGAACAGTCTGTAGTAATCTGTAACTTTCGAATACTTATGTAACTCCAAAAAAGTTGAAATAAATTGGTAAACATGAGGAATTTGTCTATCAATCATCTACAAACAGAATCAACTAAATAGCACTCTCCAGTAAAAATTCACAGCCAAACTCGTGAGTGCTAAAGTTTCTGTTTTTTACAGCATGATCATATAAACTTCACACAAGTCTTCCCAAAGGTTCTACTTGACATAAACACTAATTAAAACACAAAACCACATCTAAACAGAAGCTAGATGCAATATTTATTCCTAAACAGAAGCAAAAACAAAGAAAAAAATTGGGTTGCCTCCCAAGAAGCGATATCGTTTAACGCCCCTAGATAGGCACGATAATTAAATGATGCTCATATGAAAGATAAGAATTGAAGCACAAAGAGAGCATCATATAGCATGTGAAAATCACATCTAAGTCTAATATACTTCCTATGCATAAGCATTTTATAGGAAAACAAATTAGCAAGACAAGCAAGATCTAACATATGCAAGGAAGAAGAAAGAAACAATAGCAATCTTAACATAACGAGAAGTAATTTAGTAACATGAAAATTTCTACAACCATATTTTCCTCTCTCATAATAATTACATGTAGGATCATAAGCAAATTCAACAATATAGCTATCACATAACATATTCTCAAAACAATCCACATGCATGCGAATTTGACACTCTTCCAAAATAGTGGGATTAACATTAACTAAAGTCATGACCTCTCCAAACCCACTTTTATCAACAAAAAATCATAAGATTGAACATTTTTCAAATATGTGGGATCTAAAGTTGACACTCTTCCAAACTTACTTTCAATATTATTGCAAACGTTATTATCAATCTCATATTCATCATGGGGATTAAATAAATCTTCAAGATCATAAGAAGCATCACCCCAATCATGATCATTGCAACAAGTAGTGGTCATAGTAATACTAGCATCCCCAAGCTTACTGGTTTGCATATCATTAACACAATTGGTATTAAGAGAATTTATAATAACATCATTGCAATCATGCTTTTCATTCAAGGAGCTATAGTGAATCACTTTATAATCTTCTTCTTTCAAGACTTCATTACAATTTTCGGACTCACGAATTTTAAGCAAAACCTCATAAAGATAATCTAGTGCACGCAACTCACTAGCAATAGGTTCAACATAATTGGATTTTTTAAAAAGATTAGAAAGTGGATGAGGATCCATAATTTAGCAAGCTAGCAACACAAGCAAACAGAAAGGCGAACAGAAAAGGGCAAATAAAATGGCAAGGGTGAAGTGGGGGAGAGGAAAACGAGAGGCAAATAATATAATGCGAAGGATAAGGGTTTGTGATAGGTACTTGGTATATGACTTTTGCGTAGATATCCTAGCAACGGTGCCAGAAATTCTTCTTGCTACTTCTCGAGCTTGCGTTGTATTCCCTCGAAGAGTAATGGGTGATGCAGCACAATAGCGTAAGTATTTTCCTCAGTTTTTGAGAGCGAAAGTATCAATCCAGTAAGAGACCACACGCGAATCCCTCGCACCTGCACAAACAAATAAGAACTTCACAACTAACACGATAAGGGGTTGTCAATCCCTTTACGGTCACTTACAAAAGTGAGATCTGATAGATAGGATAGTATAATATTTTTGGTATTTTTGGTATAAGAATAGAAATTAAATAAAGCAAATAAGCAACAACAAAAGCAATTGAAGTAAAGTAATATGATAAAGATAGACCCGGGGCCATAGGTTTCACTAGTGGCTTCTCTCATGATAGCAGAATTCTACGGTGGGTGAATAAATTACTATCGAGCAATTGATTGAAAAGAGCATAGTTATGAGAATATCTAGGCATGATCATTATATATAGGCATCACGTCCATGATAAGTAGACCGAAACGATTCTGCATCTACTACTATCCAGCATGCATCTAGAGTATTAAGTTCATAAGAACAGAGTAATGCTTTAAGCAAGATGACATGATGTAGAGGGATAAACTCAAGCAATATGATATAAACCCCATATTTTTATCCTCGATGGCAACAATACAATACGTGCCTTGCTGCCCCTTCTGTCACTGGGAAACGACACCGCAAGATTGAACCCAAAGCCAAGCACTTCTCCCATTGCAAGAACTATAGATCTAGTAAGCCAAACCAAACCAATAATTCGAAGAGACTTGCAAGGATATTATAATCATACATAAAAGATTTCAGAAAAGAATCAAATATTGTTCATAGATAATCTTAATCATAAACCCACAATTCATCAGATCTCGACAAACACACCACAAAAAGATTACATCGAAAAGATCTCCTCGAAGATCAAGGAGAACTTTGTATTGAGATCCAAAAAGAGGGAAGAAGCCATCTAGCTAATAACTATGAACCCGAAGGTCTATGGTAAACTACTCACAACTCATTGGTGAGGCTATGGCGTTGATGTAGAAGCACTCCATGGTAGATGCCCCCTCCAACGGAGCTCCGGAACAGGCCCCAAGAAGGGATCTCACGGGAACATAAGGTTGCGGCGGTGGAAGAAGGATTTTCTCTATTGCCTCGATGTTTTCAGGGTACATGGATATATACAGGAGGAAGGAGGGCATCGGGGGAGCCAGAGGGGCCCCACGAGGGTGAGGGCGCGCCTAGGGGGAGCGGGCGCGCCCTGGACTCTCGTGGACACCTCCTTCGTTCCCTCGAGTGTACTCCAAGTCTTCTGGGAAGATACGGTTCCAAAAATAACTCTCCCGAATGTTTCATTCCATTTGGACTCCGTTTGATATTCCTTTTCTATGAAACCCTGAAATAGGCAAAAAACAGCAATCTACACTGGGCCTTGGGTTAGTAGGTTAGTCCCAATAATAATAAAAGTGTATAATAAAGCCCATTAAACATCCAAAATAGAATATATAATAGCATGGAACAATAAAAAATTATAGATACGTTGGAGATGTATCAGGGCTTTACACCTCACTGATTGATGACTTGTGTTTTCTGTGAGGTGGAGCGGTGGAGCCTTGGCGGGGTAACCCGCTCTCCGCGTCTCGGCAGGCCTGCCGGGGCAGTCTTGGGACTTGTCTTCGGGGCAACCTTAACCTTGCCAGGCTCGCCTGCCCGAGAAGGGAGGTTTTTCCTTAGTGGTATCTTGCTCCTTTATCTTGACTTGGTCTTCTTAATATGCCCCTTGATTTCTCAAAGGGAAAACCTCTTCTTGCTTGGTGTGGTCTTGGAGGTTGCAACCTTGCTTCCGTGCCTGTGTATAGTCTGGTCAACATACATCAAAGTTTGTTGCACCGACAGAAGCCCCCAATCCTGGCGTGAACGCGTTGCCGGGCATCGTCGGGGTAGGCTCTATCAGGTACATAGGTTGCGGTCTTGTGGTAGCTTGGTTCTGATATTTTTCTTGCTTCTTCATTAACTTGTGATTGAATGAGTCTCCGTCTTCCCCGAGCGTCGCGTAACGCCAACTGCAGTGGGGCCATCTCGGTAATGGCCCGTGAATGACTTTAACACGCGGGGGGAGGGGGGTAACTGCCAATTCACTTATCCCACCGCACTTATTCCTTCTGCCACGTATGCCGCATGCATCGCGTGGGGTTGGTAACGGAGGGGCGTGGTGCGGAGGGAGCGCCATGGCGGGGGCCCGGCCTCCTTGGGTTGGTGGAGAGGGACGGTGGTTACCCACCAAAGGAACAGCTTCCAGCCTCTGCCCATCTATAAAAGAGGGGGCGGAGAAGAGGGGAAGTGCTCATCCACGCACCTCCCCTCATTCATCTCCCGCTTTCTTTCCGCTATGTTGAAGGGGACGGACTGGGGCCAGCCCCCGGGCTGTAGCTTGGAATTGATGATTCCGAATGCCATTGTCGGTGCTCGGGTAGTGAGTCTGGTCCAAGGTCCGAGGGGACGCGGCGGTCGAGTCGCTCACAGCGCGGGAGGTAAAAATCTTCTCCAGTATGGTGAAACACTTGCCTCCCGTGCTCGAATCGGCCGTCGGACGGTGAGCGCTAGCCCTTGCTACGAGTCGCCGAGGCCTGTTCTTCCGACGATGGGACTCCCGAGGCTTCCGGTGCCATCCTGGGTTGTAGTGCTCGGGATCATGGGTAATCCCCGCACTGCTCCTTCCAGCGAAGCTAGGGTTGATGTTGAAGACGGTGGCGTCCTCCTATCCGCCAAGGTGGGAAGCGGTGCTCCACGCGTGCCTTGGTCGGCGCAGTTGTCCGTGGTCTCTCCGGGGAAGGTGACGGGCTGAGGTTCTGGCGGTGCCCTGGAGTGGTGGTGATGGGAAAAGAACGAGGGAAGATGGAGAAGGCGGGTGGCAGGGCGTCAGTTCGGAGTACGATGGCGCCGACACCTTCGTCTCGTACTGGTGTCCCGCTACCTCGTCTTTCCGCTCTTCCCCTTGATCCCCAGCACCATCATCACCGGCCTCTTCGAGACGGTTGCCAGTTAGGGGGTCGCTCTCTCTTGGTGCCTTCGCCTCCTCAAGTAGTCTTCCAGCTGAGCTCCGGCGGCTGTCCCTGCTGGTGCTTATGTTGGGGTTTCTGGCTGGCCTTGGGGGTGCTGACGAGGGGACCGCCAAGCTATTCCCTATGTCCTCGTCCTTCGCAGCCTCGCCACTCCCGATCTTGTCAGGCTGCGCCCGGCAGGTCCTGACGGGATCGGGTTAGGCTTCTGCTTAGGCACTCTTTTTGTCCACTTTGCCTCCCACAGTAGTGCCTAGGAGGAGAGGTACAAGAAAGGGGATTACGGTGAACTTATCTTTTTCAGTCTAAAATATGTAGGCACTTGCCAAACTTTAGTCTAACTCATGTAATATTCTTTACCCGTGTTTGTGTTTTGTAAAATTTGTACTTGCTTATTAGCATATTAATGAAAAAGACAAGCTTTGTCGGGTACTAGTGCATGTATCATATCCATGGAGAGATGGAATGCCTCCATACATTCAAGTAAACAAGTATTCCCCAGCATGCTATCTTTCCGGTACCCTCAGTTTGTTGTCGCGGGGCTAGGCCTGCCGGGCACTAAATCACAAAGAGGGACCAGCCCCCCGCCAAACCTTTCCCGCCAAAGTCCATTGCGACCATCCTGACAAAAGCAACGTTCGAGTCAAAAAACGGGAGCACCTATGCTTCGAAGGCGACGAGGTTTTCATATGCACAAGATTCAATTTACAGAACACGTAGGGATAAAAGGGAATTTATCTGTTTGGCTTGCTGAGGACCGCTACGTAGGCTTGTCTTCATTTATTCTCTTCGGTCCCAAGTCCGAGGCAAGAAACTTTTAGCTTAGTGTAGATGAAAACAATGCCACATGCGATCTTATCTACATGATCATGCTATGCTTATGATATGCTTATGCATGCATGCAATCTTGTTCGAGGGCCCCCCAGCTCTTCGTTTATTTCTCTGTTGCTCAGGGTCTGCACCTGGCTTTGTACAAAGGGTTACATGCTACTTCGACAAAGCTTGTACAAAAGGGTGCCTATCGGGCAGGGCCGGACAGACACGCCTTACGAGTAGAATTTACAGAGATGCTCAATATTTCATGAGTTTTGCAATTGAATGACATCTCCGGTCCCAGATGGACTAAGCTGAGTCTGGTGAGTCATACTACCCGGCTCAAAACTCCGGGCATTAACCCTACGGCTACAATAGCGACGCAGGGCTTGCTGGTCACGTGCAGCATGCATAGCAGCCCAGAGACGATTCTCTTCAAGTAGCACAACATCGTCACGCCGGTGTTGTTCTTGCGCTACTTCATCATAGGAAAGTACTCGAGGTGATCCGTAAATGAGCTCCGCGGGGATAACCGCTTCTGCGCCATCGACTAGGGAGAAGGGAGTCTTCCCGGTAGCTCGATTTGGAGTCGTACGGAGGGGGACCAAAGAACCACCGGCAGCTTGTCGATCCATCGCCTGCCACACTTCTACAGCTTATCAAATGTTCTTGTCTTGAGTCCTTGAAGCACTTCAACATTTGCCCTCTCAGCTTGTCCATTGCTCCTTGGGTGGGCAACAGAGGCGAATGAGAGGGCATGAATGTATTGCATGAAGGCGGGGCTTGTGAATTGGGTGCCATTGTCGGTGATGATTTAGGCAGGGACCCCTAAGCGGCACACCAATCCTTTCAACTTGATAGCTGACTCTGCGGTCACCTTCCTCACGGGCTCCACTTCCGGCCACTTCATAAACTTGTCAATTGAACCGAACAAGAATTCAAAGTCCTCGGTAGCACGGGGGAAGGGGCCCAAGATGTCGAGCCCCTAGACCAAAAAATGGCCATGACAAAGGGATCGTTTGGAGAGCTTGAGCAGGCTGATGGATATTCTTGGAATGGAACTAGCAGGCTTCACACTTGGTGACTAGCTCGATTGCGTCTTGGAGGGTTGTGGGCTAGTAGAAACCTTGCCGGAAAGCTTTCCCAACAAGGCCCTTGATTCTATGTGGGAGCCGCACATACCCTTGTGTATCTCTACCAGCAGTTCCTGTCCTTCTTCCCAGCAAATGCATTTCAATTTCACACCATTAGGCCTTCTTCTTTATCGCGTGTCATTAACGAACTAATACATACTGGCCCTCTGGGCTACTCTTTCATCTTCTTCTCGCTCTTCGGGAAGTTCTCCTTTTTGTTGGAAATGGACAATGTGCCGTGCCCAAGTTGGAGCCTGAGGCTCGCCAATGAGGACCAGCGGCACCTCCTCATTCACGGGAGCACACTCCTCAACCACAAAGGTTGGTAGTTTGGCGGGAGGGTGCAGCTTACCGGTCGAAGGGGAGTTGTTCCCGCCAAGCCCCATGTCGGAGGCTTCGGAAAGCTCTGCTGGGAGAGGCTTGCCGGAGTCCAGTTTCCTCCTATTTCTGGCCATTGCTTTCGGGGATACGGTGGGTTGAGTTAGATGGAGAACAAAAGTCCCTGGTTCCACTCGGAGTTTTTGTGCAGTGCACTTTGACAGATGATCAGCCATGCTGTTTTCCGCACGAGGTATGTGCTTTGTTTGCAATCCGTCAAAGCGCTCCTCCAACTTTCTCACATCCTCAATGTATGCCTCCATCAATGGGCTTTGATAATCCTTTTTCACTTGTCTCACCACAAGCTGCGGATCTTCGCGGACGATCAGCTTCTTAATTCTCAATTCTGTGGCAAGACAAGGAGCCATTCGTACTCTGAAGTGTTATTGGTAGCCTTCTCCTGGGGAAAATGCATTTGGATGACGTACTTAAGGTGCTCCCTAGTGGGAGCAACGAGAAGCACGCCAGCTTCGGCACCTTGTAGGGAGAAGGCACCATCAAAGTACATGATCCATTCTTGGGGCGTTTCCTTGCCAAGGATGACTGTCTCCAGCACTTCTTCATCAGGGGTAGGTGTCCACTCCGCAATGAACTCTGCTAGTGCTCTGCTCTGAATAGTTGACGTGCTTTCAAACTTCAAACCAAAGCTGGATAACTCCAAAGGCCATTCCACAATTCTGCCAGTTGCCTCAAGGTTTTGTAGTATACGTTGTAAGGGGAAGTGGGTGACAACTATGATCTCGTGGGCTTGGAAGTAGTGGCACCGTTTCCTTGAGGCCATGATGAGGCCAAAAATGAACTTTTGCATGCTAGAGTAACTTTATCTAGCCCCATGCAGCAGGGAGCTGACAAAGTACACTGGGCGCTGCACCACTTTCTTCCTTGCCGTGATCATGGAACTGCCTCCGCGGCCCTACTCTTCCTTGTCTTGAACTGCCTCTGACCTTGCCGGGATGGGTTCACTTTCCTCTCCAGAGGAGATGGCGGTGACGGCTGCCGCTTCATCTACCCCCGTAGTACCATCAGCAATGCGCTAACCACTTGATTGGTTGCTTCTAAGTATAGCAGCAACGACTCTTGTGGTTTGGGAGCGACTAAGGTGGGAACAGAGGAAAGGTGGGTCTTCAAATATTGCAGCGCAGCGTCCGCCTCTGGGGTCCACTCCATGGGTCCTGCCTGCTTCATGATTTTGAAGAATGTCATGGCGCGCTGAGCGGACATGGAAATGAACCTGCTCATCGCGGAAACACACCCAGTCAAACGTCTCACGTCTTTAACTGTCTTGGCCGCTTGAATCCGCTCGATAGCCTTGATCTTGTCAGGGTTGGCCTCTATCCCCCGGTGGGACACAAAGAAGCCAAGTAGCTTGCCAGAAGGAGTGCCCAACACACATACTCTGGGTTTCAGCTTCAAGTTGAGCTTGCGTAGATTTGCAAAGGTCTCTTCCAAGTCCTGAATGAGAGTCAATCTATCCTTGCTCTTGACCACTATATCATCCACGTAAGCTTCATCATTTCTATGCAGCTGGGACTCAAAGCCAATCTGTATTGCTCTTGCAAAATTGGATCCAGCGCTCTTCAACCCGAAGGGCATCCGTACAAAGCAGTACGTGCCACATGGGGTTATGAACGCGGTCTTCTCTTCGTATTCTTTGGACATGAAGATCTGGTGGTATCCAGAGTAGGCATACAGGAAGGAAAGCAGGTCACACCTGGAGGTGGAATCCACAATCTGGTCGATGTGCAGCAAGGGGAACGGGTCCTTCGGGCATGCTTTGTTTAGATCTGCAAAATCTATGCAAAGCCTCCATTTCCCATTAGCCTTGCGCACCACCACTGGATTTGCTAATCACGTTGAATGTAACAGTCCTCTGACCAAACCAGCTGCCTCAAGTTTCTTAGTCTCCTTGGCAATGAACTATTGCCGCTGCAAAGCTTTCTTCCGAACCTTTTGCTTGACGGGACGGGCATGTGGGCAGATAGCAAGGTGGTGCTCGATTACCTCCCTGGGAACACCGGGGATGTCAGATGGTTGCCATGCAAACACATCGACATTCGCCCGCAGGAAGGCAACGAGCATGCTTTCCTATTTGTTGTCCAGGGTGGTACTGATGGTAAATGTACCATCAGCGCCAGCCAGCCTTGCCGGGACCTTCTTCACAACAGGTGTAGCAGCCTTGGATCTCTTGCCATTAGAACTCTCCGACAAGTCACCAACAGGCGCAGCACACTTCGAAGAGGTACGCTTCCCGGATTGCTTGCTGGCATCCGTGCTAGCTTTCCTCTTTATCTTGCTTTCCTTGGCGGGGGCAATGGTTTCTGCGGCCTCCGCACTGAATGCTTCTCAGTACATCTTATCCACACATATGATTGCGTCTTTCTTGTCCGATGGAATGGAAATGACGCCCATCGGCCCTGGCATAGTGGGATGGTGCCATGAATTTGGCAAGGGCTGGGCGACCAAGGATTCCATTATACGGCAGGGGAGGTCAACCACATCAAAGAAGATCTTCTCAGTCTGATAGTTCAATCCCCCCCCCGAAGTCACTAGCAGCATGATCTTCCCCTTAGGACGACTCCTGCCGGGGTTGATCCCTTGGAACGTACCAGTAACCTTGAGCTCTTCATATGCTATCTGGAGTTTGCTGATGACCTTTGGAGAGATCAGATTCAACCCGGCCCCGCCGTCAACCAACATCTTTGTGACCTTGTGGTTGGGATCGTTGGTGAGACCAACAATTGCAAGCACCCTACCGCGGTGGTGCGGTCAGGGTGGTCCTCTTAGTTAAAGAAGATGGGCGTGCGGGGCCACTTGAGCGGCTTCTGAGAATCTGCCGATGGCTCCACAACTTTGACTTCACGCGCCCACTGTTTAAGTTGGCGGTGAGAGGAGTGCAAAGATACACCCCCTCAATGCATAGGGCATCAGTGGCTTTCTGGAACTCCTACTCGCTGGTATACTCTCTATCTCCATCATCACTCTCGTAATTGCAATCCTTCTTCTCGAGGCTTCTGGCGGGTTTCCCTTGATATTGAGGAGCCTTGTCGGGGTGTCTTGCTCTGCTGCCTCGGCCATTCCCGCCAGCGCCATCCTGGTCTTTCCCCTTGTCGCGCTTCTCATACTCGGCCCTCTGCTTCTTGACGAGCTGCTCAACCTGATGACACTCCTGAAGATCGTGGCCTTTGGTCCGATGGATCTTGCAGTATGGCCCATCACCTTTACTAGCTTTTTCGACAGCTGTGGCTTATGGACAATCAGTGCACGTGGTAGCTTCCTTGCTGGGAGCCTCAGTCCGGGCCTTCTTGCCGGTACTAGGCATGCTCAATCCTTTAACGGTCATCATCCTTGTGCTTCTTGTTGCGTTTCTTGTTCTTCTTCTTCTGGTTGGTGGCGTCGTAGTTGTCCTCTGAGTCAATGTCGCCGCCACCTTCTTCACCAGAGAGTCACCTCCCCTCCTCCATGCGAACACACTTATCCACCAGAGTGTATAGCTCATTCATAGTCTTGGGCAACCGTACGTTCATCTTGGAACGTATCCTGCGGTTATGCACGTTGGACTCGAATTTAGCTATCACAGACGCATGGTGGATGTCTGGAATGTTCCTGTGCACTAGAATGAACCTCTTCATGTACTTCCGATGATCCTCTCCTTCCTTCTGCGGGAGGAGCTGCAAGTCGCTAGGCCACCCTGGTTCCTGATGGCCGCCCGTTAAGGCGCCAACAAACTCATGGCACATGTCAGCCCAGTTTGAGATTGAGTTCTCCGGCAGGAGCATCAGCCAAGACCTCACATTTGGCTTGAGTGCCAAAGGGAAGTAACTGGCGAACACCTTCTCATCTCTTCCCCCAGCAGCTTCAACAGCGATGGTGTAGATGCTCAAGAACTCTGTCGGGTTCAATCTTCCATCATACTTCTCTGGTATCTCTGGCTTGAACGTGAGAGTAGATGGCCAACGGACTTGCCGCAGCTCGCGAGTGAAGTCGGGGCACCCAACCTCAAAAGGAAGGTACCCGCTCTCACCGGGAACATGCTCGTCGACGTCGGGGCCATTGCGGCTATCAGGCTGGCGGTAGGTTCCACGGCGTCGTTCGATCATGACGCGCGTCTCTTCCCCCCACCTATCTTCCAAGACTCGCCGCTGGTCTCGACGTGTTCGAGGATCTGAGGAAGCCATCAATACGTTGTCGGGTGCTTGGTCATGTGGCTCCGGCCGCGGTCCCTGCGCTGGCTGCCGCGGAGGGGATTGCATCATGGGGGTGGCCCCTTTGGTACGGCTAGCAGCTAGGGTTGTCGTTGCCACCCGTGGAGGCCGTGACGGGCCCGCTCGCTGTGATCCTCCCGCTTTGGCGAAACCAATCAGGCTTTGAATGGTGTCTCTCCACTCATCCATTTGATAAGCCGCCGGCGGAAATCTCAATGGGAGTTGGGCCCGCACCATGGCCTCCGAAGCAGTGCTCAGCATGGATGACGACATAGACTGCAACATCGCGTGGCTTCAGACGGTGCAGGCAATGGCATCACCGCACCCTCATCGCTGTAAACTGGTTGCCAAGGTGGCTGGTGATGAGGCGGGTGTGCTTGGGGATCGACGGCTCCGTTCAGCGCATTCGCTCGGTCGACTCGTCCCGAAAGTGGCGTGTGCCCTACGGCTACACCTGTAGCGGAGGCAGCGAGAGGGTTGTGGTTCGCCCCAGAGCGAGCGTCGCCGCTGCGGCTACGTCCTTTGGTGACATGGAGAGATAGAGACAGGATAATCTCTCCACCCACACTCTGAAGAGCATGGTGCTGTTGGCATTGTCCTTCTCCGGTGCCTCCTGCTCCCGCTTCGACTGCAGGGGAGGTGGTGACGATGCCGCCTGCGCCGAACACGTCCCCTGCATCGTCCATGTCCCAGTGCATCCCCGTAGCCCCCACGGGCTCGGTGGCCACGTGCGGAGCAGCTTTTGAGGTGGATGGGTGAGCTGCAGCACCTGGTTTCTTCTTGGGCGCCATGGATGATGAAGTTGTTAATGAAGAAAACGATGATGAAGATGACACGCTGTGTACACTCTCAGGTTCGCGCATGCGCTTCCCCCTACCTGGAGTGCCAAAGATGTCATGGGAAATACGGCCACCTATGGGGCCATCGGCCCCTTGTGGTTCAGCAGGCGGGAAGAACACATTGCACAAAGAGTGGAGGGCACATAGCAGCACGGCGGCGATCACACGGGCAGTTTTACCCAGGTTCGGGCTGCCATGATGCCTAAATCCTACTCCTGCTTAGGTGGATTGATGGGGGGACCATGGTGGAGACGTAGTGCTCTATCCCGGCAAGGTTTCCACGGCTGCTATCATACCTTAGGACGAGAGCAACTACGCGCGTATGAGTTTACAATGGTCTGAATCCTCTCTAAGGTTTCCACGACCCTCCTTTTATACATCAAGGGGTCACCACAATGGAAAATCAATCATTGCATACTGATTAGATTGTAAAAAGTGCTATCATACCTAACTCTGCAGACAGGACAAGGTGCATTAAATGCGCTGCTAAGTTTCACATCGTGGCGTAGCCCGGCAAGCCTTGCCGGGCTGTTCTGCCACCTTCTCGCCTGCCTGAACGACATGTCACTGGACGGGTGTCATTTGGAGGTTATTTCCTTCGGAAGTAGTTGCACGTGCCAAATAACGGCCACTTAGTCACTTGGGGGCTTGACACCGCATCGATTGATGACTTGTGTTGCCGTGAGGTGGAGCGGTGGAGCCATGGCGGGGTAACCCGCTCTCCGCGTCTCCGACAAGCCTGCCATGGTAGTCTTGGGACTTGTCTTCGGGGCAACCTCGACCTTGCCAGGCAGGCCTGCCTGGCAAGGGAGGTTTTTCCTTAGTGGTATCTTGACTTGGTCTTCTCGATCTGCCCCTTGATTTCTCAAAGGGCTAACTTCTTCTTGCTTGGTGTGGTCTTGGAGGTTGCAACCTTGCTTCCGTGCCTATGTATAGTCTGGGCAACATACATCAAAGTTTGTTGCACCAACACCAGCAAACGTGGACTTCATCAGCAGCCTCCCCAATGAGATGTTGGTAACCATCATATCCCACCTACCCATCAAATATGGCGTGCGGGCCACCGTCCTCTCGCGACACTGGTGCCCCCTCTGGCACTCCACCCTCCTGGACCCCACCTCGACCACGAGTTCTGCAGCGGGGAGCAGCAATGCCTGGACGCATTGTCCCACGTCGTCGCGACACACCCTAGACCGGTCAGACGCCTTGCTATCAGCAGGCTTAGTCCCCACAACAAGACCGAACCTAGGTTGCACTACTAGTTCCTATCCCCAGCCCTGGATTGGCTCGAGTAGCTCAGTTTTCATGCTGGACGTCCTTGCTCACTGCTGCCGTCCGTGCTCCACCTCGTGCCCACACTGCGCCGCGCTACATTCAGGTGGTGCATTTCCCCCGAATTGATGTGATGTGCGCTCTTCATCTCCCTAAACTTAAGCACCTCAATCTCAATGCCATCCGCATCTCGAAGGAGGATTTGGAGCGCCTGCTCGTCGGCTGTACATCGCTCGAGTACATTCGTCTTCATGCAATGGAAGGGTTCAGTAGCCTCCACATCACCTCAACGAATGCCTGTGCGATTTATGTGCATTGCTAGCGCCGCCCAAGGCTGTCAGTTGAGGTGTTTGACAATATGGTGATTGAGAATGCGCCTTTCCTCGAGAGACTATATGTACTTGATAAATTAGGTCCAACAAGAATCAGGGTCATTCACGCACTGAAATTGCCAGTGTTGGGCTATTCGTGTGCTGAATTCAACGAACATGTTACTGGATCATTATCCATTCAGATACAACAGTCTTCTTCTTCTACTTCTTATATATTATTGGACAACTCATTTTATCTAATTTTTGTTGATCTATATGTTCGCCTGTCATCCAGAAAATGATTCCCACAAGCTTGACCCGGCCTTTGCGCACAGTGAAGATATTAGCACTACAATTTGTCGGCCTAGATGTGGTTGAAGTTGTTAGATTCCTTAGATGCTTTCCTTGCACGGACAATCTATACATCGAGGTGATGCTCCTTTCCTGTTAATTGTTAACCACAATGGGGCTCATTTTTTGTTACTTTCACTCAAGATTATAATGACAAATGCGGAATGATTTCTAAAGGAATTTTTGAGGATTTCAATACATATATTTTTTGAGATGCTAGTGTTGAACGTGTTTTATTCCTTCGCGCGACATGCTTTCGTGATAAAAATTTATCATGAAAAATTGAAGGTGTCATTTCACTCTTTTCGTGTATTTTAGAAATGGCACAATTACATTTGAGCCCCTAGTTGTGTCACACCCATGTGTTTTGCCCCTAATTTCAAAAAACCCTCGTTTCTGTCCAAGCTCGTTTGCTCCTCTTATGCTTTTGCCCTTTGACCATTTGACCGCAACTTTGAAAGCTTCATGACGAATTCATACTAACTCAGAAAAGTGCAAATAAGACATCAAAATGTTCGAAATAACATCACCTATAAGTGCATGTCATTTGCATTCATGACAACAGTGCTGAAAAGTCTATACCTCAGTTTGATCTCATATGATTTTTTTTGGATTTTCAACACTTTTGTCATGAATGCAAATGATGTGCACATATAGGTGATGTTTTTCCCAACATTTTGATATCTTATATGCATTTTTCTGAGTTATTATGAATTTGTTATGATGTTTTCAAAGTTACGGTCAAACGATCAAAGGGCAAAAGCATAAGAAGAGCAAACGAACTTGGGCAGAAACGAGGGTTTTTTGAATTTAGGGGCAAAACAACGGGTGTGACACAACTAGGGGCTCAAATGTAATTGTCCCTTTAGAAATCCTGCAAATCAAAGAGGCCCAAAGTGTTCAAATTTGTAGCTAGGCATTAATATGTTTACTTCGTTTGTACATACTAGCAGGCCCGAAAGTAGAAAATGTTGGGGGATATAACAATCCCATTGAATGCCTTGATCTTCATCTCACAAAATTAACGAGTACCGAGGCACCACACTAGAAATTAAATTCGCCAGCTACTTTGTTGAGAAAGCAAGGTTGCTCAAGTAATGAGGTTTGCCCTATATTTACTGCGCAGAAGTGAATGGATTGCTAAAGAGCGCAGGCGTGTACAACTGAATGAAAAAGGCTGTGCAGAAGTTGAATTTTTGTTTGTAACTTCATATGACAGATTATTCGGAAGTCATTGTATCGAGCCGATATATGACTTCTTGGTGGATGATCCTTCCGCAGAAATAATGCATGAAAAGATTCTAAAGAAGGTGAATTTTATGTGTATGAATAGTGTGAACCTTGTAACCTCTGAATTTAGGCCTTGTAATGCTGGAATTTGAACCTTGCAACATTTATGGTTTCTTATATAATGTAATTGGATGTTTAATTTGGTTTCGCAATCATGTCCTGTTATATATATATATATATATATATATATATATATATATATATATATATATATATATATATATATATATATATATATATATATATATATATATATATATATATATATTGAGAGGATGAGTCTATTATGATAACACCCCTTAAGAGTCTTATTCTAATAACACCAGCCTTATTCTGCACATCCCCCACCAGATCGCCGCCGCCCCTCCCCTCCGGACCTTCTTCCGCGGGAGCGACCTGGGAGCGCCGCCGCCCCTCCCCTCCCAACATTCTTCCGCGGAAGGCGGCCTGGGAGCACCGCCGCCCCTCCCCTCCCGGCCTTCTTCCGCGACAGCGGCCTGGAAGCGTCGTCGCCCCTCCCCTCCCGACCATCTTCCGCGGCGGCGGCCTGGCAGTGATGTCGCCCCTTCCCTCCCCGCTTTCTCCTGCTGTGGCGGCCTGGGAGCACCGCCGCCCCTTCCCTCTCGGCCTTCTTCCGTGGTAGCGGCCGGCAGCGACACCGCCCCTCCCCTCCAGGCCTTCTTCCGCGGCAGCGGCCAAGCAGCACCGCCGCCCATCGCCTCTCGGCCTTCTTCCGCGGCAGCAACCGAGCAACACCTCCCCCACCAACATATCGTCCTTCTTCCAGCAAAGCAACTCAGTAGCGCCGCCATCGAACTCCTCCGGGCCTGTAATTACCTGTACTTCATCAGATGTGGATTGGTGCTACCTCGACATCAAACCAACTCGAGCGAGGAGGACCATGCGCAAGGTTCCTTCATCCACGGCAGCTCCTTGGATTAAGTCTGCAACGGCCTTCAGAGCAAGTCCTTCGTCTCCGTTCACCTTGAGCAATGTCCAGACCGCTCAAGAACTTCTGAAGGGCAAGTGGACTGCACGGGCGAACGTGAAAGTTGTGCAAATGGACGAGAAGGGAACTCCCTCTTGCAATAGCAAGAAATCACTACAACACGAGGTAAGCAGTACACTTCCTCAACCATATCAGTTTAGTTATTCCAGACAAAGCAGTACATGCAGTCCAGTACGCCTACAAAAACGATGCAGTGATGTTGCTTCAGTTCGTTGTGGGGGAAAATGCAGTGAATTTGCTCGGTTATGCAGTACGCTTGTGTAGGTTTATTATGGACAATGATGCAGTGCGGTTACTTTAGTTCACCTTGCAGGGTGATGCAGTCAGCATGCATTAGTTTCGCAGTACCATTTGTAACACATTGCAGTTCACATGATTCAGTTCATTTTGCCTGACAATGCAGCTCGGTCATTTTGTGTGCAGGAAATGACGTTCAGCAGATGCAAAATGCCGCGCATAATTGACAACCCCGGGAACAACAACTTTCAGAAGAGTAAAGCTTCTTCTGAAAGAGATACTGGCTGGATTCTTCACGACAACAAACAGGGTGCACTACTCTCCGGAAGAGGATTTTTCCCAGGGAGAAGAGGTAGTCAAGGATGACGATGTTTTCACCTTCATGTGGGAGGGCACTCACTGACAGGAGGATGAAGATGACGACGATGAAGATGAGCCAATAAAAGTTCTCAACCCAGAGTATAAGCACGAGTTCACTACGTTTGGACAACATGTCCGAACAGACAATGATGATGCAGTTGAACACGATGTTGCAGCAGATGATGAATATGATTATGGCTATGATGATGTGCCACCACTCCAAAATTTGCAAACCAATCCACTGAGATATCGTCACAACACTGGATTACCACGACGTCCACCTGCTGCACCCCAAAACAGAGCTTAGCGTCCACCTGCTGCACCAAAAAACAGAGCTCCGAGCAGAGCTGCTGCATCAACTTCGACACTGCGACCACCAACGGTGCCTTGGTCAAAAGTCAACAGCAGGTACAAATCCTCCTCACTATTGCCGCCGCGAGATCCTCAACTACACAGATCTGCTATAACCCCGCCATGTCCAATACAACCCGGCGAGCTGCAAACACCATCGGGTGAACGACTCTACACACATGATAATAATAATAGTTGCAATCCATTCAGATAACATTGCAGTGCACACTGATATTTCTTGTGAGGTTTGACCTAGCATCTAATACATTGGATTCTTCTGACAACTTATGAACATTGCAATGCTTTACTGAACTCGTATGGACTCCTCGATTTAAAAGACAGAACAAAACAAATTATCTCATAGAGCATTGCACTTAATGCAGGATAAAAACATGTCGCTGAACCTCATACCTGCGCTGGAATGAATTTCACCACGTACGATAAGCCATGGGACTTTTACAACAATTATGCAAGATGTGCAGGGTTTGGCATACGTAAGAGGGCAAAACACAAGACAAATGCCTACATTGTCTGCTCAAGAGAAGGGACGCACAAGCAGACTATGTCAGATTATCACCGGAAACCTCAAAAGACTTCAAAAAGAATTGACTACAAGGCAAATATTAGAGTAAAAATGAGGAAGGATGGCAAATTTTGTGATAGAAATGGCTGCACTCAACCACAATCACAAGATGCCGGAAAGCCCGGGGATGCTTTTGCACATGCGATCGCACAAAAAAGACGATCCTTTGATAGACCAGTTAGTGAAAGACATGCAACTGGACAACCACACACACACTCAGATGATGTCAACGCTGTCGCGTATGTCCGGTGGTCTGCAGTACATGGGACATACTAGCCGTGACTGGGTAAACAAGTAAGCACAACACAAACCATATCGCTTGAGCATCCTGTCGGTAATTATTTCCTGTTTGATGAGATGAGTTTGCATTGCGTTTGAAAATGCAGGAAACAAAAGTTTGCCAGAGAAGAGTCCCAAGATGACTTCAAGAAACTTCTGCATTTCTTCGATAATATGCAGAAGCTAAACCCAAAGTTTTTCTATGATTATGACGTTGATACAGATAACTGTGTAATTAACGTCTTTTGGGCCAACGCAGGTTGCAAGGGATCTTATGAAGATTTTGGAGACCGCGTTACATTTGACACGACGTACAAAACTAACAAATTCCACATGCCGTCGGGAGTCTTCGTGGGAGTGAACCATCATCTACAGAGCACCATATTTTCTGTTGCCCTCGTGCAAGACGAATCAATACCATCGTTCGAGTGGGTTTTCAAAACATTTCTGAAATGTATGAACAACAAGTCGCCAATCTAAATGCTCACAAGTACAAAAAACACATGCATACTTACGTTTGTTTGGTGCACTTATATTTCTTCCATCTATCTTACACACACACAAACAACTTAATAAAAAACACTATTTGTGCCTTCTCAGACCAGTGTTCTACGATGAAGGCAGCATTAAAAAGTATCCTCCCAAGTACTCTGCATAAGTTGTGTCGGTGGCATATCATGAGGAAGTACAAAGAACTCATCGCCTTGTTGTATAAGGCGCACGAGAAACTCAAGGATGACCTCAATGCGGTGCTGAACCACCCACTAATGCCGTCAGAATTTGAACGAGCATGGAAGGATCTCATTCAGAGATACAACTTGCAAGACGATGAAGTGATGATTTCGCTGTGGGATGACATGCACGAGTGGATCTCGGCTTACTACAAGGAAATTTTCTGTGCTCGGATGACTTCCACACAGAGAAGCGAGAGCATGAACCGCATACTGAAGAAAAACTTTGTCAAAGAGAAGCATGATCTCCATTTGTTTGCTCAGCAGGTGGACAAGTGCATTCAGACCAGGAAGGTGATCGAGCACGCAGAGATAGTAGAAAATGAGGTAAACAAAATGTCAATCAAAAACTGCTAAAAATATAACTACACAAACAAACAATTTTTTCATTTTTCTGGTTCGTAACAGTGCATTTCTGATCATGCAGTCAGAGGTAAAGACAACAACCCAGTTTGGGTTTGAAGTTCAGCTATCAAAAGTGTATACAAGGGCAGTGTTTGCAGATTCCAAAGAAACACTCTATCGTAGCACTGCATTCAGAGCAGAACGGTGCCCTGAGAACCCGACAAAGTATCTCGTACACCACTACAACAGATCGGATGCATTTGACTGGGCAAGGCATAATTTCCAAGTGGTTGCCGATGAACAAAAAGGTGTCTACGAATGTGAGTGCAAACTCTGGACACACACAGGTGAGACTCCTATCACAAAAAGTTCTAGATTCTGATAGTCATGCATGAAAGCTCACTTACTGAACTTTAAAAGTCCGCATGCATGACTAATTCACAAAACTAAATGAAGTTCACTTCTTTAAAATGAATAAATAACGAAACAATATGTGTTTGTTAATTTCATGGAGTTCACTTACAAAACAAAGAAAACATGTGCTGTCTGCTGGGCTCTTTTGCGTCCATGTGTTATGCATGCTTTCTCACTTGAGAGTACTCAAGATTCCTGAAGTGTACATCATGAAAAGATACACCCGTAATGCAACATTAGATGCGACGTTTGACAGAAGAGACTATGAACAAACAGCATCAGATGGAACCTTGCTTTTTTGCCGTAGAAAATTACTGACAGAAACAGCAATGGACCTTGCAAACAGAGCGACATGGTCCGACGCTGGGTGCCACCGAGCGTTGTCTGGTATGAGGGCACTGATCGAGGAAGTTGATGTGCTCAACGAAGAAGAAGAAGAAGAAGCAGCAAAACTAAAGCAAGCAGAGAAATCCCAGCATGACAATAATGCCGAGCAAGTAGAAAATACCGAAAACAGCGGAACTGGTGCTATCAAAAAAGAAACAATTCTTCCACCTCATGTTTCAAACACAAGACGATGGAAGAAAGGGGGCGACGCAACCCAGAAAAAGGTTGCATGCAAGGAGAAAAATGATGACAAAAACAGTAAGCCACAGCCTGAGCTGGACAGTGATGGTCACCCACTAGGAATAAGAAAGTGCAAGACATGTAATGAAATCAGCGGCCACAATTCCAGGACATGTACAAAAAGACATGAACAAGAAAACCGAGGACACGACGATGCACAACCAAACAGAAATTCCACTCACAACACTAAGAAATGGACGAAACCGAGACGTTGTAGCATCTCCAAAAAGAGGAAGAGACACAATTCAAGAACCTGCCCCAAAAGAACAAGATCAGAAAATGAGGAAGACGAACAAGATGAAATCAAAGAAGAAGATGGTGACACAACTGAAGAAGAAATGGCTTATGAAGAAGCAGATGAAGAAGAGGAGGAAGAAGAGAGTGAAGAGGACGAAGAACATGAAGAAACTGAAGAAGCAGTGGCTTATGAAGAAACAGATGATGAAGATGAGGAAGAGCAAGAAGAGGAGGAAGAAGAGAGCGAAGAGGACGAAGAACATGAAGAAACAATGCCAACAAGAACACCACAAGGGAATGCTGCTGTACAGAAACAACCGAGAATGACACCACTTTCAAAAAAACAAGGTATGAGCAAAGAAGGATGCAGTTCACATCACTAGAAAACGAAAGCAGCCATCAACAAGCACGAGGGGAGCAAGGAAGGATGCAGTTCACAGCACTCAAAATCAAAAGCAGCCATCAACCAGCAGGTGGGGAGCAAAGAAGGATGCAGTTCACATCACTGGAAAACGAAAGCAGCCATCAACAAGCACGCAGGGGTAAGGAAGGATGCAGTTCACACCACTCAAAAACAAAAGCAGCCATCAACCAACACGCGGGGAGCAAAGAAGGATGGAGTTCACATCACTGGAAAACGAAAAGCAGCCATCAACAAGCACGCGGGGAGCAAGGAAGGATGCAGTTCACAGCACTAAAAAACAAAAGCCACCATCAACTAGCACGCGAGGGACTACAAACGCAACGGTGCAGAGATAAGAACCAGCAACACCGCCACGGACAATAAAAGAAAGTGCGACATTAGACACGCTCCAGTCACCGCAGAGAAGCAGCACGTTAACGACCAAATAGATGAACTTCAATAAATTAATCATATGCATAACAGTTTGCTTATCTGTATGACTTATGAATCAGTTTAAATTTTGTGTAAACACAAATTTCCCACTTACTATGAGTTATTCAACTAAACCATCTAAAGAGAAATGGTGTATAGAGTATACCATATATATAGCAGTCTAGAGTAAAACTTTGGCACATATTAATACAAAAATGATGTAAAAATGCAGTTAGCTCACTGGCAGCACAAAAGTTCAGAATAATAATTGATGCGGTTCAGATCACAAAAGTGCTTATTACAAAACACATCAAAAAGATGAAGCGTTCGACACGCAAAAAAACTTATTACAAATCAACCTCATAACCTTAACCAATCACGTCAAACGTGATTCTAACCGTACAATCCTTAATTTCACAGAAGTTGAGGACAACAACTTGCTCAGACTTCAGGCCACTATCAATGACAAATTCCTTCCACCCTTTCTACAGACACAGCCGCCCGTCAATGCCTACACGGTACTTGGCTGGTTGAATGTGTCCATTACCAAGAACAACTTGGAGAATTCCTTTCTTCTTGAGCCGGAGATACCTAACAGCTTGTTGGGAATTTTCTGCAAAAAATCAATACAGATTAAACGCAATCTAATGTGCAGAGCGGAACTTGCAAACAAGAAGTACGCTTACAACTATTATGAAGTTCTTGAGACTACCTGCATGTAGTACAAAAGGTACAAGCGAGGAAAATTGTGGAAACTATTACTTCTCATCTAGTGTCTAAGCAGTTCACATATTGTAACCATGCAAAAAAAACACGAGCTCCATGCACACAAGCAAAAAAATAAAAACAAGATATAAGTACAAAGTGCAGTACACTTCAATAAAACAAAATAAGTGCATTCCTAAAAAACTAGAAGTTCAGACTATTATGGAATTATACAAAAAAATAGAAAACACAAAGAAAAAAAATCAGATCAAGCGAAAAATACCATCTTGTAGTGAGTCTCCACATCTGTTGGCGTAAGCTAATGGACAAAAGGACTTGTGCGGCCAAGGCCACGGCGAAGCAGGGCGGAATAGAACACATAAACATTGATGTGGCCCATATCCAATCCTTCTATGAATACTGTGCCATATGCAAGCTGCTCTGCTCGCCCAGCTCAACACAACACCTTCCCCCCACGACGAGTACGACAAGCCTGCGAGCAAGCTGAGCAACCGCAGTGCGTCGGCACACCACAACCATGGCCGCGGCAGGAGAGATTCACGTAGGGGCTTGGAGCCATCGCAACAAAAACCTAGAAAAGGAAAAAGTAAAGAGAGGCTAGAGAAAGGAGAGAAGTTGCGGCTAGAGGAGAAATGGACTGCAAAGGAAGGGTAGAAGTTGGCCTACATTTATAGAAGAGGGATACAAAAAGGTCAAAACTGAAAATTAAAGGGGAGTTAATGAAAATTACGTTACCAAGAATGAAGGACAATCAATAAAGGTTTATGTTACCAAAGAAAAAAGTCTTACCACGAAGTTTTACAAAGACTTTGACTGCAGAAATTCCCACGAACTAACCGCTGATCATTAAATAATAATTCTCTAAAAAATTATAATCCACAGACCATTTTATGTGTGCAGTTCTCCAAAGTCTTACCAGGAAGTTCACTATATGTGTGCATGAAGTGTAGTACATGCTCAAAATGAAGCACAAAGAGAAGCACTTTCGCGCAGTGCACAAATGCAGAATTAGTGCACCTGATGTAGTCCTTAAGGGTAAGCCATGCAGTCCGCAGCGTTAGCATAACCAGTCACTACTTTAGCACAAAGAAGCATGCACACAGTGCAGAATGTGTACACCTGCAGCACAGGACCATGACGAATGCAGTGCACATAGAGGCAAGAAAGCAGTGCATACCCGTACACCAGAAAAAATGCTACGTAAGAGGGAAAAACAATAAAGATAAATGCTATCAATGCAGTGCACAAAAATGTAGCGCAAACATATGTAGTACAGAATGCGTGCACATGCAGTACAGAACCCCGATCAATGCAGTGCACGGATGATTTGCTAAGCAGGGCATGCCCCTACATTGAAAAAAAATACTTATGATAGAAAATACAAAGAAAAAAAATGACCACCACAGGTGCATCCCGCCCCACCAAGTCTCGTAGTAGGTCTGCGCTCATCGTAGGCGAGCCGTTCAGAGCCATAATGCATGGGGCAGGGTGCACATGGGCCCACAGGTCAGAGAGCATAGAGAAGCGAGCGCCGTGCTTAAGCGCCCAAATAAGTAACCAGAGGAGTTCGATACGGCTGCCTCGCTAGCGCTTGTAAACAGGTCGGGCACGCCTTCCGCGGGCGAGGTGGGACTAAACATTAGGCCGCACACAACGCACCGGGAACCAGCCGTGCTCACGGGCCGACTTGGGCCCAATGTGTCTTCACTCCCGAACACGGGCCCAACAAGGCCCACTAAGAAAAAAAAATAACTTCAAAAATAAAACATTAAAGAAAAATAAAACGCAGGAAGCCCGAAGTCAACGTACAAACAGGCCCGGCCCATAGGCCGGGCAAACGGGGCGCTCGCCCTGGGCCCCGAGGAGGCAGGGGCCCCGGCACAGATAGTATACCTTAATGGAGCCCAAAGAAAATACATGAAAAAAAAACAATGTCCAAGGAACCGTGCAAGGAAAAGCCCATTAGGCAAACCTCGCGTACGAAGGAATTGATCGATAATCAATCTGTTTGCACTGGACCCCATACCCCCGACTCCTCTGCTTCGCCAAATCCGCGTCCTCGCTCCGATTCCAAAGTCGTGGCCAGTCATTAATGGATATCTACGGCGCAAATCATTCCCCAATCATCTCTCCTTCCTTTCTCAACGCTCTGGCCGTTTCCAGACTTTGGAGAGACCAGGAAAGTACATGTTCTTCTTTCCTGTAATGTAGTTCTTCAATTCAAAGATTCGTTGATAAATAGCTCTGCGCATGATTCAAACGTCGCACATCCGCTACATCTCCATGAATCTTCTTCCGCTCTTCATTGGATCCAAATGCGAGAGGGCTCACGCAATAGTCTAGGAGAAGGGAGAAATTTTATTCACTTCATGGTGTCGTCTTCTTTGTTCGTGCTGACTACTGCAGCGTACGGATCAAGCCATCTACATCCACATCAATCAATATCCAGGTGCTTTTGATCCCTGTATTAACCTTTTTTTTTAAGATTGTTTACTGACTTGTCTTCAAGAAATTATTTGTCTAGTAGTATAATCTCAAAAGGGACAATTACTGTTTACTTTTTCAATACTAGAATTCTTCTAGGGAATCTCCATTGGTCATCATAGTATTAACATGAAATACACAGTTTGCTTTGCTGTGCCTTATGTAGGATAGTTTGTAAGAGGTGAATTATTATTTGGGTGATGAATTTTTGGGTGAAGAACATGGCAGATTGGGGGAGGATCCAGAACAAATGTAAGTTGATGCATTAATTATATATCTCATGGTAACACAAATGATTAAGTAGCAACCAGTTTTTACAAGGTCATTTGTTGTGCCAAAAAATTGATGTCTCTATTGACAATTAGGAAATCGATATTTTGTGGAGCTATATTATATCGTTACCATCCCGATGCATTTCTCTTGATCGATAAATAGTGGTACTACCAGTCTTAGAGTGGAAAGATCACCAATCTATGCTAGATACTGGATATCCATATTACATTACTTTTGAAAAGAAAAACTGAGCGTTTATGCCCCGGGGCCCCATATATCTGTGGGACGGCCCTGCGTACAAATGAAGTCCCGATGTCCAACAATGCAGTTCCCCATGTGGAAGAACGAAGTATTAATTGTTCTGAAATGCAGTTCTCTTTCTACTGCATTGCAGTATGGCTAAAATGAAGAACGCATCCCTGTTAGTTGAGAAAAGCAGCCCGTTATAAAATAAAGAAATGCATGAAAGAACTCCATCACGAAACTAAATGTGCGTACATCTGTATGAATACTAATCTGATATAATTCAGTGCACGAAGAATAAACTTCACTTCCATGCAGTACACTATGTGGACGTACGCAGCTCTGTTCTGATAGCAAAGAAGTGCACTTACTAGGAAAATTCACCGAAAATACAATCATCACATTTTCTGACAGTTGCGTCAATACCTTAAACTAGCCACGAAAAAAGAGGCAACGACGTTCCAGATTTCCAACGCACTAACATAACCTCCTCTATGCAGAACCTCTCTGCAGTTGCCACATAACTTAAAACAGAGCCCTACCACGCTACCACCCCGCTCCAACTCTCCCACGTCCTGTCAAGGAGAGCAGAGGAGAAAACACAACTGCTTCGTCCCCCCAAGAATCCCATTGCATCTTCTTATCCACAATTCCTTTCACTAACCTCTCTCTCCAGAAAAACACGAGAGAGCAGAAGAGAGTCATGGCGGGTGCACCTCTGTACAAGCAGCGCCACACGTACACCAGGGAGCTCCACGACGTCGACCTCCCCGGCAACCACAAGCTCCACGTCGTTTGCACAAGCAAGGGTGAAGACGTGGACAAGATGATGTCCATGCTTAGGAGGAAGCTCCGCGGAATGCCCGTCAAACTAGTTGGCGTTGATGTCGAGTACATGCACTACGTGAAGCCACAGCGGGCAGCAGTGCTCCAGCTATGCGTAGAAAAAGAATGCCTTGTCTACCACATCTCTGCAGCTAAAGACATGTAAAAATAACTATCAATCTGTACTATTGCTTGTCAATATTGATTTAAAATTTTCTTCACTGCAATCGCCAATATTTAAACTTTGGTTCTCATTTTTGAAAAGCGTGGCATATGAATTCATTGACAGTTTTCATCTGGCTCCATGTATGTCACTCGTGTGTTCAATTCTTGAATTATATGATCTAGCAATACACGCAGTTTTATTTTGTTTTACCAAATACAAACTATTTGACTGGACAATAGAAAACTGCAACATTACTATACAAAACATGTATGAAATTCAGTTCAAGAATACAATCATGCACAAAACATGCATTGTTTATACAATATATTATGAGATTTACTAGTTATGTTGAACAAAGTATTAGCAACTACTCAATGCAACATATTCAGATATTCATATTGCAGTTCAGTTTCAGAAAAAACAAAAAACATTGGTAGTTCTAAGAAAATAAACAATATTCACTCTATACAAACATCTTGCAGGCCAATGGAACTAGACAAATTCCTCATGAATGGTGAGTACACCTTCGTCGGATTCTCCATTGAAGGAGACAAAAGCAAGCTGAAGCTATCTGGTTTGGAGATCAACTTCGACAACTACATTGATATTCAGGTGGAATGGAGAGATCCATACAATAAAAGGAAGTTTGACTCTTTAGCTGATGTTGCCGGCAGGATGATAGACATTCACTACCATGACAAGAAGAAAAAAATTAACCGCAAGGAGGACCATACTCTGTGGGGATTTTGTCCACTGCCAAAAAACCTTATCAAGTATGCAGCAATAGATGCATTCGCAACATATGAGTCATGGAGAATCATCTATGATGTCATCATGGGACTGGACAGGGCAAAAAGAGACAAAGAAGCAAAGAAGAAGAAGAACAAGGCTGTAATCCAATACAACAAATAGAAATAATTCAGGGCTATGTTTTAGTTTCACTTTACTTTAGTCATTGTATTGTTCTTTGTTTCATGTATGCAAGCTTTTGATCATGTCCGTTGCTTCATATCGAACATTTCTTTTGTAAAAACAATGTCGTTTTAGAATTAGCATTAAATTTTATTTCTGTTGTTTGCTTATGTATCACAGTTTGCTTCTGATCAATTGCTTTCGCTGAAAATTAGTTTGTGTTAGAACAAGTACCAGAAAACTTTGAAAATTTTAATGTGTGATACCAAAACATACTATTCACATACAAAACATATTCAAAACCAAACGTTAAAAAAATTAAGTAATCTGACTACAACTCATACCTAAAAAGAAAGATTAATGTAGTTCACAATGGTAAAAAATAAGCATTACACATTTGTACACATGCAGTCCACAAAAAGTAATTATAGAAAAAACATTAATATTAATATTTATAAAGAAACGTGAATACAGTTCACATAACAAATATAAGGCAGTTCACAAAGTGTATACATGAAGTGCAGTACATGCATAAATGCAGAACGAAAGGGGCTGCAGCAACTTTCGTTCAATGCACAACATACAGACTTGGTACACGCAGTGCAGTACTCAACGTTGGTGCAAGCAGTACAAATGATACTCCAAAAGAAAAAAATGTTTCAGATAAGGAAACAAATTGACCACCCAGCTACAACTAGGCCCAAGCCAGTCCCGTAATAGGACACTAAAAAATGTGTGCAGTTCTCCAAAGTATTACAAGGAAGTTCACTATATGTGTGCATGAAGTGCGGTACATACTCAAAATGAAGCATAAGAGAAGCACTTTCACGCAGTGCACAACACAGAATTAGTGCACCTGATGCAGTACTTAAATTTAAGTCATGCTGTCCGCAGCGTTGGCATAACCAGTCACAACTTTGGCGCAAAGAAGGATGCACGCAGTGCAAAATGTGTACACATGCAGCACATGACTATGACGAATGCAGTGCACATAAAAGCAACAAAGCAGTGCACACCCGTACACTAGAAAAAATGATACGTAAGAGGGAAAAACAATAAAGAAAAATGCTACCCATGCAGTGCAGAAAAAGTGTAGCGCAAACATGTGTAGTACGGAATGCGTGCACATGCAGTACAGAACCCTGATCGATGCAGTGGAAGGATGTTTTGCTAAGAAGTGGACCCCCTTGCATTAAAAAAAATATTTAAGATGGAAAATACATAGAAAACATTGACCACCACAGGTGCACCCATCCCCAGCCAGTCTCGTAGTAGGTCTGCGCCCACAGAAGGCAAGTCGTTCTGAGTCACAATGCATGGGGGCATGCACATATGGGCCCACATGTCATAGAGCATAGAGCAGCGAGCGCCGTGTATAAGCGCCCAAATAAGTAACCAAATGAGTTCAATACGGCTGCCTCGCCAGCGCTTATAAACAGGTTGGGCGCGCCTTCCGCGGGCTAGGTGGGACTAAACATTAGGCCGCACACAATGCACCGGGAACCAGCCGTGCTCACAAGCCGACTTGGGCCCAATGCGTCTTCACTCCCCGAACACAGGTCAAACAAATTCGCACATCGCCAAAACAAAAAAAGCCCAACGACGCACAACTAGCAAGTTACTCCGGTACCCCCTCACCTTAAAAAAATGCAGTCCGCTGTGCAGTCCGGTATGGGACGGAAGATGTGCTGTCAATAAAGCATTGCAGTTCGCTTAGACGAATATTTTTTCCAGCCAATCGAAAACACTACCACGACAAATCTTTTCACTTGGCTACAACGCCACAATCCCACGTCACATCCTGACTTGGTTGACAGGCGCACGGGGTGTGACAGGGAGGCGATGGACTGCGACGGACCCACCCCCCTGCTCGTCCTCGCGCTAACGCACGCAGTGCGCTTGGTTCACAGGCGCAGTGCGGACATTCTGTTTTTCCAATAATAGGACGCACACAACCCGAGAGCCACACCTCTAAGATAGACAGCGAGGCGACGGGGTGTGACGGACTCGCCTGCGCATGCGGCGCTGCGGCCCTTCGCGTCGCCGCCTGCTCTGGCTCGTTCCATGCTCGGCCTCGCAGGGGGTGGGGAGGGGGGGTCACGACCCCCCTCCCACACCCCTGCTCGGCCTCGCACTAACGCACGCAGTGCGCTTGGTTTATAGGCACATTGCGGACCTTCTGTTTTTCCAACAATAGGACGCACGCAACCCCAGAGCCACGCCCCTAAGATAGACAAGGAGGTGACAGGGTGTGACAGACTCGCCTGCGCATGCAGCGCTGCGGCACGCCGCGTCGCCACCTGCTCCGGCTTGTTCCAGGCTCGGCCTCGCAGGGGGGTGGGGAGGGGCGGTCACGACCCCCCTCCCACCCCCTGCTCCGCCTCATGCTAATGCATGGAGTGCGCTTGGTTTACAGGCGCATTGCACACATTTTGTTTTTCCAACAATAGGATGCACGCAACCCGAGAGCCACACCCCTAAGATAGACATGGAGGCGATGGGTGTGACGGACTCGCTTGCGCATGCGGTGCCGCGGCACGCCGCATTGCCGCCTGCTCCGGCTCGTTCCAGGCTCGGCCTCACAGGGGATGGGGAGGGGGGTCACGACCCCTCTCCCACCCCCTACTCGGCCTCGCACTAACGCACGCAGTGCGCTTGGTTTACAAGCGCAGTGCGGACATTTTGTTTTTCCTACAATAGGACGCACGCAACCCCAGAGCCATACCGCAAAGATAGACAAGGACGCGATAGGGTGTGACGAACTTGCCTGCGCATGCGGCGCCGTGGCACACTGTATCGCCGCCTGGTCCGGTTCGTTCCAGGCTCGGCCTCGCAGTGGGGTGGGGAGGGGGGGGGGTCACGACCCATCCTCCCACCCCTCTGCTTGGCCTCGCGCTAACGCACGTAGTGCAGTTGGTTTACAAGCGTAGTGCGGACATTATGTTTTTCCAACAATAGGACGCATGCAACCCGAGAGCCGCACCCCTAAGATAGACAGGGAGGCAATGGGGAGTGACGGACTCGCCTGCGCATGCGGCACGCCATGGCGCCGCCTGCTCCGGTTCGTTCCAGGCTTGGCCTCGCAGGGGGTGGGGAGGGGGGTCATGACCCCCCTCCCACCCCCATTCTCGGCCTCGCTCTAACGCATGCAGTGCGCTTGGTTTACAGGAGCAGTGCGGTCATTCTGTTTTTCCAACAATAGGACGCACGCAACCCCAGAGCCACACCCCTAAGATAGACAGGGAGTTGACGGGGTGTGACGGACTCGCCTGCGCTTGCGGCGCCGCTGCACGCCGCGTCGCTGCCTGCCCCGGCTCGTTCCAGGCTCGGCCTCGCAGGGGGGTGGGGAGGAGGGCACGACCCGCCCTCCCACCCCCCTGTTCGGCCTCGCGCTAACGCATGTAGTGCGCTTGGTTTACAGGTGCAGTGCGGACATCCTGTTTTTCCAACAATAGGACGCACGCAACCCCAGAGCCACACCCCTAAGATAGACATGGAGGCGACGGGGTGTGACAGACTCGGTTGGGCATGCGGCGCCACGGCACGCCGCGTCGCCGCCTACTCCGGGTCCTTCCAGACTCGGCCTCGCAGGTGATCGGCCTCGCGCTAACGCACGCAGTGCGCTTGGTTTACAAGCGGAGTGCGGACATTCAATTTTTCCGACAATAGGACCCACGAAACCCCACAGCCACACCCCTAAGATAGACAGGGAGGCGACGGGGTGTGACGGACTTGCCTGCGCATGTGGCGCCACATCATGCCGCGTCGCCGCCTGCTCCGGCTAGTTTCAGTCTCGGCCTCGTAGGGGGTGGGTAGGGGGGTCACGACCCCCTTTCCCGCCCCCCTGCTCGGCCTCGTGCTAACACATGCAGTGCGCTTGGTTTATAGGCGCAGTGCGGACATTCTATTTTTTCAACAATAGGACGCACGCAACCCTAGAGCCACACCCCTAAGATAAACATGGAGGCGACAGGGTGTGACGGACTCGCCTGCGCATACGGCACCGCGGCACGCCGCGGCGCCGCCAACTCCGGCTCCTTCCAAGCTCGGCCTCGGAGGGGGGTTGGGGAGGTCACGACCCCCCTCCCACCCCCATGCTTGGCCTCGTGCTAACGCATGCAGTGCGCTTGGTTTACAGGCGCAGTGCGGACATTCTATTTTTCTAACAATACGACGCACGCAACCCCATTGCCACACCCCTAAGATAGATAGGGAGGCGACGGGGTGTGACGGACTCGCCTGCGCATGCGGCGCCTCGGCTTCAGGCTCGGCCTCGCAGGGGGGTGGGAGGGGGGCACCACCCCCTGCTCGGCCTCGCGCTAACGCACGCAGTGCGCTTGGTTTACAGGCGCAGTGCAGACATTCTGTTTTTCCAACAATAGGACGACGCAACCCAGAGCCACACCCCTAAGATAGACAGGGAGGCGACGGGGTGTGATGGACTCGGCTGCGCATGCGGCGCCGCAGCACGCCGCGTCGCCGCATGCTCCGGGTCGTTCCAGGCTCAGCCTCATAGGGGGGGTGGGGAGGGGGGGTCA
Source organism: Secale cereale (assembly GCA_902687465.1). Classification (NCBI taxonomy): domain Eukaryota; kingdom Viridiplantae; phylum Streptophyta; class Magnoliopsida; order Poales; family Poaceae; genus Secale; species Secale cereale. Next base: position 366,464,209 of record LR738710.1, read on the forward strand.
TGACCCCCCTCCCACCCACTGATCGGCCTCGTGCTAACGCACGAAGTGCACTTGGTTTACAGGCGCAGTGCGGACATTCTGTTGTTCCAACAATAGGACGCACGCAACCCCAGAGCCACACCCTTAAGATAGACATGGAGGCGACGAGGTGTGACGGACTCTCCTGCGCATGCGGCGCCGCGGCACGCCGCGTTGCCGCCTGCTCCGGCTCTTTTCAGGCTCGGCCTCGCAGGGCGGTGGGGAGGGGGTCACGACCCCCCCTCCCACCCCCTGCTCGGCCTCGCGCTAACGCACGCAGTGCGCTTGGTTTACAGGTGCAGTGCGGACATTCTATTTTTCCAATAATAGGACACACGCAACCCTAGAGCCACACCCCTAAGGTAGACAAAGGAGGAGACGGGGTGTGACGGACTCGCCTGCGCATGCAGCGCCGCGGCACGCCGCGTCGCCGCCTGCTCTGGCTCGTTCCAGGCTCGGCCTCGTAGCGGGGCGGGGAGCGGGGGTGTAATGCGCAGTATGAGATTATACCTCCTACGTGTCGAGGCACGGCTTAAAGGTATAAGCTCATACTAGAATGATCTCAAGTATTGTATCTTTGCACGACTCATGTAAAAGAGGGATGAAACTGCAAAAGAGTAGTTGACTTACACTCGCCACGTCACACAATACATTACATAAGCAAACATCATCCAAATAACATCACAGTCCGACTACGGACGAAGATCCAAATGAAAGATACCATAAATAGATAACACAAGGTCCGATCGCCCCTAGTAGAAGCCATTACTGATCCTCAGGGTAAGACACGTAGTATCGCCCACGTTCTTCGTCGAACTCCCTGTATAACTCTGTGCCATCGCCTGTGTAGTTCACCATGGTACCTTCATCTGGTGTTGTGTAGAATCTGTGAGCCACGGAGGACTCAGCAATCCCGTTCCCGGGTAGCAAAACAATCTAAGCCTTGGGTGTGGAACAAGGCTGAAGAACAAGGTTGCAGCTGCACTAGCACTAGCTTACGTGTTTAGAGCGAGAAGAGAAGTGCCACGAGCGTCAAAGTGATCACAAAGTGATCCTATCTATGCACGTCATACATAACCCCATCGTGTTCACTTCCCGAACCCCTTCGGAAAGCGACCGTCACGGTTACTCACGCTGGTAGTGTATTCTGAACATGGTGTCAAGTTTTCTACAACCGGATATTAACAAATTCCCATCTGCCACATAACCGCGGGAACGGCTTTTGAAAGATCAAACCCTGCAGGGGTGTCCCAACTTAGCCCATCACAAGCTCATGATCTGCGGAGTCGCAACTCCAAGGTGGGAAGACCCGAGTATTCTCGAAATCCAGCAAGACCTCCCGGCATGCCGACACCCTGACAGTAGCCGCGCGTATCTAGTCTCTGGCCATGACCGGATGGGTGATCATACAAGTAATACCAGATACCTCGGGTTTCCCCAAGGCGGCCCCGCATAACCCCCAGTTTGGACCAAGACTCATGTGGAGCACTGGCCCGGGTTGTTGATTAATAACTCGGGTTTGCAACGCCCTATGCAAGTTTTAGTTGTTAGGCAAATGTAAAACCAATGTTGGGCCTTGCTGGCAAAGTTTTAGCGCTAAGCGGGTTATCGAGGGGGGCCCATAAACCCCAACTGTGTTAGGGACGCAAAATCAAGGAACATAACACTGGTTTAAACGGTTCCTAGGGTGGCATGAGTGGAACAAAACACCAAGCAAGAGGCTTAACCTTCCACCCATTGCCAAGTTTATAGATGATTCGGTTTAACAGATTATATAGTGTGATATCCCAACAATAACTTCAACATGAAGCAAGAATCTTCAAAACTTCACCTGCAACTATCAATGTTATAAGAGGGGCTGGGCGAAGCTTACGTTGCCAAACAAAGGTTTGCTAGGTTGGGTGGTTAGAGAGATTCATGGCTACAATAGAACGCAAACAAACAAACATGGGCATCGAGGCAATATGCTAAAGAGCGAGACATCTAGCAATAGGCAAAGGTAGTAATGATATCTGGGTCAGGTCATCTTGCCTGTCGAGTCGTCGATGGGATCGTAAGACGGCTCCTCATACTCAACCTCGGTAGGAACCTCGTACTCGTTCTCGGCTTCCTGCTCTACTCAACACAAGAACACAACATGGCACAATATCAAACATGGTGCAATGCATAATCAACATGATGCAAGTATGAGGTGCGTATGCATGTGGAAGCACTTGAACCTAAGGAGAAGATGATGAAGAAGGCATCATCTTGGAAAACCAAGCATTCCATTGGATAGAGGGGAAGATTTCGGTTGAAATAGATATAAAGATCGCCGGAAACGGTTACACGGTTTGCAAATGGCAAGCAAAACAATAATCACACAAAGCTGCATTTAATAGCCACATGGCATGTTTGGAGCAAGAAATAATTAAGCTACATCACTCAAACATGGAGACAAAGGGCATGGACATGAATTAGACATGTTACTTTACAAGCATGAACTTAGAACACACCCAAAAACCTACTGGAACACAATTAACCAAGCATGGCAAGTTGCAATAAAATTACCCAGACTTAGTCAAAATCTGGGAAGGCAAAAACATCATCACGATGCTGCCCTCGGAGGCACAAAACAACATGCATATCAACTCCACTAAGTATATAAAGATCAAGGACATGAAGTAGACATAGCATATAACAAACAACTCCATTGGAGCAACTCCATAGGAGGCATGGATCAATAGCAACAAGCTACACCAAATTAATCATGCTGATAAAAACCTGATAGGTATAACTTATAGCAACTTGAGAGAAAGAAATAAATAAGCTACATCAGGCCATATGTGCAAGTGAGGGCATGGATGGATAGAGCATAACATGGACAACAAGATATGGCCAATGGCCACTCCAAAACAAGCATGAAAATGAGTGGGGCATCAAGCAAACATAGCATCAGGTTAAAACAGATTCCAGACTTAGCAGTTTTTTCACTAAGTATAAAACAGTAACATTGGCATGGCATGTTTGCAATTTTGTTTAAGTCACCTCAAGGCATATCATGGAAAGTGGTTTGCACCACAGCAAAGATCATATGATGGTGCTTCTAAAACATATTGGCATGTGACATGAGGACAAACACATCAATAGCAATGAGCACTTCAAAACAGCATCTCATAACAAGTTTCAGCACTTAACAGCCACATGCACTTTTGCAATAGAGATTAACATGGCAATATGACACCTAACATGAATGCTACATCAACCATCATGTAGAGCACTTCACAATGAACATTTTGACATATCATATGCTCCATTTGGATAAACATGCACAAAGTTATCACATCTCAAACATGGCATCAAATTAACAAGTAACAGCAGTTAAACATATAGCACTCTTGCAACAGAGATTAGGGCATCTAGATGAACTCAAACAAGCATGCCACAATGGAACAAAATGAAGAGCACTTCACCACGATCATTTTGATATATTATTTGCATCGTTTGGATAAGCACACAAAAATTTACACCACTCACAAGATGCCAACAAATTATGCAAAACTGGGACTTAGCGGAAAAAATCAACCTCAAGGGGGGGGGGGGGGTC
>LR738710.1:366467864-366502090 GCA_902687465.1 Secale cereale
ATGGAACAAAATGAAGAGCACTTCACCACGATCATTTTGATATATTATTTGCATCGTTTGGATAAGCACACAAAAATTTACACCACTCACAAGATGCCAACAAATTATGCAAAACTGGGACTTAGCGGAAAAAATCAACCTCAAGGGGGGGGGGGGGTTCGGGCGGACACGTCCGGATGACATGGACTTGTCCGATGTGCGGGTCGGGGCGGAGCGGAGCGGGTCGGGCGACGGGGCTTGGGTCCGCCCGGCACCGCGAGGGTTGCGGCCGGCGGCGGGAAGGACGGATACGGCCGGGATCTCGCCGGCCGGTGGCGGATCCGGCGAGGAGCCGGCGACGAGGAGGGGCGGCGCCGGCGGCTGATACGTCTCAAACGTATCTACTTTTCCAAACACTTTTGATATTGTTTTGACCTCATTCTTGCATGATTTGGACTAAACTAACCCGGACTGACGCTGTTTTCAGCAGAGCTGTCTGTATGGTTTATTTGTGTGCAAGAAAACGGATTTTTAAGCATCTCAGAAAAATCCACGAAAAATCACGAAAAATCCACGCACCCGAGGAAACCAAATGCCAGAAGTGGGGCCAGAGGGGGGCCAGGGGGTGCCGAGGCGCCCTGTGGGCGCGCCCCCCCCCCGGGCTGCGCCGGGGGGCGCCTGGGTGGGTCCCACACCCCCTGGTGCCCTACTTTAGCCCGTATTTTCCCTCCCGACGCAGAAACCCCAGATCGGAAGTTCTTTCGCTGTTTTTCGTCGCGGAGCCGCCCCCACCCTCTGTTCTTCTTCGGGAGGGCTAATCTGGAGGCTGATTTGGCCTCCGGAGAGGGGAGATCGTCGCCATCGTCATCATCATCACCGCTCCATCATCCCTCCATGACTTCCCCCTTCATGTGTGAGTAATTCCCCTGCTGTAGGCGAAGGGGATGGTAGGGATTGGATGAGTTAGATCATGTAATAGTTCGTCAGATTGTTGGGGGCATGTTGCCTATCATCTAGTATGGTGTTTATCATCTTTGCTACAACTTGTTATTCTTAATGCTTGACACTTAGGGCCCGAGTGCCATGATTTCAGATCTGAACCATATGTGTTTGCATGAATATATTTGTGTTCTTGATCCTATCTATGAGTTGTATGCACCTGTTACGGTTCGGAACCGGCGATCCCAAAAGTGACAGCTTGGGACACCAAAGGGGATGGTCCGTAGTTTGAGGATTACATGTATCCATTGAGTTCATTGCTTTGTTCCGGTGCTCTTTGACAGGAGCACCTTAATATCCATTAGTTCCTTTTGGCCCCGTTCGTAGCGGGATGGTAGGACAAAATATGTTGTGCAAGTTCTTATTGCAAGCACGTACAACTACCTACGGGATACATGCCTAATGTTTGATATTTGCCTAGATAATCATTACTTTTCCGTGTGCCGTGCCCCAAGTTAGAATCTATCTCATCCATGTAGCGCCCAACCATCCATCTCCCTAGCCTACAGTATTTTAAACCTTGCCTGTCACTAGTTGCTACTTCTGCCATTTACTACTGCTATTTACTTTTGCTGTTTTACTTTTACTATTACTATCATCACTATCATATCACTGATACCACTTATCTTTTGTTGCAAGTTAGTATATTTCAGGTGCGGTTGAATTGACAACTCAACTGTTAAAGCTTATAAATACTCTTTGGCTCCCCGTGTGTCGAATCAATAAATTGGGTTATTCTTACCCACGAAGACTATCTCGATCCCTTACGGTTGAGGGTTATCAAGTACCATTTTCTGGCGCCGTTGCCGGGGAGCATAGCAATATTTACAAGTCTGCTTGAGGTATCCTACCTGCTGCACTTTATTCACTATGGGTAAGAAAGGTGACCCCAAGGTTCCGATCTTACTATCCACTACAAGAAGAGGTACTGCTCTGAGCACTAGTGCTACGCTTGATTCACCTTCTGTTATGAGTAAGTTTGCCTCACCACCACCACATGATGCTCCTACCGAGTCTGTTATTATGTCTGATACTCTTGATGATGCTTCTACTACTTTTGATGATGATATTAGTTCGCTTGGTTATGCTCTTGAGAAACAAATTGCTGCTGCTGCTAAAAAATATGGAATTGAACTTCCTGTTGCTCGCTACCCTATTGGTGAAACTTATGATTATCCTGATTTGAGTAAACTCCAGGAGAGGCTCCTTGATGATGATTACTATATACTTGATGAAGATTTATGCAGGGAACTGACAGAGTTTGCCGGCTCTGACCCTGAAGTTATTAAGAAAATATTTGAAAAACACTCTTTGAAAAACAAAACCGTTCCTAATCCTGAGTTTGCTACATCTCCTATATGCATTGATGATCCTGATTTTGATTTCTCTGTTGATCTTTCACTTATACCTATGGTTGAAGCTGACCCCTTTTATGGCAGAGAAAATGATGATGCTATTGCACACCTAACTAAACTTGGTGAGCTAGGTAGCCTGTTTACCACAGATGAGAAGATACGCTACTTTTACGTGACCAAGCTTCTTCCTTTCTCCTTGAAGGAAGGTGCTAAAGCATGGTATGATTCACTCCCATGCGGTTCTATTAAGAGTCCTCGGGACTTAGCTCACTCTTTTGTTGATAAGTACTTTCCTGCTCACATGCAACATGCTGCTTTACAAAGAATTTACAACTTTAAACAGTTGCAGGATGAGTCCCTCCCTAAAGCTTGAGGGAGGTACTGCGGTTTGATTCGGGCTAGACCAGGACATGAAATCCCTAAGAATGAATTAATTGATATATTCTATGCTGGTCTAACTGATGAATCTAGGTCCTATCTGGACAGTTGTGCTGGTTGTGTTTTCAGGAAAAGAACACCGGACGACGTGGAAGATTTAATGGGCAGAATTGCCAAAAACCATGAAGATTGGTCCGTCCCTGAACCACCTCCACCACCAAAGAAGAGGGGCATGTTTGTTCTAAGCCCCGAAGATATGCGAGAAGCAAAGAAGTCTATTAAAGAGAAAGGTATTAAAGCCGAAGATGTGAAGAATCTACCCCCTATTGAGAAGCTGTGTGAGCCTACCACTCACCCTCCTATGGTAGAGGTACACTCTCTTTTAGATTTCAACGCAAGTGACATCCCTCATGGTAAACCTCCTGATCAATGTTTAGATGAGTTTGATAATTTTATTATGAAACATAATCATTTTAATGAGAGGATAGAAAGTCAGTTGCATGATAATTCCCTTGCTATCAAAAAGTTGCTTGGTGTTTTAGATAGAACAATTAATGATGTTCAATGTCTTGTGAAGCATTTTCATATGGTTCAAACTCAGCTCGATCAAATTTCTAATGTGCAAAGATATTTGCTTGCTAACAATGCCAAACAAGATAAATTGCAGGCTTTTGGGATTAAGACCCGAGGGGGAACTAGTACTCAAGATCCTCTTTATCCAGAAGGACATCCGAAGAGAATCGAGCAAGATTCTCAAATGCAGGAAGAAGAAATTGTTGTCTCTCCAAATAAGAAGAAGAAACATAAAGAGACTGACAATTCTAATGATCCTATTGCAGATGAAGAGCCAGCTATTGATCCCAACAGTGTATCTATTTCCGATGCGGAGACTGAAGACGGTGCTGAACCTGAAGGTAATGATAATGAGAAGAATGATCCGCCTGAAGTTCGAGAAGAAGAAGCACCTGACAAACGAAAGAGGTACACTAAAGAAGACTTCATCGCAAGAAAACATGGGAAGGAGAAAGAACCATGGGTACAGAAACCCATGCCCTTTCCAGGTAAGTCCATCAAATCTAAAGAAGAAGAGCATTACAATAAGTTTTGTGAATGGATTAAACCTCTTTTTCTTCAAATTCCCTTGACTGATGCTATTAAGTTACTCCCTTACTCAAAATATATGAAAGATATTGTCACTAACAAAAGAAAAGTTCCTAATGATGCAATATCTACTATGCTTGCTAACTATTCTTTCAGTGGAAAGATTCCTGAGAAGCTCGGTGATCCAGGTATACCCACCATTCCTTGCTCCATAAAGAATAATTATGTCAAAACTGCTTTATGTGATCTTGGAGCGGGAGTGAGTGTTATGCCTCTCTCTCTTTACGAGAGGCTTTGTTTAGAGAAACTAATTCCTACAGATATCTCCCTTCAGATGGCTGACAAGTCAACCGCTGTTTCGATAGGTATTTGTGAGGATGTTCCAGTTGAAGTTGCTAATTGTTTAATTCTTACTGATTTTGTTGTGCTCGACATGCCCGAGGATGGGAGCATGTCCATTATTCTTGGTAGACCTTTCCTTAACACCGCAGGTGCTATTATTGATTGCAACAAAGGGAAGGTTACCTTTCATGTGAATGATAAAGAACACACGGTATATTTTCCGAAGAAGACCGACAGGAGGCATGCCCTCAACTCTATAGAGAATATCGAGACCGTGAAAATTGGAGAATGGGACTGTCCACTACATGTGCTTCACAAATACAAAACTATCATGGTAGGGACAATGTCCATCAAGGTAAAAGTTCAGTGATTACTTCGTAGGAGGTGAGACTTTTTGCTCTATATATCGCTTGTTTGTTGGTAAGACTTGATCAACCTTACTAGTGAACGTGTTTTATACGGATAAAAAGTTGAGCTTGCTATGTTTTCATTTGTTTTTAGTGTTGTCCTATCTGCTGTACCAAGTATCTAGGGTTTTGAAGCTTCACAATACTACTAACTGCTTCAAGTTTTCAGAGAGTTTCGCAGCTTTTTGAACTTCGAAAAATTTTCAACACTGAAGTTTTCAGAAAAATTCCAGAAAAATTATATTAAAAATTTCCACAACGGGAGAGACCCGGAAAGTCCTGGGGCTAGCCAGGGGGGCCACCAGTGGCCCAGGCGGCCAGCTGGCGCGGCCCAGCCCCTGGCCGCGCCCACAGGGCGCCTAGGGCCCACGGGACCCCCCTCCAGGTACTTCTTCTTCCCCTCTCTCTCTCTTTTTCCAGAAACCCGAGTTCTGGTCTTGTTCTTGCTGTTCTTGCTATTCTTGGAGGCGACTCTTCGATCTCCCTCTACAACCCATCATTTGAGCTGAAATTTTGAGCAAATACTCCCTGGTATGTGACTCCTCCACCCCTCCAATTAGATTTTTGATTGGTGGCCTCATTTGTGAGTATTTAGTAGTTCTTGGTGCTGTAGAGATGAGCTTGCATGCATGTGTAGAAAGTTGTTTTCCAAGTTTTGATGCAAGTTTATGCCTTGGGCAAGTGAGTTGAGTAGTTTGCCTTAGCTCACTTTGTTTTAATCCTCGTTTTTGTAATTTTTTCTTCAGAAATGAGTTTGTTAGGAAGGGCAAAAGGATGGCTTGAGAAGAGGAGGCCCGCACACTCCGATCGAGTCACTAGAGCCGCAGCTTCACCATCGACTGTTAGGGTGAGCTACAATGAGGATCATGTGCCCCTGGAGTTGTTGGAAGACACAAGTACAGCACGTGCGATGACATTTCCATGTGATGAATTCATGGAAGCTGCGGGAATCAAGGATGAGTTTTATAATCTTTGTGCTAATGCAGGTTTGACACGACTCGTCACGAGCCGTGTTACTCAGTATCAGAAACTCACCTCCGGTTTCATTAACAGTTTTAGATATAATCCTGATTCAGGTGCTATTGAGTTTAAAATTTATAATGATCTTATCACCATGACTCTGGGAAACTTTTGTGAAGTATTAGGTGTGCCGAACGTTGGGAGGACGGCAAGGATGACCACGCAGCCCTCCGAGATGAAAACCTTCATCAACTCTCTCTGCAGCATGGGTACGAGGGATATTCATCGGTCGAAGATCTCCAACATCTTGTTTCCTCACCTCAGGTATTTTGCATATTATATTGCTAGAGGGGTGTTAGCTCGTGACAACACGAGCAACATTTCTGCTCCGGATATTGCTATCCTGGCAGCAGCCCTCTTAGGGAGGTCTGATTATAATATTGGTACCTTAATTGCTCGACGCCTTGCTATGAACGGTAACAAGGGGGACTTATATGGTGGCATTTATGCCACACTTATCTTAGAGCATCTTGGAGGCACCCCACACCCTGATGATACTCCTTTTACTTATTTAAGCTTTGATCTTGCTGCTATGAAAAGGCATAAGTTTGTTACCATGGGTTCTGAGCTTGATAACCTTGTTTATATCTTGCGTTTCGGAACTACCGCGGAACGCGAGATCCGTCTACCTGCACCTCTTTTGTTTGATTTTTCTCGCAGGAACGGATGGTCCTTTGATGTTGTCCAGTTCGATGAGTTCATGGTCCAGCATCAGTTCCATAACCCCATGGAGGGGGTTGTGCCCAACGAGGAGAGGCACGGTGAGATACCACATTTTCAGGAAGAGACCGCCACCGAGTTTGGTGAAGGGTCTTCCTCTGTCTGGCGCTCGGAACCTTCCTCGTGGGAGACTCCGAGGAGTTCGGTGTACGCGCCATCATCCTTCTACGACCCTTGGTCTCACCACCATACCCCTGGAGCAGGAGGCTCCTGGGGGCAGTAGCTGCTACCAACTTAGGCCAAAAGCCTAAGCTTGGGGGAGTACGTTCCCTTCTCACTTTTCCGTTGTATTATCCATTTTATTCACTTTGATCTTTTCGAAGTCTTTACCCGTTCTTCTTTATTCCTCTATTTGCAAAAACAACAAAAAGATTTTCTCTTTCTTTTGCTTTTTGTTCAACTTTTGAAAAACTCAAAAAGATTTCCTTTCTCTCTTTAGTTTGCTTTGTTTTCAGAGATCAGCTCGAGTCCGTGATGGCATTTGATTATATTTCCTACGTTCGATCGTGCAAGTGACAAGCAGTAATGACGAAGATCGACTGAAAGGAAGCAACAAGGAAGACCGGTATGAACTCTTTCTGTTTCTACTTTTGTACATATGCCTGTACTTATGATCTAGAGACCAGCTTGTAGCGACATAGTGCTATGTTTAAAATGCTTTTTCAGTGGTTCATGATTTCCTTGTGGCTAGTCCCGAATAACTAGAGTACATAATGTGTTATTGAAATGATCTACATGCATCGCGCTGTTCATAGTCTGGCATACTAAGGTGGTATTTCCCTTTAGAGAATTTTTGGATTGACTTGGCACATGCTTACACATGTTTAAGACTAAAAAGTCTACTTTGCCTTGACGATCTTTGAGTTTTAGAATATTTATATCACTTTCATGCCCGATTCAATGTTGCTTTGTCGCTCTGCATGATTATGACCGTTATTGCTCTCTAGTTGGTCGCTTCCCAGTCTTTTGCTAAACCTCCACCCGTACTAAGCGGAATGACTGCTTGTGCATCCAAAACCTTTAAACCTGTTATGCCATATGAGTCCACTATACCTTCCTATACATGGTATTTACTTGCCATTCCTAACGAAGATTTTCATGTACCATCTCGAAATTAATCAAAAGCATTTCTCTTTTTGTGCCTATGTTTTAGCTCATGAGGAAGTAGTAGTTAATTCTTGATCTCTTTAAGTTGGACAAGTTTCACCCCTGGATTGCATGTATAATGTGCGAACCCCTAATATGAAAAGGAACTGGCATTGAGTGCGCCCGGCTCAAAAAGATAATATAACAAACGAACCCTCCTTCACGCTTTGTTCATGAGAAATTAGAAAACTTTGGCAGTGATAAACAAAGGAGTTAAGAGGATGTGATCGTCCTCATGCGGGAGCCGTTCCTCGAGACTTGTCTAGCTTAAAAAGTGATTGAGTTATCTGCTAGCATTCGTTGACGAAATATGCACCTCTCAAAAACATATTTACTTCTGTTTTTAAAACCAAGAGCTCTGGTACATGTTTAGTTTTTGTTTCCGATCACGGGTTTTCAACTTTGCCAATAAAAGCCACGGTTCGAGAGTCTCATCTTCTTTCTTCAAAGCACTGACTAGGAGAGCATAATTGTCATTCTGAGTGTAATGTGCATTGTCCCAAAGTATTACATTGTCTTCTGTATACTTGTGATATGATTTATTCTGAAATTCTTAGTTCTAGTCTCCTTTAAAACTCTGAAGGAGTCTCTGCATTTATGTTTTGCTTCACTCATGGAGGCTAGCGAGATAGCACCTTAATATGCTCAAGCTATGTGCAATGTGATCTTGTCTTGATTTTTGGTAATATATTGTTTACTCTTAATTATTTGTGACTGGTCACTTGAAAGAAGGATTGCTCCTTGCATTGTTCTCATACGTACTGTTTTAATACTTGTTGAACTCTTTTCGTAGTACATGCTTATATACATCTAATGAAGCAAAAGAGTTTGTCAAAGTTTTCTTTGTCGCGTCCAGTTCGTTGAACTGAATTGCTTGAGGACAATCAATATGCTAAGCTTGGGGAAGTTGATACGTCTCAAACGTATCTACTTTTCCAAACACTTTTGATATTGTTTTGACCTCATTCTTGCATGATTTGGACTAAACTAACCCGGACTGACGCTGTTTTCAGCAGAGCTGCCTGTATGGTTTATTTGTGTGCAGGAAAACGGATTTTTAAGCATCTTAGAAAAATCCACGAAAAATCACGAAAAATCCACGCACCCGAGGAAACCAAATGCCAGAAGTGGGGCCAGAGGGGGGCCAGGGGGTGCCCAGGCGCCCTGTGGGTGCGCCCCCCTGGGCCGTGCCGGGGGGCGCTTGGGTGGGGCCCACACCCCCTGGTGCCCTACTTTAGCCCGTATTTTTCCTCCCGACGTAGAAACCCTAGATCGGAAGTTCTTTCGCTGTTTTTCATCGCGGAGCCGCCGCCACCCTCTGTTCTTCTTCGGGAGGGCTAATCTGGAGGCTGATTTGGCCTCTGGAGAGGGGAGATCGTCGCCATCGTCATCATCATCACCACTCCATCATCCCTCCATGACTTCCCCCTTCATGTGTGAGTAATTCCCCTGCTGTAGGCGAAGGGGATGGTAGGGATTGGATGAGTTAGATCATGTAATAGTTCGTCAGATTGTTGGGGGCATGTTGCCTATCATCTAGTATGGTGTTTATCATCTTTGCTACAACTTGTTATTCTTAATGCTTGACACTTAGGGCCCGAGTGCCATGATTTCAGATCTGAACCATATGTGTTTGCATGAATATATTTGTGTTCTTGATCCTATCTATGAGTTGTATGCACCTGTTACGGTTCGGAACCGGCGATCCCAAAAGTGACAGCTTGGGACACCAAAGGGGATGGTCCGTAGTTTGAGGATTACATGTATCCATTGAGTTCATTGCTTTGTTCCGGTGCTCTTTGACAGGAGCACCTTAATATCCATTAGTTCCTTTTGGCCCCGTTCGTAGCGGGATGGTAGGACAAAAGATGTTGTGCAAGTTCTTATTGCAAGCACGTACAACTACCTACGGGATACATGCCTAATGTTTGATATTTGCCTAGATGATCATTACTTTTCCGTGTGCCGTGCCCCAAGTTAGAATCTATCTCATCCATGCAGCGCCCAACCATCCATCTCCCTAGCCTACATTATTTTAAACCTTGCCTGTCACTAGTTGCTACTTCTGCCATTTACTACTGCTATTTACTTTTGCTGTTTTACTTTTACTATTACTATCATCACTATCATATCACTGTTACCACTTATCTTTTGTTGCAAGTTAGTATATTTCAGGTGCGGTTGAATTGACAACTCAACTGTTAAAGCTTATAAATACTCTTTGGCTCCCCATGTGTCGAATCAATAAATTGGGTTATTCTTACCCGTGAAGACTATCTCGATCCCTTACGGTTGAGGGTTATCAGCGGCGGCGGACAGATGAGCTCGGGACTAGGGTTTCGTCCCAAATTGGACGTGGGGGACGTTTTTATAGGCATAGGGAGCTAGGAAACTCCAAATGGGGAGTGGTTTTCGGCCACACGTTCGTGATCCGATGACCGAGATGATGGGAGGGGTTGTGCTTGGTTAGTGGGCTGTTGTGGAGGGGGTCTTGGGCAAATATAAAGTGGTGTTTTTAGCCCACTAGGTTAACAGTTGGAGTACCAAACGAACTCCAAATGCGATGAAACTTGACAGGCGGCCTACACGTACCAAAACAACAACGCACGACAAGTCTCACCTCATTCCGGAAACATTACACGGACACACACGAAAGAAGGACTCGGGGGGTGCCACGGGCACGTGTGTGAGTGTCGGAACTCGAAACGGACAACGGGAAGAGGCGAATGGGACCAGGTGCAAGTGACAACACGAATGCAATGCAATGCACATGGTAACATGACATGAATGAAATGCACACACGCACACGACAAAACGAAGAAACCCGAAATGAAAGAAGAGCCCAAAATGGAATTGATAAAGTCAAAGTTTCATATATTGACATAATTGGAAAGTGTTACATCTGGGGCATTACAAACTCTCCTCTACTACGAAAAGATCTCGTCCCGAGATCCAGGACTGGAAGAAGGAAGGATACTCGGAACGAAGGTTATCTTCTCATTCCCACGTAGCTTCTCGGTCGGTATGGTGTGACCACTTAACTATCAAGAACTTGATTGACTTGTTGCGGGTCTTGCGCTCAGTTTCTTCAAGAATAGCAACAGGGTGCTCATGGTAAGACAAGTCTTGTTGAAGATCAATCTCCTCGAACGGAATGGTGTGTTCAGGTGTCTTGAAGCACTTGCGGAGTTGAGACACGTGAAACACATCATGAACATTAGCAAAGTTGGAGGGGAGCTCAAGTTGATAGGCTAGATCGCCTCTTTTGCCAAGAATCTTGAAAGGGCCCACATATCTAGGAGCAAGCTTTCCTTTCATACCGAATCTTTGGGTTCCTTTCACAGGACAAACACAGAGATAGAAATGATCCCCAATGTCGAAAGCCAAATCACGATGCTTGCCGTCATAGTAGCTCTTTTGACGCGACTGAGCGACTTTGAGATTCTCACGTATGACTTTGTACATTTTTTCGGCTTCTGAGATCAAGTCATTACCAAGAAGTTGACGTTCACCAGTCTCGGACCAGTTGAGAGGGGTACGACACTTTCTGCCATAGAGGATTTCAAAAGGATCTTTGCCATCACTTGCTTGGAAACTGTTGTTTTAAGAGAACTCAGCAAACGGGAGACAATCTTCCCACTTCATGCCAAAAGAGATGACACAAGCCTTGAGCATGTCTTCGAGGATCTAGTTCACTCTTTCGACTTGACCACTAGTCTGAGGGTGAAACGCAGTGCTGAAACGAATCTTAGTGCCCATGGCTGACTGAAAGGAGTCCCAGAACTTGGATGTGAACAAACTTCCACGGTCTGAGGAGATAACTTGAGGAATGCCATGCAACGAAACAATTCTGGAAGTGTACAACTCTACCAACTGAGCTGCGTTGATGGATACTTTCACGGGAAAGAAGTGAGCTACTTTGGGTAGCTTGTCAATCACAACAAAGATAGCATCATTCCCCTTCTTGGACTTGGGAAACCCAGTGACAAAATCCATTTCAATATGGTCGAATTTCCACTCGGTAATAGGTAGAGGTTGGAGGAGACCGGCTGGACGTTGATGCTCTGCCTTCACTCTTCTGCAGACATCACATTCATTCATGAATTGGGCAATCTCCCTTTTCATGCAAGTCCACCAGTAAGATTGCTTGAGGTCTTGGTAAATCTTAGAACTTCCGGGATGAATCGAGAGGAGGGAGTCATGTGCTTCGTTCATTATGAGCTTCCTGAGATCACCCTTGGGAACCACAATTCTGTCCTCAAAGAACAAGGTGTCTTTCTCATCAACGTGATAGCACTTGTATTCGGGAGTACCCTTAGCAATACCATGTTTCACTTTCTGCACCATACCATCACTGAGCTGGGCCTCACGGATCTGATCTTCCAAGGTAGGAGCAACTTGAAGATTTGCAAGAAAGCCTTGCGGAACAATTTGGAGGTTGAGCTTCCTGAATGATTCACAAAGCTCAGGCTGAAACGGCTTGAGAAGGAGACTGTTGCAATATGCCTTTCTGCTCAAGGCATCTGCAATGACATTGGCCTTGCCAGGTGTGTATTCAATGCTTGGATCATACTCTTGGATCATCTCAACCCAACGAGTCTGGCAAAGGTTCAGGTTAGGCTGTGTGAAGATGTACTTCAAGCTCTTGTGATCGGTGAAGAAGTCCACTTTTCTACCCAACAGAAGGTGTCTCCACGTGATTAAGGCATGTACCACTGCTGCTAGCTCGAGATCATGTGTGGGTTAGTTCTTCTCATTTGGTTTCAATTGACGAGAAGTGTATGCCACAATATTCTTGTATTGCATGAGAACACCACCAAGTCCTTGTAGAGAAGCATCACATAATACTTCTTAGGGCTTGGACTCATCCGGAGGAGTAAGAACCGGAGCAGAAATGAGCTTCTCTTTGAGTGTTTTGAATGCCACATCACAATCAGGAGACCAGTTGTACTTGACATTCTTCTGCAGCAAGTTTGAGAGAGGCTTGGCAATCTTGGAGAAGTTCTCAACGAACCTTCTGCAATAGCTAGCGAGACCAAGGAAGCTTCGGAGTTGCTTGATGTTCTACGGGGGTTCCCAGTTGACAATAGCTTCAACTTTCTCAGTGTTGACAGAAATACCCTCAGCAAAGATGATATGGCCAAGATATAAGACTTTATCCATCCAGAATTCACATTTAGAGAACTTCGCATAGAACTTGTGTTCACAGAGTCTATCCAGGACCAAACGAAGGTGCTTGGCATGGTCTTCTTCATTCTTGGAGAATACCAAGATATCATCCAGATAGACGAGAACAAATTCATTGGTGTAGGGGTTGAATATGAAGTGCATCATCCTCGAGAAGGTGGGTGGAGCATTTGCGAGGCCAAAAGACATGACCGTGTATTCATAGGAGCCGTAGCTTGTTCTGAATGCGGTCTTGTGAATATCTTCTTCACGGATACGAATCTGGTGGTAACCCATCCGGAGATTGAGCTTTGAGAACACTTTTGCTCCTTTGAGCTGCTCGAACAATTCATTGATATTGGGGAGCGGATACTTGTTCTTTATTGTCTTCTTGTTCAATGGCCGGTAATCAACGCAAAGGCGCTCCGTGCCATCCTTCTTCTTGACAAATAGAACACCACAGCCCCAAGGAGAAATGCTAGGCCTGATTAGACCCATACGCTCTTGCTCATCGAGTTGTTTCTTCAGCTCCTTCAACTCATCAGGGGAGAGCTTGTATGGACGCCGACATGCTGGCTCGGTACCGGGCTCGAGTTCATTGACAAATTCAACTTGACGATGCGGAGGCATGCCTGGAAGCTCTTCAAGGAAAACATCTTCATATTCATTGACCACCGGAATCTGAGAAATGGCATTAATCTCGCCCTTGTCATTGAGAGAGAATAGCCTGATTGTGTTATCTCGAGAGGCGAAGATAATTATGTCTTCGTCAGGATGAGTAAGCTTGACTTCCTTATTTGCACAATCAATATTTGCATCATGCTTGGAGAGCCAATCCACCCCAAGAATAAGATCAATGTCAGAGTTGCCGAGAATAAGTAATTAGTTTTCCCGGAGAAACAATTGATAATTCCCTTGGCAAACTTTTGATGTCAACATTGTGTTACGAAGCAAAAGGTTGAGACATGAAAGAGCATGATGCACCCGAATCAAACAAGACTTTAGCAGGTTTAAGGTTGGCTGGAAGATTACCAAGTATCACATCTGAAGAATTCTCTGCTTGAGCTGCATTCATCAGATTCACTCTTGCTGACATGGGATTGTGCTTGACAATAGTAGTACTGACAGGTGGAGGAGGCGGAAGGTGCCTTTGAGTACACTTGTTAGCATAGTGACCCTTCTGGCCACACTCGTTGCAAGTCACTTCCGAGAGAGGACGGTGATAAGGACCACTTGACTTCGAAGCTTGAAAGTTATTCTTGGACTAATTACTTGGGTTGGGTGGGTGGGAGAAACCACGGTCACCTGAGTGCTTGTTGTTGTTGTTGTTGTTGGGAGGGTGGAGCACTGGAGGAGGTGGAAGCCAAAACTTCTGCTGCTTTGCGACCACTTGGGAAGAAGAGGAGGAGTTGACAGCATCTCTGATCCTCTTTTTAGAAGCTTCAACCTTGAGCTGGGCTTCCTCTTGCTTAAGTGCTATGTTATAGAATTGATCAAATTCATCCGGCTCGAACAAGGTGAGAGCTAGTTGGAGTTCATCCTTCAGACCACCACGGAACTGATAAATCTTGCTCTTGGCATCTGGGATGTCTTGCTTGGCATAGCGAGCAAGGTTTTGGAACTTGACATTGTATTGATAAACGGACATGGTGCCTTGCTTGAGGTTGCGGAATTGCTCACGCATTCCTTCAATGGCACTAGTTGGAATGTGGTGAGAGCGGAAATCCTTGCAGAAGTCAGTCCACGAGATTTCACATCCTTCTCTGGAATCTTTGTACTGCTGCCACCAATCAGCGGCTTGGTCCTTGAGTTGGAAGGCGGCAAACTTGACATAATCCTCGGGTCTCACGTTACTGCATTCAAAGTGCATCTTGATGTCTGTTATCCAGTCTTCAGCATCTAGCGGATCCACACAGTAACTGAACGCCTTCGGTTGGTTTGCCAAGAACTGGTTGAGTGTAGCAAAGTGAGGTTGGTTGAACAAATTGCCTTGGCCTTGGTTCCCATGACCACCTTGATTTGCTTGATTTACTTGAATGTTTCTGCATCATTTGCATAAGCATTTGGGTGTTCTGGTTCGTCGCTTGCATAATTGCTCTCCAGGCCTCAGACGGAGGAGGAGGGGAAGGAGGACGATCAGGAACTTCTTCACCCTCTGGGTTAGCATTGGGAACCCTTTTAGGATCCATCCTGAATGAGATGACAACTATTAGCCATTGATTGAAAAATATATAAGCTGAATCAACGGCTAGAAATTGCAACATAAGTCTTCACAAGAACATTCGAACAAAATGAACGAATGTAAACCACAGTTTAATGGTACAACAATCTTCTCGAGAAGCCACTTGGGAGAACAAAAGGTAAATAAAAACAACAAGGAGCAGATAGAACAAATACAAGATAGAAGCTTCGTTCAAAATATTCGTGCTGAAAGTTTATGGAATGTGTTACAAAAGGGTTTTGCAATCCCGGGATCATAATAGCCAAGGACCCTTTAAGATGCAACTCCCGATCGGAACAAACGCCCATAAAACAATTTCACTCAATGTAGAACCCCGAACTCCATATCATGCATTCGTTGGAAGAATGCCTACGAGCTACTAGATGAACCCACCTATTAATTTCCGAAAGTTTCCAGTTATGCAATAAGGTGTTGGGGATACAGGGGAAGCATCGCGCACTCAACTCTAATCCTACATCCAGCTGTATCCATCCTTCAACACATAACCAGTTATTTCCGGAAACCGTTTACCTCGGACCTTCGTAACGCATCTGCTATACAAGCTATGGCAATACTACTGAACTACCTCTCCAGTACTGGGTGATGTCGGGGTTATCTTGCCACTAACCGCATAGAAGAGTTTTCGATGTCGGCCGTCTTAAGTATTCCAGAACTATTGCGATAGATTTGTGACGGCAACACCTCGGAGCTCAACTCCCCGGGACACTGCCACAACCCCTAAATGATAGGAGGCATCGAGAACAATGTTCTCGTCACAAAGACATCGGAACAATCCAAACAATACTCGCGTGATCCTAAATTTTTTTAGTGAATTTTTTAGAGTAGAAGAGATAGAGTAATCGTCAGGAGTCCTCACCAGAGTGAAAAGGGATGAGGAGTAAAAGGAAATCCTACTCTCCGATATGTATATAGGACTCAAAACATTTTCATGTGTGTGCCTAGACTCAACCGTCAACAATTCGATCAATCAGTGGAGGCTCCTAGGTCGGAGAAGGCTCTGATTACCAACCCAGTATGAGATTATACCTCCTACGTGTCGAGGCACGACTTAAAGGTATAAGCTCATACTAGAATGATCTCAAGTATTGTATCTTTGCACGACTCATGTAAAAGAGGGATGAAACTGCAAAAGAGTAGTTGGCTTACACTCGCCACGTCACGCAATACATTACATAAGCAAACATCATCCAAATAACATCACAGTCCAACTACGGACGAAGATCCAAATGAAAGATACCATAAATAGATAACACAAGGTCCGATCGCCCCTAGTAGAAGCCACTACCGATCCTCTGGGTAAGACACGTAGTATCGCCCACGTTCTTCGTCGAACTCCCAGTATAACTCTGTGCCATCGCCTGTGTAGTTCACCATGGTACCTGCATCTGGTGTTGTGTAGAATCTGTGAGCCACGGAGGACTCAGCAATCCCGTTCCCGGGTAGCAAAACTATCTAAGCATTGGGTGTGGAACAAGGCTGAAGAACAAGGTTGCAGCTGCATTAGCACTAGCTTACGTTTTTAGAGCGAGAAGAGAAGTGCCATAGGCGTCAAAGTGATCACGAAGTGATCCTATCTAAGCAAGTCATACATAACCCCACCGTGTTCATTTCCCGAACCCCTTCGGAAAGCGACCGTCATGGTTACTCATGCTGGTAGTGTATTCCGACTAAGGTAAAACTAATTCAGCAAGACCTCCCGGCGTGCCGACACCCTGACAGTAGCCGCGCGTATCTAGTCTTAGGCCACGACCGGATGGGTGATCATACAGGTAATACCAGATACCTCGGGTTTCCCCAAGGCGGCCCCGCATAACCCCCAGTTTGGACCAACACTCATGTGGAGCACTGGCCCGGGTTGTTGATTAAGAACTCAGGTTTGCAATGCCCTATGCAAGTTTTAGTTGTTAGGCAAATGTAAAACCAATGTTGGGCCTTGCTGGAAAAGCTTTAGCGCTAAGCGGGTTATCGAGGGGGGCCCATAAACCCCAACCGTGTTAGGGACGCAAAATCAAGGAACATAACACCGGTTTAAACGGTTCCTAGGGTGGCATGAGTGGAACAAAACACCAAGCAAGAGGTTTAGACTTCCACCCATTGCCAAGTATATAGATGATTTAGTTTAACAGATTATATAGTGTCACATCCCTAGTCAGTTCTTGCATTAGGACTAGCTAGAGTGTGCATCATGTTTACTTTCTACAGAAAATTGAAATGGGAATGACAGAAACCCCAACACCCCTATTCTAACAACTAGGGTTTAATAAAATCTTTTCCAATGTACCCAAAATGCCCTTCAAAAATGTTCATCATCTTTGCCTTGGTCTTAAACCTCTGCCAAAAATGGTGCACAATTTTCTAGGACATCCAAAGGTCTCTGGATTAATTCATATTGTAATTGCATTTGGGCATTTAAAAGCTATAAAATATTTTAGGTGCCCAAATAAACATAAACTAAAATGTTCCATGATGTTCATATTATATACAGTGGGCATGACTAGTTTTATGATTTATAAAGCTGCTCTAGCATTTTTATTAATTCAACAAAGTTGAAAAAGAAAAACAAAACAGAAAGAAAAATAGAAAAGAGAGAGAGGAAGGACATAGCTCACTTACCTGGACCAGCCGGGCCACCTGGCGGCCCAGCACTGTGCTGGCCCGAGCCAGCCAGCTGCTTCGGCAGCCAGGCAGACAGGTGACGCCGGCGCACGGCCGCGCGCCACCGCGACAGCTGCTTGCCGCTCTGGCCGCCGCCTCGCCGCGGAAACGGCCTGGGCGACCTCCACGTCATCGCCCGAACACCCTGGACGCCTCACTCCGCCATGGCCGTCGCAGCCGCCGCCGTCCTGCCGCCATAGCCACAGCCACCGAGATCCCCTCGCCTCGCCGTCGTGTCCCCGAGCTCCGCCACCGTCTGCTACGCCTCCCCGACGGTTCACGCATCGCCGAAAGCTCCAACACGCCGTCCCCGAGCACTTCTCCCCCGTTCGGCCGTCGAGATCGCCGGCGACCTCACCGTCGCAGCAGCTCGTCCCCGACCTCGCCGACAACTCCAACGCGACCGCCGTGAGCCTAGCTACCTGCCCATCCTCTCTGTTTCCCCCTCGAGCCCTGTACCGACTGCACGAAGCTCAACCGCACGCACCGCCGCGGAGCTCGTCGCCGACGAGGCTCCGGCCACCCAACGACCGCGCCACCCTGTCCTTTAGCTTCACCGCACCTCCAGGAGCCTAGACCACCTCACCACGAGCCTCACCATGCCCTCTAGCGACTAGCCCGAGCTCCGGCAGCCGCTGGACTCATCATCGGCGCCTTTTCCGGCGACCCCGAGGCCAACCACCACCACCACTCGCTGCGGCACCTGAGCAGCAACACGTAGACGTGCTCCGCCGTCGATTTGGTTGCCGGAGCACGAATCCCGCACCCGACTGCCGCTTCTGGCCTCGCCGGCGGCTAAACGGCGGTGGGTCAACCCAGTTTGACCAGGGGTTTGACTCCCCTGGGTCACTGACTTGTGGGCCCTGCCTGGTAGTCAAACCTAGCTTAGTGCCTAAACTAATCCTAATTAGTTAGTTAACTAACTGTGACACTGACCAGTGGGTCCCACTGGTCAGGTTTGACCTGGGCCGCCCTGTTGACTTGCTAACATCAGCATGATGTCATGCTGATGCAGTAAATGCTTTTCTGGGATTAATTGATTTAAAACAATTCGGGAAATTCCAGAAAATGCTTTAAACCTCAAAAAATCATATAAATTCAACAGTAGCTCAGATGGAAAAGATTTATATATGAAAATTGATCAGAAAAATCCAATCTTTCCAATGGCACCAGTTTCATGCATGTTTGAGCAAGTTAACCTTGCTGTTCACATTAAAACATGATAATGCACTTTAGTAAATAATAGTTTGGGTATAAATTTCAATCTTTGATTCAAATGAGCTCAAACCTTTCTGGTTATAGTTGCATTAGCCCAAAACACATTCATCTTCCTATGTCATGAGCATGCATCATATTGTTGCATTTGTTTGTATATTGATTGTATCGTCGGTGTTCTCCGTGGTAGGTCCTGCTCCCGAGGATACTTCTGCGTATCCAACTGAAGAGCAGTACCCGACAACCAATCTGTCAGGCAAGCAACCATTGATCATTCCAATACAAACCCATCTTCTCGCTCCTGCTCTCTTTTACTGCATTAAGGCAACATCGTGTGAACTGCTACTTGCTGCGGTAGTTGAACCCTATTCCTTTGCATGACCTGTCATTGCCACAGTAAATAGTTGAAACCCACTAGCATGTGTAGGAGTTGATTGAGCCATGTGATGTGTGTTCCACCATGCTATTTGTTTATGTTGCCTGCTATGCTTAGAGTTGTGTCAGGTCTGGTTCATCTGGGTGATGGATCAGAGTGAAATGATCATGCTCGATAAAGAGAGGGAAGTGTGGAACATGTTTGGTAAAGGTATCGATGAAAGGCCATGTAGGAGTACATGGTGGGTTGTTTCATTGGAACCGTCCATAGGACCCGAGATCTGTATGTGTGGTTCAAGTTACAGCTACTATCATGCATTGGGCCCGAAACCAATGGACCCTCTCAGCTTATTAGATGCCCTTGTCCTTTGTCCAGGAGTTGCAACTAGTTTCTGGTGTTTGTAGAATAATGGTGGTCGTGCACAGCGCTGACCCTCGGGGTGGGCTGTGATGTGGCAGGTACGTGGCACGGTGTACCGGTCGCCCGTTTGGTGACTCGGGAACCCTCTACACATCGTTTGGGGCCGTGAGCGACACCCCGGCCGGATCTCCCCACGGATGGAACCCAAATAGGCGTTAAACCTGGACTAGGGACTTGTGTAGTTAGTCAGCTCGTGGCCGACACCCTCGCTGGGCTTCCGCTTGAAGGTTGCCGAGTACATGTCGAGTAAACGGCGATAAGTGGTGGAAGCGTGTGTGAAGAAGTACACCCCTGCAGGGTTACCAATCTATTCGAATAGCCGTTGTTCGCGGTATGGACCACTTGGTTGCTCTTATAGTTCATAGACAAGTTGATGGATTCTACTAAAAGCCTCAAGACAAGTGTGAGTGACGTGGATGGCCCTTCCGTAGGATGACGGAAGAGGATCCACGGTGGTGTATTGTTGTGGTGAGTAGAGGACTCGTGTACGTAGTTTTATCTTGCAATCTGCTGAGAGTTGTAGTATAGGTTAGCCAAGAGTCAAAGCTGGCTTGCTGCTATGAACTCCACTACCCTTGATGATAATGATGCATGTATGATAGGTTCTGTTGTAAGACTTGCTGAGTACCTTTGTACTCATGTTTGCTTAATAACTGTTGCAGAAGAGAACCCTGCCCCTTCTGATGGATTTTACATAGACGTTGATGTCGACGAGTAGCTTGCTACCCAGACGGAGATCCTGAGCTTGTGAAGGGCCTTGTAGATAGCCAGGCTACACCAAGCCTGTTTTATTTCCGAGTTGTCTGTACTCAAACATGTTAGCTTACGCTTGTGCTTATATGATTGTATGACTTGAGTGTTGGGTCATGTGACCCCTACCTGTATGGATATGTTATGTATGGCTCTTCGTAGCCTCTTAAATAAAGTACTTTGAGTCATAGAGTTATGTTGTGATGCAATGTTGTATTTGCACATATTGAGCATATTGTGTGTATGATTGAAATGCTTGGTATGTGTGGGATCCGACACCTAGTTGTTTACCTTTGGTAGCCTATCTTACTGGGAAATGCCTCCTAGTGCTTCCACTGAGCCTTGGTAGCTTGCTGCTGCTCGGAACCCGTAGGCTGGCCGGCATGTGTCCTTCTTCGTTCCTGTGTCTGTCCCTTAGGGGAAATGTCACGCGTTGTTCCTTTAAGTCCATGTAGCTTGCTACGACTTGGGTTCATACGTTGATGACCGACACGTTCGTTGCTGGGTTATGGATGCATGTCTCTGTAATTTAGTGCCGCTTTTGGTTTATTACTAGCCATGTCGGCCCGGGTTCTCTGTCATATGGATGCTAGCGACACTATCATATACGTGTGAAAAAATGCGCAAACGGTCCCGGGCCAGGTAAGGTGGCACCCGTGGGGATACCGTGCGTGAGGCCGCAAAGTGATATGATGTGTTACAAGCTAGATCGGTGTGACTTAGGATCGGGGTCCTGACAGCGTTGGCATCAGAGCCGGACTGCCTGTAGGTTTCTCAAGCCAAACCGGTCGATGTTGAGTCTAGAAAATTCTTAGTTATATGTAGGGGAATTGATTGTGGAAGGGAACGTAAGGCTCTTTTTACTTCTTTACCTTATCCCCTTCTGATCTGAGTCAGCCTATTCTTTCTACGGGGGTTTAGGACTAGGCCTCTCATCGTTACTAGGTTCACGTGTTACTAATCCGTAGACTCTTAGGATTGTTGGTTTCAAGCCTCAGTTCAGTTTCTATCCTTCTAGTATGATGATTAGTTGGACCCGGAACCTTGATATGATGTTGTTGAGTGGCTATGCTATCATTTGTATGATGTCTCAA
The DNA here is from genome assembly GCA_902687465.1 of Secale cereale. NCBI lineage: Eukaryota > Viridiplantae > Streptophyta > Magnoliopsida > Poales > Poaceae > Secale > Secale cereale. The sequence goes on from LR738710.1 coordinate 366,489,230, forward strand.
AATCTTTTTTGAGCATTTGCAGTGGTTATGCTGCCCGATTTCTTCCAGAAATTCTAATGCCTTTGCATTATTTCGTGTTCAGATGTCTGGTCGCACACCTCACCAGGTGGTCCGTTTGACTCGGTGCATTAATGTGCCAGGTCACACGGCCATGCTAGTCCGTGTGTTGACTGAGACCGGCTACCGTTGGTATCCTGAGTACACTGTGGAGGAACAGTACCGGGATTTCAACCAGAGTCAGTATTTCTGCACCGTCCGGATATACCCCTCATATCCCGGAGCTACCGACCCCATCCATTGGTCTTATGGACTCGGGGTTACCATCAAGATGGCAGTGCAGGATGCCGCTTACTCGATGATGACCATCATCCGGGCTAGGCATGCCCTGCTGCTGAACACTGAGTTCTGTTACATGCCAGCCTCACTTCTTGGAGAGGAAGGCTACTACACTGGTCTGTATACTGATGCCGCTCATGAGGAGCCACTGCTTCAGACTACTACTCAGATGCTGGAGGATAGGGATCGTGAGGTCCGTGCCCTCCGGATGGAGCTTTATAACACTCGAGCCGCCCACTGGACTACTTTGACACGGCTTGCACCTGCCGTGCATGCCGGATATCTGGATATGCGGGATTTGTACCCCGTGCGGACTCGTCTGCCTGATCGTATGGATGAGCGTGACGTTGGGGGTATTACACCTCCACGTGGGCGTCGGTTACCACCAGCATCGGGACCGAGACCGCATCCGTGTCCCTATGGTCCACAGCCTTCGAGTGCTCGAGAGTTTCAAGATCCACCTGTTCCACTTCCAGGCTACGGTGGTAATCTTTACGAAGATTACTACGGGAGTGTCTGAGCTAGACCGTGGCAGTAGTAGTATCGTAGTAGTTGTATTTCCACAGTCGTGCGCGTCTTGTGGAATATGACTTAGTGTGTTCTAAGTTCCGGAGGCGTAGCTAAATAATGTATAGGAGCTTGGAGTGCCTCTGATGAGATGTATCGTCTTTCACCGCAGTTGTACTTTAGCCTTGGCTTGTACTAAACTATGTATGGTGTGTATGACCACTGGTGCATATATGGCAGTTTCTATATTACCATGTCGTATGGATGAACATCTCTGCATTCCGTGTCATCCATTACATTCTGCACTCCTTTGTCAAAGTTTTGCCATCCTTGTCTAAATCGTTGTTTTGTTTTCCTAGGATGGTCAACACTCGCAGCACTCCTGCTGCTCAGGAGCAGGGTGAGGCCAGTGGGGCTAGAGATGAGAATCTGCCCCAACCACCCTCCTTGGCTAAAGTTATGCTCGAAGCAGAAAGGAACAAGAGAGAGACCAACCGTCTGTTGGAACGCATAGAGCAGAACACTGGGTTCCGCCAGAGGAATGACAGGGTGTCAATTAATGACTTTATCAAGATGTGCCCACCGAAGTTCCATCATTCCGCTGAACCTCTGGATGCAGATGACTGGCTTCGCAGTATCACCCATAAGCTACACTCTGCCCGTGTGGCCGAAGCTGACAAGATTACTTACGCCGCCTACCATCTTGAGGGCCCTGCCAGCCTCTGGTGGGAAAACTTTGAAGCTATGCGTCCTGCTGGCCAACTCACTACTTGGGCAGAGTTCAGTGAGGCATTCCGTGAACATCACATTCTGGAAGGTCTCATGGATCGTAAGCGGGAGGAATTCTGCAATTTCACCCAGGGCCGGTTAACCGTGGATGGTTATAGTCGCGAGTTTGGCAACTTGGCATGCTATGCACCCGAGGAAGTGTCCACCGATGCCAAGAAGCAAGCGAGGTTCCGCAAGGGACTCAGCCCTGAACTTCGTCGAGATCTACGTCTACACGAGTGCACCTCCTTCCAGAAGTTGGTGAATAAAGCCATCAGTGCTGAGACGGGCCAGACTGATTTCAAAGCCACACGCAAGCATCCTCGTGACTTTGGTTCCTCATCCGGCTATGACTCTCACAAGCGCCGTGTGTGGGTTCCTAACACTGCCCTGCCACCCAGGTTCACTCCGAGGCCATCCTATGAGGCGCCTCGCCCAACCCAACAGTATGCACCTGCCAAGACTTATGGAGGACCACCTGCCAACTTTGCTCCACGCACTGGCACTGTGACATGTTTCAAGTGTGGAGAATCAGGGCACTACATGCGTGAGTGTCCTCAGAACCAGCCAGGAAGGTCCGTTGGCCATGGTAAGCCAACATGCAAGGTGAACTATGTCAAGCCAATCCCCACTGCACGTGGTCATGTCAACTATGTCTCTGCTGAGGAAGCTTATGAGGATCCTAACGTCGTCCTTGGTATGCTTCTTGTTAACTACCATCTGGCATCTGTTCTTTTCGATACTGGAGCATCTCATTCGTTCATATCTGAGAGCTATGCTCGAATGCACAACATGACTTTTTGTGACATGCCCACTTCCATGGTTATTCAAACTCCTGGTTCAAAGTGGCAAACCTCTAGGGTAAGCCATGGGAATGAAATTCTTGTCGATAGACTTGTTTTCCTTGCATCACTAATCGCTCTCAAGTCCTCGGACATAAACATCATCTTGGGTATGGACTGGATGACAGCTCATTGTGCCAAGATTGATTGCTACACTAGGACTGTTCAACTTACACACCCATCCGGCAAGACAGTCAATGTTTTGACCCGAATGGCTGAGCGTCAGCTCTACTCTCTTAATGCCAGTCCTCTACGAGAACTCGAAGATATCCCGGTAGTCCATGACTTTCCGGATGTCTTTCCAGAAGAACTGCCAGGTGTTCCACCTGACAGAGATGTCGAGTTCGTGATAGATCTTGTTCCAGGAACTGTTCCAATCTCTAGGAGACCCTATAAGATGGCACCCCTAGAACTAGCTGAGCTTAAGAAACAACTCGATGAGTCCTTGAAAAAGGGTTTCATCCGTCCTAGTTCTTCTCCCCGGGCTTGTCCCGTTCTGTTAGTCAAGAAGAAGGATGGAACGGAACGGATGGTTGTAGATTATCGACCTTTCAATCTGGTCACCATAAAGAACAAGTATCCGCTCCCCAGGATCAACGACCTGTATGATCAGCTCGCTGGATCCTCAGTCTTTTCCAAAATGGATTTGAGGTTGGGTTACCATCAAATCAAAATCAAGACGGGGACATTCCCAAGACGGCCTTTGTTACTTGTTATGGCCAATACGAGTACACCGTCATGTCCTTCGGGTTAACCAATGCCCCAACCACTTTCTCTCGGCTAATGAATTCTATATTCATGGAGTACTTGGATAAATTCGTCGTGGTATATCTCAATGATATACTCATTTACTCCAAGAATAAGGAAGATCATGCCGAGCATCTAAGGCTGGTATTGACGAAACTTCGAGAGCACCGCCTTTATGCCAAATTCTCCAAGTGTGAATTCTGGTTGCCAGAAGTGACCTATCTGGGTCATGTAATCTCTGGTAAGGGTATTGTTGTCAATCCCGAGCGAGTTCAGGTCGTCCTTGATTGGACTCCCCCTGAATCGGTCAAGCAAGTTAGGAGTTTCCTTGGCTTAGCTAGCTATTGCCGACGCTTCGTCGAGAATTTTTCCAAGGTTGCTAAACCTCTAACTGAACTCCTCAAGAAAGATAAAAAGTTCGAGTGGACCCCACAGTGCGAGTCCAGCTTTCAAGAACTGAAAAGACGCCTGACATCTGCACCCGTACTGGTACCACCAGACTTTTCCAAGGACTTTATTATCTATTGTGATGCCTCGCGACAAGGACTAGGTTGCATACTCATGCAAGATCGTCAAGTGATTGCCTACGCATCTCGATAGTTGCGTCCACATGAGGATAACTATCCTACACATGATCTAGAGCTTGCAACTGTAGTCCACGCACTTAAAACATGGCGACATTACCTTCTTGGTAATCGCTGTGAAATCTTCACTGATCACCAAATTCTGAATTACATCTTCACCCAACCGGATTTGAATCTCAGGCAAAGACGTTGGGTTGAGTTGCTCATAGATTACGACCTAGGAATCACTTACACCCCTGGGAAGGCCAATGTCATGGCTAACGCACTAAGTCGTAAGTCTTAATGTAACAACCTGATGTTACAACAAGGGCAACCACTTCTCCACGAGGAATTTCGTAAGCTTAACCTTCACATTGTTCCTCGAGGATTCCTTTCCACCTTGGTGGCGAAACCTACCCTTATGGATCAAATCATAGCTGCCTAGTGGTATGATAGAGGAATATCTCGAATCAAGGAGAACATTGCTAGCGGAGTTGCTACAAGTTTCTCTGTGGATGATCGAGGTGTTGTGTACTTCGAGAACCGCTTGGTGGTTCCCAAGAAACAACAACTACGACAGTTGATCCTTAAGGAGGCTCATGAATCTCCTCTCACGATTCATCCCGATAGTACCAAAATGTATCAGGACCTACGCCAGAGGTTCTGGTGGACTAGGATGAAGAGAGAAATCGCTCAGTTCATTGCTAACTGTGATGTTTGTCATCGAGTCAAAGTAGAGCATCAACGGCCTGCTGGCACCCTTCAACCTTTAGCTATTCCAGAATGGAAATGGGACAAGATCGGTATGGACTTCATTACCGGGTTTCCCAGGACCAGGAAAGGGAATAATGCTATCTTCGTCGTTATCGACCGCCTTTCCAAAGTAGCCCATTTCCTGCCTGTTCGAGAGAGTATAACCGCTAGCCAGCTAGCAGACTTGTACATCTCTCGGATAGTATCACTTCATGGTGTGCCGTTGGAGATTAACTCCGACCGTGGAAGTCTTTTCACCTCTCGATTTTGGGAAAGTTTCCAAAATGCTATGGGGACTCATCTCTCTTTTAGCACCGCATTTCATCCCCTGTCAAGTGGTGAAGTAGAACGAGTCAATCAAATTCTAGAAGATATGCTTCGAGCCTCTATCATCTCTTTCGGTATGGATTGGGAGAAGTGTCTTCCCTTCGCCGAATTCGCTTATAACAATAGTTACCAAGCCAGCTTGGGCAAGGCTCCCTTCGAAGTTCTATATGGACGAAGGTGTCGAACGCCTCTTAACTGGTCAGAACCCGGGGAAAGACAATTCTTTGGTCCGGATATGATCCAAGAAGTAGAAGAGCAAGTTCGCATCGTTCGTGAGAAATTGAAAACAGCCAAGTCTCGCCAGAAGAGCCAATATGATAGTCATCATAAGGCTGTGACTTTTGAAGTCGGCGATAAGGCTTACCTTCGGGTTACCCCTCTTAAGGGAACCCATCACTTTGGTATCAAAGGAAAATTGGCTCCTCGTTACATCAGTCCTTTTCGCATTCTTGCCAAACGAGGAGAAGTTGCCTACGAATTGGAACTACCTCTGCACCTTTCCAGAGTTCATGATGTCTTCCACGTTTCTCAACTCAGGCGTTGCTTCTCGGATCCTATCCGCGGAGTGGACCACGAAACGCTTGATCCTCAGGACAACCTCACATATCGAGAATACCCCGTTCGTATTCTTGATCAAACCGAGCGTACCACTCGACGTCATAATATCAAGTTTCTCAAGATTCAATGGTCACATCATTCCGAGAGTGAAGCTACTTGGGAAAGGGAGGATCGTCTTCGACTTGAGTACCCCACCCTTTTTCCGGAGGAACCCGAATCTCGGGACGAGATTCTTTTGAGTGGGGGTGAGTTGTCACATCCCTAGTCAGTGCTTGCATTAGGACTAGCTAGAGTGTGCATCATGTTTACTTTCTACACAAAATTGAAATGGGAATGACAGAAACCCCAGCACCCCTCTTCTAACAACTAGGGTTTAATAAAATCTTTTCGAATATACCCAAAATGCCCTTCAAAAATGTTCATCATCTTTGCCTTGGTCTTAAACCTCTGCCAAAAATGGTGCACAATTTTGTAGGACATCCAAAGGTTTCTGGATTAATTCATATTGTAATTGCATTTGGGCATTTAAATGCTATAAAATATTTTAGGTGCCTAAATAAACATAAACCAAAATGTTCCATGTTGTTCATATTATATACAGTGGGCATGACTAGTTTTATGATTTATAAAGCTGCTCTAGCATTTTTATTAATTCAACAAAGTTGAAAAAGAAAAAGAAAACAGAAAGAAAAATAGAAAAAGAGAGAGAGGAAGGACACAACCCACTTACCTGGACCAGCCGGCCCACCTGGCGGCCCAGCACTGTGCTGGCCCGAGCCAGCCAGCTGCTTCGGCAGCCAGGCAGGCAGGTGACGCCGGCGCACGGCCGAGCGCCACCGCGGCAGCTGCTTGCCGCTCTGGCCGCCACCTCGCCGCGGAAATGGCCTGGACGACCTCCACGTCATCGCCCTCCCCGCGCCATGGCCGCCGCAGCTGCCGCCGTCCTGCCGCCATAGCCGCAGCCACCGAGCTCCCCTCGCCTTGCCGTCGTGTCCCCAAGCTCCGCCACCGTCTGCTACGCCTCCCCGACGAGCCACGCATCGCCGGAAGCTCCAACACGCCGTCCCCGAGCACTTCTCCCCCGTTCGACTGTCGAGATCGCCGGCGACCTCACCGTCGCAGCAGCTCGTCCCCGACCTCGTCGTCAACTCCAACGCGATCGCCGTGAGCCTAGATACCTCCCCATCCTCTCCGTTTCCCCCCTCGAGCCCTATACCGACTGCACGGAGCTCAACCGCACACGCCGCCGCGGAGCTCATCGCCGACGAGGCTCCGGCCACCCAACGGCCGCGCCACCCTGTCCTTTAGCTTCACCGCACCTCCAGGAGCCTAGAGCACCTCACCACGAGCCTCGCCGTGCCCTCTAGCGACTAGACCAAGCTCACCCGAGCTCCGGCAGCCGTTGGTCTCGTCGCCGGCGCCTTTTCCATCGACCCCGAGGCCAACCACCACCACCACTCGCTGGGGCACCTCACCAGCAGCACGTAGACGTGCTCCGTCGTCGATTTGGTCGTCGGAGCACGAATCCCGCACCCCACCGCCGCGTCTGGCCTCGTCGGCGGCTAAACACCGGCGGGTCAACCCAGTTTGACCAGGGGTTTGACTCCCCTGGGTCACTGACTTGTGGGCCCTGCCTGTTAGTCAAACCTAGGTTAGTGCCTAACCTAATCCTAAATAGTTAGTTAACTAACTGTGACACTGACTAGTGGGTCCCACTGGTCAGGTTTGACCTGGGCCGCCTTGTTGACTTGCTAACGTCAGCATGATGTCATGCTGACGTTAGCATGATGTCATGCTGACGCAGTAAATGCTTTTCTGGGATTAATTGATTTAAAACAATTCAGGAAATTCCAAAAAATGCTTTAAACCTCAAAAAATCATATAAATTCAACAGTAGCTCAGATGGAAAAGATTTATATATGAAAATTGATCAGAAAAATTCAATCTTTCCAATGGCACCGGTTTCATGCATGTTTGAGCAAGTTAACCATGCTGTTCACATTAAAACATGATAATGCACTTTAATAAATAATAGTTTGGGTATAAATTTGAATCTTTGATTCAAATGAGCTCAAACCTTTCTGGTTATAGTTGCATTAGCCGAAAACACATTCATCTTGCTATGTCATGAGCATGCATCATATTGTTGCATTTGTTTGTATATTGATTGTATCGTCGGTGTTCTCCGTGGTAAGTCCTGCTCCCGAGGATACTTCTGCGTATCCAACTGAAGAGCAGTACCCGACAACCAATCTGTCAGGCAAGCAACCATTGATCATTCCGATACAAACCCATCTTCTCGCTCCTGCTCTCTTTTACTTCACTAAGGCAACGACATGTGAACTGCTACTTGCTGCGGTAGTTGAACCCTATTCCTTTGCATGACCTGTCATTGCCACAGTAAATAGTTGAAACCCACTAGCATGTGTAGGAGTTGATTGAGCCATGTGATGTGTGTTCCACCATGCTATTTGTTTATGTTGCCTGGTATGCTTAGAGTTGTGTCAGGTCTGGTTCATCTGGGTGATGGATCAGAGTGAAATGATCATGCTCGATAAAGAGAGGGAAGTGTGGAACATGTTTGGTAAAGGTATCGATGAAAGGCCATGTAGGAGTACATGGTGGGTTGTTTCATTGGAACCGTCCATAGGACCCGAGATCTGTATATGTGGTTCAAGTTACACCTACTACCATGCATTGGGCCCGAAACCAATGGACCCTCTCGGCTTATTAAATGCCCTTGTCTTCTGTCCAGCGCTGGTGTTTGTAGAATACTGGTGGTCATGCACAGCGCTGACCCTCGGGGTGGGCTGTGATGCGGCAGGTACGTGGCACGGTGTACCGGTCGCCCGTTTGGTGACTCGGGAACCCTGTACACATCGTTTGGGGCCGTGAGCGACACCCCGACCGGATCTCCCCACGGATGGAACCCAAATAGGCGATAAACCTGGACTAGGGACTTGTGTAGTTAGTCAGGTCGTGGCCGACACCCTCGCTGGGCTTCCGCTTGAAGGTTGCCGAGTACATGTCGAGTAAACGACGATAAGTGGTGGAAGCGTGTGTGAAGAAGTACACCCCTGCAGGGTTACCAATCTATTTAAATAGCCGTTGTTCGCGGTACGGACCACTTGGTTGCTCTTACAGTTCATAGACAAGTTGATGGATTCTACTAAAAGCCTCAAGACAAGTGTGAGTGCCGTGGATGGCCCTTCCGTAGGATGATGGAAGAGGATCCACGGTGGTGTATTGTTGTGGTGAGTAGAGGACTCGTGTATGTAGTCTTATCTTGCAATCTGCTGAGAGTTGTAGTATAGGTTAGCCAAGAGACAAAGCTGGCTTGCTGCTATGAACTCCACTGCCCTTGATGATAATGATGCATGTATGATAGGTTCTATTGTAAGACTTGCTGAGTACCTTTGTACTCATGTTTGCTTAATAACTGTTGCAGAGGAGAACCCTGCCCCTTCTGATGGTTTTTACATAGACATTGACGTCGACGAGTAGCTTGCTACCCAGACGGAGATCCTGAGCTTGTGAAGGGCCTTGTAGATAGTCAGGCTACACCAAGCCTGTTTTATTTCCAAGTTGTCTGTACTCAGACATGTTAGCTTCCGCTTGTGCTTATATGATTGTATGACTTGAGTGTTGGGTCATGTGACCCCTACCTGTATGGATATGTTATGTATGGCTCTTCGGAGCCTCTTAAATAAAGTACTTTGAGTCATAGAGTTCTATTGTGATGCAATGTTGTATTTGCACATATTGAGCATATTGTGTGTATGATTGAAATGCTTGGTATGTGTGGGATCCGACACCTAGTTGTTTACCTTTGGTAGCCTATCTTACAGGGAAATGCCTCCGAGTGCTTCCACTGAGCCTTGGTAGCTTGCAACTGCTCGGAATACGTAGGCTAGCCGGCATGTGTCCTTCTTCGTTCCTGTGTCTGTCCCTTAGGGGAAATGTCACGCGTTGTTCCTTTAAGTCCATGTAGCTTGCTACGACTTGGGTTCATACGTTGATGACTGACATGTTCGTTGCTGGGTCATGGATGCCTGTCTCTATAATTTAGTGCCACTTTTGGTTTATAACTAGCCATGTCGGCCCGGGTTCTCTGTCATATGGATGCTAGCAACACTATCATATACGTGTGCCAAAATGCGCAAATGGTCCCGGGCCAGGTAAGGTGGCACCCGTGGGGATACCGTGCGTGAGGCCGCAAAGTGATATGATGTGTTACAAGCTAGATCGGTGTGACTTAGGATCGGGGTCCTGACATATAGTGTGATATCCCAACAATAACTTCAACATGAAAAAAGAATCTTCAAAACTTCACCTGCAACTATCAATGCGATAAGAGGGGCCGAGCGAAGCTTACGTAGCCAAACAAAGGTTTGCTAGGTTGGGTGGTTAGAGAGATTCATGGCTACAATAGGAGGCTGACAAACAAACATGGGCATCGAGGCAATAAGCTAAAGAGCAAGACATCTAGCAATAGGCAAAGGTAGTAATGATATCTGGGTCAGGTCATCTTGCATGTCAAGTCATCGATGGGATCGTAAGACGGCTCCTCGTACTCAACCTCGGTAGGAACCTCGTACTCGGTCTCGGCTTCTGGCTCTACTCAACACAAGAACACAACATGGCACAATATCAAACATGGTGCAGTGCACAATCAACATGATGCATGTATGAGGTGCGTATGCATGTGGAAGCACTTGAACCTAAGTAGAAGATGATGAAGAAGGCATCATCTTGGAAAACCAAGCATTCCACTAGATAGAGGGGAATATTTCGGTTGAAATCGATATAAAGATCGCCGGAAACAGTCACACGGTTTGCAAATGGCAAGCAAAACAATATTCACACAAAGCTGCAGTTAACAGCCACATGGCATGTTTGGAGCAAGAAATAATTAAGCTACATCACTCGAACATGGAGACAAAGGGCATGGACATGAAGTAGACATGTTACTTAACAAGCATGAACTTAGAACACACCCAAAAACCTACTGGAACACAATTAACCAAGCATGGCAAGTTGCAGTAAAATTATCTAGACTTAGTCAAAATCTGGGAAGGCAAAAACATCATCACGATGCTGCCTTCGGAGGCACAAAACAACATGCATATCAACTCCACTAAGTATATAAAGATCATGGACATGAAGTAGACATAGCATACAACAAACAACTCCATTGGAGCAACTCCATAGGAGGCATGGATCAATAGCAACAAGCTACACCAAATTGATCATACTGATAAAAACCTGACAGGTATAATTTATAGCAACTTGAGAGCAAGAAATAAATAAGCTAAAGCAGGCCATATGTGCAAGTGAGGGCATGGATGGATAGAGCATAACATGGACAACAAGATATGACCAATGGCCACTCCAAAACAAGCATGAAATTGAGTGGGGCATCATGCAAACATAGCATCAGGTTAAAACATATTCCAGACTTAGCAGTTTTTTCACTAAGTATAAAACAGTAACATTGGCATGTCATGTTTGGAAGCTTGTTTAAGTCACCTCAAGGCATATCATGGAAAGTGGTTTGCACCACAGCAAAGACCATATGATGGTGCTTCTAAACCATATTGACATGTGACATGAGGACAAACACATCAATAGCAATGAGCACTTCAAAACAACATCTCATAACAAGTTTCAGCACTTAACAACCACATGCACTTTTGCAACAGAGATTAACATGGCAATATGACACCTAACATGAATGCTACAGCAACCATCATGTAGAGCACTTCACAATGAACATTTTGACATATCAGATGCTCCATTTGGATAAACATGCACAAAGTTATCACATCTCAAACATGGCATCAAATTAACAAGTAACAACAGTTTTAAACATATAGCACTCTTGCAACAGAGATTAGAGCATCTAGATGAAATCAAACAAGCATGCCACAATGGAACAAAATGAAGAGCACTTCACCATGATCATTTTGATATATTATTTGCATCGTTTGGATAAGCACACAAAAAGTTACACCACTCACAAGATGCCAACAAATTATGCAAAACTGGGACTTAGGAAAAAAATCAACCTCAATGGGGGGTTCGGGCGGACACGTCCGGATGACGTGGACTTGTCCGATGTGCGGGTCGGGGCGGAGCGGAGCAGGTCGGGCGACGGGGCTCGGGTCCGCCCGGCACCGCGAGGGTTGCGGCCGGCGGGTGGAAGGACGGATCCAGCGAGGAGCCGGCGACGGGGAGGGGCGGCACCGGCGGCGAAGGGCCGCGGTGGCCGGGCGCGGAGGAGGGCGGCATTGGGGCGGCGAAGCGCGGCCGGGGAGGGGCGCGCCGGCGGGAGGTCGGCAGAGGCCGGCCGATGTGGTGGTGGGTCCGGCGCGGTGGGCGACGGCGACGACGGGGAAGGGCGCCGAGGCGCGTGGCGCGGTCGGCGAAGGGTTGGAGGCGACAGCGGCTGGGCCCGCGGGCGGCGAAGGGGCGGCGGCGGGGAACCCGGTGGTGGACACGTGGCGGCTGCGGAGTGGATGAGGCGGCGGCGGACACGTCCGGCGCGCGGCGAACACGTCCGGCGCGCGGACGGACACGTCCGGCGCGCGAACGGACACGTCTGACTGCGGACAGATGAGCTCGGGACTAGGGTTTCGTCCCAAATTGGACGTGGGGGACGTTTTTATAGGCATAGGGAGCTAGGAAACTCCAAATGGGTAGCGGTTTTCGGCCACACGTTCATGATCTGACGACCGAGATGATGGGAGGGATTGTGCTGGGTTATTGGGCTGTTGTGGAGGGGGTCTTGGGCCAAAAGGAAGAGGTGTTTTTAGCCCACTAGGTTAACCGTTGGAGTACCAAACGAACTCCAAACGCGATGAAACTTGACAGGCGGCCTACACGTACCAAAACAACAACATACGACAAGTCTCACCTCATTCCGGAAACTTTACATGGCCACACACGAAAGAAGGACTCGGGGGTGCCACAGGCACATGTGTGAGTGTCGGAACTCGAAACAGACAGCGGGAAGAGGCGAATGGGACCGGGTGCAAGTGACAACACGAATGCAATGCAATGCACATGATAACATGACATGAATGAAATGCACACACGCACACGACAAAACGAAGAAACCCTAAATGAAAGAAGAGCCCAAAATGGAATTGATGAAGTCAAAGTTTCATATATTGCCATAATTGGAAAGTTTTACATCTGGGGCATTACATGGGGTCACGACCCCCTACCGCCTCCTGCCCGGCCTCGCGCTAACGAACGCTGTGCGCTTGGTTTACACGCGCAGTGCGGACATAAAGTTTTTCCAACAATAGGACACACGCAACCCCAGAGCCACACCCCTAAGATAGACAGGGAGGCGACGGGGTGTGACGGACTCGCCTGCGCATGTGGCGCCGCGGCACGCCGCGTCGCCGCCTGCTCCGGCTCGTTCCAGGCTCGGCCTCGCAAGGGGGGGGGAG
>LR738710.1:366502133-366525767 GCA_902687465.1 Secale cereale
CCTCGCGCTAACGCACGCAGTGCGCTTGGTTTATAGGTGCAGTGTGGACATTCTATTTTTCCAATAATAGGACGCACACAACCCTAGAGCCACACCCCTAAGATAGATAGGGAGGCGACGGGGTGTGACGGACTCGCCTACGCATCCAGCACCGCTGCACGCCGCGTCGCCGCCTGCTCCGGCTCGTTCCAGGCTCAGCCTCACAGGGGGGTGGGGAGTGGGGGTCATGACCCCGCCTACCACCTCCTGCTCGGCCTCGCGCTAACGCACGTAGTGTGCTTGGTTTACACTTGCAGTGCGGACAAAAAGTTTCTCCAACAATAGGACGCACGCAACCCCAGAGCCACACCGCTAAGATAAACCGGGAGGCGACGGGGTGTGACGGACTCGCCTGCGCATGCGGCGCCTCGGCATGACGCGTCGCCGCCTGCTCCGACTGGTTCCAGGCTCGGTCTCGCAGGGGGGTGGGGAGGGGGGGTCACGGACCGCGGCACGTCGAGTCCCTGCCTGTTGCAGCTCGTTCCAGACTTGGCCTCGTACGGGGGTGGGGAGGGGGGTCACGACCCCCCTCCCGCCCCCTGATCAGCCTTGTGCTAACGCACGTAGTGCGCTTAGTTTATAGGCGCAGTGTGGACATTCTGTTTTTTCAACAATAGGACGCACGCAACCCCAGAGCCACACACCTAAGATAGACATGGAGGCGACGGGGTGTGACGGACTCGCCTGCGCATGCGGAGCCGCAGCACGCCACGTCACCGCCTGCTCCGGCTTGTTTCAGTCTCAGCCTTGCAGGGGGGGTGAGGAGGGGGGTCACGACCCCCCTCCCACCCCCTGCTCGGCCTCCCACTAACACACGCAGTGCGCTTGGTTTACACGTGCAGTGTGGACATTCTATTTTTCCAATAATAGGACGCACGCAACCGTAGAGCCACACCCCTAAGATAGACAGGGAGGCGACGAGGTGTGACGGACTCGCCTGCGCATCCAGCGCCGCGGCACGCCGCGTCGCCGCCTGCTCCGGCTCGTTCCAGGCTCGGCCTCGCAGGGGGGTGGGGAGCGGGGGTCACGACCCCGCCTACCACCTCCTGCTCGGCCTCGCGCTAACGCACGTAGTGTGCTTGGTTTACACGCGCAATGCGGACATAAAGTTTCTCCAACAATAGGAAGCACGCAACCCCAGAACCACACCCCTAAGATAGACCGGGAGGCGACGGGGTGTGACGGACTCGCCTGCGCATGCGGTGCCTCGGCATGACGCGTCGCTGCATGCTCCGGCTCGTTCCAGGCTCGGTCTCGCAGGGGGGTGGGGAGGGGGGTCACGACCCGCGGCACGTCGAGTCCCTGCCTGCTCCGGCTCGTTACAGGGTCGGCCTCGCAGGGGGGTTGGGAGGGGGGTCTCGACCCCCCTCCCACCCCCTGCTCGGTCTCGCGCTAACGCACGCAGTGTGCTTGGTTTACAGGTGCAGTGCGGACATTTTGTTTTTTCAACAACAGGACGCACGCAACCCCAGAGCCACACCCCTAAGATAGATAGGGAGGCGATAGGTGACTAGGTTACGGACCTAGGGTAGGGTCGCAGGCCAGACCAAGATACCCTACCCGAGGTCACTACCCCAGAAGCTCAAAAGACAAATCGATGACAACAAGAACAGTCAACTGAGATGGCCCAAGAGGACATCCCACTCGATCGTACACCCCCATACAGACGACTCAACTTCACTCAACCCTTCCAAGGCACTCGTACCCTGAAGGCCAAAGGTTCCTTGGGACAGCAACGGTCTGGTATTCACTCTGCTGCAATGAATGCCTTTATTACTCTTTACTGTAGGTGTTATCAGTAATGCCTGCCTTTATGTACATTGAACCCTTGGTAACATGGAGCATGGCTGGGGTCCTGGCAAACTATATAAGCCACCCCCCTCCTCTAGTACAAGGGTTCGCACCCCCTGTAACTCAAACTCCCCCATACATTCCAGTCGACCGCCTTCGGGCACCGAGACGTAGGGCTGTTACTTCCCCTGAGAAGGGCCTGAACACGTATACATCCTGCGTTCAATCTCTCCATAGCTAGGGAATTGCCTCCTCTTACGTACCCCCTACTCGTACTGTCAGACTTAGAACAATGACAGTTGGTGCCCACCGTGGGGCAAGGCGTCTTAGCGACTTCTGGTGAGGTTGCAAACTTTTCTCCAACCTCCTTCATCATGGTTTCTGGCGGTGGTCTGACGTTGGGCCGCGAGATCCGACTCGGCGCGCTCGTCTTCGTCGCCGACGACTCCGCTTGGCTCCAGGAGGCTCCCCTCGACGTTGAGGCGCTACCCATCCACGGGGCTGCGCACTTCCGCGCCAGCGCCTATGGTGTCCTTCTTCGACAACCGTCGACTCAGTACCTGCCGATTGCTTCATCATCCATCATCCTCGCCGGATACCGTCGCAAGCGATCCGGTCGCTTGCGGCTCCAGCAGTGGGTGAAACACGCAGTGGCCGGTCAGGCGGCCACCCCTCAAGTCGCGGCCATCGAGCCCGACGAATATCTTTATGGGCTGGTCGATCCGTCGGTCGGGCTCGCGGATTCAGTTTCCGAGTGCGGGAGCAGCGATCCCGCGGCGGAAGTCCTCATGGTCGACTCACGCTGCAGCCCACTAGGATTCCCTCGCGGCGGTGACGGTCATTCATTCGACCACGACGGGTACATTCCCCAACCCCTCACTGTCGAGCAGAGGGACGAGCTTTGCCGCCGCAATGAGGACGCGCTCTTCACCCCCATCGTTGGGGATACTCCAGAGGCTCGGGCCCTGGAAGCCACGCGCTTGGCCACCGTGGCTGAGCGCGCGCGTTTGGAGAATATCCAGCGCGCACTCGACGAACGAGCCCGCCAACTGGTCCCCAAGTCCAGTCGATGGCCGCGGCAGTCAAACCCGCGTGAGACTCAGGTGATCCGTACGCCCGTCCAGAACCTCGAAGCCGCGGCTCGCATCGCGGAGTGAATTCAACCATCGCAATTGGAGGCTGGGAGAGGCCTACAACAGATCCGGGCGTTGCTCCGAACGACCGGAGAGCAGAACGCGACTGTTTCTCAGTCGCACAACAGGATTCACAGCAGATCGGTGGTTGCAGACACCGTTTGGTCAGCCCACAGTCCAAGATCTCCCCCGAGGCGTGAGGATCGTGGCCCGCGTCAAGATCGGCATCTGGGTCGGAATGACGAGCAGTATGACCGTCGACCCGGTCATCACGACCGCCGTCGAGTGTCTACGCCTCCCCTGGGAAGCGGATCGTTCTCGCCCAGGCGACACGAGGGCAGACGCTTACGCGACGACGAGCGGAGGATTCCCCTGGATCCCTAGAGGCCCGTCTTCGATGCAAGGTCTATCCTTGTGCAAGGTCTGGTTGACCAGAATAGGGCGTTTAGAGAAGAGCAAGGCAGAGATCGTCCGAGTGGAAGCCGAGTGTCCGTCTCTGGACCCGAGTGTTTTTGCAGTGCCATCAGGGCCACTGAGATCCCCCCAAACATCAGGTTGGCGGCGGGGGAAAATAAGTTCACCGGTGAGTCAAAACCAGACACCTGGCTCGAGGATTACCGAGTGGCTGTGCAAATCGGAGGCGGCAACAACGACGTAGCCATGAAACACCTTCCTCTGATGCTGGCCGGCTCAGCTCGGGCGTGGCTTAATCAGTGTTTATTCGTACCTTCGAAGGTACTTGCAAACGGCCTGCAGGGCTCGCGGAGCTGCAGCATTGCGTACAGAAGCCGAATGAAACCTTGATGGATTACATACAGAGATGGACCACCTTGCACCACATGGTGGAGAATGTGTCTGAACACCAAGCAGTCTGCGCCTTCAAGGAGGGCGTGCAATACCGAGAACTAAATTTGAAGTTTGGTCGAACGGGCGATATGTCCCTGTCCCGGATGATGGAGATAGCCAGTCGGTACGCTAATGGTGAAGAGACCGATCAACTCCGCAGTGGCAAGAAACCAGTCGGACAAGATGATCAAAGCTCTAATCGGAAACCCAAGCGCAAGGCCGAGCGAGCCGCTCAGGGCGAATCTGCAGTTGTCAACCAAGGGAAGGGCAAAGGAAAGCCCAAGGGGCCTTGGGTCCCCAAGAAAGTGAAGGATCAAGCTGGGAATGATGTACTCGACCAGCCGTGTCCTATCCACACAAAAAAAGATGAAGAGGGGAACTTGGTCTATCCCAAGCACACCAGTCGACAGTGCCGGCTCCTGATCCAGAACTTCCAGAAGGATCAGTCACTGAGAAGGAAAAGGAATCGGAGGAGGCCGAGGACAATGAAGGGGATGAAGGTTACCCCCAGATCAACTCCACTTTGATGATCTTCGCAGACGTTGAAAGCAAAAGTCGACTGAAAGTGATCAACAGAGAAGTCAACATGGTTGCCCTGGCAACAACCACGTATCTGAAGTGGTCCAAGACCCCCATCACGTTCGACCAGTCCTGTCACACCCTGCATTTTGTAACATGTTATTTGTACCTTTGAAGCATGAAAATTTGGACCAGCAAATTTTTTTAGCATCATTTGGCTTTCATTTGAATTGAGTTTTTCTTCATATGCTTTTTCATGTGCTCATTAAAGTCAACTATGACCTCTTGTAGAATTCATCTCCATACCCAAAACTTCTGTCCAATGATCATGCCAAGTGTTATATAACAGTATAGTATTTTACTACAAAATTAATTTGGCCAAAATATATTTTATAAATTTAGTTTTCCAAAAACCCCTGAATTGAGATTTGCACTGCAAGTACTTGATTTAGGGTGAGAAAATTATTTCAAAAGGTTTATTTGAGACCTAGTAGTCATAGGACTCCCAGAAACCACAAAGGTATAATTTTAAAAGTTATTTTCCTATTTTATTTAAAAGCTTTTTCTTAAGGCTAGAAATGGTCTTTAATAGGGGGAAAATTATTTAACTGTTTCAAAAAAATTTGCCAAAATTCAGAGAGACTCAGAGGACATATATTGTCCATATATAAGAGTTTCAACACTTGGTCATGTTCAAAATAATGGGCTAAACCCTCTAAAACCCTTTCTGGATATTTCAAGCTTTTGAAATATTTACAAAGGAAACTTTCTCCAAAAATTCCAGGGAAATTCTATCATGTCATATATGACATATTTGATGATCTTGCCAAGTCCCATGCCTTGGGAGGCAAGAAAACATCCTCAAACCCCTTCATAACCATTCTGTCCATATTTGAAGTTTGAGCAACTTTACATTGCCAAACTTGTCCAACTGCTCTCAAATTTGGTGCACATGCTAGAATGGACTAATAAGGCATCTAGACCAAATGGCACAAGATTTGGAATAGAGCAACTTGATTAGATCACCTCAAAACCCTTTCTGTTCAAATGAAAATTTGAACAACTTTACATTACCAACTTTTTATCTGGAGCTTCAAACTTTGTGGGCATGATCAATACCCCAAATGATGATGCTACACCAAGTGGTGCATCAAGGGGATATGATTAGCTTGACTCAAACAAGATGAAGTTGTTTCTGTTGATTTCTAGGGTTCACCAAAGTTACATTGGCTAGTTTCTTCAAATGAGCCCAAATTTGGTGAAGCACCCTATTTTCCTATGTTATTCAATCATGTTAAGTGCCATGTAAAGTGGAGGTCATTTGCTTGACCAGACACTGATCAAACACCTTCTGCAGATTTACTAAAACCCTCATCCTGATCACTTTTACTCTTCTCCATGGCCTCAACTTTTTACCACATGATCATTGAGTTACTAGCTACCCCCAGTAACTTCCCCAGCACCCCAGCTCCATGATTGAGGGGTAGGAATCCAAGTTTACCTTGCTGGACAGCAAGTTTTCACCAAGTAACCAGCATCCTCCCTCTCTCTCAGCATCTCCAGGGCATCCAAGGCCTCAGGCCAATTCTTTACTCCTCCCCTGACCTTCTAGACGCTCTGTGGCACGTTGGTTTTGACCGGAGCGGTGAGGGCACGGTGATGCCAGCAATACGCATGCTCTGGAGCACGCTACAGTGCACCTCCGCACGGTGGCTTCAGCCAATCGCTGGCCCCCGACAGCCTCGGGCTCCTCCTTCGCGCGAGTCGAGGCCTCTCGACGTCCGCAACCTCCGCGGCGCTGTCCCCCCTCCTCCTGCGCCCTCCAGTGGTCGTCGTCGCACGCGCGCTGACCGCCCGCAACGGCCATTCCTCTGCCTCGCACGCGCGCGCGCTCCAGAAGCTCCCCCGCTCCTCCTCTCACCTCTACTGGACGCGGAGCTCGTCCAGGAACTCCATGGACTCATCCCCCTTGCCTCCCGTGCGCTGTAGCCTCGAGCCGGAGCTCGCCGGCGCACTAGACCACGAGCCTCCGTCGACCTCCTATAAATAGGACCCCCCTGGGCCTCTCCAGCAGCACCAACAGCCTCACCTCACCTCACTGAGCCCCCCAGCACCATCCATTCTTCCCCAGAGAGCTCCAGTACTCGGGATCGACCGGAGCACCGCCGCGTCGGGCCGCCGGTGATCTCGCAGTACGGGCCTCCCCTGCCCCTCCTTTTGCCCGATTCGGAACCCCCTCACCACACTGACTCTTTCCCCCCTGTTTCCCCTCTCTGTGGCAGCTGGAAACGGCCGGAGCGACGACCTCCCGCAGCTCCTCCGCCATCCCACCTCGCCGCCGGCGAACCTGACCTCCTCGGCGTGCCGCACCACCACCCCTACATCCGCAACACGACGCTGGTCACGTTCCTGCCCTCCGTTGCCGTCGCCGTGGCCGGAAACCTCGCCGGTGAGCTCGCCGTCGCCGTGGCCGCAAGGTTGGAGATGACAGGCGGGCCCCGCCTGTAATCCCCACACCTCTCTCCCCCTCCTCTCTGCCACTGACCCACGGGCCCCACCCGTCAGGTTCAAAAACCTGACGTGCGCGCGCAGACACCCGTGCGGCTGGGCTGGACCGCCCTGGGCCGTGCACTGTGGCCTCTCTGGCCCGGTTGCACAGGTCTTTTTCTCCTTTTTCTTTTCTGTATTAATTCAACATTTCTACAGAAAAGAATAATGGTCCAAATAAAATAATTCCAACTCCTAAAATCTTGTAATATTCCAACCTATTTAATGGTACCACTTTCACTCACATCTATGAAACTTTTCTGTTCTGTTCAAATTTAAATTCAAATTTGAGCAGTAAAACTCCTGTTCTAAAATCAATAGATTCCATTCTGTTACTCCAAAACTCCAACTATGAATTTTTCCCATCTTAGAAATTCCTCTAGTATTTTACAAAAATAAGTTGACATTTTTCTGAGCACTTTGATTTATCTGTTTTATTTGTGGTCTTATTTTTTCCGTTGTTATTATGCGACGTATAGATCCCGTATTTGACGAAGTTGCTGTGGAAGAAGAAGGAGAAGGATTTGAAGACTTTGAAGACCAAGCCAATCCAGGCAAGCAGCCCTTTGACCATGATACACTTGTTCTTCGGAACCCGTACGTTTCCGATGCATGATGTTAGGGTTACGATAGTGACCTAGTTGATTCCACCATATGATGCATGCCATGATCTTGATCTTGCTATGTGCTAGATGACATGAATATGGGTAGTAGTAATGAATGGTGATGCATGTGTGACATGAACCTTCGTGGTTGAAGTCTTTACATAAAACCCCGTCGGGTGCCATTCATGCCCGAGGGAGATGATGATGAGTTGGGTGACCACTTGATGACGAAGTGGTGTACCAAGGCAAGTGTGTGTGTTTTTCAAACGGATTGGTTTAAGTTGCGACCGTGATTCCAACCATACATGTGCAACCACACTACCCCTTATGGGACGGGGCTTTATTGATTACTTAGGTTGATACTAGCATGGTGCCCGCATTACTAGTGACGGGAAGACTCGAGGTCTTTCCCGGGACGGGGTCGTGCTTGGATAGACGGCCATGACTGTTTTTACAGGGCACCGGACACACCGTTGGTCCCTTCGGGTACGTGTGACATTGAAATTAGGGCAAGTCCCGTGATCTATTGTTTGTACCCGAGGGCCGTGTACCAACGAGTGGACTCT
Source organism: Secale cereale (assembly GCA_902687465.1). NCBI lineage: Eukaryota > Viridiplantae > Streptophyta > Magnoliopsida > Poales > Poaceae > Secale > Secale cereale. The sequence goes on from LR738710.1 coordinate 366,510,180, forward strand.
ATGTTAGTGTCGTCTAAGGAAAGATAATGACCGGGTGCTTACCCCGGGTACTTGAGGTACCGCGGGTCGTGGATGACACGGAAGTTCCCCGGATCTTGTGGGTAAAGTGTACAACCTCTGCAGAGTGTCAAACTATTCGAATAGTCGTGTCCACGGTCATGGACAGTTGGGTAACCGCTCTTGGGCTACGTCCAATGTTTGTGAAACCATGCGTGTGTATGTGAGTCAAGGTGGTGACTTGACTCGATGAGTTGAATCTTATTCATGTTGATATCGGTAACCTGTCTTCGAGGTTACGCAAGTTTATTGATGCATAAGCTTGATAGTAGAATATTTATTCTAGCCTTTGCTAGATTGTACATTATTGTTCCATTGCATTGTTACTTTGAACCACATCATGGGTTGCTTGCGAGTACATTCAAAGTACTCATTGGCTTGCCACTGGTTATTTAATTGGCCAGGCATGGAAGAACATGAATATGAGGAAGAGTTCTTTGGAGACGATCATGCGAACTAGGACGCTATCCCAGTCAGAATGCCTGTAGGGTTAAGGCAGATGGCATGGGTTCTACCCGTTATCGAAGACTTCCGCTATTTGAGTTATCTGCTATTCATCCCGTGAGGCTTTATCTATGTAAGACTTGGCCATAATGGCCATAATTCGTGTAAGACTATTTGTATGGATGTAAGACTCTTGTTATTCAGCTTCTGTGTGTTCAGTGAGCATTGATCTCTGGGATCACTGTACACGTGCATTCGGTGATCTCGACTTCTAAGTCGGGGTCCCCACAGAGCTGGTATCAGAGCCATCCTGACTGTAGGAAGCCTTTGTTAGCATGGGCGTTAGTTAGATGAGACCCTTTTTCAAAAAAAAAAAAAAACCTTCTGAACCTCTCTTCTTTTCTAAACCTGAGATTTCATCAGCTTATTAACCCCTCCTATTCCACCTTTGTAGATGGCCGCTGTACCCGAAGAGCACATGACCACTGGGTTTCCCTTACTTCTCGAGGATAGCCTCCAGGAGTGTCAGTTCCACCGAGCAGCCATCCTCACCTACCTTGAGCATTGGGTGAGCGATACTGAGGTGGAGTACCATGTGGAAGTGATCGTCAAGGCAAACGATCCTCCCACAAGTTGGTTCTTCGAGGGACCCCAGATGGCAACACTACCACTCGCTGTCGAGGCTGCTGCACTCAAGGCATTAACCCGTCTCCGCGAGCTTCTTCCGGAGATGGCAGCCAAGATGACAACTCGCTTCTTACCTTACCGGAAGGAAGGTGAAGAAGAAAGCAGCGCACTAGCCCCTCCACTGAAGGAAGGACTCTCGCTTCGGTTCCAGACCTACTTCAGTCTATGTGCCGACAGCTTGGCACAAGACTTGGCCTCGGAATCAATGAAGCTTCGAGAAGAACTTCACAAGACCAAGGCACTTCTTCGTCGAGCTCAAGAGAAGGCAAATAGGATCAATAAGGAAGGAGCACCTTCTGGACAATCCGCTATTGCATATCGAGGCGGAAGGCCCTCCGAGGATGTATCTTCCAAGAATGAAGAACCACCTCGGCGACGCCGGATGACAGCAAGGGAATATCGCAAGCTTTTCCCTGCACCACCGACGAAGCACCGTCATATCCAACTCCTCCACTCCCCCACACCCTCAAGTGACAAAGGGGCCCAGACGGATGAAGACAAGGAGGAAGACCCAGAAGAGCCGGAATACGCGACCGAGCATTCCGCCGCTTAGGCATTATTCGCTACTCGGATATGCCAGTTGTAACCTCTACGGTAGGATAGGTCGTGTAACCCCTATGCGCAGTCGAGTCCTTGTATGGTTCATATGAAACCATCTAGCGTTTGCTTTTGTTGTGTCTGGATGTATGTCGTATTCTTCCTTCGGGAATGTGTAAACGACTACATCACCCATTTGGATTTTAATGAATGTGTTTTGGCCTTTCGGCCCTTGCATGATTTGATTTAGTGTCACACCCACCCCCTTACTAGGCACCCATCTATCTTGCTTTCCCTCTTCCGAGTCATGAGACCTTTTACCGCTCCAACAGGATGCCTGTTGTAACTCATACTGGTACCTCTACCCAGCAGCCCGAAGCCGGAGCATCCGCTCAGTTTGAGGCAGGCCACGACCAAACCAACGACCAAGCTCCACCACCACCTCCTCCAAGCATGGACATGGCTCAGCTTCTCCAAGCTTTCCGAGAGGAACGCCAAGCCAACACTGCAGCTCTTCAGCTGATCGCTCAAGCTGTCACCAACAACCGCCAGCCGGCGGGGAATGGCAATGGACGTTCCACGTTGGCAGAGTTCAAGAAGCATGCACCGCCAACCTTCATCGAGACTGCTGAACCCCTGGATGCAGACGACTGGGTCTGTTCCATTGAGGAGATACTGGAACTAGTCGGATGCACCGAAGACCGCGAGAAGGTGGCTTATGCAGCCCACTGCCTCGGGGGAACTGCTAGAGCTTGGTGGGATGGATTCAAGGTCATGCATGCTGAACAAGACATCACTTGGGTTAACTTCAAGTCAGAATTCCGCAAGGCCCACATTCCTTCCGGAATCATGGCTATCAAAAAGCGTGAGTTCCGAGCCCTGAAGCAAGGAAGTGGCACTGTCAAGGAGTACATGCAGAAGTTCAGTATTCTGTCAAGGTATGCCCCTGAAGATGTCAGCACTGATGCTGCAAAAAGGGAGCGCTTCATGGAAGGCCTCAATCAGACTCTGCAATACTCGCTTGTCGTGTGCGACTGCCCGTCTTTCCCTGACCTGGTGAACAAGGCACTTATGCTTGAAGACAAGCGGCGTGCTTTGGAAGACACTCGCAAGCGCAAGTTGGTCAGTAAGGGAAGTTCCAGCAACCAGAAGCCTCGTCCGTGGCAGTCAGCCCCGGCCAAGCCAACCTATCAGCAGCCAAGAGCTCCTGCACCTCGCACCAACCCTCAGCCTCAGCAGTATGCCAACCCCAGGCCAGCTTTCAACCCCAATACCAGTGGTGGCAACAAGATCAATCCAAACCAAGTCACTTGCTTTGGATGTGGTCAGTCCGGACACATCTCAAGGGTGTGCCCCAACAAGAAGCCTGATGCCCCGCGCCCCAATGCGCAGAACCAGGGACAAGGCCGTGGAATGCCACCAAGGAACCCAGCTCCTAGCAATCCACCGAACCATGGGAAGGGGCGTGTGAATCACGTCACTGCTGAAGAAGCCCAGGAAGACCCGGACGTCGTGCTGGGTACGTTCCTTGTCAACTCAGCACCTGCAACTGTCTTGTTTGATTCTGGAGCAACGCATTCATTTGTCACTCAAATATTTGCATTAAAAAGTGGCATGACCCCTACACCCCTGAATAACCCTATGGTGGTACAAACCCCCGGAGCCGAGATGAGAGCCAAGATAGGCTGTAAAGGAGTCGGTATTACCATTAACGGTGTAGACTTCCTAGCAGACCTTATCGTCCTGAGATCGCAAGGCTTGGATGTGATCCTAGGCATGAATTGGCTCAGCAAGCACCAAGACTTGTTAGACTGTGCCAATCGGACAGTCACTGTGACCAATGACCAAGGAGTCGAAGTCAAGTTTGCTTCCAACTCCTCTTCCGCTCAAGCCGCTAAAGTCAACTGTATATCTGAAGTTGGGCTAGATCAAGTACCGGTGGTATGTGAGTATCCTGATGTCTTCCCAGACGAACTACCGGGAATGCCCCCTGACCGTGACATCGAGTTCATCATCGAGCTCGTGCCCGGAGCAGGACCCATCTATAAGAAGCCTTATAGAATGGGGACGGAAGAATTAGCCGAGTTGAAGAAGCAGCTGGAAGAGCAGCTAAGGAAGGGATTTATTCGCCCAAGTGCCTCCCCTTGGGGATCTCCCGTTCTGTTTGTGGCAAAGAGGGACGGTACCATCCGCTTATGCATCGACTATCGTTCCCTCAATGAAGTTACAATCAAGAACAAGTATCCACTTCCCAAGATCGAAGATCGATTTGATCAGCTCAGCGGAGCCAAGGTGTTCTCCAAGATCGACCTCAGATCTGGGTACTACCAGCTGAAGATCAGACCCCAAGATATTCCGAAAACGGCATTCGTAACCAGATATGGCCTGTACGAGTGCACGGTCATGTCCTTTGGGTTAACCAATGCCCCAGCATACTTCATGTATCTCATGAATAAAGTCTTCATGGAATATTTGGACAAGTTTGTTGTTGTCTTCATTGATGACATTCTTGTGTTCTCGAAGTCGGAGGAAGATCACGAGCAGCATCTGAGGATGGTCCTATACAAGCTTTGTGAGCACTAACTGTATGCCAAATTCAGCAAGTGTGAGTTCTGGCTGCATAAAGTTGGATTCTTAGGTCATGTCTTGACCGAGGAAGGATTATCTGTTGATCCTGCGAAGATCGAAGCTGTGACCCAATGGCAATCTCCAACGACCGTCAAGGAAGTTAGAAGCTTCCTCGGACTAGAGGGCTATTACCGCAAGTTCGTGGAAGGATTCTCTAGCATTGCACGACCAATGACTCAGCTCCTCAAGAAGGACAAGAAGTTCGAGTGGATGCCAAAATGCGAAGAGAGCTTCCAAGAACTCAAGAAGAGATTGACCACCGCCCCAGTTCTGGCAACACCTGATATTCACAAGGAGTTCGTGATATATTGTGATGCCTCTCGAACCGGATTGGGAAGCGTTCTGATGCAAGAAGGCCGCATCATAGCATACCTCTCCAGGCAGCTACGACCCCATGAGGAGAACTACACTACTCAAGATCTTGAGCTAGCGGCAGTAGTTCATGCCTTGAAGACATGGCGGCATTACCTCCTAGGGAAACGGTGTGAGATCTACACAGACCACAAAAGTCTGAAGTACATTTTCACCCAAAAGGAATTGAACATGAGGCAGCGGAGATGGTTGGAACTCATCAAGGACTATGACCTCAGTGTTCAATATCACCCCGGGAAGGATAACGTGGTGGCCGATGCCTTAAGCAGGAAGGCTTGCTCTTTGAATGCCGTTATTCAAGAAAGGCAGCCAACCTTGTTTAAGGAAATCATACAATTCAGTTTGGAATTGGTCACCCCTGGATTTCTGGATCATTTGGAAGTCAGACCGACCCTGATGGACGACGTCAAGAAGGCACAAGATGGACACACAAGCATTGAAGGCATCAAAAGGAAGATGAAGCTGGGCAAGGCCCCAGGATTCTCCGAAGACGAGCACAGGATTGTTTGGTACAAAGGTCGCATCTGCGTACCAAACAACACAGAGCTAAATACCCTGATTCTGCAAGAAGCCCACGACACTCCATATTCCATCCACCCCGGAGGAACCAAGATGTACCAAGACTTGAAGGCGCGATTCTGGTGGCACGGGATGAAGAGAGAGATTGCGACCTATGTTGCAAAGTGTGATGTGTGCCAAAGGGTCAAGGCTGAGTATCAGCGACCTGCTGGATTGCTTCACCCACTCAAGGTTCCTGAGTGGAAGTGGGATAAAGTCGGAATGGACTTCATCACTGGATTACCAAGGTCGAATAGAGGACATGACTCTATCTGGGTCATAGTCGATCATTTGACCAAGGTGGCCCATTTCATTCCTGTCAAGACTACCTACTCAGGCAACCAGCTGGCAACTCTCTACATCAACCGAATCGTAAGTCTTCACGGCGTTCCCAAGGAGATTGTGTCAGATCGAGGCACCCAGTTCACTTCAAGGTTCTGGAAGAGATTCCAAGAAGCCTTGGGAACCAAGTTGTCTTTCAGCACAACTTTCCACCCACAGACCGGAGGTCAGACAGAGCGAGTCAATCAGATTCTCGAAGACATGCTCCGAGCCTGTGTCCTGGCATATGGAGCCAAGTGGGAAGACTTTCTCCCTTTTGCCGAGTTCTCCTATAACAACAGTTACCAGTCAAGCCTTCACATGGCACCATTTGAGGTGTTGTACGGACGCAGATGCCGCACACCCCTCAATTGGTCGGAGACTGGAGAAGGACTAGTCTTTGGACCGGATATTCTCCGCGCAGTAGAAGAGCAAGTCCAACTAGTCAGAGAGCGATTAAAGGTAGCCAAGTCAAGGCAGAAGAGTTATGCTGACACTCGACGCCGAGACATGAGTTTCCGTGTCGGAGATCATGTGTACCTGCGGGTAACTCCTCTGAAGGGAACCAAGCGTTTCCACGTCAAGGGGAAGCTCGCGCCAAGGTTCATTGGCCCTTTCAAGATCACCGACCGACAAGGAGAAGTGGCTTACCAGTTGGAACTACCACCTAAGCTATCCGATGTGCACAATGTATTCCATGTGTCGCAACTCCAGAAACGTCTCCAAGTTCCAGACAAGCCCAATCTCTACAAGGATGTGGATCACCAAGCCATTGATCTGCAGCCTGATTTGACCTACCACGAGAAGCCCATTCGCATTCTGGATGAAGCAGAACGACGTACGCGAAGCCGTACCATCAAGTATTTCAAGGTCCAGTGGAGCAACCACACCGAAGCAGAAGCAACCTGGGAACGAGAAGACTATCTTAGATCCGAGTTTCCCGACCTCTTTTAAGACCTAGTTTAGGAATCTCGGGGACGAGATTCTTGTAAGGGGGGTAGGTCTGTCACACCCTGCATTTTGTAACATGTTATTTGTACCTTTGAAGCATGAAAATTTGGACCAGCAATTTTTTTTAGCATCATTTGGCTTTCATTTGAATTGAGTTTTTCTTCATATGCTTTTTCATGTGCTCATTAAAGTCAACTATGACCTCTTGTAGAATTCATCTCCATACCCAAAACTTCTGTCCAATGATCATGCCAAGTGTTATATAACAGTATAGTATTTTACTACAAAATTAATTTGGCCAAAATGTATTTTATAAATTTAGTTTTCCAAAAACCCCTGAATTGAGATTTGCACTGCAAGTACTTGATTTAGGGTGAGAAAATTATTTCAAAAGGTTTATTTGAGACCTAGTAGTCATAGGACTCCCAGAAACCACAAAGGTATAATTTTAAAAGTTATTTTCCTATTTTATTTAAAAGCTTTTTCTTAAGGCCAGAAATGGTCTTTAATAGGGGGAAAATTATTTAACTGTTTCAAAAATATTTGCCAAAATTCAGAGAGACTCAGAGGACATATATTGTCCATATATAAGAGTTTCAACACTTGGTCATGTTCAAAATAATGGGCTAAACCCTCTAAAACCCTTTCTGGATATTTCAAGCTTTTGAAATATTTACAAAGGAAACTTTCTCCAAAAATTCCAGGGAAATTCTATCATGTCATATATGACATATTTGATGATCTTGCCAAGTCCCATGCCTTGGGAGGCAAGAAAACATCCTCAAACCCCTTCATAACCATTCTGTCCATATTTGAAGTTTGAGCAACTTTACATTGCCAAACTTGTCCAACTGCTCTCAAATTTGGTGCACATGCTAGAATGGCCTAATAAGGCATCTAGACCAAATGGCACAAGATTTGGAATAGAGCAACTTGATCAGATCACCTCAAAACCCTTTCTGTTCAAATGCAAATTTGAACAACTTTACATTACCAACTTTTTATCTGGAGCTTCAAACTTTGTGGGCATGATCAATACCCCAAATGATGATGCTACACCAAGTGGTGCATCAAGGGGAGATGATTAGCTTGACTCAAACAAGATGAAGTTGTTTCTGTTGATTTCTAGGGTTCACCAAAGTTACATTGGCTAGTTTCTTCAAATGAGCCCAAATTTGGTGAAGCACCCTATTTTCCTATGTTATTCAATCCTGTTAAGTGCCATGTCAAGTGGAGGTCATTTGCTTGACCAGACACTGATCAAACACCTTCTGCAGATTTACTAAAACCCTCATCCTGATCACTTTTACTCTTCTCCATGGCCTCAACTTTTTACCACATGATCATTGAGTTACTAGCTACCCCCAATAACTTCCCCAGCACCCCAGCTCCATGATTGAGGGGTAGGAATCCAAGTTTACCTTGCTGGACAGCAAGTTTTCACCAAGTCACCAGCATCCTCCCTCTCTCTCAGCATCTCCAGGGCATCCAAGGCCTCAGGCCAATTCTTTACTCCTCCCCTGACCTTCTAGACGCTCTGTGGCACGTTGGTTTTGACCGGAGCGGCGAGGGCACGGTGATGCCAGCAATATGCACGCTCTGGAGCACGCTACAGTGCACCTCCGCACGGTGGCTTCAGCCAATCGCTGGCCCCCGACAGCCTCGGGCTCCTCCTTCGCGCCAGTCGAGGCCTCTCGACGTCCGCAACCTCCCCTGCGCTGTCCCCCCTCCTCCTGCGCCCTCCAGTGGTCGTCGTCGCACACGCGCTGGCCGCCCGCAATGGCCACTCCTCTGCCTCGCACGCGCGCGCGCTCCAGAAGCTCCCCCGCTCCTCCTCTCACCTATACTGGACGTGGAGCTCGTCCAGGAACTCCATGGACTCATCCCCCTTGCCTCCCGTGCGCTGTAGCCTCGAGCTGAAGCTCGCCGACGCACTGGACCACGGGCCTCCGTCGACCTCCTATAAATAGGACCCCCCCGGGCCTCTCCAGCAGCACCAACAGCCTCACCTCACCTCACTGAGCCCCCTAGCACCACCCATTCTTCCCTAGAGAGCTCCAGTACTCGGGATCGACCGGAGCACCGCCGCGTCGGGCCGCCGGTGATCTCACAGTACGGGCCTCCCCTGCCCCTCCTTTTGCCCGATTCGGAACCCCCTCACCACACTGACTCTTTCCCCCCTGTTTCCCCTCTCTGTGGCAGCTGGAAACGGCCGGAGCGACGACCTCCCGCAGCTCCTCCGCCGTCCCACCTCGCCGCCGGCGGACCTGACCTCCCCGGCGTGCCGCACCACCACCCCTACATCTGCAACACGACACTGGTCACGTTCCTGCCCTCCGTTGCCGTCGTCGTGGCCGGAAACCTCGCCGGTGAGCTCGCCGTCGCCGTGGCCGTAAGGTTGGAGATGACAGGCGGGCCCCGCGTGTCATCCCCACACCTTTCTCCCCCTCCTCTCTGCCACTGACCCACGGGCCCCGCCCGTTAGGTTCAAAAACCTGACGTGCGCGCGCAGACACCCGTGCGGTTGGGCTGGACCGCCCTGGGCCGTCCACTGTGGCCTCTCTGGCCCGGTTGCACAGGTCTTTTTCTCCTTTTTCTTTTCTGTATTAATTCAAACATTTCTACAGAAAAGAATAATGGTCCAAATAAAATAATTCCAACTCCTAAAATCTTGTAATATTCCAGCCTATTTAATGGTACCACTTTCACTCACATCTATGAAACTTTTCTGTTCTGTTCAAATTCAAATTCAAATTTGAGCAGTAAAACTCCTGTTCTAAAATCAATAGATTCCATTCTGTTACTCCAAAACTCCAACTATGAATTTTTCCCATCTTAGAAATTCCTCTAGTATTTTACAAAAATAAGTTGACATTTTTCTGAGCACTTTGATTTTTCTGTTTTATTTGTGGTCTTATTTTTTCCGTTGTTATTATGCGACGTATAGATCCCGTATTTGACGAAGTTGTTGTGGAAGAAGAAGGAGAAGGATTTGAAGACTTTGAAGACCAAGCCAATCCAGGCAAGCAGCCCTTTGACCATGATACACTTGTTCTTCGGAACCCGTACGTTTCCGATGCATGATGTTAGGGTTACGATAGTGACCTAGTTGATTCCACCATATGATGCATGCCATGATCTTGATCTTGCTATGTGCTAGATGACATGCATATGGGTAGTAGTAATGAATAGTGATGCATGTGTGACATGAACCTTCGTGGTTGAAGTCTTTACATAAAACCCCGTCGGGTGCCATTCATGCCCGAGGGAGATGATGATGAGTTGGGTGACCACTTGATGACGAAGTGGTGTACCAAGGCATGTGTGTGTGTTTTTCAAACGGATTGGTTTAAGTTGCGACCGTGATTCCAACCATACATGTGCAACCACACTACCCCTTATGGGACGGGGCTTTATTGATTACTTAGGTCGATACTAGCATGGTGCCCGCATTACTAGTGACGGGAAGACTTGAGGTCTTTCCCGGGACTGGGTCGTGCTTGGATAGACGGCCATGACTGTTTTTACAGGGCATCGGACACACCATTGGTCCCTTCGGGTACGCATGACATTGAAATTAGGGCAAGTCCCGTGATCTATTGTTTGTACCCGAGGGCCGTGTACCAACGAGTGGACTCTATGTTAGTGTCGTCTAAGGAAAGATAATGACCGGGTGCTTACCCCGGGTACTTGAGGTACCGCGGGTCGTGGATGACACGGAAGTTCCCCGGATCTTGTGGGTAAAGTGTACAACCTCTGTAGAGTGTCAAACTATTCGAATAGCCGTGTCCACGGTCATGGACAGTTGGGTAACCGCTCTTGGGCTACGTCCAATGTTTGTGAAACCATGCGTGTGTATGTGAGTCAAGGTGGTGACTTGACTCGATGAGTTGAATCTTATTCATGTTGATATCGGTAACCTGTCTTCGAGGTTACGCAAGTTTATTGATGCATACGCTTGATAGTAGAATATTTATTCTAGCCTTTGCTAGATTGTACATTATTGTTCCATTGCATTGTTACTTTGAACCACATCATGGGTTGCTTGCGAGTACATTCAAAGTACTCATTGGCTTGCCACTGGTTATTTAATTGGCCAGGCATGGAAGAACAGGAATATGAGGAAGAGTTCTTTGGAGACGATCATTCGAACTAGGACGCTATCCCAGTCAGAATGCCTGTAGGGTTAAGGCAGATGGCATGGGTTCTACCCGTTATCGAAGACTTCCGCTATTTGAGTTATTTGCTATTCAGCCCGTGAGGCTCTATCTATGTAAGACTTGGCCATAATGGCCATAATTCGTGTAAGACTATTTGTATGGATGTAAGACTCTTGTTATTCAGCTTCTGTGTGTTCAATGAGCATTGATCTCTGGGATCACTGTACACGTGCATTCGGTGATCTCGACTTCTAAGTCGGGGTCCCCACAAGTCCGATCACCCCGCGCACATTGCTACCCCTGGGCGGCAGGCGCTGGTGGTCAACCCAGTGGTCGAGGGCACGCGTTTGACCAGGGTCTTGATGGATGGTGGAAGTGATTTGAATATTCTGTATGCTGCAACTCTCCGTGATATGGGCATTCCGATGTCCCAGCTGAGCGAAAGCAACATGAGGTTCCACAAGGTCATCCCCGGGAAGAAGGCCGACTCACTTGGCCAAATCGCACTCGACGTAGTCTTTGACGACTCGAAGAATTACCGCAAAGAAAAGCTGACATTTGAAGTGTTGGACTTCAACAACGCTTATCATGCCATTCTGGGTAGGCCTGCCTACGCCAGATTCATGGCTCAACCGTGTTATGTGTACCTCAAGCTGAAGATGTCGGGACCCAATGGCGTTATAACCGTCACGGGGAACCGTCAGAAAGCGGAAGAATGCTTCCAGAAAGTCTCGAAGATCGCTGACGAGCAGATGACAGCAGTAGAGATGGGGGAGTACAAGAAAAACTTGGATCCGAGTGACTTGCTGCGGGCCAAGAAACCGGCTTCCGAGTCAGCTTTTCAGTCGGCCGGGGAGACGAAGCCCGTACACATTCACCCCACCGACCCCAATGCAGCACCGACCCACATTTCCACTACACTCGACAGCAAATAGGAAGAAGCGCTCGTCCAGTTCCTCCGTGAGAACTGGGACATCTTCGCATGGAAACCATCTGACATGCTAGGTGTACACAGGGGACTGGCTGAGCACCGTTTGCGAGTCGACCCGAAAGTAAAGCCCGTAAAGGAACATCTCCGTCGGTCCGCCGTGGAGAAGAGAAATGCGATTGGCGACGAGGTGGCTCGGCTTCTGGCAGCTGAGTTCATCCGCGAGATCTACCACTCCGAGTGGCTCGCCAATGTGGTCATGGTCCCCAAGAAGGACAAGTCTCGCCGCATGTGCATCGATTTCAAGCATATTAATCGGGCCTGCCCGAATGATCATTTTCCTCTCCCCCGCATCGATCAGATAGTTGACTCGACTGCGGGATGCGAGCGTTTGTCCTTTCTGGACGCGTATTCCGGGTACCATCAGATCCGACTGTTTGGACCCAATGAAATCAAGACAACTTTCATCACCCCGTTCGGGTGTTTCTGTTATGTCACCATGCCTTTCGGTCTCAAGAATGTCGGCGCTACCTTCATGCGCATGATTCAGAAGTGCCTGCTAAAGCAAATCAGTCAGAACGTCAAAGCATACATGGATGACATCATGGTCAAGTCGCAGAAAGGTTCCGACCTATTGACTGACCTCGCTGAGACATTCGCAAATTTGAGAAGCTATGATATCAAGCTCAATCCGTCGAAGTTTACGTTTGGAGTTCTGGGCGGCAAGTTACTCGGTTTTCTCGTTTCTGAACGAGGAATCGATGCCAACCCAGAAAAGGTCGGTGCCATCCTCCGAATGAAACGCCCTGAGCATGTACACGACGTCCAGAAGCTTACTGGTTGCTTGGCCGCATTGAGTCGATTCATTTCTCGTCTCGGTGAGAAGGCATTACCTCTCTACCGACTGATGAAGAAATCAGAAAAGTTCGAGTGGAATTCCGAAGCTGAAGCAGCGTTTGAAGAGCTCACAGCCCTCCTGTCCACCCGGCCGGTGCTTGCTGCCCCAGTCAGCAAAGAACCTCTCTTACTGTACATTGCAGCCGCCGGACAAGTTGTTAGCACTGTACTCACGATTGAGTAGGAAGAAGAAGGCAAGGCCTACAAAGTCCAACGCCCAATCTATTACATATCCAAAGTATTGACTCCCTCCAAGCAAAGGTACCCGCATTACCAGAAGCTTGTGTACGAGATTTACTTGACCGCAAAGAAGGTTGCCCACTACTTCTCGGATCATACAATCTCATTCGTCAGTGACGCCCCACTATCAGAAATCCTGAACAACCGAGACGCAACCCGTCGAGTGGCAAAATGGGCGATTGAACTCCTACCGCTAGATATCAAGTTAGAAGCAAAGAAAGCTATCAAGTCTCAGGCAATAGCAGATTTTGTGGCCGAGTGGATCGAACAAGAGCTGCCGACTCAGGTTCAGTCGGACCACGGGACTATGTTCTTTGATGGATCCAAGATGTTGAACAGATCCGGCGCAGGCGTGGTCCTGGTATCTCCCAGGGGCGACAAGCTCAGTTATGTCCTTCAAATCCACTTTGACTCATCAAACAACGAAGATGAATACGAAGCACTTTTGTATGGATTACGTATGGCCATCTCACTCGGCGTCCGTCGCCTGATGGTCTACGGCGATTCAGACTTAGTGGTGAACCAGGTGATGAAGGAATGGGACGTCAGAAGCCCGGCAATGACTAATTATTGCAGTGCAGTACGGAAGCTTGAAAAGAAGTTCGAAGGTTTAGAGCTCCATCACGTGCCCAGAGCCAAGAATGAGCTTGCTGATGATCTCGCCAAAATTGGGTCGACTCGGAAGCATATCCCCAAGAATGTATTTCTAGAACATCTGCACACCACCTCAGTCAAATAAGACCCCTTCACGGAGGAACCCCCGCAGCCAGTCAATGCGTCTGATCCGACTGAAGTCGAAGTACCTGTAGTGGTCGACCTGATCATGGAGATTTTAGTGATTAAGCCCGACTGGACTGTGCCATACATAGCTTATATGCTCAGGCAAGAACTCCCGGAAGACGAAGAAGAAGCACGCCAGATCGTCCGTCGATCCATGGCTTTTACCGTCATTCAGGGTCAGCTCTACAGGGAGAGTGTCACCGGAGTCGCTCAGCGCTGCATCACCCCGAGGAGGGTCGACTGATTCTGAATGAGATCCACTCGAGGACTTGCGGCCACCACGCTTCCTCTCGGACTATAGTGGCCAAGGCATACCGAGCTGGGTTTTATTGGCCCCGAGCCAACGAGATGGCTAAAGATATCGTGGACAAGTGCGAAGGCTGCCAGTTCTACTCCAACATATCCCATAAGCCAGCGTCTGCCCTGAAGACCATTCCATTAGTTTGGCCCTTTGCCGTTTGGGGTTTGGGCATGGTTGGCCCCTTCAAAACTGGCAGAAGCGGATTCACTCACCTGCTTGTAGCAGTCGACAAGTTCACCAAGTGGATCGAAGCCACGCCCATCAAGAACCTCGAGTCAAGCACCGCTATCAGCTTCATCAGAGAACTGATTTTCAGATATGGGGTCCCCCACAGCATCATCATAGATAATGGCTCCAACTTTGACTCAGATGAATTCAGAGCTTTCTGTTCCTCTCAAGGAACACAAGTCGACTATGCCTCCATAGCGCATTCGTAGTCGAATGGACAAGCAGAAAGAGCGAACGGTTTGATTCTCCAAGGCCTGAAGCCATGGCTCATGCGTGACCTCAAGCCGCTGGAGCTTGGGTAACTGGACTGCCGTCTGTCTTATGGGGTCTGAGGACAACTCCGAACCGGTCGACTGACCGTACCCCTTTCTTCATGGTCTATGGAGCTGAAGCCGTGCTGTCGAGCGATTTGTTGCACAATGCCCCCCGAGTGGAACTCTTCTCCGAAGCCGAAGCAGAGCTAGCTCGTCAGGATGCAGTCAACCTCTCGGAGGAGGAACGTGAGATGGCCTTGATCCGGTCGACCATCTATCAATAGGACCTGTGTCGATTCCATGCTCGCAACGTCCGAAGCCGAGCATTCCAGGAAGGAGACCTGGTTCTTCGAGTGCATCAGAAACTACCGCACAAGCTCGCCCCGGCTTGGGAAGGCCCCTTCATCGTCAACAAAGTACTGCACAATGGAGCGTATCACCTCTACAACGTCGCTAAGAAGAGAGATGAACCTCGTTCATGGAACGCGGACCTGCTCCACTGCTTCTATACTTAAAGCGCTCGAACAGTCGAGTTGTAATAAAGATTTTCCAGTTTGTTTCAAAGACAAGTTCGCAACAATTCCTTAATGATTGTTGGTTTCTAAGATGTTGGTCTTCAAAATCCCCGAGTGGGTGCTTAGTCGCGAACCCGATTCGCTTAAGTTACAAAAACTACTCCGAGTGAAGAGCAACCCTCTCACTCGGGGGCTTAGCCGCGAACCCGATTCGCCTAAGTTACAAAAACTACTCCGAGTGAAGAGCAACCCTCTCATTCGGGGGCTTATTCATGAACCTGATTCCCCTAAGTTACAAAAACTACTCCGAGTGAAGAGAAATCCTCTCACTCGGGGAATTAGTTGCGGTCCTACGAGCTACGCCATAAGTACAACGTGGCTCTGTCTTCCGAACTCCGCCACAAGTACAACGTAGCTCGCAATCGCCTAAGTGACAAAAACTACTCCGAGTGAAGAGCAATACTCTCACTCGGGGGCCTAGCTGTGGTCCTCCGAGCTACGCCATAAGTACAACGTGGCTCTGTCTTCCGAACTCCGCCACAAGTACAACGTAGCTCGTAGTCGCCTAAGTTACAAAAACTATTCCGAGTGAAGAGCAATCCTCTCACTCGGGGGCTTAGCAGCGGTCCTCCGAGCTACGCCATAAATACAACGTGGCTCTGTCTTCCGAGCTCCGCCACAAGTACAACATAGCTCGTAATCGCCTAAGTTACAAAAACTACTCCGAGTG
>LR738710.1:366525907-366555219 GCA_902687465.1 Secale cereale
CTCCGAGCTATGCCATAAGTACAACGTGGCGCTATCTTCCAAGCTCCACCACAAGTAAACGTAGCTCGTAATCGCCTAAGTTACAAAAACTACTCCGAGTGAAGAGCAATCCTCTCACTCGGGGGCTTAGCTGCGGTCCTCCGAGCTACGCCATAAGTACAACGTGGCTCTGTCTTCCGAGCTCTGCCACAAGTACAACGTAGCTCGTAATCGCCTAAGTTACAAAAACTACTCCGAGTGAAGAGCAACCCTCTCGCTCGGGGGCTTAGCTGCGACCCCGCAATCGCCTGAGTTACGAAAACTACTCCGAGTGAAGAGCAGTCCTCTCACTCGAGGGCTTAGCTGCGGTCCTCCAAGCTACACCATAAGTACAACGTGGCTCTGTCCTCCGAGCTCTGCCACAAGTACAATGTAGCTTGTGATCGCTTAAGTTGCAGAAACTACTCCGAGTGAAGAGCAACCCTCTCACTCGGGGGCTTAGTTGCGGTCCTCCGAGCTCGGCCACAAGTACGACGTCACCAACAAGTGGTGCGAACCATCGGATCCAAGCCACAGAGATGGCGTCGACTCAAAATCCAAAAGACCCGAAAGAGTCGGAAGCATAACAAGCAAATGCAAAAGGAATCAAATCCAGATAAAGTCCCAATTGATTCGGGCTAGAGTACTTGGGTAACGGGCCCACAAGATTTTAACAGTTACAGGATCACTCGGCATTCCGAGGCAAATTGAATCGAAGTATCAAAGTTCATTCACTCCTCAAGGGGAGGTGGGCTCGCAGGCGCGATGGACTCATCCAGGTCGATCCCATCGGCGATGCGAGTTGCAGCTTCCATGGAAGTCTCCATAAACGACTGAAACTGGACCTCCTTCGTCTTGGCGACCTTGAGTGCAACCAGCCTCTTCTCCTTCACCTCCTTACAGTGCACCCGAACCAGAGACAGTGCTACGTCGGCCCCGCAGCGAGCAGGTGACTTCTTCCAATCCTGCCCTCGACCAGGGATCTCATTGAGTCGAGTCATCAGGGACTCGAGGTCGTTCTCTTGCACGACTCCCCTCCAGAGTGCAGCGTCGATCCGGTACATCACTGCTTTCAGTCGTCCAAGATAGTCTGTAGCGCTGGTAAGGTGAGACTCAAACCTCAAAATGTTCATGGCAGCTTAGAGTTGGTGGGGTCCAGACCAAGCTCAACCCGCCCGGTCTCCTCATCAAAGTTGCGGCAGAATTCTGCACAAGGGAGAATGCGTCGAATCAGTAAGCGATTTACGAGTTGACAACCTTGACCCGGACCAGAGCAAAAGAGGCATACCTTCAAGAACGAGATACCACTTATTGGTGAGTCCGCACAGATAGGCTTCCAGGTCGTTCTTCTTCTGAAAGAGGCCCTCGTACTTCTCGTTCAGGGTGTTCTTAGCCCCCTTCAGTCGAGTCACTTCCTGGTTGGCTGCGTCGAGGGAGCTCTTCAGCCTGGTGATTTCTGCTTCAAGCACGCCGACTGAAGCCAGCTTCTGCTCCGCCAGTTCGGTCTTCTCCTGCGCTCTGTGCTATGCTGCCGCCAAGTCGAGGTCCTTCTGCTCCAGCGCCGCCTTCAGTTGATCTACAAGAGACGTCACTAGATGGACGAACATGAGGATACACACGGCATATTTATCGAAGGTCAGTCCACGAGTTGCTCGCGTTAGTTACCAGCTGCTTCGTCCTGAGTCTTCTTCAAGTGGTCCCGAGCCAGCTGCAAGTCAAGATTGAGCTGGACCTGCTTCTTCTCGAGATCCACAAATTTGGCCCGAACTCACAAGATCTCTGCATCAACACAACAAATCAGAATTCTAAGACTACAATCGAGTCAAACACTCAACCGCAGTCTTGGGGACTACACCCAGTGGGTGCACTGAGCGTGCCCCCACTGGTTCTCACTCGGCCAAGATCAGTCTGACCAGAGTTAAAAAAAAACAAGGACGAAAAGTTCTATTCTCAGACCATGGCCGAATACTAGCAGTCGACCATGGCCTCGGGGACTACACCCAGTGGGTGCACTGAGCGTGCCCCCACTGGCTCTCACTCGACCAGATCAGCCTGACCAGAGTCTGCGCGAGTAAGAGAAGTACGGAACAAACAAGACACATTCTAAAGACCACAGTCTACTGACTTCAGTCGACCATGGCCTCGGGGACTACACCCACTGGGCGCACTGAGCGTGCCCCCACTGGTACTATCGGTGGGCCTAACAAAGCTAAAAGCTATAAGATAAGGCACCCAGTGGGTGTGGCATCATGTCACGAACAAGGCAATAGATTTCTCAAACTGAAGCCTACACTAATACAACAAATCAGCCAGAAGAGTCAAACCTGGACATTGGTCCAAAGAGCTGAGCTAGCGTTGTAGGCAGCCATGCTAGCCTCGTACGCCGCCTTCGTCCTCTCCATCATCAGCCCCGCCTGGCGAACGGCTTCTTGGGCTGCACCCATGGGATCCTCTGGGACGCGATGGGTGGAGAAGAGAACGGACGGCGGAGCAGGCGCTGGGTCGACGGCCGGACCAGTCGACGAAGGAGGGCGGACAGTTGACACAGGGACGGCGAAGGAGACCGTGGTCCGGGCCACGTCCTCCTGTTGCTGGGCCTCAGAGCCAGAGGGTGCCTTCCGGCCCTTCCTTCCCGTACGCCGTCGAGTCACTCCCGAGCGCTCCTCATCGTCGTCGTCTTCGTCGTCTAGGAGCTCTATGACATGGCGTGGCGCTTCAAAAGAAAAAAATAACCACGAAGTTCAGTCGACTGTTAGTTCAAACCGACAAAAAAGCAAAGTGTGATCTACAACTCGCACCTGCGCGGGACGTAGCAGCATCAGCGGTCTCCTCATCATCCCGACCCTTGTCGATATCCATCGAGGTTGCAGAAGCAGCAGCACTAAAAATTTCCTTGAAAGTGAATCGATGAAGGCAAAGTCGACCTCCGAAAAGCAGGGAGAAATAAAGCAGAACAACACTTACGTAGAGGCGATCGGGACGTCCACCTTGATCTTGGGCAGGACCTTCCGAGGCTTGGCGGCAGCGACCTTAGGCTGCTTGGGCGCCTTTTCAGTCGGATCGGGAGTGGCCGTGCGAGCCCGCTTCTGCACTTGGGAGCCGGAGGGGCCCGCCCTGGAGCGCTCAACCTCTAGGTCATGCTTCTCCTTGGAGCGCTTTTCGCCGCGAGGATGTGACTCGACCTCCTCCCCGCTGCTGGAGTCCTCGCTCTCCTCTCTGGTCTTCTTGTCATACTTCCACTCGGAAGCCTCGCCCGTGCCTTCTTCGCCCTCCTGGACCTGGTCCCCGTTGGGCACAGAGTACATTTTGGTATAGATCTGCGGAAAAGAGGATTGACCAAACATCAGTCAGATTCGTCAGACAGCCGCAAACAAGAAATAAGAAAACCACTCGGAAGTCAAGGCCGGACCTTGTCGGGTAGATGGTCGGCGTCGAATGGAGGAACTCTTCCAAGCCCCTTGGGGTTGTCTTTGTTCCCCGTGATGCACTTCAAGCACTGCGGCACCATCTTTGTTGAGGCCTCCTCCGGGTGAACCCGAGATGAGTCATCGACGCCGGAATACAACTACATCGGGTGGTCTCGACCTTGGAGAGGCTAGATCCTCCGCATAAGGTACACCTCAAGCAGATCCAACCCTGTAACCTCGTTGCGGACCAACTGGACGACCCGCTCCACCAGCATGTCTACCTCCACCCTCTCGGTCCGACTCACAACCAGCGATGGTGGCTAGCTAGCTCGACTAAAGGAAAAGGGAGGAAGCCCAGTCGACTGACTAGGAGTCGGAGTGTCTTTACAGTAGAACCAAGTCGACTGCCAGCCCCGAACCGACTCTCGAAGGATCATAGTAGGAAAGGCGCTCCTATTTCTAAGCTAGATACCCAGCCCGCCGCACATCTGGATGATGTGCGTCTTTTCGTCGCTCGGATTCGCTTTCTTGACGGTTTGCGAACGACAAGTGAAGATGTGTTTGAACAAACCCCAGTGCGGTCGACAGCCGAGGAAGTTCTCACACATTGAGACAAATGCAGCCAAGAAAGCGATGGAGTTGGGCGTAAAGTAGTGCAGCTGGGCATCGTAAAAAGTCAAGAAGGCACGGAAGAAAGGATGCGGAGGCATGGAGAAACCCCGGTTGACGTGGGTCGCGAGGAAGACGCACTGGTCCTCCCGCGGCTGGGGCTCGAGCTGGCCTCCCGACACCCGCCACGAGTCGCGAGCGACCAAGCCCTCCTCCTCCAGCTCCTCCATGTCCTCCGCCGTAATGGTGGACCTGATCCAGTCCCCCTGGATCCAGCCAGGCGGGAGCCTGGACCTCGACGACGACCCCCCCGCGGCCGGACCACTTCGCTTTCCCCATCGTTGCCTTCTTCAAGCGCTCCAGCGCCGCGGTCTTCTCCTTGCCCATGGCGAGCGAGCCGGTGTTGGCCGAGGAGGAGGAGAAATAAGCAGAGGCGTGGCGGAGGGACAGAGGCGAGGAAACAAAGAATGGGCGCACAACACCCTCGCCTCGGCCGCGGCGTGCATTTATAGCACAACGATCGAGTGACTGACCGGTGGCCCCGAGCTATCCCGTCAAATCCCGCAACAGGCGCACACGCGATACGTGGCGAAAAAGGCGGCGTGATGATCGAGGCATCCCAGGCATATCCGATCCGATTGCCGTGGCACGACCCATCCCACGCGCTTCCCAAAATTTTGAAATCCCGCAAAATCCGGAGACTAGAGAGTAACCGATCCCGCCGAAAATTGCGCGCGCCAACGGCGCTCAGCACCACGCGCAAAGTTCAGTCGATGGTCAACACAACAAGCACACTCGACGGTTCCGGAATCGATTAAGGCGACGAAGACGAGGCTGAAAAGACAGCCTGGTTCACAAGTTCGGAGAAGATTACCCCAAGGACATCAAACCTAAGCCAAGGCACGCTTCAGCGCTCTCTTCTACTCAAGCCTCAATCCATTTGGGGGCTACTGAGGAGGTTACAGACCTAGGGTAGGGTCGCAGACCTGACCAAGATACCCCACCGAAAGTCACTACCCCAGAAACTCAAAAGACAAATCGATGACAACAAGAACAGTCGACTGAGACGGCCCAAGAGGACATCCCACTCGACCGTACACTCCCATCCAGATGACTGAACTTCACTCGACCCTTGAAGGCCAAAGGTTCCTTGGGACAGCAACGGTCTGGTATTCACTCTGCTGCAATGAATGCCTTTATTACTCTTTACTGCGAGCGTTATCAGTAACGCCTACCTTTATGTACATTGAACCCTTGGTAACGTGGATCATGGCTGGGGTCCTGGCACACTATATAAGCCACCCCCTCCTCCAGTACAAGGGTTCGCACCCCCTCTAACTCGAACACCCCGATACATTCCAGTCGACCGCCTCCGGGCACCGAGACGTAGGGCTATTACTTCCTATGAGAAGGGCCTAAACTCATATACATCATGCGTACAATCTCACCATAGCTAGGGCCTTGCCTCCTCTTACGTACCCCCTACTCGTACTTTCAGACTTAGAACCACGACAACGGGGTGTGACGGACTCGCCTGCGCATGCGGCGCCGCGGCACGCCGCGTCGCCGCCTGCTCCGGCTCGTTCCAGTCTTGGACTCGCAGGGGGGTGGGGAGGGGGGAATACAAATCTATAGACCACCAAAAAATGGGCCCCCCAACCCCCCTACCTCACAATACAAACAATAAAAAATAGCCAACTGAAGGGCGCATCTTTAGGCAATAGCAGTGCACTTGGTTAGGCAAAACAGTGCAGTATCATAAAGCAACGCAGTTCGAGGATACACACATGAATGCAGGGTCTGCGGCAAAAAGTGCAGCAAAAAAATAGGTGCAACACAAACTTGTAGACAAATGCAGTGTTTTTTGTTGGACGAAGAAGTTCGGCATCACATGCAATGCAGTTTATGGGACACATAAGATACATATGAGCGTGAAAAAAATGCCAGTTCACACAGAACGTGTAAGTCAACAAAAATGAAAATATACACATATATATACTGTATGATTTTTTATATAAAATATACATATAGATACAAATTCTTCCATAAAACTCTGCTGCAGAAAAGCAGACGAAAATCACAACAACAGAAAACAAAAGTCTTTTCATACATTATATACCTTAGACACCACACAGTACACAACATGAACCCTAGTTCTTGTCCATACACAAGGTTTTTATCAAGTAGATTGTTACTACGTCTACGACTGCGTCTGCGATTGCGACAGGGAAGTAAGCCCGAGGTCCGCAATCAGATCTCGTAGCTCAAGCGACATGTCTTCATAACACAACATGTTCGAAGAATTGAACAACAGCTGGAACATGTACTCCACCTTCCAATCTTCCACAGCACGCTGAAAAAGAAAATTAATAAAAATGCACACAGTGATTAAATAAAAAAGTTGTCATAAAGAACAAAAAGTGAAAAGGTAAAATAATAATAAAAGTAACAAGAAAAAGAAGAAAACAGAGAAGGTGTTACGTTGGTTTTGATAATTTTCTCAACTAGACGTTGGCCGTCATACAACTGCGTCACCCTCAGAACATAGATTCCGCACTCGTTTGCTCCCTGCGCTGGCACGACCAGGTAAGAGGGCTTCTTTGCCAATTTAACCCAGTCAGGGTGGTTCTTAGATTTATACATTTTTTTACCATAAACCGACTTCAGCAACTGAGTCATCCTCCTCATCTGGCAAAAAAAGGAAGCACGATGTAAAAATAACACACACCACAGATCAAATTACTATTCAGACGAACCAAAAAAATACAAAAGTTGTTCTCAACGTCTAGACAGTCCGTCTTTTAAATGCACGTGAGGTCATTTTCCTTTTATCTCCTTTTTTACAAGGATTATGGGGGGTCTGAGAAAAATGCAGTTCTGTCACGCATATGTTGCAGTGCACTACATAAACAAGTGTGGTTCTATGTGTGCTAACATTGCATGTGCAGTTTATAAAAAATGGAGTAGGAGAAACACAAAAAACCTTTGCACTTGGCAAGAAAAAATGACATACCACTTCAGTGCAATCTGAGTGGTAATCACTCCTGCGCCACTTTGTCGTGACATCGACATGGCCAGTGTACTTCCTAGTGTCATGGATATCAAACGTCTGGCGATGCTGGTTCATCGTGTTTAAGGAATAATGACCATCCTTGGAGCGCGGCATCATAATCTGTTCACATAAAAAAACAAAGAATGAAATGAAAACTTATTTCGACACGTAGCACTAGAACCACTGTTCCAAAAAATAACTATAAAAAGAAATGCAACAAACCAGAAAAATAAATGACGGGAAACAATGAACTTACCAGTTTTGTATCCAACAGGTTTACGTCATAACTCACAAAAATCTTGAACTGGTTAACTGCATCTTGTAAAACAAACATGCTATGCACAACTGGTAACACAGGGTTTCCTTCATCATCTCTCGTCACAAAGGTTTCCATCTAAAGAACATACTGCAAAGAAAAAGAACAAAAAAGGGACATGAAAAAAAGAATAAACAATGCATTAAGGCATGGACATAAAAAAACAGTACAAATAGAAAAAAAATGACATCACACGTTTACCGTTATAAATAAGGGTGAAAGTAGCACACACTCACCAGAATGATAAACTAAACCCATTTCAGTGTCTTGCTTCCAGTACTTGATGACAAAATCCATGAGATACGAATCCATTAAAGCTCCTCTGCCAAATGTATTATAGATATAGTCAACAGTGTAAGTATCAAGATCACCAAAAGGACTATTCACCCTAATGAACGCATTCCTGCAGTAAACATACAGAGATGGGATCAATAAAATTAAAATTAAAAACAAAACACACAAAAAGGATCAAGGGCACACACATAAAACTTACTCGTGGTATTTGGTTACAAAATCTTTGCTGAGAACAACATCCTTTATTTTCCTCGCCTCATCAATATATTTGAACCTCGGAGGCTTCAATTTCTATATAGAGCATCTCAACTTAAAAACCCTCTCACCTACCCTCTTGTTCGAAAAAACTTCAACGTCATCCACAGGAGAACGATTAATTGATGCACTCGGAGTCCTCGTGATGCGAGGACACGGCGTAACAAAATCATCATCATCAACATCAAATACATCGTGTGGAGAGCTAGGTCGGGAAACACTTCCACCATCAGGTCCAGACGCCACAACTGTGTTCAAACCATCTCCAGCCAAAGAACCAGAATTATCTGGAGAGATTTCAATGGCGCAATGCTCCATAACCACATCAGAACCCTGGGACTCGAACAGTGACGTACAACCTTCATGAAGCCCCCCATGAAAACCTAAAACCGTGTAGAAAAAACATGGAAACACTTAACACAAAATACAAAACCAAAAAACATGTAATACATCTCATTAAAAAAATGCAGTTCACTAAAGAATAGAATGCAACACAATTGTCTACAGCAATGCAGTCCACTTGTCTACAGCAATGCAGAATGAAAAAATGTATAGAACAATGCAGCCCACTTGTATAGAACAATGCAGCCCACTTATAAAGAAACAATGCAGCTCACTTGCCCAAAAAATAAAATGCATCTCATTAACACAACAAATAAATACACACATACATTCTAAATCACAAACTTAACTAAACAAACTAGTAAAAAAACGTAAGAACCGGAAGCAAGCAGTAGACAAAAAATAAATAAAGGAAGGATAAAGAAGTTCACTAAAACAACCTTTATCTGCAAAAATTAAAAGTGATGTTAAATCAAGGGAACACTTTCTCGATGTGAGCCAACTATAGAGCATGGTCTTTCTGATGTAGCCAATGTGCTCCACCCCAAACTGAACAACTCGAACACCATCCCAAGTCTGCAGGAATTAAAACATATAGAATCCACAATCATGCCTGCAAATAAAATAATAAAAAACATCAGTTTCACAAAATGAAATTAAAAAAACTTGAGCAGTATGGTGAAGTGGGGCTGTACGGAACACACCCATTAGGCTGCATAGGGTCAATGACAAGTTTCAACACAAATCCATCAAGTGTAGGAGGATTTAGCGGCTCATCAGAACTTGAGCTTCCTTCTTTCCATGCACGCTTGATATTTTTAACCATCCTCCTGAAAACCCTGATCGCATCAGGGCTGCCAGGTTTATTGAGCGAGTCAAGAAATTCAAACCGCCTTTCTTTCACATTTAACGCAGCTACACAATAATGACCAACGCCATCCCTCGTATCTGGCGGATCAAAAGTTGCAAAAAGGACGTGTTCGAAGCACGAATAAATAAATAAAATTATTATAAGAAGAAGAAACAGAACACTATAAAAACAAACACGCAAAATACAGTTTTTGACACATAAAAACGTTACTCACCATATCCTTTTTATCAACACGCTCCTCGGCTTTTGAAGAGAACATCATTTTAACACTCCTGCCTACAGTACCACCATTCCAAATATTTCTCTGCCGATACAAAACCCAAAATCAAATAGTGCTCAAGAAAACATTTCGTCGCACGAAATCAGAAAAGAAAATCAAAAAGTAAAAAAAAAATCTGCATTCTTACACAAATATGGTACGGGACAACCATTATCGGAGATCCTTTAAACTTATCTACCAACAAAGAAACCCCAAGATCTACAAGTCTTGTAGTGAGCATCCCTTTATCCCAAAAGGATTGACCAACTTCGCCAATGGTAATATCACCCATCTCAGTTTTAAAAGCAATCATCTCCCTGAATTTTTCATGAAAAACTGAAACATAAGATACTAAAAAAATAACAATAAAGAAAAAGGGCTAAAAACCAAAATTAGAAAATACATATGCACAAAACAATTTCTAAATAACCATACTTCTTCTTCTTGTCCTTCTGAACCCTCGTAACAGTAGGGTACAACTCATTGTATCTTTTCAGAAGAGTTGGATCAATGCTCGACGGTGTCACAACAGGAAGTTCGTCATCTGTAATAAAAAGATGAAGTTCACTTATCCAAAATAATGAAGTTCAAAAATTAAGAAAAGGAAATTCTGGTAGGTCTTTTGAAAATCACTAGTTTAAACTAGTAATGGCGCACTTTGGCATAGTGCGCCATTAGTATGTTTTTTTTTATTTTTATTTTTTTGCAAAACTACTAATGGCGCACCACCTGCTGGTGCGCCATTAGTAACCTGGGTTACTAATGGCGCATTTGGAGGTGGTGCGCCATTAGTAAGTGGGCACCAACAAGATATTTTGGACAACCACTCCTACCCACTCACTTTCTCCCCACTTCATTCTCTCCACCTCCTCCTCCAAATCTTGTCTCGGGTGCCTCCTCTTTGTCACCTCATTTCCACCATAGATTCATTCAAATTAAGTGGTTAAATTACCTTTTTTCATAGGTAAGTAAGGGGGAAGCTACATTTATGTTGTTCTCCCTACAACAATGTGCGCATGCACTTTTTATGGCCTAGCTAGATCTATGTATGTTCGTGGTGTTGCATATGTCTGAGGTGTTGCATATGTGTTTGTGTTTGGAGGTGTACCGGTATTTGAAATGCGATAGTTGCCAATATTTTGCCGGAATGTTGATTCATTTCTGTTTCGGCGAGAATTTTGGCATTAAGCATTATTTTTGGTCCTATTTTTAGGGAAAGTCATGCCAAATTTTTTCTTGGTTCTAAAATATCGTTTTGCTCTACCCCGCAGGCGACCATGGTCCGCACGTTGACCGAAGGCATTGTGAATAGGTTTTTGAGCTCCGCGAAGGCCGAGATGCTTCAAAAGAACGAGACGGAGATAAGATGTCCGTGTCGAAGATGCAAGCTGAAGAGCCTTATTGCGGACCCGGATTCCGCGCAGGTGCGGGACCACCTGCTCTTGTGTGGTTTCATGGATGGCTATCGGTGACAAGGTGATGAAGATGACTACGAAGTCGTCCATGGGGGTCGGGCAAGAAATGAGGAAGGGAAGCAAGACAACCACCGCGGCTCGGGCGGGCGAGAAGACGAAGAATCCCCAGGAGATACTATGTGAGCTTTGGATGTACTTCTTGCCCGCATTCTTCAATGTTATGGTGCATCTGCTGGTCCATATCGTGGACGATATCATCCAACTCGGGCCGACGTTCCTGCACAGCATGATGCCGTTCGAAAGGATGAATGGTGTCATCAAAGGATACGTTCGCAACATGTCACGTCCAGAGGGAAGCATAGCCAGGGGCTTTCTGACCGAAGAGTGCATCTCCTACTCCACGAATTATCTAGGCATCGGAGAACCCCGTTGGTCTGCCCGTCAACAGGCACCTCGGCAGGCTTGCTGGATGGGGTCACCGTGAGGGTCGCCACGAAATGCATGTCGACTTCGAGGGTCGACTCGCCGACTTTGAAAGAGCAAACCTAGTCGCGCTACAACACATAGACGTGGTCGATCCTTGGGTGGTAGAGCAGAAAACCTTTATTGAGAAGACGTACAATGACCGAGGCCAACAGAGGACGGACGGAGATATAATCAAACATCACAACTCATGTTTCACGCGTTGGTTCAAGCAGAAGCTTCTGTCGTACCCTTTACATGAGGATTCTTCCGCGGAAGAACAACTCATATTCGCCTTGTCACAGGGCGCCGAGCACAACCTGATGACCTATGAGGCGTACGATATCAACGGCTACACATTCTACACCGAGGCCAACGACATGAAGAGCGATGGTTATCAGAACTCTGGGGTAACGATGGAATCCTACACCGGTAACGACAAGGACAGATACTACGGAAGGATCGAGGAGATCTGGGAGCTGAGCTACGCTGGAGAGAAGGTCCCGATGTTTCATGTTAGATGGGCCAAGAGCGTCGTAAAAGAAGACCGGTATGTCACCACCATGGTTATACCCGAAGCCAAATCCAGGACTGCGGGCGCAAATGTCACCGCGAAAAATGAGCCATGGGTACTGGCTTCCCAAGTTGACGAATGCTTCTTCATTACCGACCTGTCAAAGCCCAGTCGTGTTGTCGTGAGGAGAGGCAAAAGGAAGATCATCGGAATGGATGGAGTAGCCAGTGAGCAAGACTTCGACAAGTACGGCGACCCGAAGATCGAACATGACGACGATGATGAAGTAGCAGCATACACCACAAGAAGAAGCAGGACCACCCTACCTAAAGGACGTCCGTTCCACAGAAGAACTCCATTTGCGAAAAAGAAGGGCAAGAAGATTGTGAACAGATAGCTAGCTAAGATCGATTGTATTTAAATTGTAATCTTCATTTCTCGATTGTATTTCATGGGCACTTTTTGAACTATCATGAATATTTTTAAATTTCATGGGCACTTTTTGAATTCATGAAAAAATATTGAATATTCATGAGGACACTCGATCTCGATCCCCCTCCATCTCGATCGTTATCCCCCCTCGCGAGATTCCCCTTGCCAGACCCCCCTCGCCGCCAAGCACCCCCCGCACCCTCCCCCGCTCCACCGTCACAAATGAATGCAACTAAAAAACTTTGATTATATTTTCAAAAAACAAATTTGATTATATTTCCAAATAACAAATTTGATGGTATTTTCAAATAAAAAATTTGATGATATTTTTTTATATTCATAAATATTTTCAAACAAAAAAATCTGATGATATTTAAAAAAAAATTATTACTGTTCTTATAAAAATTTATTACTGTTTCATATTCATATTCATTTTCTAAAAAACTATTAGATGCAACAACAAAAAATTACTTATGACGCACCGCTGGCTGGTGCGCCATTGCTATCTAAAAAAAATTACTTATGGCGCACCGTCCCGCTAGTGCGCCATTGCTATCACATTCTAATGGCGCACCGCAAGGGGGTGCGCCATTAGTATTC
This sequence comes from Secale cereale, assembly GCA_902687465.1. Taxonomy (NCBI): domain Eukaryota; kingdom Viridiplantae; phylum Streptophyta; class Magnoliopsida; order Poales; family Poaceae; genus Secale; species Secale cereale. The sequence goes on from LR738710.1 coordinate 366,538,754, forward strand.
TCCCCCACTCCATCTATTCTCAGACCAAATTACCCCTGTCTACCCTCCACCCCCACACCTCTCCCTCTCGCTCTGGTCCCCTCTCCGCGCTGTTCCCCGCTCGCTCGCTCCCTCTCCTCCACTCTCCGGCGCTGCCCACAGGACCCGCGACGCCGCCCTCCCCGTGCAACTCCGGCGCCTTCCAGCACCGCCCTACGCTGCTGTTCCCGCCGAGGCCAGGCGCCCCCAGCCCGCTTCGACGCTGCCTCCCAGTCCCCGACGCGCGCCGCCTTCCCGTGGAGCCCCGGCGCCGCGCGGCCTCCCCGTCCCCGACGCACGCCGCCCTCTCCCGCGGAGCTCTGACGCCGCCAGGTGCGTCTTCCTCGCTTCCTTGTACGCTCCTTCGCGTGATTCGTGCAGTCCCCTAATAAACCCTAGGTTCTGTGGCGGGGCAGGGATGAGATGCTTCTTTCTTAATGACCTGTGAACTTATTTGGGGAATTCGATATTCATTATGAGGGAAGTATTATTAGTTTATGAGCTATAATATTTGTATTTTTCTCGGATCAATCGATTTGTTGTTAATGTTAAGTAAGTACCCAAGTAGATAGGTTGTTTTTGTTGTCTAGTTTTGGAGGAATTTTGTGCCACAGCCTAGTGAGTTTGCCAATTTCGAGATAGCTAAGAGTCTACACTTGCTATAGGGGAAGGAAGTGACGTGCTCAAGCTCTATGACATTGGCCACAGCCTAGTGAGTTTGCCAATTTCTGATTGTTTGTTCGCGTGTCGTGGACATGGATTGTGTTTGTTGTGAGGGTAATAAACCTTCTTCTTCTTCCTTACTGATCCTATATAGTATCTTGCAATTGGAGAACTTATGGCAATTCGATAATTTAGATTGGTATTACTGTTTGAACAGTAGATTCTTGTTTTTCTATTGGAAGAGACACTAAATCATCTTATATAGGAGAGTACTGATCAAACTTATGATAGGAGTGGACAACAGTAGAAAATCATGTCTTCAGTTCTAGAAAACTGATCAAACTTACAAGGATCCTGAGTGTCAGAACCTTTCTACTCTGATTTTCTGTTTGTTTGTTTCTCTCACTCCAACACTGTTCTTTTTCATTATGACAGGAGAAGATATGGAGATCTACACCTAAGCATATATATCAGGAATTTCTAGGGAAGACATAGTGGTAATTTGATTTATACGTATATGACAAGACATCAGTTATTATATACTCCCTCTGTAATCTAATATAAGAGCGTTTAGATCATTAAATTAGTGATCCAAACGTGTTTATATTAGTTTACGGAGGGAGTACTAGTGAACTTTCCTTTCTTTTTTGAAGAGGCAACTGAATATGCATTGACAACAACACGGGACGGGCACTTTAGGGGGGGGGGCAGTTGCAATCTAGGTACACATAGAGCACAACTTCGAATCCAGTTGGCTTATTGTGAACATTTTACTCTCTTTGGCAACCGACTATATTTTGTTATCGGACTGGCACCCCAGCATCCAGCAAAAACATCATTTTAAGTACATCATTTTAACTAGAAAATCATTTGAAGGTTGTGAGGGTTCATGTGCACAAAGAAATTAACTCTTGTGATTTGTGATAGTTGCGGCAACCTGAATCTGCGTAATAGCGCGGAAACAATAATTGTAATATGTCAGTGGTATTTTTGCTGGGTTTTGTCTCCGACCATCGTGTCGTGATGATTTTGCAGGTACTTCAAGAGGCCCTTGAGTTTGCTGGAATGTCAATTAACTTCCTTTACGGCAAATTCGGGTACTCCATATGTCCTATTTTCAGCAAAGGTCATGCTGAAATTTTCCGTGAATTTTAGCATGACTTTGCTAAAAATAGGACATATGGGGTACTTGTGACTAATGCATGGGCCGGGGTATCTTAGTAGTTAATTAAGTAGGATCAACTGCCCCTTTATTCTTGCTGCATTAAACCATAGGCGGCAATAGAGCCAAGTGATTAGGCCCAACTTAGAATTCTCCTTCCCAGCTTAGCTTTTAGGATGCCTCGGTGTCGACAAACCATAAATTATAAAACCTTGGCTTTTAGGGTGCCTCAGTGTCGATAAAAACCTAAATGATGAAAGCTTAGGCTTTTAGGGTGCCTCGGCGTCGAAAAACCCTCAATGATAAAAGTTTAGCTTTTAGGATGCCTCGGTGTCGACAAACCCTAAATGATGAGACCATGATCTTGTTCCTTGACAATAACCAACTTCTTGACCAAACTTTTTTCCTATTTAGAGAGAAACATGGCCAACAACGATGAGGCCGGGGGTTCGGGCGGCAAGGCATTCTGGGAGCTGTCCTAGGAGATGGAGGAACAACCTCACTTGTATGAGGACGCCGCCTTCCCCACCGATCCTGACACTACCACTGATGGTGCCGCCGAGGATAACCCCACTGATGGTGCCGTCGGGGATGACACCACTGATGGTGCCGCCGAGGATGCCACCACTGATGATGGCGGCTCACGCACAGATGGCAGCCAACCGAAGATGCAACGGAAGGACCGGCGCGCGACCGTGCTCCGCACCGTCAAGGAGGAATTTACTGAAGTGGACTCCGACGGGAATCCAACGGCGCCCGATCAAATAGTCAAGGGGTACTCGCTTCAGCTCGGGTGCATTCTCCGGAGCACCGTCTCGATCAACACCGAGAACTTGAGGCATCCTGACTGAGGGAATTTGCGCAACCTCCTCTTCACGAAGATGCACGGATGATACAAGTTCCCCGCTGAATTTGAAAACACAAGCCTCAATGGGAATAAAGTGAACAATGCCGCCCTCACAAAGATGAGCACGGCCCTGTCTACTTGGAAAAGCACGGTGAAGAGAATGATTGACAAAGGTGATAGTTATGAGAAGATCAAGGAGAAAAATCCTTCGATCACCGAAGATGACTACACCGACTTCAAGAACTAGTGCTCGAGCACCGTAACCTTCGAATCAAGTCAGTGGGGGAAAGAAATGCGGGAGCTGAACTTAGGGGAACACACACTCGGTCCCGGCGGTTACAGAGTGGCGGAGCCTATATGGGACAAGGAGGAGGCGGACCGTGCCGAGCAAGGCCTACCGCCACTCTTCGATAAATACGGTGACAAGCAGACCAGGAACTTTGTCAGGGCCCGGTACAAGAAGGACCCGAAAACAAAGGAGCTTACCACGGATCCGAAGACCAGGGCGCTTGAGCTTGTTCTGGTAAGGAATACACCCCCGCGTAATTAGCTCCATATGGTTGCATTCTAATTAATGAAGCCAAATTTCTAAATGGTTCACATTCCTTCTCCAGGCGACTGAAAGCAGTAGCGCGGGGTCGACTAAGAGCAACCCTTGGGACACCACTCTAAATAGGGCGTTGAATGTAATGTAGAAAAAGGATAAGCTCAGTAAGCTGTCGTCAGCTGGTCGCGTGGCCGGCAAAGGCTTGTCCACAAAATGATCGTCATACTATAACGCTGGTGGGCGAAAGGAGAAAAAGACCAGCTCGGAAAGCCAGTCGCGCGAGATTCAAGAACTCAAGGCACAAGTGGCACGGATTCTGGAGATTATCCAAGAGCAAGTGCAACAACAACTGGGAGCGATGATCACCGCCATTGTGCCTACCTTGATTGAGGGGTTGCAGGCGTGGATTGCGGGCGGCCAACAGGGGCTGGCCCCGATTCCCAGCTTCACGGCCAGCAACTCGCAGAACACGATGGCGGGGCCATTGGTGTCTCCGGCGGAGGAGACATTGGTGTCTCCGACGCCGGCACGGGAGCTTAATGCACCCGGGTGTACGCCGGCCGACACCTCTGCAGCAAGCGGCCCCTCCGTCAACTGCACGCCCGCCGTTGGCAGTGCCTCGACATTAGCCGAGCTCGACGCCATCATCACGGTAACTAATTAAGCCTCTCTCGGCCGAGGACTTCATCTCCTTGCCTTTGACTGGGCATCCCTGATGCCCTACATGTTTTCGCAGGGCGCCGCCGATGTTCCGTGCACTCTCCTGCACTTTGTGAACAACGAGTTGGTCGATGTCGCCAATGGCAAAATCGTTCAACCGGGCAACCACGTGTTCCACGGTACTAGGATGCCACCCACCTTGTATAGGGTTCAACAGGTTCGGGTGCTGTCAGGCTGCGACGAGTTGTTACCTCCGATTCGACCCGTCGGGGCCGACGAAGATGATGTGATGACCCTCAGCGCCTGCCTCAGCTGGCCCCTGCTTTGGTCGAAGAGCCAGATTCGTTTGGGGGCGGGGGACACCACCCCAAAGACAACACCGCCAGTCGTGCCGGCGCCAAGTCGGCCCCATGGCAAGACCGCCGCAACGGTGCCGGACATCCCTATGCCACTGGATCCAAACATGCATATGGCACAGGATCCGAACGATGACGACGACAACGACGACGATACATTTGCCAACGTCGATCAGTACTTTGCCGATCATGGGTATGGTGGCGACTTCATGGGGCCTCCTTCTCAAGAACCCAACCCTACAAAAGACGTGCGCGAACTAGCTGGTACCGCGGAGAAACCAAGTTGCAATAGGCGTCGTCTGCCGTTTAGTTCTCAGGAGACGCCTCCAGCTGCCGACTTCACCGAGCCTCAGATAGGCGAGGTGCGAAATATTATCAGCCCCAACACACTCAAGAAGGCGGTCTGTGAGCAGAACTCAGTCCCATTACAGGAGAAGAAGAAGGCACGAAAAAGAAAGACTAACAAGGGTGCGAGCCAGCCGGCACCGAGTACGATCCGTGCTCAGGACGGGCCACCTTCACCTGAGGATTTAATGAGGAGGGTGCATGTGGCGGGTAGGGCGATGCTACCGAGTAATATGCTCAATGCTGCAACCGGTGCTATGCGGAGTCTGCATGACAGTGTTCTTTCTTTGGAGAAGCGGCGTCTTAGAGAGAAGGATGTGGCATACCCGGTTTTCGCGCCAAGGTGCCACATGGCAAGGGCTTTGTGGATAACTCCATCGGGGGTACGATCGTCCTGCGGTTTGATGACATCTACTCTATGTTGAACCTTCATCCGCTGCACTACACCTTCGTTCGGCTATTTTCGCTGAGTATGGAGATGCGGATCATTCGCGACAAGACCCCGGACATCGTGATAGTCGATCCCTTCTACATGCGTGCCAAGATCTTGGGCAGCGTTGGGGACCGGCAAGTAGCGAGTTCTTACCTCGAAGTCGTCATTCTGGCAAACTGAGATAAGGATAACTTCCTCATGCCTTACTTTCCCGAGTAAGTCCTCCCCCTCAACCGCCCCGTAACATATGAATTCTTAGATTTCGATCGTTTTTCTTTTAACATTCCGTGTTTTGTGCAGTGACACACATTGCACACTCATCCTCCTAAGCCCCAAATATTCCATGGCCACATATTTTGACTCGGACCGTCAGTCGAAGGTAGACTACACAAATGTCAAGAATGTTCTTGATGATGTTCTCCTCGACTATGCCAAATCTGGAGGCACCATCACCAGGCCTATTCGTAAGTACAACAAGTACGTGTTCTCCCACAATACGACGTTCTGCTGCATCAAGCAGCCGCCTGGCGGTCAGAAGGGTGCCTACTACGCCATCCATCACATGCGGGCGATCGTACGGGACCATCATCAACTTCTGCTACCGAGTAAACTCAAAGATTGGGCCGCGAGCGTGTCGGCAATCCAGGACGCTGACATCAGACAAGAATTCTTTCGCATCCAGTCGGAGTTTGCGGAAATCATCCATCAAGATGTCCTTCGTACCTCGGGGCAGTTCTACCTCAGAAATCAACCGTCCAACAGTGACATCGACACAATGCTACAAATGCAGGCTGACAACGCCCAGGATTTATGACTCCCACGATAGACGGCGGCTTCATCCACGCTCCGGTCCCTTGAGTTGAGTCGAAAGTAGTGATGATGTGTCTAGTTCTGAAACATCGATTGGCTCATGTTGTAATTAAACTTTAACGAACTTGTAGTATGTCTCTTTGGTTTTGACAGTCGTTCAACTTAGATGTAATCGATGCTATTAATGTCTTGCTTTTCTCTTCCGATCGTTCTGTTGCATACTTATATATTGCTTATGTATTGTCTGTGAATTGGTACTAACGTTTCGTTTGGCTAGTGCATAGCGATGCCGTCGTATGTCGTGTACAAGGGTAAGGTTCCCGGAGTCTACGACGACTGGGAGGAGTGTCGGAGACAGGTTCACTGATTCAGCGGTAACAGTTATAAAGGGTACACCACTAGGGCCGAGGCGGAATCTAGATACGCCCGCTATCTAGCGGGAGAGGGGAGGGAGCGTTGGAGGAACCGGATGAAGACGAGTTTCATCGTGATGATGCTCATCGTGATGACCGCAGCTCTCTTCTATGTGATGGTAGTTTAGATGATCGATATCGACTTGTAATGTGAAGACAAACTCGCTACTCGCGGTCTCGAGACTTGTAATGTAATGTTCTATCTTTGTTCATTCTTTTGAATTCAGAGACTAATATGATGAATTGTATTCGGAGACTAATATGATGAATTGTATTCAGAGACTAATCTTCTATTGTATTCGATGAATCTGTTGTTGCTGTGTGCTGGTGCTGTCTATATTCTGTCCAATAATACATTTTGTAACCTGTGCAAAAAACAGAAAATTAAAAAATAAATAAGTAACCTAATATTCATACTAATGGCGCATCACATCACAGTGCGCCATTAGTATGCCAAAGGATACTAATGGCGCATCAGGCAAGAGTGCGCCATTAGTATGCCAAAGCACCTGGGTATATATGGTCCCCTGGGAGGCATACTAATGGCGCACCGTGGTATATACTAATGGCACATCTGTGGTGCGCCATTAGTATACCAGATACTAATGGCGCACCATAGGTACGCCATTAGTAAAATATACTAATGGTGTGGCACTAGTGGCGCACCACTAATGCGCCATTAATGGCCAAAATAGGTGCGCCGTTAGTAGGCCTTTTCCTAGTAGTGAGTGTATCAGGAAGAACAGTTTCACAGCAAGGTCAATAGTCACATGATCATCTTCCTCCACCAACACCTTCAACTTCTCAATCAAGTCCTTGACACCTATACTTTTTGAATGGTCAAAGCCAAGCTCATCCTTGAGGGAACTCAATGAGTCATCATGACCGCTGGCAGCAGGCATGGGTGCAGTGTGACGTCCCATGGGTAAATCAAAAATGTGATGAACTGCATCACGATTGATTCGAAGAACCCGGCCATTCCTAAAGTCCATTATCATGGTGGCAGGGTCAATCACTCCCATCAGATAGCACATAAGAATGTGCGACACATTTTTCTTTACTGTCAGTTCAAAGACAACACCAAATCTAGCATCCCGAACACGATTACAGTGTGCCTCTTTCAACAAGGCAGCAGCCTTGCAAACAGTGGGAAGGGACAAACGTACGGTCTTGTTAAATCGAGAATCATCTCCCTTAGCATCATCTTTAGTTGCATTGCTCTTACTAGACTTCTTCCTCTATGTAAAGGGAAATGAAATCCACATTAGAAGACTAGCCATAAAAAAAGAGACAGAGAAAACACAGATAGAATAACAATGAAGGAAACAAATGCAGTCCACTTCAACAAACCTTTGGAACAACATCCACCTCCTCGTCAGAGTCACCACAAACATCTTCATCGACATCATCACGGGCACGATTGGGTAGAGTCTTAGATGAACCACAGTCTTTGCGTCAACCACTATGGACATCCCTCACAAAATCTGAAGGAAATATGCCCTAGAGGCAATAATAAAGATGTTATTTGTATTTCCTTATTTCATGATAAATGTCTTTTATTCATGCTAGAATTGTATTAACCGGAAACTTAGTACATGTGTGAATACATAGACTAAACATTATGTCCCTAGTATGCCTCTACTAGACTAGCTCGTTGATCAAAGATGGTTATGTTTCCTAGCCATAGACATGAGTTGTCATTTGATCAACGAGATCACATCATTAGGAGAATGATGTGATGGACATGACCCATCTGTTAGATTAGCACTATGATCGTTTAGTTTTACCGCTACTCCTTTCTTCATGACTTATACATGTTCCTATGACTATGAGATTATGAAACTCCCGAATACCGTAGGAACACCTTGTGTGCTATCAAACATCACAACATAACTGGGTGATCATAAAGATGCTCTACAGGTGTCTCCGAAAGTGTTCGTGGTGTTGGCATAGATCAAGAATAGGATTTGTCACTCCAAGTGTCGGAGAGGTATCTCTGGGCCCTCTCGGTAATACACATCATAATAAGCCTTGCAAGCAAATGACTAATGAGTTAGTCATAGGATGATGTATTACGGAACGAGTAAAGAGACTTGCCGGTAACGAGATTGAACTAGGTATTGAGATACCGACGATCGAATCTCGGGCAAGTAACATACCGATGACAAAAGGAACAACGTATGTTGTTATGCGGTTTGACCGATAAAGATCTTCATAGAATATATAGGAGCCAATATGAGCATCGAGGTTCCGCTATTGGTTATTGACCGGAGATGAGTCTCAGACATTTCTACATAGTTCTCGAACCCGTAGGGTCCGCACGCTTAATGTTTGATGACGATCGGTATTATGAGTTTATGAGTTTTGATGTACCGAAGGTAGTTTGGAGTCCCAGATAAGATCACGGACATGACGAGGAGTCTCGGAATGTCCGAGACTTAAAGATTGATATATTGGACGACTATATTCGGACATCGGAAGTGTTCCGAGAAAGTTTCGGATTTAACCGGATTGCCGGAGGGGGTTACCGGAACACCCCCGAGGGAGTATGGTCCATAGTGGGCCTTGAAGGAAAAGTGAGAGGCAGCCCAAGAGGCTGGCCGGCGCCCCACTAGGGAATCCTAGTTGGACTAGGAGTGGGGGGGCGCCACCTCTCTCCTTCCTTCTCTTGTCCTTCTTCCTTTCCTACTCCTAGTAGGAATAGGAAGGAGGATTCCTATTCCTACTAGGAGTAGGAATCCTACTCCCTATGGCGCGCCAAGCTTGGCCGGCCGGCCTCCCCCCTTGCTCCTTTAGATATGAGGGTAGGGGGCACCCTAGGACACACAAGTTGAATTGTTTTAGCCGTGTGCGGTGCCCCCTCCATAGAAACACACCTCGGTCATACTGTTGCAGTGCTTAGGCGAAGCCCTGCGCCGGCAACTTCTTCAGATCCGTCACCACGCTGTCGTGCTGACAAAACTCTCCCGTGAAGCTCAACTGGATCAAGACTCGTGGGACGTCATCAAGCTGAACGTGTGCTGAACGCGGAGGTGTCGTACGTTCGGTGCTTGATCGGTTTGATCGCAAAGAAGTTTGACTACATCAACCGCGTCACTTGACGCTTCCGCTTTCGGTCTACGAGGGTACGCAGACACACTCTCCCCTCTCGTTGCTATGCATCTGGTAGATAGATCTTGCGTGATCGTAGGAAAATTTTGAATTACTACGTTCCCCAACAGTGGCATCATGAGCCTGGTCTATGCGTAGATGATATGCACGAGTAGAACACAATGAATTGAGGGCGATACTAGTCATACTGCTTACGAGTGTGTCATACTTTGCTTCGCCGGTATTGTGAGATGAAGCGGCCCGGACCAACATTACGCGTACGCTTACGCGAGACTGGTTTCACCGTTATGAGCACTCATTGCTTAAAGGTGACTGACGGGTGTCTGTCTCTCTCACTTTAGTTGAATCGAGTGTGGCTATGCCCGGTCCTTGTGAAGGTTAAAACATCACATATTTGACGAAACATCATTGTGGTTTTGTATGCGTAGGTAAGAACGATTTTACCTACGCATATGAGATGTTCCAGGAGTTGAAGTTAACATTTCAAGCAAATGACCGGATTGAGAAATATGAGATTTCCAATAAGTTCTATAGCTGCAAGATGGAGGAGAATAGTACTAATAGTAAACACTTGCTCAGAATGTCTGGGTACTACAATCATATGACTCAACTTGGTTGTAAAGTTGACGAGGATAGTGTTATTGATAGAGTTCTTCAATCACTGCCACCAAGCTATAAAGGCTTCGTGATGAACTATAATATGCAAGGGATGCAGAAGACAATTCCCGAGCTCTTCGCTATGCTCAAAGCTGCGGAGGTAGAAATCAAAAAGGAGCATCAAGTGTTGATGGTTAACAAGACCACTAGTTTCAAGAAAAAGGGCAAGGGAAAGAAGGGGAACTTCAAGAAGAATAGCAAGACAGTTGCTACTCCCGCGAAGAAACCTAAGTCTGGAGCCAAGCCTGAAACTGAGTGCTTCTACTGCAAAGGGACTAGACACTGGAAGCGGAACTGCCCCAAGTATTTGGCGGATAAGAAGGATGGCAAGGTGAACAAAGGTATATATGATATACATGTTATTGATGTGTACCTTACTAATGCGTAGTAGTACCTGGGTATTTGATACCGGTTCGGTTGCTAATATTTGTAACTCGAAACAGGGACTACGGACTAAACGAAGATTGGCTAAGGACGAGGTGACGATGCGCGTGGGAAATGGTTCCAAAGTCGATGTGATCGCCGTCGGCACGCTACCTCTACATCTACCTTCGGGATTAGTTTTAGACCTAAATAATAGTTATTTGGTGCCAGCGTTAAGCATGAACATTATATCTGGATCTTGTTTATTGCGAGACGGTTATTCATTTAAATCAGAGAATAATGGTTGTTCTATTTTTATGAGTGATATCTTTTATGGTCATGCACCCTTGAAGAGTGGTCTATTCTTGTTGGATCTCGATTGTAGTGATACACATATTCATAATATGGAAGCCAAAAGATGCAAGGTTAATAATGATAGTGCAACTTATTTGTGGCACTGCCGTTTAGGTCATATTGGTGTAAAACGCATGAAGAAACTCCATAGTGATGGACTTTTGGAATCACTTGATTATGAATCACTTGGTGCTTACGAACCATGCCTCATGGGCAAGATGACTAAAACTCCGTTCTCCGGAACTGTGGAGCGAGCAACATATTTGTTGGAAATCATACATACTTATGTATGTGGACCAATGAGTATTGAAGCTCGCGGCGGGTATCGTTATTTCTGACCTTCACTGATGATTTGAGCAGATATGGGTATATCTACTTGATGAAACACAAGTCTGAAACATTTGAAAAGTTCAAAGAATTTCAGAGTGAAGTAGAGAGTCATCGTAACAAGAAAATAAAGTTTCTACGATCTGATCGTGGAGGTGAATTTTTGAGTTACGAGTTTGGTCTTCATTTGAAACAATGTGGAATAGTTTCACAACTTACGCCACCCGGAACACCACAGCGTAATGGTGTGTCCGAACCTCGTAACCGTACTTTATTGGATATGGTGCGATCTATGATGTCTCTTACAGATATACCACTATCGTTTTGGGGTTATGCTTTAGAGACAGCTGCATTCATGTTAAATAGGGCACCATCTAAATCCGTTGAGACGACACCTTATGAACTATGGTTTGGCAAGAAACCAAAATTGTCGTTTCTTAAAGTTTGGGGCTGCGATGCTTATGTGAAAAATCTTCAACCTGATAAGCTCGAACCCAAGTCGGAAAAATGTGTCTTCATAGGATACCCAAAAGAGACTGTTGGGTACACCTTCTATCACAGATCTGAAGTCAAGATATTCGTTGCTAAGAATGGATCCTTTCTAGAAAAGGAGTTTCTCTCAAAAGAAGTGAATGGGAGGAAAGTAGAACTTGATGAGGTAATTGTACCTTCTCCCGAATTGGAAAGTGGAACATCATAGAAACTAGTTCCAGTGATTCCTACACCAATTAGTGAGGAAGCTAATGATGATGATCATGAAACCTCAGACCAAGTTTCTGCTGAACGTCGTAGATCAACCAGAGTACGTTCCGCACCAGAGTGGTACGGTAACCCAGTTCTGGAAGTCATGTTACTAGACCATGATGAACCTACGAACTATGAGGAAGCGATGATGAGCCCAGATTCCGCAAAATGGTTTGAAGCCATGAAATCTGAGATGGGATCCATGTATGAGAACAAAGTGTGGACTTTGGTTGACTTGCCCGATGATCGGCAAGCCATCGAAAATAAATGGATTTTCAAGAGGAAGACCAACGCAGATGGTAATGTTACTGTTTACAAAGCTCGACTTGTTGCGAAAGGGTTTCGACAAGTTCAAGGAGTTGACTACGATGAGACTTTCTCACCTGTAGCAATGCTTAAGTCTGTCCGAATCATGTTAGCAATTGCCGCATTTTATGATTATGAAATCTGGCAAATGGACGTCAAAACTCCATTCCTGAATGGATATCTCAAAGAAGAGTTGTATATGATGCAACCAGAAGGTTTTGTCGATCCAAAAGGTGCTAATAAAGTGTGCAAGCTCCAGCGATCCATCTATGGACTGGTGCAAGCTTCTCGGAGTTGGAATATACGCTTTGATGAGGTGCTCAAAGCATATAGTTTTATACAGACTTTTGGAGAAGCCTGTATTTACAAGAAAGTGAGTGGGAGCTCTGTAGCATTTCTGATATTATATGTGGATGACATATTATTGATTGGAAATGATATGGAATTTCTGGATAGCATAAAAGGATACTTGAATAATAGTTTTTCAATGAAAGATCTCGGTGAAGCTGCTTACATATTAGGCATCAAGATCTATAGAGATAGATCAAGACGCTTAATTGGACTTTCACAAAGCACATACCTTGATAAAGTTTTGAAGAAGTTAAAAATGGATCAGTCAAACAAAGGGTTCTTGCCTGTATTACAAGGTGTCAAGTTGAGTAAGACTCAATGCCCGACCACTGCAGAAGATAGAGAGAAAATGAAAGTCATTCCCTATGCCTCAGCCATAGGATCTATCATGTATGCAATGCTGTGTACCAGACCTGATGTGTGCCTTGCTATAAGTCTAGCAGGGAGGTACCAAAGTAATCCAGGAGTGGATCACTAGACAGCGGTCAAGAACATCCTGAAGTACCTGAAAAGTACAAAGGATATGTTTCTCGTGTATGGAGCTGACAAAGAGCTCGTCGTAAACGGTTACGTCAATTCCAGCTTTGACACTTATCCGGATGACTCTAAGTCACAAACCGGATATTTATTTTTATTAAACGGTGGAGCTGTCAATTGGTGCAGTTCCAAGCAGAGCGCCGTGGCGGGATCTACGTGTGAAGCGGAATACATAGCTGCTTCGGAAACAACAAATGAAGGAGTCTGGATGAAGGAGTTCATATCCGATCTAGGTGTAATACCTAGTGCATCGGGTCCAATGAAAATCTTTTGTGACAACACTGGAGCAATAGCCTTGGCGAAGGAATCCAGGTTTCACAAGAGAACAACGCACATCAAAAGTCGCTTCAATTCCATCCGCGATCTAGCCAAGGAGGGAGACATAGAGATTTGCAAGATACATACGGATCTGAATGTTGCAGACCCATTGACTAAGCCTCTTCCACGGGCAAAACATGATCAACACCAAGACTCCATGGGTGTTAGGGTTATTACTTTGTAATCTAGATTATTGACTCTAGTTCAAGTGGGAGACTGAAGGAAATATGCCCTAGAGGCAATAATAAAGATGTTATTTGTATTTCCTTATTCCATGATAAATGTCTTTTATTCATGCTAGAATTGTATTAACCGGAAACTTAGTACATGTGTGAATACATAGACAAAACAATATGTCCCTAGTATGCCTCTACTAGACTAGCTCGTTGATCAAAGATGGTTATGTTTCCTAGCCATAGACATGAGTTGTCATTTGATCAACGGGATCACATCATTAGGATAATGATGTGATGGACATGATCCATCCGTTAGCTTAGCACTATGATCGTTTAGTTTTACTGCTACTGCTTTCTTCATGACTTATACATGTTCCTATGATTATGAGATTATGCAACTCCCGAATACCATAGGAACATCTTGTGTGCTATCAAACGTCACAACGTAACTGGGTGATCATAAAGATGCTCTACAGGTGTCTCCGAAAGTGTTCGTGGTGTTGGCATAGATCAAGAATAGGATTTGTCACTCCGAGTGTCGGAGAGGTATCTCTGGGCCCTCTCGATAATACACATCATAATAAGCCTTGCAAGCAAATGACTAATGAGTTAATCATGGGATGATGTATTACGGAACGAGTAAAGAGACTTGCCGGTAACGAGATTGAACTAGGTATTGAGATATCGACGATTGAATCTCTGGCAAGTAACATACCGATGACAAAAGGAACAACGTATGTTGTTATGCGGTTTGACCGATAAAGATCTTCGTAGAATATGTAGGAGCCAATATGAGCATCCAGGTTCCGCTATTGGTTATTGACCGGAGATGAGTCTCAGTCATGTCTACATAGTTCTCGAACCCGTAGGGTCCGCACGCTTAACATTTGATGACGATCGGTATTATGAGTTTATGAGTTTTGATGTACCGAAGGTAGTTCGGAGTCCCGGATAAGATCACGAACATGACGAGGAGTCTCGGAATGTTTGATACGTAAATATTGATATATTGGACGACTATATTCGGACACTGGAAGTGTTCCGAGAAAGTTTCGGATTTAACCGGATTGCCTGAGGGGGTTACCGGAACCCCCCCCCCCCGAAGGAGTATGGTCCATAGTGGGCCTTGAAGGAAAAGTGAGAGGCAGCCCAAGATGGAATCCTAGTTGGACTAGGAGTGGGGGGGGGGCACCACCTCTCTCCTTCCTTCTCTTCTCCTTCTTCCTTTCCTACTCCTAGTAGGAATAGGAAGGAGGATTCCTATTCCTACTAGGAGTAGGAATCCTACTCCCTATGGCGCGCCAAGTGTGGCCGGCCGGCTTCCCCCCTTGCTCCTTTATATACAGGGGCAGGGGGGCACCCTAGGACACACAAGTTGAATTGTTTTAGCCGTGTGCGGTGCTCCCCTCCACAGAAACACACCTCGGTCATACTGTTGCAGTGCTTAGGCGAAGCCGTGCGCCGGTAACTTCATCATATCCATCACCACGCCGTCGTGCTGACGAAACTCTCCCGTGAAGCTCAAATGTATCAAGAGCTCGTGGGACGTCATCAAGCTGAACGTGTGCTGATCGCGGAGGTGCCATACGTTCGGTGCTTGATCGGTTGAATCGCGAAGAAGTTCGACTACATCAACCGCGTCACTTGACGCTTCCGCTTTCGGTCTACGAGGGTATGTAGACACACTCTCCCCTCTCGTTGCTATGCATCTGGTAGATAGATCTTGCGTGATCGTAGGAAAATATTAAATTACTACGTTCCCCAACGAAATCAGCAAGCACAAAGTCGTCGTCATCAGAGTTGGCACCTTCAGTGACATGTAGTCGCTTGCGCTGAGGATCATCCTTTCCACCTGCTTCAGCAGTTCTCTTGCCAAGATTCTTGTTCATGCAAGCAACACGTGGACTCCGCCGAGGTGTACCACCTTCCTCAGCAACAGTACTCAGCCTCTTCTTCTGCAAAGAAGGCTTCTTCACCTTGGCAAATTTGGCACCCTTGGCACCATCTGCAGCTCTCCTCTGTTTCTCCTTCTCCGCAAACTCTTGTGAGTCACTTTGAAACCTCAACTTCTTCTTCCTTTGCTTCAACTCATATTCACGAAGCTGTTCCGAGACCATCCAGTCATGTGTAAGTTCCTCTGTACCATCAACAGATTGCGATTGAGTTTCAGACAAGACGGGACGTCTCTGGTGAAAGCTCACACCAACATTACCCTCTGCAAAATAATGGTCAATCAATTGAGTAACCTCCTCAAACCCAGGCGCCCCAGCATGGAAAACAGACACTGCGTCAAAATGAAGTTTTAGTATGGTCGTTAAAAAGTGCATGCAGGATTAACATCAAACATGAATAAACAAATCAGAAGGAGGGGCCACACTTATGGGAGAAGATTCAGTCGGCGAATTCACTTGATGTCCTCCCTCGACACCTTGAGCCTTACCACCAGGACAACGAGAGACAATTGGTGTATCATTATGAGAACCGCAATCACCTACTTGATTCAAAAAGAACCAGAAACAGAAATTACGAAACATCACATGACAAAATAATGCAAACGAACGCTGACAACTAACAAAGCATAAACCAATATACATGATGATTTAGGAAACTAGATTAACATCAAACAAAATAAACAAAAATCCTAAAGTAAGCACTCCACATACCCTGAACTCCTCCTCCCACTCTGCTCGGCGAAGACATGGCGTTTGCCTGCAGCACAACAATAAAGTGACATATAGAAGCAACAAAATCGGCCAAAATCTAATGAAACCCTAGATCCACCTTGCTACACACGAGTATCAACTTGAAATCGAGATAAAAATCGGTTTCCTACGGAAAAATTACACAAGCAAAAACAGCAACAACAACTACGAGAATCACAAAACAAGACGAGGGGACGATCAAGACCGAGAACAAGCGGAACGTACCACAAAAAAGGTGCGGTGACGGCGGCGGCGACGACGGGGGG
>LR738710.1:366555307-366599721 GCA_902687465.1 Secale cereale
GGGTGCGGCGATGAGAACGGACAGGACATGGCAGCGGGAGCGCATCGGCAAGGGCTCGCGAAGCGGACGACAACGCGAAATGCAGGAATAAGAACCTCTTGAGGGCGGCGGTTCCTCGGGCGACGGCGGTTGCTGCGGGCGATGGAGGTTTTGCTCGAGGGAGAGATGCCTCGGGAGAAACTGCAAAGAGAGGAGAGGGCATTGTTCTCAGTCTCTCTCCGTCAGCGGAGCCGTGGGATCACCTGGAATGGACACATAGGAGGCCCACGTGTGGCAAAGGGCAACATAAAATGGGCTGGCCCAAAAACGGCCCGGCTAAAATTAAGAAAGACGACATCAAAATGCACAAGATGTAGTTCTCTGTGAAGAACAATGAAGTTCAATCGGTAAAACAAAATAAAATAAACGCAGTTCGTAAAAAAAGTTAAAATCAAAAACAACACGCATGTTAACAAAATGCATCCGAAAAGAAAAAGTCTACCTTCAAATAAGTGCCACACAAAAAAATGCCCCCCCCAACCCTCCCTATCCCTCACGTACCAGGGACTGCAGTAAGTACAGGAAAAAAACAGATGCAATACGCAGCACTAGAAAAATGCAGTGCATGTCGTTACATGAAGCAGTACGGTATAGCAATCCAGTTCTGGATTACCTATAGGAATAAATACACGATATAGAACAAGCAAAAAACTCGTAAAATTGCGGAATACATTGTACTTTATTCAGCGGCTGCAGCAAGGACACGCAAAAACGGTGAAGTACGCACCTGTAGACAACAAGCAGTTCTTTACTGTAGATGATGCAGTGCAAAACTCTGAGCAATGCAGTTTTATTATCCTCGTGACAAATGCCCGTTCGCACAGAAAGTGGTGGTTAAAAAATTTTACTGATCAAAAATAAAAATAAAACCATGTTAAAAAAACCATGTTCGCATGCAACCACCCAATCGGAGCGGTTCCATCGCCACAAGCCCACGATCACAGACACAACACCAAACCACGACCTACACAACCGCATGGTCAGCGAGATCGTGCAGTTCATCCGATGCGGCCATCCCACCCCGCGTCCTCCCCTTAATTCAGACCCCTGCCAAAGGGCTTCTCATCCACAACAACACAAGTATCCATTGCGTTGCCACCAAATCGCTCCATCACATCCATCTCCACGCAAAACACCAAGCCCTACTACCAGCCACGACGTTCGCCGACGAGTACCAGGGCGTGGAGGCCCACGGCAAGACCAAGTTGCATGTCATCCACACCAACGACAAAAAGCAGATGGCGATCACCCTCGCGCAGTATGAGCGCCACCTCAGCCTCCAGCGCCACAAGATCGTTGGCATTGATCTCGAGTACAACAACGAGCCTGAAGCGACACAAAAACCCGCCCTCTGCTAACTCTCCATCGGCAAGAAACACCCGGTGCTGCTCTTCCAACTGAGCGCCGCTGAAAGGTGCATCGTCTTTGACAACTTCCTTGCCGACCCCAGGTACACCTTTGCAGGCTTCTCCATCGACGGCGACAAAAAAGGCTAGAGCGTGTTAATCTGGAGGTCGCCAACTTCGTTGACATCCAGAAGGAGTGGAGGGTGCTCGAGGCAACCAAGGAGTTGGACTCCCTTGGAGACGTCTCTGGCATGCTCCTCGTCGACTACTACAACAACATGAAGAACAAGATCACCGACGACAAACACAAGCACTGGGCCACCCTGCCTCTGTCCATGAGGCACATCGAGTACGCGGCAAAGGATGCCTACACAGCGTACGAGATATGGAACCACATCACCTAGGACGGGCTTCACCGTACAAAGCTGGAGAAGGAGGAGGCCCCCAAGAAGCGTGCCAGGAGCAGCTGGGGATGGGGAGACGCTACCCGGTGAAGAAGAAGATGGTGCCGGCCAAAGAGCCAACAATGCCAGCGTCGTTTTAGAATTATCATCAAATTTGCTTTATGTTGTTTGCTTATGTATCGTTAGTTTGCTTGTGATCATTTGCTTTTGCTGAACTTAGTTTGCTTGCCATGCAGAGTCACTTGTAATGATGAACTTTGATTATGTTAGATTGCTTTCTGTTGAAATTAGTTTGCTGATGATGAACTTGTCGTACAGAATGCCTGTGATAATTTGTTTTCTGTTGTTTGCTTATGTATCATTAGATTCGAGCAGTGTGCAAAATAGGACGCATGCAGTGCAAGTTGTGTACCAATGCAGTACAGACTCTGTCAAATGAAGTTTACACATACCCAACAAAGCAGTGCACGCTCCTAAATTTCGAAAAACGAATACATAAGAGAAAAAACACAAAAGAAAAATGCGATATGTATATGTAGTGCGGAAATATATAAACGTCCAGTACAGAGACGTAATCAATGCAGTACACACATGATTTACTAAGTAGTGCACTCCCCTACATTGGAAAAAAAGATCACATAAGAGCAAAAACATGAAAACAAAAAATGAGAACTATGCATGTAGTACAGACTGCCTGCACATGTAGTACAGAACCCTGATCAGTGCAGTGCACGGATGATTTACAAAGCAGTGCACGCCCCTACATTGAAAAAAATGTAGTGTGGAAATATATGAACGTCCAGTACATCAACATAATCAATGCATTACAATCATGTTTACTAAGTAGTGCACTCCCATACATTGGAAAAAATATTACATAAGAGCAAAAACATGAAAACAAAAAAATGAGAATTGTACATGTAGTACGGAATGCGTGCACATGCAGTACAGATTCCTGATCAATGCAGTGCAAGGATGGTTTGCTAAGCAGTGCACACCCTTACATTGAAAAAAATACATGACAGAAAATACAAAGAAAAAAGATTGACCACCCAGGTGCAGCTGGCCCCAGCCAGTCTCGTAGTAGGTCTGCACCCAAAGCAGGCGAGTCGTTCTGAGCCACGATGCGTGGGGCCGGGCGCATATGGGCCCACAGGCCAGAGAGCATAGAGTAGCGAGCGTCGTGTATAAGTGCCCCACTAAGTAACCAGAGGAGTTCGATATGGCGGCCTCGACAGCGCTTATAAACAGGTCGAGCACTCCTTCCGCGCGTGAGGTGGGACTAAACATTAGGCCGCACACAATGCACCGGGAACCAGCCGTGCTCACAGGCCGACTTGGGCCCAATGCGTCTTCACTCCCCGAACACAGGCCCAACACAAAAAAAAGAGGCCACTGAAAATTAAAAAAAATCACACATACCATACACAAACGCAAGCCCAACCACGCGTTCTGCGGTTCGTCTTGATATGACAATGCAGTTCGCTTTTTTCAAGTAAGCAGTCCTCTTGCTACTCAAATGCATTTGCCGACACTGAATCAGAACCAATCCACCAGCTAACACCAACCACAAACATTTATTACTTCCGTTGCTCAATTGGTTGCATGAAAACATATCCATTCGTGCTCCAGACTAACACAACTCCTCGCCCATTCCTATTTTTCGTCAAATCGTAGATCTAGGGTTCATCACATCCCCAGCTCTTCGCTGGAATTCCACTAGACCCGCCATGGACTGTAAGTGCGGGTATTTGGCAAGGATGTCGTTGGTAGTGGACATATGCGTGTACGCAGAAGGTCTAGAGCTCACCAACACCGAGTGGCGCAGCATGCTCGGGTGCCTGATGATACCCAACAGGGGGTTTCAGGCGCCATTTCTTCATCGCCTCACAACCGCAGGTCTGCAGGAAAGTTGGGTATGTTTTTCCCCTCACAATTTTGGACATAATCTAGCCCGCAAATCCACATCTGAATATGTAGTTCAATCAATTTGTTCAGTAGTGTCAACAAAAAACAAAACATAATTTGTATTGTTGTTCAAATTTGTTAGCTATTAAGACTAGATGCTTCCACCTATTTTTCTTCAGTACCACACCACGTATCAACACTAGTTAGATCAGAACCCCAACACACGAACAAAAAAAAGGTCAGTAGATCAGCTTTGCAGTTCTGTTAACATGTTGGCGAAGTACACTGTAACTCACCTTGCAGTACGAGCATGTTGCAGTATAATATATATCCTAGTAAAACTAGAGGTCAATTCCGTATATAAGTTTGTCATACATTGCAACTACTTTAGAAAATAACAGTCATATATATGTAAGTATTTAAGTCAACATAACAGATCATCCTAAGTATAAAGAAAAACATTTGCTGTTTACTTATAAAATTCTTTTTCCACCCATTCCAATATGCAGAAACTGCCATCCACAATAAAATTTCCTGCTCCGAGTTCAGGGAAGGTTACTTTGGAGACACAACACAAGTATGGGTATGCAGACATGCAAGGTGACTACCACATCGACTCTCAAGACTGCATCAACATAACTACGGGTTGGAAAGATTTTGTCTCCCAGAATGGCTTTGACGTCGGAGAAGTGGCCATGGTGTTTTTCTACAAAGAAGAAGACTCCCTCAAGTTTACAATATTTGCACTCTAGGCTATCTAAATATGAAGCAACAAATATTTCTAATGCTTTGCTTATGATGTATGCTTTTAAAATTATGTCATCAGACACTTTGAACGATGCCTATTTAAAGTATGCAACCTCAACCGCATCATTTTATCATCCTTTTTAGACAAGTTGTTGTTGGCAGAAATGCAGTTCTGTCAAGTCATATTGCGGTACTAATAATAAAAAAAACTGTCCTCTGAACAGTAACAAGGAAATGCGAATGGCCGAAACTTTGCAGTTAACATATGATGTTCAAAAACAATTCTCATAGTATGCAGTTCAAAAAAATTCTTGTAATAACTATTCAGCTAACACAAGCACATAATGGACCATCCATTCTAATAGCACAACAGAACATTAACCACACTACTAATGCAGTACGGAAGTGCATATTATGAAGTCCTCTAGAACACAAAATTCAGTTCAAGAAAATAGATATCTCATAAGCTGCCATAACCACTGAATTGTAGCTACAACAAAGTACACTACTAAAGAAAATGCAGTGCACTACAACGTATGCCACAACTACAACAAATAAAATTAAAAACAGTAGAACTCTAGACATGTGGTAGACTAACAGAGGTGTCAATTTCACTCGCACTTCCATAACTAGCCTAAAAATTGTCCAACCACTAAACTATCAAAAATTACCCCCGAAATTTTTTACATGGAAGACACGGCAACTGGACGAACAGTAGCAGCTCTCCTTTAAAAAATGTAGTTAAAAATTACAATTATACCCGCAAAACAATGAATTCAAACATATAGCATCACTAATTACAATATTCAAACACGCATGGACGCGCAAAATCCAAAAAATCATCAAGAACAGAGGAGCGGACGAAGCTCACCCACCCGCACAATCAAATTAACAGGAATTGAAAACTAACTCCTAAAAATTAAGAAATTATAGAGTGAACGGACCGATTGAAACGAACGCAATCAAAGAATTCCTACTAAAAACAACATGCGAGCACAAAAAATTGCATCTGAAGTGAACACGAATGAACAGAGAAAGCTCGTCCGCCAAATCCCTCGATTTGCAAGCACTCTAGTAGATTTTCCTGTAAATTAGAAAGCATGAAGGTAAAATGAGCTGCAGAGACAAACTAAATCATCCCGCAACACCCGATTCCACACAGAAAACACGGGCGGAACACCAGAAAATGAACCAGTTCTCCCGTGAAGCATTGTAGTACCCAACGTGAAGACGATGCAGTTCGCTTCTGTTAAGCGTGCAGTGCGGAAGTGTTATCAGAATAACTATTATGCTAATATTAGCAGAATAGACCAGCTGTATATATATGTGTGTTTTTCTTGTGTACACATAGCAAAGATGTTGTGCAGACAAAGCATATCACATCGCACATGGACCACACTAGGGAACCCGTCGGTGATGAATTGATCAATAGCAAATGGTTGTATACCATCAAGAGTTTGCCGAAAAAACACATGGCTTATTCCATCACACGCAACTCAAATCCGATTCGTGCTTGATGTCACCGCCATCACTCGCACAGTTCGTCTTATTTGACACGTATCACTGTGTCGGCCTCTACTGGCGTCCCTCGGCGTGTTGTGCTCGTCTTTAGGCGCCGCGACATGCTCTACTCCTGTCCGCCGGTGCACTCTGCTCGCGCACTGTGACACCCCAAGACCGATGCTCGAGAAGACTTCCATATATTCCGGGTCTCGCCGTGTGTTTCATTTTGCTTGCTTCATTTTATTTTGCATTGCATCATGTCATCATGCCATCATGTCATTAATCTTTTGAAACTCAACTAAATAAATTGTATGGATCTTCGATCCATTTAAATCAAGGGAAGAGTGACTTCTCTTTATAACATATCCTCCCGGTATTAGGGAGCTATAATAAATATTCCATTAACTTGGAATCGCCCATAACATAGTTGCATAATATTCCCTATGTCTTTTCTGTTTCAAGTTTGGTCTCCAAACTTTGCCCTAAAATTCTTCCTCCTTTTATCGAGGTTCCTCCAAAATTCGAACATTTTTGGACACTTCAAAAATCAAGTCTTAGTTAAACCCATTTGAATTAAATTCAAATAAGTTTAAATTATTTTTCAATCATGCCTCTTTTCTATCTTTCTTGGAACCAGTGCTTTTTGCGAGTCCGAAACAATTAACCTCTTGCCCAAACTCCACCCCTAACCTCCCTTTTTTCCCTTTTCTGTTTCAGTTTCATCTTTTTAGAATAGAAGAGGGAGAAAGAGATGGCCCAACAGCCAGGCTCCCAGCCGCAGCGGGCCTCCTCCGCCCCCCCGCAGCCCATCTGGCTCAAGGCCCCTGGCCCCAGCCACCTAAGCCGCCAGGCCCAATCCCTCTCACCTAACCCTAGCGCCAGGCTCGCTCGATCCCTTCCTCTCGATCTCTCCCCCTGTCCGCCGCCATCTCACCTGCTCACCCGCTTCCCCGACCCTCTCCCTCGATCGTTCTCCATCGCGCCGCCAGGATGCCCCGAACCCGACCCTCGCTCTCTCCCTATTCCCTCGCGCCGCCAGAAGCCGATCGCTCTCTCGCTCGATCTCTCCCCCCTCGCTCCCTCCCTTGACCCGCTCTCTCTTCCCTCAGCGCGCAGCCACCAACGCACGAGGCCTCGAGCCCATCTCTCCCTCACCCTCGTTCCTTCCCGGCACCATGGCGCCCGACCCTGCTGCCTCGCCGAGCCCTGCAGCGCCCGCCGTCGTCCCACTCCTCCGCGGCTCGCCGCCGCCGTGCGCCCGCAGCGCACGGCTGCCCCGAGCCTGTGGCCTCCCCTCCTCGACCCCAGGGCCGCAGCCGAGCCGCCCGAGTTCCGCGACCATGTCGTCGGAGCCTGCGCAGTGGCTCTGCTTCTGACGAGGGCGACGACCGCTCCCCGCAGCCATGGCCTCAAGCTGCTGCTACACTCTGTCCGAGCGCCACGGCAACCAGTGCCTTGGACACCGAGAACACCTTGTCCTGTTGCCTTTGGGTGCAATTTTTCTGTTCGGACCATCCGGATTTGCCAAGTTCCTCTCCGTCAAGTTCGGCTACTTGGAGACGCGACAAGTACCTCGACGCCCGACGCCTGTACGACTACATCCGATGAGGTTTTTGACAAGTACCACGACGCATGCTCGGAGCCCTCGGTTCCATCAATCCGACTACTACATGAACGAGTACCGCGACATCGACAACCCGTCAAGTTCGACTACAAGAAGAAATGCCAAGTTCCACTACCGTCGCAAGAACGAGAACCCCCAAGTACCACGACACCGACCCCGAACATCTACGGAGTTGTACCACTACTTCCACGACGAGTCCAACTACCGCCGCGTGAACGGCTGCATAACGTGTACCTCACGAGAACGACTACTTCCACTACTTCCACTACGTCCCTCGACGACTTGAACCGCCCCGAAACGAATGTTCCAAAGGTATAACCCCGAGATGATGACCCGTGGACGAATGCATGTGATTGTATGAGATGTTTCCCTTGTGTGCACCGTTCCCGTTTCGACTTTTGTCATGCTCCTCGGATGCCTCGTCGCCGACTCGTGGGAACCCGGTGACGGGATCACCCCACCTTTCATCTCGTTCGACTCACTCACACCTCCATTCATCTTTTGCACCGGTCTCTCAACGAGTTACCAGAACCGATATGTTGCGTGGCATCATTTTCGGATCGTTGCCGTGGCACCCTTTTTCCTTCCACCACGGTGACATATACTCCTTATCTTCTTCATGTCAACTTTTATTAAACTTGCATAAAACTTGATCATGTCATCCGCATCATGTTAACAACATTAAAATGTGTGAATTGTTGTTTGCTTAAGAATTGCTAAACATGCTCATGGGGATTTTTCGGAATTGTTGTTGTTTTCCGGCCTCATTTAAAATGTCTAAATAGGTAGTTTGCTCTTGCTTCACCTCTTGCCATGTTAACAAACATTTAATCTTGTCTTGTAAATAAACGAGAGTCAACTAAATAAATAACATGTGGTGTTTCGTCAATATGCAACTCGTTGCATATTGAGCTCCGATTAACTTGTAGTTTTGTTTGTGCACATTGACATGCCATGCATAATTAAACCGGACATGCATCATACTTGGATGTGCATCGTATGCCATGTTTATGCTTGTGTGTTTACCGTGTTGTTTACTTCTTTCCGGTTGCTTCTCTTGTTAGCTTCGGTTTCGTTCCGGAGTTGTGAGGTTTCGCTCGACTAAGTTGCTCCGTCTACTTCATGGACTTGTTCTTCTCCTTTGCGGAATCCCAGGCAAGATGATCATACCCTTGGATACCTTTACTACCATTGCCATGCTTAGTTGTCTCGATGCTATCATTACATGTCGCGCTACCCATCTTTCATGTCAGCCTCTCCTTGTTGCCATGAAACCTCTAACCTTTGAAACCTTCCTAGCAAAACCACTGTTTGGCCATGTTACCCGCTTGCTCAGCCCCTCTTATAGCGTTGTTAGTTGCAGGTGAAGATGAAGTTCGTTCCAGGTGGGAACTTGTTGTTGGAATATCACAATATCTATTATTATTATTAACACACCTATATACTGGGCATGGGTGGAAAGCTTGGCCTTTTGCTCGGTGTTTTGTTCCACTCATGCCACCTTAGGCGCCGATAAACCGGCATTATGTTCCTTGATTTTGCGTTCCTTACACGATGGGTATATGGGGACCCCTTGACAGTTCGACTTTGAATAAAACTCCTCCAGCAAGGCCCAACATTGGTTTTAATTTGCCTCATAATAACTTAATTAATTAATTAAATTACATAAGGGGACGCTCCTTGGAGATTCTTTTCTTCATAGCAGGGGGGGCCAGTGCTGATGGTGTTGGTCCCAAACGGGCAACCTGCGGGGCCACCACGGGGAAACTCGAGGTCTGGTTTTACTCGTAGCTTGTCCCATCCGGACGTGGCCTAAGACGAGATACACGCGGCTACTATCAGGGTGTCGGCACGCCGGGAGGTCTTGCTGGACTTGTTTTACCATTGTCGAAATGTCTTGTGCACCGGGATGCCGTGCCTGATCGGATTTCCCTAAGATAAGGGGTGATGATATTATATTTATCACTTCAGCTAATCGTGAGAGCTTGTGATGGTCTAAGTTGGGACACCCCTGCAGGGTTATAATCTTTCGAAAGCCGTGCCCGCGGTTATGTGGCAGATTGGAATTTTGTTAATGTCCGGTTGTAGAAAACTTGACAGAGGATCCGAAGTAAAACACACAACTGTGTGAGTAACCGTGACTGTCTCTTTTCACTTTGAGAAGAGAACACGGTGGGGTTATGTTTGACTCGTAAGTAGTTCAGGATCTTTAGCGATCACTACTAGTTGCGACCATTTGCGTAGATGCTCATCTTATTCTTGTACTCGTAAGTTAGCCACCATATTATGCTTAGCCGCTGCTGCAACTACACCACTTTACCTCTTCCTACCCATAAAGCTTTGCTAGTCTTGATACCCATGGTTATGAGATTGCTGAGTCCTCGTGGCTCACAGATACTACAACACCAGATGCAGGTTCAGCCGAGAATGATGCAGGAGCTGGTTCAAGTTCTTCGCTGGGAGCTCGATGAAGAGCGTGGTCGTATGCTTGTGACATTTTCGACGATCAGTAGTGGTTTCTACTAGGGGCGTTTCGGACCGGTGGCTTTATGTTTTTGGTATCTTTCTTTTGGATCTTCGCCCGTAGTCGGGTTGTGATGTTTTGAATGATGTTTTGCTTATGTAATGTATTGTGTGAAGTGGCGAGTGTAAGCCAACTGTCTCCTTTTGCAATTTCATCCCTATTTTTACATGAGTCGTGCAAAGATACCAAACTTGAGATCATTCCAGAATGGGCTTATACCTTTAAGTCGTGCCTCGACACGTAGGAGGTATAGTCCCATCCTGGGCATTACAAGTTGGTATCAGAGCCTTCTCCGACCTAGAAGCCCCCACTGATTGATCGAATCGTTAACGGTTGAGTCTAGGCACACACTTGAAAATGTTTTGAGTCCTATATTTATATCGGAGAGTAGGATTTCTTTTGCTCCTCATCTCTTTTCACTCTGGTGAGGACTCCTGACGATTACTCTTGTCTCTTCTACTCTAAAAAATGCACCAAATTTTTTTTAGGATCACGCGAGTATTGTTTGGGATTGTTCCGATGTCTTTGTGACGAGAACATTGTTCTCGATGCCTCCTGTCATTAGGGGTTGTGGCAGTGTCCCTGGGAGTTGAGCTCCGAGGTGTTGTCATCACAAATATATCGCAACAGTTCTGGAATACTTAAGACGGCCGACATCAAAAACTCTCCTATGCGGTTAGTGGCAAGATAACCCCGACATCACCCAGTACTGGGGAGGTAGTTCGGGAGTATTGCCATAGCTTGTATAGTAGATGCGTTTCGAAGGACCGAGGTAATCGGTTTCCGGAAATAACTGGTTATGTGTTGAATGATGGATACAGCTGGATGTAGGATTAGAGTTGAGTGAGCGGTGCTTCCCCTGTATCCCCAACACCTGATTGCATAACTGGAAACTTTCGGAAATTAATAGATGGGTTCATCTAGTAGTTCTAGGCATTCTTCCAACGAGTGCATGATATGGAGTTCGGGGTTCTACATTGAGTGAAGTGGTTTTATGGGCTTGTTCCGATCGGGAGTTGCATCTTAAAGGGTCCTTGGCTATGCTGATCCGGGGATTGCAAAACCCTTTTGTAACACGTTCCATGAGCTTTCAGCACGAATATGTCGGACGAAGCTTCTATCTTGTATTTGTTCTATCTGCTCCTTGTTGTTTTTATTTATCTTTTGTTCTCCCTAGTGGCTTCTCGACAAGTTGATGTACCTACGGAATTCATTCGTTCAATTCTCTGTTCGAATGATATTGTGAAGATTATGTTGCAACATATCTATCCTTTGTTTTCGTTTTGATTCTGGTATTCGAGTTGCTTCGATGTCAAATGTTGATTCCATACCTTTCCTAATCGGTGTTCTCATATTTCTATGGGAGTGCTAGTCCTTCTTAATCATCAAGATGGTCATGTTAAATACTTTTCCAACCGGTGTCCATTTTGTTCGTCTCAAGTTGTCTTTGTTTTCCCCACCCTCCCACCCTTTTTTCTTATGGAGCTCGAATTCTTAATCAAGTGTCCTTTTTATTCATGTGATATTTCTTCATTCTATTCCTTCAATGTTCTTATCCGGTGATTTATCATGTAGATGTTCAAGAATTTCAAGTTCATCATTCTTATTTCCAATATTCTTCTCTCGTGGATGTAATTCAAGCTTCGGTGTTGATCATATCTCTTCCTTTTGTTTCACATGTTTTCACATGTTGTAATTTCTTATCCGAAGTCTCTCTTGCTTATTCAACTCTCTAATTCTGATCCGGAGTGTTGAAGATAACTCAGATGATTCATAATTCCATTCTTAATCCGTTCAGCTATTTTGAGGATTATCATCTTATTCAAGCCATTTAATTCAACAGGTGCAATATCTCTTAAGCAATCTTTTTCAACGGTGATTTCTTTGAGTGGGCCCTAACCCACAGGTCTTTTCCCAGGATCCTACCTGACTCTTCTAATTTTCTGGAGTTATACTCAAATTCTTTTCAAAGTGTGACGTAAGAATGATTTCCATCAGTCACACGCCTTCTCCAAGCTTGTTTTCAAGTATTTTCCATCTTTAGCTCCACCTTCCTCTTGTCATTCGTCTGGAGTATCTCGAAATTCTTCATGGCATTTCTCGTCTTCATTCCAAACAATTGAAGACCGGAGAAGTGTTTCTCTTAAATCTTGGCCCGTTCTCTTGAAGATTCGTGGTTCTAGCTTCATACCATCCTCATAAGTGTTCCGTTTGTGAGGAATTCTTTTTATAACCATCCGAAGCATTTCATGAATTCTTTTCTTTGTGATCCTCCGAAGGCCATCAATTCAGAATATTTCTTCGTTCTCAGTTTTCAACCTTGTCCTCCAAACATCCTTCATTGATGCCTCTTCGTTCGTCTTCATATTCTACCGGTGCTTTGTTCAAGTACTCTTAATCGGTTCGCGATCTCTTCGTTCTCTTGTATCTAAATTTCCTCAAGTGCTTATTCTTCCCGGTGATTGTTCTCTTTTCAACCGGGTTCAATTCTTACGGTGGTTCATTCAAGATTACTCTTCCGTTGTTATCATATCAATTCATTTGTTCTTTTCATAATCCTACCGATGAGTCGTTCAAGATTATTCTCAAGTTTGGCTATATCTCTCTCCAATCCTTTTCAAGAATAATAATTAGTAGGCCAAATCCGTTGCTTGTCATCAATTTAATTTGATGAAGGATATGCATACAGTAAATCTTATTCTTATTTCCTCGAAGTGATTAATCTCTTTTCCGGAGGTTGTTCATCATATCATATTCTCGGTTCTAAGTTGTTCATCTTGTTTCCCGGAGCTCCAAGTTATTCAATTATACCATTCCAAACCTCCATCTAATTCATCACATGCCTTGAATCTTATTCTTTTCATCTTTCACTTCTCATGCTTTCATTACCAGAGTTCTCATGGTGGTTCATCATCAATTAATTCACCCTCGAAGTTTTCATCAAGATTCTTGTTGGAGCTCAAGCATTCTTCATCATGCTTTCCAATTACAATCCTTTTTACCTTATCTTTTCAGATGGTGTTATGTCATTCTTGAGAATTCCTTCACGTTTCATGATTCACGAGTTCTCAAGAATGACATATTTAAACCCATCATTTTCTTTGTTCAGGAGATCTTTCCAACCATTCAATTTATTCGTTGGAGTCATCTTGGGTTATAATTCACCTAAAAGCTTCCCTTGAGAATTGTTGCTATTATGGTGCTTATAAATGACCCAAATTCTTCATTTATCATTCCGGCGAAATAAGTTTATCGTCTCCTTGTTGATCTCAATGCAATCAATCGTTTCCGTTAGTGGCCGGTTGTCACCTCATAGTTTTGAGATGAATTCCATAAGCCCACATCAAGCTTATTATTCTCGTAGTTGAATTTCCAACAATTCTATTCAATCCATCATTGTAAGGATGCTCTTTCAAATTCATTCGTGGGAGAAGTTGTCATTTTCTTCTCCGTTCTTTTCTTTCCAACGACCTAGCACATATTCTTTCATTCCGGAGGCATTGTGATGACAATATCTCCAAACCATTATCTCGTTTTTATCGAGATCATGTTCTTTCCTTGTTTATCTATTTATCCGGAGCGTTGTATTCTCCATTCTAATTCTCTCATCTCATCAAGTTTTGCCTCTCTTTTCTATCAGAGTGCTATATGAAATCTTTCTTAACCTTGTGCCATTCTTTTAATTGTTTCGGAGGCAATATGCTGTTGATTTCATCAAGTATCACTCCATCTCCTCAAACTCATGTTAATCCTTCCATTTTCAGACGGAGTGTTGTCCAAATTATTTCGTTCTTATTCCTTCTCAATCTTGGTTAACCGGATTGGTTTTGGAATTCTTTTGTCATCCGTGAGCTCTTGTTTCATGTCTTTCAACCTGCAAGGTTCTCGTGGTGTTCCTTGTTCCTCATTTTACCGGAGTGCTCTTAACTTCGTTCATCTCTGTTGTATTCTTCTTTCATTTTGTTCAACCTCTCAAGGTTCCTGCTTTCACTCGTCTGTCAAATAGGCAACTTTGTTTTACCTCTTCTTTTTCGTTTCTACCCGGTGCCATCTCTAGGATCTCGGGTCGAGATCCTCTGTTAGTGTGGGAGAGTTGTGACGCCCCAAGACCGATGCTCGAGAAGACTTCCATATATTCCGGGTCTCGCCGTGTGTTTCATTTTGCTTGCTTCATTTTATTTTGCATTGCATCATGTCATCATGTCATTAATCTTTTGAAACTCAACTAAATAAATTGTATGGATCTTCGATCCATATAAATCGAGGGAAGAGCGACTTCTCTTTATAACATATCCTCCCTGTATTAGGGAGCTATAATAAATATTCCATTAACTTGGAATCGCCCATAACATAGTTGCATAATATTCCCTATGTCTTTTCTGTTTCAAGTTTGGTCTCCAAACTTTGCCCTAAAATTCTTCCTCCTTTTATCGAGGTTCCTCCAAAAATTCGAACATTTTTGGACACTTCAAAAATCAAGTCTTAGTTCAAACCCATTTGAATTAAATTCAAATAAGTTTGAATTATTTTTCAATCATGCCTCTTTTCTATCTTTCTTGGAACCAGTGCTTTTTGCGAGTCCGAAAAAATTAACCTCTTGCCCAAATTCCACCCCTAACCTCCCTTTTTTTATTTTTTTTATTTTTCCCTTTTTTGTTTCAGTTTCATCTTTTTAGAATAGAAGAGGGAGAAAGAGATGGCCCAACAGCCAGGCTCCCAGCCGCAGCGGGCCTCCTCCGCCCCCCCGCGGCCCATCTGGCTCAAGGCCCGTGGCCCCAGCCACCTAAGCCGCCAGGCCCAATCCCTCTCACCTAACCCTAGCGCCAGGCTCGCTCGATCCCTTCCTCTCGATCTCTCCCCCTGTCTGCCGTCATCTCACCTGCTCGCCCGCTTCCCCGACCCTCTCCCTCGATCGTTCTCCATCGCGCCGCCAGGACGCCCCGAACCCGACCCTCGCTCTCTCCCTATTCCCTCGCGCCGCCAGAAGCCGATCGCTCTCTCGCTCGATCTCTCCCCCCTCGCTCCCTCCTCTGACCCGCTCTCTCTTCCCTCAGCGCGCAGCCACCAACGCACGAGGCCTCAAGCCCATCTCTCCCTCGCCCTCGTTCCTTCCCCGCGCCATGGCGCCCGACCCTGCTGCCTCGCCGAGCCCTGCAGCGCCCGCCGTCGTCCCACTCCTCCGCGGCTCGCCGCCGGTGCGCGCCCGCAGCGCACGGCTGCCCCGAGCGTGTGGCCTCCCCTCCTCGACCCCAGGGCCGTAGCCGAGCCGCCTGAGTTCCGCGACCATGTCGCCGGAGCCTGCGCAGTGGCTCTGCTTCTGACGAGGGCGACGACCCGCTCCCCGCAGCCATGGCCTCAAGCTGCTGCTGCACTCTGTCCGAGCGCCACGACAACCAGTGCCTTTGACACCGAGAACACCTTGTCCTGTTGCCTTTGGGTGCAATTTTTCTGTTCGGACCATCCGGATTCGCCAAGTTCCTCTCTGTCAAGTTCGGCTACTCGGAGACACGACAAGTACCTCGACGCCCGACGCCTGTACGACTACATCCGATGCGGTTTTTGACAAGTACCACGACGCATGCTCGGAGCCCTCAGTTCCATCAAGTCCGACTACTACATGAACGAGTACCGCGACATCGACAACCCGTCAAGTTCGACTACAAGAAGAAACGCCAAGTTCCACTACCGTTGCAAGAACGAGAACCCCCAAGTACCACGACACCGACCCCGAACATCTACGGAGTTGTACCACTACTTCCACGACGAGTCCAACTACCGCCGCGTGAACGGCTGCATAACGTGTACCTCGCGAGAACGACTACTTCCACTACTTCCACTACATCCCTCGACGACTCGAACTGCCCCGAAACGAATGTTCCGAAGGTATAACCCCGAGACGATGACCCGTGGACGAATGCATGTGATTGTATGAGATGTTTCCCTTGTGTGCACCGTTCCCGTTTCGACTTTTGTCATGCTCCTCGGATGCCTCGTCGCCGACTCGTGGGAACCCGGTGACGGGATCACCCCACCTTTCATCTCGTTCGACTCACTCACGCCTCCATTCATCTTTTGCACCGGTCTCTCAACGAGTTACCGGAACCGATATGTTGCGTGGCATCATTTTCGGATCGTTGTCGTGGCACCCTTTTTCCTTCCACCACGGTGACATATACTCCTTATCTTCTTCATGTCAACTTTTATTAAACTTGCATAAAACTTGATGTCATCTGCATCATGTTAACAACATTAAAATGTGTGAGTTGTTGTTTGCTTAAGAATTGCTAAACATGCTCATGGGGATTTTCCGGAATTGTTGTTGTTTTCCGGCCTCATTTAAAATGTCTAAATTGGTAGTTTGCTCTTGCTTCACCTCTTGCCATGTTAACAAACATTTAATCTTGTCTTGTAAATAAACGAGAGTCAACTAACTAAATAACATGTGGTGTTTCGTCAATATGCAACTCGTTGCATATTGAGCTCCACTTAACTTGTAGTTTTGTTTGTGCACATTGCCATGCCATGCATAATTAAACCGGACATGCATCATATTTGGATGTGCATCGCATGCCATGTTTATGCTTGTGTGTTTACCGTGTTGTTTGCTTCTTTCCGGTTGCTTCTCTGGTTAGCTTCGGTTTCGTTCCGGAGTTGTGAGGTTTCGCTCGACTAAGTTGCTCCGTCTACTTCATGGACTTGTTCTTCTCCCTTGCGGAATCCCAGGCAAGATGATCATACCCTTGGATACCTTTACTACCATTGCCATGCTTAGTTGTCTCGATGCTATCGTAACATGTCGCGCTACCCATCTTTTATGTCAGCCTCTCCTTGTTGCCATGAAACCTCTAACCTTTGAAACCTTCCTAGCAAAACCACTGTTTGGCTATGTTACCCGCTTGCTCAGCCCCTCTTATAGCGTTGTTAGTTGCAGGTGAAGATGAAGTTAGTTCCAGGTGGGAACTTGTTGTTGGAATATCACAATATCTATTATTATTATTAACACACCTATATACTGGGCATGGGTGGAAGGCTTGGCCTTTTGCTCGGTGTTTTGTTCCACTCATGCCACCTTAGGCGCCGATAAACCGGCATTATGTTCCTTGATTTTGCGTTCCTTACACGATGGGTATATGGGGACCCCTTGACAGTTCGACTTTGAATAAAACTCCTCCAGCAAGGCCCAACATTGGTTTTAATTTGCCTCATAATAACTTAATTAATTAATTAAATTGCATAAGGGGGACGCTCCTTGGAGATTCTTTTCTACATAGCAGGGGGGGCCAGTGCTGATGGTGTTGGTCCCAAACAGGCAACCTGCGGGGCCACCACGGGGAAACTCGAGGTCTGGTTTTACTCGTAGCTTGTCCCATCCGGACGTGGCCTGAGACGAGATACGCACGGCTACTATCAGGGTGTCGGCACGCCAGGAGGTCTTGCTGGACTTGTTTTACCATTGTCGAAATGTCTTGTGCACCGGGATGCCGAGCGTGATCGGATTTCCCTAAGATAAGGGGTGATGATATTATATTTATCACTTCAGCTAATCATGAGAGCTTGTGATGGGCTAAGTTGGGACACCCCTGTAGGGCTATATTCTTTTGAAAGCCGTGCCCGCGGTTATGTGGCAGATTGGAATTTTGTTAATGTCTGGTTGTAGAAAACTTGACAGAGGATCCGAAGTAAAACACACAACTGTGTGAGTAACCGTGACTGTCTCTTTTCACTTTGAGAAGAGAACACGGTGGGGTTATGTTTGACTCGTAAGTAGTTCAGGATCTTTAGCGATCACTACTAGTTGCGACCGTTTGCGTAGATGCTCATCTTATTCTTGTACTCGTAAGTTAGCCACCATATTATGCTTAGCCGCTGCTGCAACTCCACCACTTTACCTCTTCCTACCCATATAGCTTTGCTAGTCTTGATACCCATGGTTATGGGATTGCTGAGTCCTCGTGGCTCATAGATACTACAACACCAGATGCAGGTTCAGCCGAGAATGATGCAGGAGCTGGTTCAAGTTCTTCACTGGGAGCTCGATGAAGAGCGTGGCCGTATGCTTGTGACGTTTTCGACGATCAGTAGTGCTTTCTACTAGGGGCGTTTTGGACTGGTGGCTTTATGTTTTTGGTATCTTTCTTTTGGATCTTCGCCCGTAGTCGGGTTGTGATGTTTTGAATGATGTTTTGCTTATGTAATGTATTGTGTGAAGTGGCGAGTGTAAGCCAACTATCTCCTTTTGCAATTTCATCCCTATTTTTACATGAGTCGTGCAAAGATACCAAACTTGAGATCATTCCAGAATGGGCTTATACCTTTAAGTCGTGCCTCGACACGTAGGAGGTATAGTCCCATCCTGGGCATTACATGCACCCCCACTCGCTCGGCTTGTGGACAGCTTGTCCTTGCGTGTTCAACTGCTATATGCATATATATGGTTGCTCGCAGTTGAGGCGATCGTGAAGCGCTCTGCTCGCGTCCCTGCGCGCGCGCTCTACGAGCGGTTGGGGCCAGCGCATGGTCACATTGGGGGCTCATATGCATGCGGTTGCACCATGCACGTCGCCATGATGCAGTTATGTGCGGCATGTTGGAGTTACGCGCTGCAAATTAGAACTGCCATCCTGGCGTGTGGATATTCCAGACCGTCCGGCTTCCACGTTAATTCCTATGGCCATTATAACCTTAGTCTCTTCAACCTTTCGATCTCGCGCCACAACACAACAAGCATACCCACAACGACACATAGAGAGAGGATATCTAGCTGCGCTCCAATGGAGTTCGGTGAGCACAAAGTGGAGACCCATGCGAGGGAGACGGATCTCTCGGTGGTGTCCACCATCGACCCAGCCGTGGTGGAGGGCTGCATCAACATCGTGGAACAGTTGCTTTCTCGTGACAAGTACAAGGTGGTCGGCATCGACCTCCCGTACACCGGAGGTTATCGCGGCAAAGATCAGAAGCTTGTCGTCACCCTGTTGTGCGTGCGCCATCATGTCCCTATCTACCACTATTGTATGGCCATAGAGCCTAGCGACCGTTTCGCCAGGTTTGTCAACAGCACCAACAACATGTTCACTACGGTGGAAACCTTCAACGATGTAAAAGAGCTCATGGTTACGGGCTGGGCCTGCATGAACCTTTTTAAAATCTGTGAGCACTACAGGGTCTTGGGCAGCATGAAGAAGGACTCCCTGGTTGAACTGGCCTCGGCCATCATCGACCCCTATTACGAGAAGATGAAGCAGGATGCCAATAGAACAAGTCCAGTATCCTGGCATGGTGCTTGGATGGGGCAACTGGATGAACTTCACCTCAGGTTCATGGCCAAGAGCATGTACACATGCTACTAGATGCACAGGCGGATCGTTGACATGAGGAAGTGCCTCGTTCCCAAAAGCGACAAGGCCGGATAGAGCAACATGAAGAGCAGTAGCGACAAGCGTCACAAGAAGTAGATGATGATCAGATGATCGTTTATCCTACTTAATTATGCATGTAATATATTGTTTACTTTGGTGTGTGGAAATGTCATGTGTGTAGTAGCCACCTATGTAATTTGATGTGTAATTTGGTTATGTAACCATGTCCTTATAAGTGTGTATATATATGTTGTTATTCTGTATGCAATCCCATCACACAACACACACGCCTTATTAGCAGCAATCGTCTTTGTTATTATCTATCTTCGCAAATATTTGTGGTTATAGACCAGTTCGCCGCATATCACACACATCTTGTTAAATTGAACTGTTTATGTTCTCTTGGCCCAACGCAAACAGTTCATCCGAGTGGATTGTTTGTCCTCTATCACACACACACCTTGATTTGGCTGACCGTTTCTATTCCTCCGCCTAATCACAAACAGTTCATCCGAGTGAACTTTATGCCCTCAATTGCACACACCTTGATCTGCCTGACCATTTTTGTTGTGTTTCCTAATCACAAACAGTTAATCTGAGTGAACTATATGTCGTATAACGCACACACTTTCATATGGCCGCCCATTTCTGTGGTCCTGCCTCATCACAAATAGTTCATTGGAGTGAATTGTATGCCCCTCATCGCACATGTAAGTAAAATCCAAACTGTGTTTAATGTATCCGCCATCGAAAATGTTTTGCATCTTTTTAATGTTTTTTTACATCATCCTTTGCGATTAATGCATCGCACACAGTTTCGTGAATTGGTCTCTGATTTTAATGTCACGTTAGCAGCATCCTGCAGTAGTGGATGATAGGCTTCCTCAAATGCCCGAGGTCTTCGAGCAAGCAAGTTGGAAGCACACCCACTTAGTTTTCAGTTTGATCTTCCATATACTTATAGCTCTTACTGCATCCGTTGCAAGAAAATCCTTAAACCTCACATTGAAATCAATTATTGGGCTTCTCCATAGCCCGTTGATTTGCCGCTTCAATGTGAGACTATCTTACTTTTGTCTTCTTTATATTAATGTCTACCACCGCATTATATTCTACCCATAGTGCTATATCCATGGCTTGCGCTCATGTATTGCGTGGGAGTGAAAATGCTGAAGCGCGTTAAAAAGTATCAACCAATTGCTTGGCTGACAGCGGGATAGTACATGATTTACACTTTGTGTTAAGAAGACAAAGCATGACAAGGCTATATGATTTTGTAAGGATAGCGTTGTTTAGCCTTGATATTTTGAAATACATGATTGTTTGTTGGAATGCCTGAGTATTAATGTCTTTATGGCAAATTAGAGAATATTCATTTGAATCACTCGTGTCTTAATATTCATGCCATGATTAGATTTTATAATCAAGATTATGTTAGGTAGCATTCCACATCAAAAATTATCTTTTTTACCATTTACCGACTCGAGGACAAGAAGGAATTAAACTTTGGGATGCTCATACATCTCCATCGTATCTATGACTTTTTATTGTTCCAAGCCAATATTATACAATTTTCACATATTTTTGCAGCATTTTATATGATTTATTGGACTAACATATTGATCCAGTGCCCAGTGCCAATTCTTGTTCGTTGCATGTTTTCTGTTTCGCAGAATATCCATATCAAACGGAGTCCAAACGTGATAAAAAATTTCGGAGAAGTATTTTGAAATATATGTGATTTTTGGGAGTTGGAATCAACGCAAACGGAGGCCCACAACCTCCACTAGATAGCAGGGCGCGACCCACACCCCAGCCGCATGGTGGTGCCTCGTGGGCACCCTATAAGTCAGTTGGGGCTCTACTTCGGGCGCAAGGAAGCTTATATCAGGAAAAAATCATGTTCAAATTTCAGCGCAATCAGAATTACAGGTCTCCGTAAATTTAAGAAACGGTGAAGGGCCAGATCTAGATGTCGCGAAACAAAAGAGAAACAGAGGGACCGATCCAATCTCGGAGGGTCTTTCTTCCCTCCACCACTATGGAGGCCATGGACTAGAGGGGAAACCCTCCTCCCATCTAGGGAGGAGGCCAACGAACAAAAATAAGGAGGGGGGCTCTCTCCCCCTCTCTCCCGGTTGTGCCAGAGTGCCGCTGGGGCAAGGATCGTGACGGCGATCTACATCAACAATCTTTCTACCGTCAACACCAACTTTCTCCCCCTCTATGAAGCTGTGTAACCTCTATATTCCTGCTGTCATTCTCTACTTAAACATGCTGCTCAAGACTATATATTATTATCCAATGATATGTGGTTATCCTATGATATTTGAGTTGATCTATTTTGTCCTATGGGCTAATCGATGATCGTGGTTGGTTTGAGTGTATATTTTTTATGGTGTTATCCTATGGTGCCCTTTGTGTCGTGCGAATGTGTCAGGCCCAAGATACGATTCTATCCCGATCACGTGACACATACGTGATTGGGACACAAGCGCATTTCGGGCGCTTAGCAAGATGGATATCATTACATCGTACCATTACATACATACATGGGGGATACAACAATTCATACAAGTCACATGAATACAACAATATCAATACAAGATATTCGACTACGGATGCAAACATGAAAACACAACGACATCCATCTGCTATCCCAGGCTGCCGACCCGGAACCTAACCCAAGACTGACGAAGAAGAAGAAGAAAGAACTCCAACACAAAGGACATCGCTCTCGCGTCAAGTCATCGGAAACCTGCACCTGCAACTGATGTTGTAGTATCTGTGAGCCATGAGGACTCAGCAATCCCATAACCATGGGTATCAAGACTAGCAAAGCTTAATAGGTAGGAAGAGGTAAAGTGGTGAGGTTACAGCAGCGGCTAAGCAATATATGGTGGCTAACTTACGAGTACAAGAATAAGATGAGCATCTACACAAACGGTCGCAAACAAGTAGTGATCGCTAAAGATCCTGAACTACCTACGAGTCAA
This sequence comes from Secale cereale, assembly GCA_902687465.1. NCBI lineage: Eukaryota > Viridiplantae > Streptophyta > Magnoliopsida > Poales > Poaceae > Secale > Secale cereale. Next base: position 366,577,758 of record LR738710.1, read on the forward strand.
ACATAACCCCACCGTGTTCTCTTCTCAAAGTGAAATGAGACATTCACGGTCACTCACACGGTTGTGTGTTTTACTTCGGATCCTCTGTCAAGTTTTCTACAGCCGGACATTAACAAATTCCAATCTGCCACATAACCGCGGGCAAGGCTTTCGAAAGATCATAACCCTGCAGGGGTGTCCCAACTTAGCCCATCACAAGCTCTCACGATCAACAGAAGTAATAATAATATTACCCCTTATCTTACGGAAGGCCCAATCAGACTCGGAATTCCCGGTGCACAAGACATTTCGACAATGGTAAATTAAGTCCAGCAAGACCTCTCGGCGTGTCGACACCCTGATAGTAGCCGTGCGCATCTCGACTCAGGCCACGTCGGGATGAGCGCTACGTACAGCAATCGAAGACCCTAGATAACTGGGTGGCACCGCAAGTGGCTCTAGTTTGGGATCAACACCATCAGCACTGGCCCCCTGCTATGTAGAAGAAGCCTCGAGGGTGCGACCCCCTATGCAAATTTAATTAATTAATTAAGTTGTTATTATGAGGCAAATTAAAACCAATGTGGGGCCTTGCTGGAGGAGTTTTATTCAAAGACGAACTATCAAGGGGTCCCCATATACCCAACCGTGTTAGGAACGCAAAATCAAGGAACATAACGCCGGTTTATCGGCTCCTATGGCGGCATGAGTGGAACAAAACACCGAGCAAAAGGCCAAGCCTTCCACCCATTGCCAAGTATATAGGTGTGTTAATACATATAAGATATATTGTGATGTTCCCAAAACATCAAGTTCTAACATGTAACGATCTTCATCTTCACCAGCAATTAACCACACTATAAGAGGGGCTGAGCAAGCGGGTAACATAGCCAAACAACGGTTTGCTAGGAAGGTGTCAAAGGTTAGAGGTTTCATGGCAACAAGGAGAGGGGCTGACAATAAAAGATGGGTAGCGCGACATATAACGGTAGCATCGAGACAACTAGCATGACAATGATAGTAAAGGTATCCAAGGTGAGTATGATCCAAGCATTGAGTATACACCTCGCAAGGCCAATGTCATTGCAGATGCCTTGAGCAGAAAGGCATATTGCAACAGTCTCCTTCTCAAACCGTTCCATCCTGAACTTTGTGAACCATTCAGGAAGCTCAACCTCCAAGTTGTTCCGCAAGGCTTTCTTGCAAACCTTCAAGTTGCTCCTACCTTGGAAGATCAGATCCGTGAGGCCCAACTCAGTGATGCTATGGTGTAGAAAGTGAAACATGGTATTGCTAAGGGTACTCCCAAATACAAGCGCTATCACGTTGATGAGAAAGACACCTTGTTCTTTGAGGACAGAATTGTGGTTCCCAAGGGTGATCTCAGGAAGCTCATAATGAATGAAGCACATGACTCCCTCCTCTCGATTCATCCCGGAAGTTCCAAGATGTACCAAGACCTCAAGCAATCATATTGGTGGACTCGCATGAAAAGGGAGATTGCCCAATTCGTGAATGAATGTGATGTCCGCAGAAGAGTGAAGGCAAAGCATCAACGTCCAGCCGGTCTCCTTCAACCTCTACCTATTCCCGAGGGGAAATTCGATCACATTGAAATGGATTTCGTCACTGGGTTTACCAAGTCTAAGAAGGGAAATGATGCTATCTTTGTAGTAATTGACAAGCTAACTAACGTAGCTCATTTTCTTCCCGTCAAAGAATCCATCAACGCAGCTCAGCTGGCAAAGCTGTACACCTCCAGAATTGTTTCCTTGCATGGCATTCCTCAATTCATCTCCTTAGACCATGGAAGTTTGTTCACATCCAAGTTCTGGGACTCCTTTCAGTCAGCCATGGGCACAAACATTCGCTTCAGCACTGCGTTTCACCCTCAGACTAGTGGTCAAGTCGAAAGAGTGAACTAGATCCTCGAAGACATGCCAAGAGCTTGTGTCATCTCTTTCGGTATGAAATGGGAAGATTGTCTCCCGTTTGCCGAATTCTCCTACAACAACAGCTTCCAAGCAAGTGCCGGCAAAGCTCCTTTTGAAATTCTCTATGGCAGAAAGTGTCGTACCCCTCTCAACTGGTCCGAGACTGGTGAACGTCAACTTCTTGGAAATGATTTGATCTCAGAAGCCGAAAAATGTGTAAAGTCATACGTGAGAATCTCAAAGCCACTCAATCGCGTCAAAAGAGCTACTATGACGGCAAGCATCGTGACTTGGCTTTCGACATTGGAGACAATGTCCATCTCCGTGTTTCTCCTATGAAGGGCACCCAGAGGTTCGGTATCAAAGGCAAGCTTGCTCCTAGATACATGGGCCCTTTCAATATTCTTGGCAAGAGAGGCGATCTAGCCTACCAAGTCGAGCTTCCTTCCAACTTTGTAAATGTTCATGATGTGTTTCACGTGTCTCAACTCCGCAAGTGCTTCAAGACACCTGAACGCACCATTCCGTTCGAGGAGATTGATCTTCAACAAGACTTGTCTTATCGTGAGCACCCTATTGCTATTCTTGAGGAAACTGAGCGCAAAACCCGCAACAAGTCCATCAAGTTCTTGAAAGTAAAGTGGTCACACCATACCGACCGAGAAGCTACATGGGAACGAGAAGATCACCTTCGTACAGAGTATCCTTCCTAGATCTCGGGACGAGATCTTTTCGTAGTGTAGGAGCGTTTGTAACACCCCATATGTGATACTTTCCTATAATGGAAATAAAGCAATTCTGATTTTGAGCCTTTGTGACGCCCAGATAGTTAAGCTATAGTAACCATCCGCTAATGATGCCACGTCAGCATGATCACTGTTGATAAACTCACGTTGATTCAAACCCCGTTCAAATTCAAATTTAAAATCAAGTCAAACTATAAAAGTTTTCAAATGTCAAAACTTAGATGTTCACAATGTGGAAAATCATCCCTGGTATTACCATGTTGAAATCCATATTTTAAAAGGTTTGTAAATGCCCTTATATGAATAAAAGAGGGGCTTAAAACAATTATTTAATGCCTTTAAATTATAAAGATTATTAAACCATTTTATTATTTTTTCAAACTAATTCTGGATGTGGCCTAGTTTATTACGATATTTTAGGCACAAGCTTTTTAATTGTAAAACTAAAATAAAAGAAACAAAAAAATGAAGTCGGAAAACAAATAAAAGGAGAAACGAACAAAAATTAGAAAAGGGGCAAGGCCCCCCTCCCCCTTGTCCGTTCGGCCCAACTGGGCATCAGGCCATAGACCGGCCCACTTACTGCCGTCTCCCTCCTCTGTTCATCGGGAGGGATCGTGGCAACGCATCCACGACGCCATGGCCGAACGTGGACACGCGCCGGGCATCCATGCCCCCCCCGCCTACTAGTCCCCCCGAACACCCCTCTCTCCCCCCCCGAAACCCTAGAGCCCAGATCCCCTTTCCCCTCTCGCTTTGCTCTCTCCCGCCCAAGACTGAGCGCTTCGATCATCGTCACCCCGTCGATCCCGCAGCCACCAGTCGCCCCCGCGCTTCACGGAGACGTCCCGAAGGACCACCGTCGTCGTCCATGTAGGCTCCGCCCTTCAGCTTAAGCCAGGGAACATCATCGCCGCCGTCCCTACGTCGTCAGCGCGTCGTCAATCGTCGTAGCCGGCTCTGCCTCGCACAGGATCACCACCACCGGCGCTTCCCGTATCTCTCGAGCTCGTCCCCGAGTGCTGCGGTGAGACCCTCGACAGAATCCACTTTCTTCCCATCGAAACCATCGCCATTTGGCGCCACCGCCACCGCGCCCGTGCACCAGATGGGGACACGCTCACCGCGCCTCCCCCCGCGTGCCTCATGTCGTTGCGTCTCGGGCCGTGCCCCTACCTCGCACGCCCGCGAGCGCCCCACGTAGCCGCCTCCGTGCCTGCTCCGCCTAGCCGCCCGATGCCTCCCGTACCCCTGCTGTTCTTGTGCTGCGTGCTGCCTTGCCGCAGGTACTGTACTGCTAGCTCCCGCGCTGGCTGTCGCTGCTAGTGTACTTGCTGCTGCTGCTAAATGTTGTTCCTGCTCCCGGAACTGACTCCCGCTCGATGCCGCCTGTCTTGCCTGCTTCGGCCGCCTCCTCGCGTGACGTCGGATCCCGCGCTAACCACCGCCCCGCAGCCCGTCCCTGCCAGCCGGCTGGCCGCGCCCACCAGGGCCGCCGCCGCCCGGTGCCTCCGCTCCCCGCCCCCGGTCTGTGCTGGGTGAGGCCGCCGGTTCCTTGTGCTCGTGCGAGCCGAGCCAGCCCTTCCCTGTTGACGAAGCGCTCACAGCCCCCCCAATCGGGTGGCTTCTGTAGAAGCTAGCGCCCGCCCCGCTATGGCCCCTTGGGCCTATGGCAGGCGGGGCCCATGGCCCAGAATATGTTTTCTTAAAATAATAATTAAAAAAACATTTCAAATATTAATTAGTTAATTAATTATCTTAATTAATTCTGTTTAATAAACTAATAAACTAGTTAATTAACTAAACAGAGTATGACAATGGGCCCCACTAAACCGTTGACTAGTCAAACGTGGACTAGTCAACTGTTGACTAGGCAGTTGACAGGCCCCACCTGTCAACCTCATGCACACTCTCGCTGGGTACACTTTTGGCTACCCATAGCCATTTTACTATTTAATTCGATTTAGTAATTAAATCCAGGAATTCTAGAATATTGTTAACACTTTGAAAAATCATATAAATTAATCCGTAACTCGGATAAAAATAATTTATATATGAAAGTTACTCAGAACGACGAGACGAATCCGAATACATGGTCCGTTCGTCCACCACACATCTCTATCATACCGAACATGCAACATTCCCCTCCGTTTCATCTGCCCGAAAATGCCTAACACCGGGAATACTTTTCCGGATGTTATTCCTCTTCGCCTGTATCACCGAGCACAGCGTTAGCTCACACGTAGCACCGCATTTTGCCATGTTATGCTTTGTGGTGCGATGTTGGCTTTATATTTATTGTTTCTCCCCCTTCTCTTCGATAGACACCGGGACTGAGACTGCTGACGGTGCCACTGTGATTGACTGCGTCGACGACGACCCCTTCCTCTTGCCAGAGCAACCAGGCAAGCCCCCCCCCTTGATCACCAGATATCACCCATTCTCCTCTCTCTTATTCCTGCATTAGGTTTTCTATGTTGATTCGATAGCTCCTATTCTGTTGCATAGCCTATCATTGTTGCTACAACCGTTGATTCCTTTACCTGCTATCCTATTGCTTAGTATATGATGCTAGTATTCCAACAGTGGCCCTACATTCTTGTCCGTCTGCCATGCTATACTCTCGGGCCGTGATCACTCGGGTGGTGATCACGGGTATATACTATATACATACTTTACATGACACATGATGTGACTAAAGTCGGGTCGGCTCTTTGAGTACCCGCAAGTGATTCCGATGTGGGGGCTGAAAGGACAGGTGGCTCTATCCACGTAGTGATGGGCCTAAGTTCCCGACGGCCCCCGAGTGGATCTTTGTGGCGGAGCGACAGGGCAGGCTGAGACACCCAGTGGAGAGGTGGCCGGGCCCTGGTCATTGTCCGCGGTTATTCCATAGTAACACGCTTAACGAGTTTGAATATTCGATCCGAGTCTGGCCGTTGGCCTATACGCAGTAACCAGCTACGTGGGAATAGTTATGGGCACTCGACGTCGTGGTATCAGCCGAAGCCTTCTTGACGTCAGCGACTGAGCGGCGCGTGCCGGGTTGGACCGCGTAATATTACTTCCTTAGTAATGGAGGTTGCTAGGTCTGCTCACCGTCCGCGTACGCAACGTGCAGGTGTGCGTTGGGCGATGGGCCCGGACCCCTGCGCGCCTAGGACTTAGACCGGCGTGCTGACCTCTCTGTTGTGCTTACGTAGGGCTGCGGCGTGTTGATCTTCCGAGGCCGGGCATGACCCAGGAAAGTGTGCCCGGCCAAATGGGATCAAGCGTGCTGGGTTATGTGGTGCACCCCTGCAGGGAAGTTAATCTATTCGAATAGCCGTGTCCCTCGGCAAAAGGACGACCCGGAGTTGTACTCTGACCTCATGACAACTAGAACCGGATACTTAATAAAACACACCCAGACAAGTTCCAGATATAACTCGGTGGCTGCTCTCTCACAGGGTGATGTGCGGGAGGATCGCCGAGTAGGATTATGCTATACGATTTTACTTGGTGAACTTACCATCTACTCCCTTCTACTGCTGCAAGATGGAGGCTGCGAGAAGCGAGGATGCTTGTTACTACTTCCATCTACTCTCTTCTACTGCTGCAAGATGGAGGTGGCCAGAAGCATAGTATTTGATTGGATTAGCTATCCCCCTCTTATTCTGCATTCTGCAGTTTAACCCACATATATTACCCCTTTACACAGATACCATTGCATATGTAGTGTAGATCCTTGCTTGCGAGTACTTTGGATGAGTACTCACGGTTGCTTTGCTCCCCTCCCCCCCGCCTTCTGTTCCTTCTTCTCGGATGACGCAACCAGATGATGGAGTCGAGGAGCCAGAGGATCCCGATGATGTTTCTACATGGAGTTCGGCTTCGAGGAGTAGTTAGGAGGTCCCAGGCAGGAGGCCTTGCCTTTTCGATCATTGTTACTTTTGTGCTAGCCTTCTTAAGGCAAACTTGTTTAACTTATGTTTGTACTCAGATATTATTGCTTCCACTGACTCTTGTGTATTCGAGCTTATGTATTCGAGCCCTCGAGGCCCCTGGCTTGTAATATAAAGCTTGTATTATTTTAATTTGTGTCTAGAGTTGTGTTGTGATATCTTCCAGTGAGTCTCTGATCTTGTTCGTACACATTTGCGTGCATGATTAGTGTATGAACAAATCGGGGGCGTCACAAGTTGGTATTAGAGCCGACTGCTTGTAGGAATCCCCCTTTCTAACTTCTTGGCCGAAGTTGAGTCTAGTCATTGAAAAACTTTTACTAACATGGTTGTGTGGCTTACGGGCCCACGTCGCCATTAGGTGGTATTAGGATCTTTTATTCCTTGTCTTTACTCTGGGACTCTCATCTCTCTTCTATTCGGGTTAAGTGATTTTGCTAAAATCTAACTTTAGGTTCTCGAAATTACATTCTCCCGGTGAGCCCCTTCATTCAAGATGGTCGCCTGCTTCATCAGAAGATTATGAGGATATGCCTCGATATCCTCCTGAGACCCTTGTGCTCATCGCCTTTGCAATTCACTACCACCGATATATCCCTATGGATATCTGCATGCACTTGTCATTCTCATGATCATTCCTCGTCGCTCTTGTTATTACAAGAAGCCTCAAAATATTCTCTGTTGTCCCGAGAATCCTTTGAGTTTACTGTCTTGCAATTTTATTTCGCATGGAAACCCTTACGGTTATTTCCTCACATTTATTGAGGATCCGTTCTTCTCAATTGTTCATGTGTCTAACAAAATTCTTCGGAATACATTTCGATCTTTCGAAAATTTTCTGCAGCCTGTTACTCTTGAAATTCTTGCTTGCTTGCATTATGGTTAATTCCATATGACTAGTAGTCTTTGTTAACATCCCTGGTCTTAGCCATTTGAGCCCATTGATTCAATGTGTGCGTATGCACACAGTCAGCAGGTTATCCTTTTTAAAATTATCTTTCCGACTCAGACGTCATTCCGGACATGAGTTGGTACTCGGTAATTCAAACCTTTATTGATTGTCCAACTAAGTGTTTTCAATTATCCATCCTTGATCAGAGCGTCTGCTTCTGATCCTTCGTTTTGGAAACCATACTTTCTGTCTATTTAAGCATCAGACTAAGCAGGTGATTCTTGAATCTGATGCCTCTGCATTCTTTCTTCCTCTGAGTGAATACCGATACTCACATCAACTTCGTTGTGGATCGCCCGATCCGTTGTTGGATTGTTATTCGACAATTTCCTTCATATTCAATCACCTTGTGAGTTCTTCCCCTGATACATAATGCCATTGGTAAATTGTATCCTCTGCTTTGACGAACATGCTCTACTTTTGAGCTGATGATATTTACTTTTGAAACTTGTGGTATATGTTACTAAGATGCCCGATGGGTTGAACCTATGCCTTCCCGTAATCCGTGAGAACCCGAAAGATTTCACAAGTCATACACTTTCGGTGTTCTACCAAATAAAATTCCAACACTACAGTTTTATTAAAGCGAGAGGTGAATGAAATGATATGCATTAAGGAAGTGGGAGTCGACCTTGAACTTTGTGTTCACGCCCATGAAAATGATGTACACCATCTCAGAAGCTTCTTGCAAAATGATTATCCAGCTGTATGATTTCTTCGGTATTCTTGAATTGAATCCTTACAGTTATGGTTCCGACCATGCTGTCCTGATCTGATATATCTGATGGGAATTCATTCCCGAGCCTCGTCTATTTTGGCAAGGTTGAAGTATCTACTGTCATAGGTCAATGACCCGGTTCTACTTCTATCATGTTCTACCTTCGAGTATTACCCCCTGTTATCTCGAAGATGTCTTGCCATTGCACCACATCTTACTAACTTTGTTGAAGTAATGTCTTTCCTTGTCGTAATCACTCTAAGGGTTATGGGTTGTTGTCAACCGAGGACACCGACTAGTCAAATTATTCCGCACTACCAATCAAATACCGCTAGTATTTTTACTGGGAAATTCTAAACTCAATCTGGTGATTCCTAGACTATCGGCTGCATCCTGGTCTTGCTATCTTTGACCGTGCTACCTCACCCTTCTCTGGTGCACGAATTCTTCAGTGTGAGCACGACTTACGTCGAGCTTTCAACATCATGTTCCTTGTCTTGAAAGGCAACCTTGGTTCCGAGCTTGCATCTTATATTGATCCTATAACTTGCCACTTTGTCATTCCCTTACTTGTTGCCGTTGTTGTTTGATTGCATCCTCTTGAAACCTCCCGGCAAATGTGTCGGATCACCTTCAGCACTTTGACTTCTTTCGAGATGTCAACTGTGTTCATGATGAGAAATACCTTCCTTGCCCTCGATGATTTTTATTATCATCGAAAACACCCTTGACTGCCTTTCATTACGATCTTGTGCACATTATGAATACAACTTGCTCTCCAGCTAGTATTGTGTTCTGCATTGAAGTATTACTGTCTTTTATGTCGAGAATATTGTGGGGATGCTCCACCTCTTAGAAATTCTTGGTATGATGATACTTCTCACCATCGCCATTCTTCCTTGGTCCCCATTTTTTTTACCGGGATACCAATATGCTAACAATGCGGCTTGAGTTCTATATTTCTAACAACCCTATTGCTTCGAAGTTAACAATCGACAGATCGTTCTTAGACTGGTGGTTATTGAATCATCACCCTAACATTGATCTTGCTGCCTAAGGTCATATTTCGGGCACACCTTTCACGTAATGATTAATGGTGTATGTTTTTCCTCGAGCATACAATATTATATCATTTGAATTGATAAGTGTCATCCTGTTGTTCACATTATTGTGGAAATCCCTCCGTTTGAAATTCTCGATGAATTATCGCTGAGCCCATCAGCCACCTCCTCATCCTCTCTTTGGTTTAGTGATGAACTATTGTTTCGGGAACCCCCTCCCATAGTTCATTTCCCGAGAATCTTACAATGTCATTTCGTCGATTTGAGTTGCACCTTTTCTTCTCGATCATCCCGAGTCTGAGGTATCATGACACCAACCGGATCTGAATCTCGGTCAGATAAGATGGCCGGGACAACTTTCCAGGTGTTATAATATTGGTCCTTTGATGACTCGGTAATATGATGTCATGTCTAGGACCCCTGGCTGGAGGACCCATCATTATAATTTCTTTTGCAAGGATAACCATTCTTCCAGGAGGAAATGGTGAGACTTATTTTATAAGTGGCTCCTGATGGATCATTTGTGTATCCAAAGTCTGGCCCTTGATTGAAACACCATATCATTCCTACCTCGAAGCATGACTATGATACCCCACTCATCAACAAGAACATTGGAGGCGCGATGCTAAATGTTTCTTGGTTAGTTATCCCAACACCATTGTATGGGTAACATCTTGATTAATCCTTGCCTCTTTATGTGAATGGTTGGGTACTTGCTCTCCTACCATGTATGCCATGTTCTTCTTGTCCATGGGAAGGATATACTCCTAATAATTGTGTGTAATCACAATTTTCCTTTCCATTTGTTTGTTTAACCTTTCTTTGATCTACATATAATCTAAGCAGTAATAATTTTTCTGCTTATGTAAACACCTTGGTGTACAACTCTGTCAGTAAGACCTTGATTCTGTTGTTGATAACATCCCGGTACTGCCGCTGGACAAGAACTTTGCCTATTGGTCCGCCTTGTTTCAACGAGCGGAAAAATGGTTCTCTTCGTTCCCCATCCTTGGTACTGACCTTGTTGCTGACATAGCTGACAAGCTACCCACTCACATGCCTCCCTATCGTGGCTGTGCAAGATGTCACCACCCTTCCTATTTTCAACCCACATGGTGGGCCCATAACCCACAGGTCCACTGGATCGAAACCTGACTCTTCTTTACAACCCGGAGTCTAATGTATCTTTGCACCTGGCTTCGTATGTGATTCACGAGCTGAATTCTATACCATTATTCATCATGGGATCAAACACCATGTTATTCTCATTGTTGAAGCCCCCATTCCAGCTTCTGACTAGGCATCGAATGATTGTCTACCCATTTGAAACTTTGGTGCCATCATATATTGCACTCAATGAATTCATTGAAATACAACTCGTGGGAGAACCTAGTGTATTTCCCACTGAGTTCACCGTCAGATGCCCATCTTTGTGGAGATGCGTTCTTTCGGAGTTTTATTTTCCCTAGTCGCGTTCGTAGGACGATGGAGATCCCGAAGGAAGGATGACGACTTGATCACGATGACTTGAAGCAGAGAAATGAAGACATCAACGAATGGGATAAACCTCTTCGAAAGGGAGCCAAGACCAAGAAGACCCGTTAGAATTTCGGAACCAAAACTTCCCCCTTACTCCACCGCTTAAATCTCGGGACGAGATTTCTTGTAGTGGAGGAGAATTGTGACGCCCGGATAGTTAAGCTACAGTAACCATCCTCTAATGATGCCACATCAGGATGATCACCGTTGATAAACTCACGTTGATTCAAACCCCATTCAAATTCAAATTTAAAATCAAGTCAAACTACAAACTATAAAAGTTTTCAAACATCAAAACTTAAATGTTCATAATGTGGAAAATCATCCCTGGTATTACAACGTTGAAACCCATATTTTAAAAGGTTTGTAAATGCCCTTATATGAATAAAAGAGGGGCTTAAAACAATTATTTAATGCCTTTAAATTATAAAGATTATTAAACCATTTTATTATTTTTTCAAACTAATTCTGGATGTGGCCTAGTTTATTACGATATTTTAGGCACAAGCTTTTTAATTGTCAAACTAAAATAAAAGAAACAAAAAAATAAAGTCAGAAAACAAATAAAAGGAGAAACGAACAAAAATTAGAAAAAGGGCAAGGCCCACCTCCCCCTTGTCCGTTCGGCCCAACTGGGCATCAGGCCACAGACCGGCCTACTTACTGCCGTCCCCCTCCTCTGTTCATCGGGGGGGGGGGGGGCGGGGGGTGGGGTCGTGGCAACGCATCCACGGCGCCATGGCCGAACGTGGACACGCGCCGGGCATCCATGCCCCCCCCCCGCCTACTAGTCCCCCGGACGCCCCTCTCTTCCTCCCCGAAACCCTAGCGCCCAGATCCCATTTCCCCTCTCGCTTTGCTCTCTCCCACCCAAGACTAAGCGCTTCGATCGTCGTCACCCCGTCGATCCCGCAGCCACCAGTCGCCCCGCGCTTCACGGAGACATCCCGAAGGACCACCGTCGTCGTCCACGTAGGCTCCGCCCTTCAGCTTAAGCCATGGATCATCATCGCCGCCGTCCCTACGTCGTCACCGCGTCGTCAACCGTCGCAGCCGGCTCTACCTCGCACAGGATCACCACAACCGGCGCCTCCCGTATCTCCCGAGCTCATCCCCGAGTGCTGCTATGAGACCCTCGACCGAATCCACTTTCTTCCCGTCGAAACCATCGCCATTTGGCGCCACCGCCACCGCGCCCGTGCACCAGATGGGGACGCGCTCACCACGCCTCCCCCCCGCGTGCCTCCTGTCGTTGTGTTTCGGGTCGTGCCCCTACCTCGCACGCCCGCGTGCGCCCCGCGCAGCCGCCTCCATGCCCGCTCCGCCTAGCCGCCCGATGCCTCCCGTACCCCTGTTGTTCTTGTGCTGCGTGCTGCCTTGCCGCAGGTACTGTACTGCTAGCTCCCGCGCTGGCTGTCGCTGCTAGTTTACTTGCTGCTGCTGCTAAATGTTGTTCCTGCTCCCGGAACTGACTCCCGCTCGATGCCGCCTGCCGTGCCTGCTTCGGCCGCCTCCTCGCGCGACGTCGGATCCCGCGCTAACCACCGCCCTGTAGCCCGTCCCTGCCTGCCGCCGCCGCTCGGTGCCTCCGCTCCCCGCCCCCGGTCGCTGCTGGGTGAGGCCACCGGTGCCTTATGCTCGTGCGAGCCGAGCCAGCCCTTCCCTGTTGACGAAGCGCTCACAGCCCCCCCCCCCCAATCGGGTGGCTTCTGTAGAAGCTAGCGCCCGCCCCGCTATGGCCCCTTGGGCCTATGGCAGGCGGGGCCCATGGCCCAGAATATGTTTTCTTAAAATAATAATTAAAAAAACATTTAAAATATTAATTAGTTAATTAATTATCTTAATTAATTCTGTTTAATAAACTAATAAACTAGTTAATTAACTAAACAGAGTATGACAATGGGCCCCACTAAACCGTTGACTAGTCAAACGTGGATGAGTCAACTGTTGACTAGGCAGTAGACAGGCCCCACCTGTCAACCTCATGCACACTCTGGCTGGGTACACTTTTGGGTACCCATAGCCATTTTACTATTTAATTCGATTTAGTAATTAAATCCAGCAATTCTAGAATATTGTTAACACTTTGAAAAATCTTATAAATTAATCCGTAACTCGGATAAAAATAATTTATATATGAAAGTTACTCAAAACGACGAGACGAATCCAAATACGCGGTCCGTTCGTCTGCCACACATCTCTATCATACCTAACATGCAACATTCCCCTCCATTTCATCTACCCGAAAATGCCTAACACCGGGAATACTTTCCCGGATGTTATTCCTCTTCACATGTATCACCGAGCACCGCGTTAGGTCACACGTAGCACCGCGTTTTGCCATGTTATGCTTTGTGGTGCGATGTTTGCTCTATATTTATTGTTTCTCCCCTTTCTCTCCGATAGACACCGGGACTTAGACTGCTGACGGTGCCACTGTGATTGACTGCGTCGACGACGACCCCTTCCTCTTGCCAGAGAAACCAGGCAAGCCCCCCTGATCACTAGATATCGCCCATTCTCCTCTCTCTTATTCCTGCATTAGGTTTGCTATGTTGATTCCATAGCTCCTATTCTGTTGCATAGCCTGTCATTGTTGCTACAACCGTTGATACCTTTACCTGCTATCCTATTGCTTAGTATATGATGCTAGTATTCCATCAGTGGCCCTACATTCTTGTCCGTCTGCCATGCTATACTATCGGGCCGTGATCACTCGGGTGGTGATCACGGGTAGTTACTATATACATACTTTACATGACACATGATGTGACTAAAGTCGGGTCGGCTCTTTGAGTACCTGCAAGTGATTCTGATGTGTGGGCTGAAAGGACAGGTGGCTCCATCCAGGTAGTGATGGGCCTGAGTTCCCGACGGCCCCCGAGTGGATCTTTGTGGCGGAGCGACAGGGCAGGTTGAGACACACAGTGGAGAGGTGGCCTGGCCCTGGTCGTTGTCCGTGGTTATTCCATAATAACACGCTTAACGAGTTTGGATATTTGATCCGAGTCTGGCCGTTGGCCTATACGCACTAACCAGCTACATGGGAATAGTTATGGGCACACGTCGTTGTGGTATCAGCCGAAGCCTTCTTGACGTTAGCAACTGAGCGGCGCGCGCCGGGTTGGACCGCGTAACGTAACTTCCTTAGTAATGGAGGTTGCTAGGTCTGCTCACCGGCCGCGTACGCAACGTGCAGGTGTGCGTTGGGCGATGGGCCCGTACCCCTGCGTGCCTAGGACATAGACCGGCGTGCTGACCTCTCTATTATGCTTAGGTAGGGCTGCGACGTGTTGATCTTCCGAGTCCGGGCATGACCTAGGAAAGTGTGTCCGGCCAAATGGGATCAAGCGTGCTGGGTTATGTGGTGCACCCATACAGGGAAGTTAATCTTTTCAAATAGTCGTGTCCCTCGGCAAAAGGACGACCCGGAGTTGTACTCTGACCTCATGACAACTAGAACCGGATACTTAATAAAACACACCCAGATAAGTTCCAGATATAACTCGGTGGTCGCTCTCTCACAGGGTGATGTGCGGGAGGATCGCCGAGTAGGATTATGCTATACGATGTTACTTGGTGAACTTACCATCTACTCCCTTCTACTGCTGCAAGATGGAGGCTGCGAGAAGCGAGGATGCTTGTTACTACTTCCATCTACTCTCTTCTGCTGCTGCAAGATTGAGGTGGCCAGAAGCGTAGTCTTCAATCGGATTAGCTATCCCCCTCTTATTCTGCATTCTGCAGTTTAACCCACATATATTACCCCTTTACACAGATACCATTGCATATGTAGTGTAGATCCTTGCTTGCGAGTACTTTGGATGAGTACTCACGGTTGCTTTGCTCCCCTCCCCCCCCTTTTGTTCCTTCTTCTCGGATGACGCAACCAGATGATGGAGTCGAGGAGCCAGAGGATCCCGATGATGTTTCTACATGGAGTTCGGCTTCGAGGAGTAGTTAGGAGGTCCCAGGCAGGAGGCCTTGCCTTTTCGATCATTGTTACTTTTGTGCTAGCCTTCTTAAGGCAAACTTGTTTAACTTATGTCTGTACTTAGATATTATTGCTTCCGCTGACTCTTGTGTATTCGAGCTTATGTATTCGAGCCCTCGAGGCCCCTGGCTTGTAATATAAAGCTTGTATTATTTTAATTTGTGTCTAGAGTTGTGTTGTGATATCTTCCAGTGAGTCTCTGATCTTGGTCGTACACATTTGCGTGTATGATTAGTGTACGGACAAATCAGGGGCGTCACATCCTTGTCCTTATCCTTGGGGGTTCTTGTCATTTGAGCTTATTTTATTTTTCTTTGCATTGTCATTTCATTTTATTTTGCATCCTTGCATTGCTTCATCATCATGGCATCTTAGTCATCTTAGTTTACTTCTTATTAATGAGTATGTGTGAGGCACGTTGTGATGTATGTGAGTGTGGTGCCTAACCTTGCCCTTGCAACCCTAGACCCCCCTCCTTTGTTTTTCCCCTCTTCCTTCTTCCTTCTCTTCATTTCTTTATTTATTTTTGCAAGTCACCTAGCCTAGTCCATTAATGTTCTTTCTTTTCCTAAAAACCTGGCACCATGTCTACACCCTCTCTGCCAAATTTCATCCTTTTTGGAATTGATTTGGTTGGGTTCAAGAATGACAAGAGTTTGAAGCATAATCAAACTCCTTTTATTTTTCTACCTCAAAAAATGCCCAAAGCAATTTTATTAAATAAGGAATAAATCAAGGAGCATGGGGATATTTTATTTATCTCCTAACTCTTTTCCTTTGAGCCTGTACTTTTCTTTCCATTTATGTCTGAAGGAAAATAGAAAAGCAAGGAATTAGCAGAAACAGCAGTGGCATGGGCCTCCTCCTCCTCCAGGCCCAGTCCTTCTCCGCAGCAGCCCCTCGGCCCACTCCTCTCTCCCGCAGAGGCCCAGCTAGCGCCAGCGTCGCGCGCAGTCGCGCCGTTTACTATTTCCCTGCGGTCCCTCACGTCAGCCTCACACCCCCCGCGTCGCCGTCTTCCTCCGTCGCGCGTTGCTGAGACAGATCGCGAACTCGCCGTTGCACCGTGATCACGGACGTCGAGGCCTCGCGATCAACGCCCCCCTTTTAAACCCTCAGCTTGTCCAACCCTCTCCCTAGGGTTCCTCCTACCTCCTCCTGCC
Organism: Secale cereale; assembly: GCA_902687465.1. NCBI lineage: Eukaryota > Viridiplantae > Streptophyta > Magnoliopsida > Poales > Poaceae > Secale > Secale cereale. The sequence continues at coordinate 366,593,788 of LR738710.1, forward strand.
GCCTAGAGAGACAAGACCCACCAGATCCGCCGCTCCAAAGCCGTCCCGCACGCATCTAGGAGCACGAGCTCGTCGCCGGCATGCCTCCCGTCGACCTCGGCCTCGCCAACCTTGCCAAGCTACTTCCCCGTCGTCGACCACGTCGACTACATCCTCTACGCGGAGCCGATCGCCTCGCCGTAGTCGTATTCTTCCTCTTCTTCCACTCCGGTGGCCGTAGCTATTCGAGCGTCGCCGTCGTCGTCTCCGACCACCTCCGGGCCAGCTGAACACCTCGCCGTGTTCGTGGTGAGCGTCTCCACCTTCCTGTGCCTTTTTCCCCCTCCTTAGCGCCGTCTAGACTCGAGTTCATCGTGCACCCGTGCTTGTTGCCGTCGAGACTCGTCGCCGACGAGTATCCCGACCACTGTAGGCCGTCTCTTGTTGCCTATCTGCATCAGCGTGTCGTGTAGATGCTGCCAGGGCAGTCGCCGCTCCGCCTAGGCCGTTGCTTCGTCTCGTAGTTGTCCGTCGCCGCCGTTCTGTCATGTGCTCGTCACCGGCGTTGTAGTGCATGCTAGCTCTTGCGAGCGCTTCGAGTGGATGCGGTGTTCCCCCAGGAACAGCCCGCACCCCTCTGCCATCCCTTTAGGTCGCCGAAGCGGCTCCGACGAGCCTCTGTTTTCCCCTGTTGGTAGCTTCTTCAGTTAACACATCAAGCGCTGCATCTGTATTCTATCAAGAACACTTGCTCAGCTCAGTGGTCTGGTTCTTCGTCGGTTAAGAGGGAGACGCGGGTTCAATCCCGTCCGGTGGCAGTGGGAATTTAGCCCTCCTTTTTGCCTCGCATTGTCTGACAGTGGCCCCCACCTGCCAGCCACTCATGCCATCCTACCCACACGCGCACCCGCTGGCGCCACCTCAGCTTCGCTGGGTCCACCCGTCAGTGCCTCTAGCTAGAGTAGGCTTGGGTCAGTTTGACCTCTGCGCCTATTTTTCTTTTCTGTTTTTTTTTCTTTTTTTGATTTTTCTTTGTTTATTTAATATCTGTTGATATATGCCTTTGATGGAAATAAGTTGTATATGAAAAATGCTTCGCTTTTCATGTAGCTTATGAATATGTTGTTTGTTGCCATGTTTAAAAACATTTAAATTGTTGTTTGAAATATTCTTGTGTTAAAAATGCTTAAAACTTGTAAAAATCATAACTAATTATCTACTACTCCAAATGTAACAAACTTTATATGCATTTGGGGTGGAAAATGTGTAGAATATTATGGTGTTGTTGTTTTGCATGTTCAGCAACCTTGTAACATAAGTTTTTCAGATCTGTCCCAAATGCATTTAATTAATTATGGGAGTTTCTGGAAATTGTTGTTTGTTATTTCCAGCCCATTTTATTATGCTAGCATGTTGTTGTAATCTTAGTTGCACCCTTGCCATGTTAACCAATCCCTTTAAACTTGTTGGTTGCTTGTTTGAATAAGCTACATAAACTTGTTAGTTTGTTCTTTTGCTTGTTTTTCTTTCGTGTGGATGATCTTGTTGCTATGATGTTATTGCACTCTTGTGTCCCTAGGCCATGCATCATTTCTTTCCTTGTCCATATGCATCATGATCATGCATCATGTGGTTGAGCATTGCATGATGACTGATTATTGTTCCGGTGTTGCTGGTTGTGTTGGTTAGAGCCCGGTGACGATTCGGAGTACGAGGTTCCTACCAAGGCTGAGTTTGAGGAGCAAGGTTACGATCCCTCCGTGGAATCAACAGACAAGATGACCGTACCCAGATATCACTACTATCTTTTCCTATGCTAGATGTCTCGCTCTTTAGATATTGCCTCGATGCCTATGTCTGTTTGTCAGCCCTCCTATTGTTGCCATGAAACTCTTTAACCACCCTCCTAGCAAACCGTTATTTGGCTAAGTACGCATCGCTCAGCCCCTCTTATAGCGTTGTTAGTTGCAGATGAAGATTTGAAGATTCTTGCTTCGTGATGAAGTTATTGTTGGGATATCACAATATATAAACTGTTAAACTAAATCATCTATATATTGGTAATGGGTGGAAGGCTAAGCCTCTTGCTTGGTGTTTTGTTCCACTCATGCCCCCCTAGGAACCGATAAACCGGTGTTATTGTAATGCCCAGGATGGGACTATACCTCCTACGTGTCGAGGCACGACTTAAAGGTATAAGCCCATCCTAGAATGATCTCAAGTTTGGTATCTTTGCACGACTCATGTAAAAGAGGGATTAAATTGCAAAAGGAGATAGTTGGCTTACACTCGCCACTTCACACAATACATTACATAAGCAAAACATCATTCAAACATCACAACCCGACTACGGGTAAGATCCAAAAGAAAGATACCAAAACAACATAAAGCCACAGGTCAGGATCGAATCCTAGTAGAAACCACTACTGATCGTCGAAACGTCACAAGCAAACGGCCACACTCTTCATCGAGCTCCTGGTGAAGTACTGATCCAACTCCTGCTTCAAACTCGGCTGAACCTGCATCTGGTGTGGTGAAGTAACTGTGAGCCACAGAGGACTCAGCAATCCCGTTCCCGGGTAACAAGACTATTTAAGCCTTGGGTGAGGACAAGGCTGAAGAAAGAACGAGAGGTGAAGGAACAACAAGAGTCTGCAGCAGCATCTAGCACTAGCTTATGTATACGAGAGCGAGAAGAGAAGTGCCTCGGTTGAGAGATGATCACGAAGTGATCCTAACTAAAGCCGGTCAAACATAACCCCACCGTGTTCAACTCCTGAATCCCTATTCGGAAATTGACAGTCACGGTACACACGCTGGTAGTGTATTGAAACATTGTGTCAAGTTATCTACAACCGGATATTAACAAGCTCCCATCTGCCACATAACCGCGGGCACGGCTTTCGAAAGTTCAAACCCTGCAAGGGTGTTCCAACTTGACCCATTACAAGCCCACGATCCGCGGAGTCGCAACTCCAAAGTGGGAAGACCCGAGTATCCTCGGAATCCCGTGCTCAAGTTAAACCGAACTAAGGTAAGGCTAATCCAGCAAATCCTCCCGGCGTGTCGACACCCTGATAGGTAGCCGCGCGTATCTAGTCTCAGGACACGACCGGATGGGCGAAGCTACGGGTTTTTACCAAACCTCGAGTTGCCTCATGGTGGCCCCGCAGGCTCCCCGTTTCGGACCAACACTCATGTGGAGCACTGGCCCGGGGTTGTGGAATTAAAATAAAAGAGGGTTTGCAAGGCCCTTATGCAAGTTTTATTAGTTTGTTATTAGGCAAATAGAACCAATGTTGGGACTTGCTGGAAAAGACTTAGCACTTAGCGGTTTATCAAGGGGGTCCCATACACCCCAACCGTGTTAGGAACGCAAAATCAAGGAACATAACACCGGTTTATACGGTTCCTAACGGCATGAGTGGAACAAATCACCAAGCAAAAGGCTTAGCCTTCCACCCTTGCCAATATATAGATGATTTCATTTAAGCATTATATAGTGTGATATAACCCAACCAAACTTCAACATGAAGCAAGCATCTTCAATCTTCACCTGCAACTAGCAATGCTATAAGAAGGGCTGAGCGAAGCGTACTTAGCCAAGCAACGGTTTGCGTAGGTAGGGTGGTTAAACATGGCAATGGTTACAAGTAGGAGGCTGACAAGAAGACATGGGCATCGAGGCAAAACTATAGAGCGGAACTACTAGCAATAGGCAAAGATAGTAATGGTATCCGGGTTCGGTCATCTTGCCTGGAATTCCACAAGGGAGAAGAACGGATCCAAGAAGAAGACGGAGCAACAAAGACGAGCGAATCCTCACAACTCCGGAACGAAACCGAAGCTATCAAGAGAAGCAAACCGGAAAGAAAGAAACAACACGGTAAACACACAAGCATAAACATGGCATGATGCACAAGCAAGCATGATGCATGTCCGGTTTAAATATGCATGGCATGGCAAAGTGCACAAACAACATTACAAGTTAAGTGGAGCTCAATATGCAACGAGTTGCATATTGACGAAACACCACATCATAATTAATTAATTTACTCTCGTTATTAACAAGACAAGATTAAATGTTTTTAGCATGGCAAGAGGTGAAGCATAATAAATCTACACTAACTAGGCAATTTAAATGAGGCCGGAGAATAACAACAACATATCCGGAAAATCCTCATGAGCATGTTTAATAATTATAAGCAAACAACAATATAACATATAATGTTGTTAACATGATGCGGATGACATGAACAAGTTTATGCAAGTTTATTAAAAGGTTGACATGAAGCAGATAAGAAGCATCGTCACCGTGGTGGAATGAAAGGGTGCCACGGCAACGATCCGAAAATGATGCAACGCAACATCTCGGTTCCGGTAACTCGTTGAGAGACCGGGCAAAAGAAAGATGGCATGAGCGAGACATGCAAGAAGAAAGTGGGCGATCCCGTTGCCGGGTTCCCATGAGTCGGTGACGAGGCAACCGAGGAACATGACAAAAGAGGCACAACGGGCACGAAGCACAAGGGAACATTTCATACAACACAACAAGCATTCCACGAGTCATCCACGGGGTTATACCTTCGAAACACTCGTTTCGGGACGGTTCGAGACGTAGAGGAAGAAGGCGTTCACGTTCGGAGAGGAAGTAGTCGTTCACGTTTCCGAAGAGGAAGTAGTTGTTCACGTCATCGTGTCGTGGTACTTGGCGAATCCCTCGTTTCCGGGCGACGGTAGTGGTACATGCCGCAGAGGGAAGTAGGTGTTCTCGTTCATCGGAGAGGTACTCGCCGCATCGTCTTGTGTCGTCGAGTAGGCGTTCCCGTTCGTAGACGTACTCGTCATCGTAGCCATTCGGTCGTCGTGGTACTTGGTCGAGGTACTTGGCGGTCCGGTCTTGGTGACGTAGAGGTACTTGGCGTCTCATCGTGTAGTCGTACTCGTTCATGTAGTTGTACTTGAGGGTCTCGGGGTTCCTCGTTCGAAGCTCTTGGCGTCCGGCAGCAAGCAAAAGAGGCGCTGCATAACATGACAGCAAAAACAAAAACAGCACGGCTCCGGTACCGCGTCCAAGGCAGCAGCAACATGGCAGCGGCGATTTGCTGGAGGAAGTCGAAGGCCGGCGACAGGCGCTGGTCAAAAGGAGGCTGCAGCGAAGCCTTGGGGCGGCCGGCTCGCGGTCGGAGATGGAGGGGCGCCTGGCCGGTCGAGTGGGGAGGCCGGCCTCGCTGGATACTGAAGGACAGCAGGGCGACCCTAGCGTCGGGGAGGACGGGGCCGAGGTCCGGGCTTCGCGGCGCGGCAGGGACGGAGGAAGGCCGACGGGCGACCCGGCGGAGGTGGCACGGGCGCGGCTCCTAGTGAACGAAGGCAGCACGGCGCGCAACAGGAGGGAGGGAGTGGATCGCTGCGGCGCGTTGGAGGAGAAAGGAGCCGCGCGCGGCGCTGCTCTTGGCCGAGGCAGGGCGGCCAGCTGGTCGGACGACCGGGGCACGGCTGATGCGCGCTGCTGCGGCCTTGGTGCGGTCGCGCGGCTGGAGGGTTCGCGGCCTCGGGGCGGCCGGCTCCTGCCAGAGGAGGAGGGGCGCTCGGGCCTGGGCGATGAGGGAGATCGGGCTCGAGCGGGGGAAGAAGAGCGAGGGAACGGGGCGACGAGAGGAAAACCTGGCGGCGGCGCACAGGAAGGAAAGGGAGAGGGAACGAGGGAAGCTAGGGTTACAGGGGGATGCGGGCTGTAGGAGTTGGGCCAAATGGCCTAAGCTGCTGGGCTAAATGAGGGAAGATGGCTGGGCCTGGGAGGAGAGGAGAATGGGGCCGGCTGGCCTAGAAGGCTGGCTGGACTCTCTCCTTAAAAAAAACAAGGAAGAGATAGAAAGAAACAATAGAGGTTAGGGATGGAATCTGGGGCAAGAGGATAAATTCCCGGACTCGTAAAAAATGTCAGGAATTTAA
>LR738710.1:366599909-366746542 GCA_902687465.1 Secale cereale
GGGGGGGGGTTTGGAGGAACCTCGAAACAACGGAAAGAATTATTGTCAAGGTTTTTGAAGGAGAAACTCGAAGTAGGAAAGCATGGGAAAATTATGCACGTGTGTTGCGGGTAATTCCAAACAATGGAATATTTTAATATAGCTCCCTAAATATTGAGAGGCTTTTATATGTTATAAAGGGAAGTCGCCTTCCCTCGATTTAAATGGACCGAAGGTCCACACGATTTATTTAGGTTGAGATGCAAAAATAAATATGACATGATGCAATGCAAAAAATAAATAACACACGCACAAAGAACACACGGGCAACCCGGAACATCTGGAATCTTCTGGAATCTTCTGGGACGTCGGTCTCGGGCGTCACAACTCTCCCACACTAACAGAGGATCTCGACCCGAGATCCTAGAGATATCACTGGGTAAAAACGGAAGAGGAAGAGGTAAAACAAAGTTGCTTCTTTGACAGCCGAGTGAAACCACGAACCTTGAGAGGTTTAAACAAGTTGAAAGAAAGAAAGCAATGGAGATGAACGAAGATGAAACACTCCGTTGGAAAAGAGGAACAAGGAACATCGAGAACCTTGTAGGCTGAAAGACATGAAAGGAGAGCTTACGAACCAAAAGAATAAGAAACCGCAATGGTATAGCCGAGGAAAAAGAATGACAGAATTTGGACAGCACTCCGTTTGAAAAAATGGAAGGAATTAACAAGAACTTGCCAAGATGGGAAGATACTTGATGAAAACAACAACATATTGCCTCCGAAACAATTTAAAGAAAGGCACAAATTGTAAGAAGGACTCAGACAGCACTCCGGTTAAAAGACAGGCAAAACTTGATAAGATGAGGTTACTTGAATGAAGAATACAACACTCCGGTTAAATGATAAGTAAGGGAAAGAACATGATCTTGATAAAAAACGACATGATGGTTAAAGAGAGCAACATCACAATGCCTCCGGAATGGGAGAATAGAATATAAATCAATGAAAGAAATGAATGGAGAAGAAAAAGACAACTTCTCCGACAAATGAATTTGAAAGAGCAACCTTACGAAGAAGGGTTGAACGGAGTTGTTGGAATTTCAACAACGAAAAGAATAAGCTTGAAGTGGGCTTATGGAAAAATATCTCAAAATTAAGAGGTGACAACCAGCCACTAACTTAAACAATAGATTGGATTGAGATCAACAAGGAGATGATAAACTTAATTCACCGGAATGATAAATGAAGAACTTGGTTCATTTATAAACACCATAAATAGCAACAATTCTCAAGGAAAGCTTTTAGGTGAACTATAACCCAAGATTACTCCAAGGGATAATTGAAGGGTTGACAAGATCTCCTAAAGAAAAGAAAAGATGGTTTTAAATATCTCATTCTTGATAACTCGTGAATCATGAAACATGAAGGAATTGTCAAGAATGACATAACACCACATGAAAAGATAAGGTGGAAAGAATTGCACTTGGAAAGCATGATGAAGAATGCTTGAGCTCCAACAATAATCTTGATGAAGACTTCGAGGATGAATTAAATCTTGATGAACCACCATGAAAACTCCGGTAATGAAAGCATGAGAAGTGAAAGATGAAAAGAATAAGATTCAAGGCTTGCGGTGAATTAGATGGAGCTGAAATGATATAATTGAAACAACATGGATCTCCGGAAAACAAGATGAAGAATTTAGAACCGAGAATATGATGAACAAGCTCCAGACAAAGAATTAAATCACCTTGAAGGAATAAGAATAAGAATTATGTCATGCATCTCCTTCACCAATTAAATTGATGACCAAAGGATTTGGCATATTACTTATTCTCGTTGGAAAGAATTAAAGAGAGATCTAGCACAAGCTTGGATAAATCTTCAACAAACCACCGGTAGGATTATGAAAAGAACAAATGAATTGATACGATAACAACGGAAGAGTAATCTTGAACGATCCACCGTAAGAATAGGGAGACGAACGAGAGGCATCAATGAAGAATAGTTGGAGGGCGAAGTTGAAAACTGAGAACGAAGAAATCTTCTGAAATGATGGCCTTCGGAGGATCACAAAGAAAAGAATTCATGAAAAGCTTCGGACGATATGAAAAGAATTCCTCACAAACGAAACAATAATGAGGATGGCATGAAGCTAGAACCACGAATCTTGGAAGAACGGATAAGGATTTAAGAGAAACACTTCTCCGGTCTCCAAATACTGAGAAAGAAGACGGGAAAAGCCATGAAGAATATCGAGATACTCCGGACGAATGACAAGAGGAAGGTGGAGCTAAAGATGGAAATGATTGAAAACAAGCTTGGAGAAGGCATGTGACTGATGGAAATCATTCTTACGTCACACTTTAAAAGAATTCTCCGGAAAAAGAAGAGTCAGGTAAGATCCTGGAAAAAGACCTGTGGGTTAGGGTCCACTCAAAAGAAATCACCGTTGGAAAAGATTGCTTAAGAGATATTGCACCGGTTGAATTAAATGGCTTGAGTAAGATGACAATCTCAAAATAATTTGAAAGGATTAAGAATGGAATTATGAATCTTTAGCACTCCGGATATGAATAGCAAGAGGAGAATGATTAATTGGTGCACCGGAATAAGAAAACATTGTGGAATGAGGAAAAGGATAAGATCAACATCGAAATCTTGAATTACATCCACTGGCAGAATCTGAGAACAAAAGAATGATGAACTGAAACTCGTGAGCATCATCCTGAGAAATCACCGGATATTAACATTGAAGGAAAAGAATGAAGAAACATCACATGAATAAAATGGATACTTGATCTGAGAATTACTGACTCCAAGAAGAAAAAGGGAGGGAGGGTGGGAAAAAACAAGGCAACTTGGGATGAATGAAACAGACAAATCGTCAGAGAAGGCACACCGGTTGAAAAGGATTAACATGAAGATCTTGATGATCAAGAAGAATTAGCACTCCCATAGAAATATGAGAACACCGATAAGGAAAGGCATGGAATCAACATTTGACATCGAAGCAACTCGAATACCAGAATCAACAAGAACAAAGGATAGATATGCAACATGATCTTCACAATATCATTCGAACAATAAGAACGAATGAAATCATCCGAACAAGAGGAACGAATGAAATTCTCAGTTAAATGATAACATCAGTCTTCACGAGAAGCCACATAGGGATCAAAAGGATAAAATAAGAAAACAACAAGGTACAGACGGGAACAAACACAAGAGAGGAGTTTCGTTCTAACATCTTTGTGCTAAAAGCATATGAACGCGTTACGAAAAGGTTTTGCAATCCCCGGATCAGCATAGCCAAGGACCCTTTAAGATGCAACTCCTGATAGTAACGTCGGTCATATAACCCCTTCACTCAATGTCGAACCCCGGACTCACTAACCTGCATTCGTTGGAAGAATGCCTACGATCTACTGGATAAAACCCACCTATAGATTTCCGAAAGATTCCAGTTATGCAATCAGGTGTTGGGGATACACGGGAAGCACCGCGCAATCAACTCTAACCTACATCCAGGTGTATCCATCCTTCAACACATAACCAGTCTTTCTCGGAAACTGTGTACCTCGGACCTTCGAAAAGCATCCACTATACAAGCTATGGCAATACTCCCGAACTACCTCCCCAGTACTGGGTGATGTCGGGGTTATCTTGCCACTAACTGCATAGGAGAGTTTTCGATGTCGGCCGTCTTAAGTATTTAGTACTGCCGCGATGGATTTGTGACGACAACACCTCGGAGCTCAACTCCCCGGGACACTGCCACAACCCCTAATGTCAGGAGGCATCGAGAACAATGTTCTCGTCACAAAGACATCGAAACAATCCAAACAATACTCGCGAGATCCTAAAAAAAAATTTGGTGCAATTTTTGAAAGTAGAAGAGGAAAGAGTAATCGTCAGGAGTCCTCACCAGAATGAAAAGAGATGAGGAGCAAAAGAAATCCTACTCTCCGATATAAATATAGGACTCAAAACATTTTTCAGTGTGTGCCTAGACTCAACCGTCAACGATTCGATCAATCAGTGGGGGCTTCTAGGTCGGAGAAGGCTCTGAATACCAACTTGTAATGCCCAGGATGGGACTATACCTCCTACGTGTCGAGGCACGACATAAAGGTATAAGCCCATCCTAGAATGATCTCAAGTTTGGTATCTTTGCACGACTCATGTAAAAGAGGGATTAAATTGCAAAATGAGATAGTTGGCTTACACTCGCCACTTCACACAATACATTACATAAGCAAAACATCATTCAAACATCACAACCCGACTACGGGTAAGATCCAAAAGAAAGATACCAAAACAACATAAAGCCACAGGTCAGGATCGAATCCTAGTAGAAACCACTACTGATCGTCGAAACGTCACAAGCAAACGGCCACACTCTTCATCGAGCTCCTGGTGAAGTACTGATCCAACTCCTGCTTCAAACTCGGCTGAACCTGCATCTGGTGTGGTGAAGTAACTGTGAGCCACAGAGGACTCAGCAATCCCGTTCCCGGGTAACAAGACTATTTAAGCCTTGGGTGAGGACAAGGCTGAAGAAAGAACGAGAGGTGAAGGAACAACAAGAGTCTGCAGCAGCATCTAGCACTAGCTTACGTATACGAGAGCGAGAAGAGAAGTGCCTCGGTCGAGAGATGATCACGAAGTGATCCTAACTAAAGCCGGTCAAACATAACCCCACCGTGTTCAACTCCCGAATCCCTATTCGGAAATTGACAGTCACGGTACACACGCTGGTAGTGTATTGAAACATTGTGTCAAGTTATCTACAACCGGATATTAACAAGCTCCCATCTGCCACATAACCGCGGGCACGGATTTCGAAAGTTCAAACCCTGCAGGGGTGTTCCAACTTGACCCATTACAAGCCCACGATCCGCGGAGTCACAACTCCAAAGTGGGAAGACCCGAGTATCCTCGGAATCCCGTGCTCAAGTTAAACCGAACTAAGGTAAGGCTAATCCAGCAAATCCTCCCGGCGTGTCGACACCCTGATAGGTAGCCGCGCGTATCTAGTCTCAGGACACGACCGGATGGGCGAAGCTACGGGTTTTTACCAAACCTCGAGTTGCCTCGTGGTGGCCCCGCAGGCTCCCCATTTCGGATCAACACTCATGTGGAGCACTGGCCCGGGGTTGTGGAATTAAAATAAAAGAGGGTTTGCAAGGCCCTTATGCAAGTTTTATTAGTTTGTTATTAGGCAAATAGAACCAATGTTGGGACTTGCTGGAAAAGACTTAGCACTTAGCGGTTTATCAAGGGGGTCCCATACACCCCAACCGTGTTAGGAACGCAAAATCAAGGAACATAACACCGGTTTATACGGTTCCTAACGGCATGAGTGGAACAAATCACCAAGCAAAAGGCTTAGCCTTCCACCCTTGCCAATATATAGATGATTTCATTTAAGCATTATATAGTGTGATATAACCCAACCAAACTTCAACATGAAGCAAGCATCTTCAATCTTCACCTGCAACTAGCAATGCTATAAGAAGGGCTGAGCGAAGCGTACTTAGCCAAGCAACGGTTTGCGTAGGTAGGGTGGTTAAACATGGCAATGGTTACAAGTAGGAGGCTGACAAGAAGACATGGGCATCGAGGCAAAACTATAGAGCGGAACTACTAGCAATAGGCAAAGATAGTAATGGTATCCGGGTTCGGTCATCTTGCCTGGAATTCCACAAGGGAGAAGAACGGATCCAAGAAGAAGACGGAGCAACAAAGACGAGCGAATCCTCACAACTCCGGAACGAAACCGAAGCTATCAAGAGAAGCAAACCGGAAAGAAAGAAACAACACGGTAAACACACAAGCATAAACATGGCATGATGCACAAGCAAGCATGATGCATGTCCGGTTTAAATATGCATGGCATGGCAAAGTGCACAAACAACATTACAAGTTAAGTGGAGCTCAATATGCAACGAGTTGCATATTGACGAAACACCACATCATAATTAATTAATTTACTCTCGTTATTAACAAGACAAGATTAAATGTTTTTAGCATGGCAAGAGGTGAAGCATAATAAATCTACACTAACTAGGCAATTTAAATGAGGCCGGAGAATAACAACAACATATCCGGAAAATCCTCATGAGCATGTTTAATAATTATAAGCAAACAACAATTTAACATATAATGTTGTTAACATGATGCGGATGACATGAACAAGTTTATGCAAGTTTATTAAAAGGTTGACATGAAGCAGATAAGAAGCATCGTCACCGTGGTGGAATGAAAGGGTGCCACGGCAACGATCCGAAAATGATGCAACGCAACATCTCGGTTCCGGTAACTCGTTGAGAGACCGGGCAAAAGAAAGATGGCGTGAGCGAGACATGCATGAAGAAAGTGGGCGATCCCGTTGCCGGGTTCCCACGAGTCGGTGACGAGGCAACCGAGGAACATGACAAAAGAGGCACAACGGGCACGAAGCACAAGGGAACATTTCATACAACACAACAAGCATTCCACGAGTCATCCACGGGGTTATACCTTCGAAACACTCGTTTCGGGACGGTTCGAGGCGTAGAGGAAGAAGGCGTTCACGTTCGGAGAGGAAGTAGTCGTTCACGTTTCCGAAGAGGAAGTAGTTGTTCACGTCATTGTGTCGTGGTACTTGGCGAATCCCTCGTTTCCGGGCGACGGTAGTGGTACATGCCGCAGAGGGAAGTAGGTGTTCTCGTTCATCGGAGAGGTACTCGCCGCATCGTCTTGTGTCGTCGAGTAGGCGTTCCCGTTCGTAGACGTACTCGTCATCGTAGCCGTTCGGTCGTCGTGGTACTTGGTCGAGGTACTTGGCGGTCCGGTCTTGGCGACGTAGAGGTACTTGGCGTCTCATCGTGTAGTCGTACTCGTTCATGTAGTTGTACTTGAGGGTCTCGGGGTTCCTCGTTCGAAGCTCTTGGCGTCCGGCAGCAAGCAAAAGAGGCGCTGCATAACATGGCAGCAAAAACAAAAACAGCACGGCTCCGGTGACGCGTCCAAGGCAGCAACAACATGGCAGCGGCGATTTGCTGGAGGAAGTCGAAGGCCGGCGACAGGCGCTGGTCAAAAGGAGGCTGCAGCGAAGCCTTGGGGCGGCCGGCTCGCGGTCGGAGATGGAGGGGCGCCTGGCCGGTCAAGTGGGGAGGCCGGCCTCGCTGGATACTGAAGGACAGCAGGGCGACCCTGGCGTCGGGGAGGACGGGGCCGAGGTCCGGGCTTCGCGGCGCGGCAGGGACGGAGGAAGGCCGACGGGCGACCCGGCGGAGGTGGCACGGGCGCGGCTCCTGGTGAACGAAGGCAGCACGGCGCGCAACAGGAGGGAGGGAGTGGATCGCTGCGGCGCGCTGGAGGAGAAAGGAGCCGCGCGCGGCGCTGCTCTTGGCCGAGGCAGGGCGGCCAGCTGGTCGGACGACCGGGGCACGGCTGATGCGCGCTGCTGCGGCCTTGGTGCGGTCGCGCGGCTGGAGGGTTCGCGGCCTCGGGGCAGCCGGCTCCTGCCAGAGGAGGAGGGGCGCTCGGGCCTGGGTGATGAGGGAGATCGGGCTCGAGCGGGGGAAGAAGAGCGAGGGAACGGGGCGACGAGAGGAAAAGCTGGCGGCGGCGCACAGGAAGGAAAGGGAGAGGGAACGAGGGAAGCTAGGGTTACAGGGGGATGCGGGCTGTAGGAGTTGGGCCAAATGGCCTAAGCTGCTGGGCTAAATGAGGGAAGATGGCTGGGCCAGGGAGGAGAGGAGAATGGGGCCGGCTGGCCTAGAAGGCTGGCTGGACTCTCTCCTTAAAAAAAACAAGGAAGAGATAGAAAGAAACAATAGAGGTTAGGGATGGAATCTGGGGCAAGAGGATAAATTCCCGGACTCGTAAAAAATGTCAGGAATTTAAATAAAATAGTTGGGGGGTTTTGGAGGAACCTCGAAACAACGGAAAGAATTATTGTCAAGGTTTTTGAAGGAGAAACTCGAAGTAGGAAAGCATGGGAAAATTATGCATGTGTGTTGCGGGTAATTCCAAACAATGGAGTATTTTAATATATCTCCCTAAATATTGAGAGGCTTTTATATGTTATAAAGAGAAGTCGCCTTCCCTCGATTTAAATGGACCGAAGGTCCACACGATTTATTTAGGTTGAGATGCAAAAATAAATATGACATGATGCAATGCAAAAAATAAATAACACAAGCACAAAGAACACACGGGCAACCCGGAACATCTGGAATCTTCTGGAATCTTCTGGGACGTCGGTCTCGGGCGTCACAGTTATGTTCCTTGATTTTGCGTCCCTAACACGGTTGGGGTTTATGGGTCCCCCTCGATAACTTACTCAATGCTAAAGCTTTTCCAGCAAGGCCCAACATTGGTTTTACATTTGCCTAATAACTAAAACTTGCATAGGGCGTTGCAAACCCGAGTTCTTAATTAATAACCCGGGCCAGTGCTCCTCGTGAGTGTTGGTCCAAACTGAGCAGACTGCGGGGCCACCTAGAGGAAACTCAAGGTCTGGTATACACCTGTAGGATGACTCATCCGGTCGTGGCCTGAGACTAGATACGCGCGGCTACTGCCAGGGTGTCGGCACGCCGGGAGGTCTTGCTGGATTAGTTTTACCTTTGTCGAAATATCTTGAGCACAGGATTCCGAGAATACTCGGGTCTTCCCACCTTGGAGTTGCGATTCCGCAGATCATGAGCTTGTGATGGGCTAAGTTGGGACACCCATGTAGGGTTTGATCTTTCGAAAGCTGTGCATGCGGTTATGTGGCAGATGGGAATTTGTTAGTATCAGGTTGTTGATAACTTGACACTATGTTCATGAATACACTACCTGCGTGAGTAACCGTGATGGTCTCTTTCCGAAGGAGTTCGGGAAGTGAACACGGGGGGGTTATGTTTGACCGTGAGTAGTTAGGATCACTTTGTGATCAACTTGGCGATCATTGGCACTTGTTCTCTTCTCGCTCTAAACTCGTAAGTTAGTGCCTAGTGTTGCTGCAACCTTGTTTTAAGCCTTTTCCACACCTAAGGCTTTAATAGTCTTGTTACCCGGGAATGGGATTGCTGAGTCCTCTGTGGCTCACAGATTCAACACAACACCAAATGCAGGTACCGTTGAGAACTACACAGGTGGTGGTTCAGAGCTGTATTGGGAGTTCGATGAAGAGCGTGGATGTTACTATGTATCTTATCCCGACGATTAGTAGTGGCTCTTACTAGTATGATCGGGACCTTGTGTTGCTTTTATGGTATCTTTCATTTGGATTTCGTCCGTACTCGGACTCTGATGTTATTTGGATGATGTATGTTAATGTATTTCATTGTGTGACGTGGCGAGTGTAAGCCAACTACCATTTTACACTTTCATCCCTGCTTTTACATGAGTTGTGCAAAGATACCATACTTGAGATCATTCTAGTATGCAATTATGTCTTTAAGTCGTGCCTTGACACGTGGGAGACATAGTCGCATACTTGGGAGATGCGGTTCTTTCATCGGCTCAAGTGTTTTCCCTTGATTGTTCGCCTCTCGCCATTTAATTATTCCAGAGTTCCGAAGACATCTCAAGTGATTCGTCTGTCTTCCAATTAATTTGAGGTTGTCACCTCATTCGAGTTTTTCAATCGTTCCGGTGCATTATCTCCTTTTCAATCTTTCCAACGGTGGCTTTCTTTCAGTGGGCTCATAACCCACAGGTCGTTCCCAGGATCTTACCTCACTCTTCCAATATTCCCGGAGTATTCTCAAATTCTTTTCAAGTGTTACGTAAGTATGGATTCCATCAGTCATATGCCTTCTCCAAGACCGCTTTCAAACTCTTTCATGTTTGGTTCAACCTTTCCTCTTTTAATTCTTTCGGAGTATCTCAATAATTTTGGTTGTGTTTCTCGTCGTCATTTGAAGACCGAAGAAGAGTTTTCCTCTAATTCTTGTGTGTTCTCTCGAAGATTCTTCGTTCAAGATCGTTGCTATCTCCTTAATTGTTCTGATCATCAAGACTTCTTTTCCTAACCATCCGGAGCATTTCATGAATTCTTTCTTTTTGTGATCCTCCGAAGGTCATCATTTCAGAAGATTTCTTCGTTCTCAGTTTTCAACTTCGTCCTCCAAATATTCTTCTTTGATGCCTCTTCGTTCGTCTCACATTCTTTTCGGTGCTTCATTCAAGTATTCTTTAATCAGTTCGCGATCTCTTCGTTCTCTTGTATCTAAATTTACCCAAGTGCTTTACTCTCTCCGGCAATTATTCTCTTTTCTTCATTCAATTTTAAGTCTCAGTTCGTTCCTTTTCTTCACTCGGTTTCTGTCAGGGATATTACTAGCAGGTATAAACCGGCTAGGGAGATCCGGATTATGGTAATGTAGCTATGTAACTAAAAAACTCAGTAGAGGTTACGGCCCATGAAGGCTTAGGGCCCATGCGTAAAGGTTACGGTTTGTAAACCGTCCTATCATGTAACTTAGACACAAGGAAGAAAGAGTAGAGACCGAGGCGGACACAATTATGAGCCGGCCTCGGTACTCTGTAAACTGGATCGAGCGTTGCCTCCTATATAAAGGGACGACCCGGCGACGGTTCAAGGGCAAGCAACAATCCGTTGAGAGACAGGCAAGCAATCTGCTCCCTATTCATCGACGCCCAAGCAATACCAAACCAAACTAGACGTAGGCTTTTACCTTCATCGAAGGGGCCGGACTAGTATAAACCCTCTGTGTCCTTTGTGTGCTTTTAACCTCTTCAAGCTAACCCGTGCGATGGTTCCATTACTAAGTCCGTTAAACCGGACATCTGCCGTGCTAATTCCATGATAGTTGGCGCCCACCATGGGGCCTCCGCACGATGGTTTCGAGTTCTTGAAGGGCAGCTTCGAAGGACTCAAGGGCTACGCGGTCGGCCGGATGACCAAGAGTCGTCGCGGCCGGATCTACATCGACGACGCAGGCTGGGGCCCGGAGGCCGATTCAATCGAATTCGGGTACCGGGTCCCCTTCGGCGGTATCCACGTCTTCATCGGCAAGATTGGTGAACTAGGACCTGAGCCGGACATCTTCTCCGACATCATCGAGCTGGCTCAGCATGCGAGATCGGCCTGGATTCAGCCTGCCATGAAGCACGTTTTCGTAGGAGCAATACATGGAGTCCAAGCCGAGGACGGATCGGATTCTGGTGGTGAGACGGTTGTCTATTCCGATGATGAAGCCTCATCCGGAGAGACTGAGTCCTTGTATCTGTTGCGGGACGGCCGGTCTGAGGGTGTGTCCGACGGGGATAGTATTCTGGACCCCTTTGATCTGCCAAACCGGGTGGCTGTCTTTATGGCCGGATCACAACCTACGCCACAGCCCACGGTGACCGGGGCGTTCACAGCCGGGGCAGGGGGAGCGGCCAAGCTCCCTCAGCCTCTGACGCTCTATCCACCTTGGTAGAGGAGTTGACAACACGAGCAGTAGCAGTGGTGGCTCCCGCAGACAAGGCGCATCACGATGCTGAAATCCTGCAGCTGAAGGGCCGGATCGAACAAGCCAGACAGAATCTAAATGCGGAGAAAGCTATGATAGCAACAAGACAGGCAGAGCTGGATTCTCAGGCTTTCCAGCTCAGGATGGATCAGGCCTCTGCACAGGGAGTAAGGGATAGAAGGCATCAGTCTCGTCTACCGCCGGTCTATGAGGCGATGAATCTCTTTGGGACGCCAGGAGTGGGAGCCAGCAATAATCCAGAGGCGAACCGGAGGGGAGCCCCAGTGAAAGGTGAACCGGTCCGACAACCCACTGCGGAGCAAGATCGACGGGTTATGCACACACCTCACATCCCCACTCCTCCTGGCCACTACTCAAACACCCTGGATAACATTATCACTGCCGCTTCACGTCTGGCCGCTTTACCCATTGAGGGGACATCCCCTGTGGCAATGGAAGCACGCAGGGTCAAGGATCTGCTCAACACGGCATTGACACAGCAGCAGGCGTACTCTTACAGCAGGGAGAGACTTCATTGAACACCCCGCCACAGCCGGAGTTATACTAGGCATTGGGATGAACCGGAGGTGTCCAGCAGTGAACGGAGGCGACATCGTCATAGACAGGATAATCCGGCGGGCGAAGAGGCGCAAGCCCGGGAGGCGATAAAACGGGTCGGACCCACGGCCCACGAGGATATCTGCCAAACGACGCCGGTTCACACAACCACAGCAGAGACGGGAGTTACGACGAGTTCCTTTGGAGTACAGTGTCTTATCCCCGCTTTACAAAGCGTAAGGTTACCCAAAGATTTCAAGGGTCCACGTAAGGTGCCTAACTACACAGCGGATTTGGCTCCAGAGGCTTGGATTGAGAGCTATGAGATGGCTATGGAGATGCTGGACGTGGATGAAGCGGCTTGCGCGAAATATTTTACCATGATGCTTGAGGGTACGGCTCGGACCTGGTTAAAGGGTTTACCTCCTAACTCCATCGGATCATGGGGGGAGCTACGCCGCCAATTTATCAAAAATTTCAAGGACACATGCAAGCAGCCAATGTCAGTGGTGGACCTAGCGGCATGTATACAAGGAGATCAGGAGTCTACGAGTGCATGGGTGCGGCGAGTGTCACAAATCTTGCACTCTTCAAACGGTATCAGTCCCAGTACGGCAATAGTAACGCTGGAAAATAATTGCCGGTTTGAGTCTCTAAAGTTGAAGCTGGGAAGACTCAAACGGGATTGTAATGACATGGGAACTCTCATGAGCGCTTTGGTAAAGTATGGGGACTCTGACAATACAAAGTATCCAGAAGCGGACGGAGATAAATCGGGGAAGGCAAATAAACCTGCTAAACCGGCGTAGGATAATCCGGTCGGAACAAGCTTCAACGGTAAGCGAAAGGCAGAGGGTGGCTCTGATTTTGTGGCCAATACCAAAGTTCAAGGGAGCTTTCAGCACAACAAGGGTAGACCGCCTCCACAAAACGGCGAAGGGTTCATTAATTGGAATCGACAATTGAACGAGCCTTGCCCGAAACATGGCACAGAGGAACGTCCAGCTAAACATACCTGGGGAGAATGCCGGGTCATGATGGAGGCCATGAACCGGGCCAGATTCAATAACGGACCACCGGGTGGCGGTTCAGGCCCCGGGTTTCATGGTCCGGGTCATCAGGGGAGCGGCTCCGGATCAGGATATCATGGCGGCAACAATGGTTACAATAACCAAGGCGACCATGAGTATGGTTAGGGCGGTTACAATAACCAAGGCAACCATCAGTATGGTCAGGGCGGTTACAATAGCCAAAACAACCAACAGCAGGGCCAGGGGAATCACAACAATCAAGGCAATCAGCAGCGTCAGCAGCAGCAGCAGCAATCCGGATATCAAAATAATCTGAAGGAGCCGAGTAGTGGACAGTATCATGTGTTCACTACGAGTTTATGCAAACGGGATCAAAAAGTCTTAAAGCGGGCGTCCACACGGTTGAACCGGCAACACCACGATTCCTGCGCTGGTCGGAACAACCTATTGTCTAGAGCAGAGAGGATCACCCGCCGCGAGTTGATAATCCGGGCCAATTGGCCTTAGTGGTGGCACCATAGGTGGGCAGCTACAAAATCACAAAGGTTCTCATGGACGGCGGCAGCAGCATCAATATCTTATATTACGAGACTTTCCGTCGCATGGGGCTGACGGATAAGAAGCTAAGGCAGTCAAATACGGTATTCCATGGAGTAGTGCCAGGTAAATCAGCTTACCCAGTTGGGAAAATTGACCTAGAAGTTACCTTTGGAGATGAACAGGATTCCAGGTCAGAGATGATAACCTTTGAAGTTGTAAAAATCCGGAGCCCATATCATGCCCTGTTCGGACGACCGGTTTACGCCAAGTTTATGGCTAGACCATGTTATGTTTATCTGCAGCTCAAGATGTCGGGTCACAAGGGAACCATCACGGTTCATGGTCGCAAGATTGCATTGGAGTGCGAAGAAGGAGACGCTGCTTATGCGGAGGCAGTATGTGCTACGGAGGAACTGAAGTTTTACAAAGACAATGTTGATCCGGCAGATATGTCCCCGTTAAAAAAGCCAACTACAGAGCATGATCCGGCGTTGAAGTTCAAATCTGCAGAGGAAACCAAGCAAGTTGACTTTGTGCCAGGCGATTCATCCAAGCAGTTCATTATCAGTGTAACCTTGATCCTAAATAGGAAAGTGCGCTCATCGAGTTCATCCGTGAGAACCGGGATATCTTTGCATGGAAACCTTCTGACATGCCAGGTATACCAAGGGAACTCGGTAAGCACAGTCTTAATATTGATCCGAAGTTTAAACCGGTCAAGCAGTATCTGCGTCGCTTCAACGAAGAAAGGCGCAAGGCTATAGGGGAAGAAGTGGCCAGACTTTTGGCCGCAAGATTCATAGTTGAAGTTTTTCACCCGGAGTGGTTGGCTAATCCGGTGCTGGTATTAAAGAAAAATGGAAAGTGGAGGATGTGTGTGGATTACACAGACCTAAACAAAGCTTGTCTAACCGATCCTTTTGCTCTCCCTCGTATTGATCAGATCATTGATGCTACGGCGGGATGTGAGCGGCTAAGTTTTTTTGGATGCATATTCAGGATATCATCAGATCAAGATGGCAGTTAAAGATCAGGAGAAGACAGCCTTCATAACTCCTTTTGGTGCTTTTTGCTATGTGTCTATGCCTTTTGGGCTCAAGAGTGCCCAAGCAACTTACCAGCGTTGCGTGCAGAACTGTCTTAAGGGGGAGATAGGGAAAATGTTCATGCCTATGTGGATGACATCGTGGTGAAGTCAAGGAAGGAGGACACATTGATAGAGGACCTCAAGGAAACCTTTGATTACCTTCGGGCCTATAAAATGATGCTTAATCCAGAGAAGTGTGCTTTCGGTGTTCCGGCAGTCAAGCTCCTTGGATTCTTGGTGTCCAATAGAGGAATAGAAGCCAATCTGGAGAAGATCAAGGCAATCATGTCCCTGACTAAACCGGCTTGTATCAATGATGTTCAGCGTATCGCCGGCCGGATTACAGCATTGAGCCGATTCATCAGTCGTCTGGGGGAGAAGGCAATCCCGCTTTATCAGATGCTAAAAAAGATAGACCGGTTTATATGGAGTGACGAGGCAGACGCTGCGTTTGAGGATTTGAAGCGGCAACTGGCAGAGCCACCGGTCCTTGCTGCCCCTATTGATAAGGAGCCGCTGATGTTATACGTCGCTGCCAATGCGCGGGCAGTTAGCGTGGCGATCGTGGTCGGGCGCAAAGAAGCAGGAAAGGAGTATCTGGTTCAACGTTCGGTTTATTATGTCAGTGAGGTTCTCATTGAATCCAAACAAAGGTACCCGCATTGGCAGAAGCTGGTATATGGCGTGTTCATGGCAAACCGAAAGTTGAAGCATGATTTCCAAGGCCACCCAATAACTGTTGTCAGCTCAGCTCCATTGGGGATATAATCCAAAACAGGGAAGCCGCTGGCAGAGTGGCTAAGTGGGCCATTGAGCTTAGCCCACACGGATTAAAGTATGTGCCACGCACCGCTATCAAATCCCAAGCATTGGTGGATTTCATCAATGATTGGACAGAACTGCAAACACCAGAGGAGAAGCCGGATCTTACATACTGGACTATTCACTTTGACGGTTCGAGGCAGTTAGAGGGCTCGAGGGCTGGAGTTGTGTTAACTTCCCCGCGAGGTGACAAGTTTTGTTACGTCCTCCGTCTAATGTTTCCTTGTACTAACAATGCAGCAGAATATGAGGCATTGCTTCATGGCCTGCGGATGGCTAAGGAGATGAACATGAGCAGGGTCAAGTGTTTTGGTGATTCAGACTTAGTGGCATAGCAAGTATCCGGCAAGTGGGATTCTAAAGACCCTCTCATGGCAGCTTACAGATGAGAAGTTGAAGCAATTGCAGGATATTTCAAAGGGTATCAGGTGGATCACATAGACCGGCGAAGAAATGAAGCGGCCGATGCTCTAAGCCGGTTGGGTTCTCAGCGTAAACCGGTGCCACCGAATACTTTTTTGGATGAGCTACACAGTCCATCAGTTCAGGTACCATCGAAGGAAGATCTGGCCGTTCCTGATCCGGAGGCGCAGCTAGTTGCAACACTTCATGTTATTCCGGATTGGGCGCTCCCATACTTAGCGTATCTAAGCCGTGGAGAGTTGCCAGACGATGAGATCGAGGCAAGACAGATAATCCGGCGATCCAAGTCCATGACAATTGTAAACGGAGAACTTCACCATCGCAGTGTTTCCGGAGCATTTCAGCGGTGTGTATCATCCGAGGAAGGCTGTGACATCCTTCGAGAGATTCCTGAAGGGGATTGTGGCCATCATGCTGGTTCAAAATCCTTGGTAGCCAAAGCTTTTCGACACGGGTTCTACTGGCTGACAGCCCATGCTGATGCGGAGGATTTAGTCCGGAGGTGCGATGCTTGTCAGAAATTTTCACGGCGAGCTCTTGTTCCGGCGCAGGAGCTGCGGATGATACCAATTACTTGGCCATTTGTGACTTGGGGGCTTGATATGGTTGGGCCTTTTAAACGATCCCAAGATCAAAAAACTCATCTGCTGGTTGCTGTGGATAAACTTACAAAGTGGATTGAGGCAGAGCCCGTGAGCAAGTGTGATGCGGCAACAGCTGTTAAATTCATCAAAAAGGTAATTTTCCGGTTTGGCTTTTCACACAACATCATCACAGACAACGGCACCAATTTATCTAAAGGAGAGATGGAAGAATTTTGTCAACGGGAGCATATTCGGCTAGATGTATCTTCTGTAGCTCACCCTCAATCCAATGGTCAAGCTGAAAGGGCCAATCAAGAGATTTTGCGAGGTATCAAGCCCAGGCTTATGACTCCCTTGCAAAGAACACTAGGGTGCTGGGTTGAGGAATTACCTTCTGTCCTTTGGAGCATCAATACTATGCCGAACCGGTCCACAGGTTATACACCTTTCTTCATGGTATATGGTGCTGAAGCGGTTCTTCCAAGTGATATCCGCCATGATTCACCACGGGTGACGGCTTATGTTGAAGCGGCCAATGAGCAGGCAAGACAGGACAGTTTGGACCGGCTAGATGAAGAGCGTGACATAGCAGCAGCACGGTCCGCGATTTATCAGCAGGACTTGCGCAGATATCACAGCCGCCGGGTCAAAACCAGGACATTCCAGGAGGGGGATTTGGTACTCCGGCTCATCCAAGACCAAACAGATATGCACAAGCTATCCCCACCTTGGGAAGGGCCCTTTGTGGTTAGTAAGAATCTACACAACGGTTCATATTACCTAGTGGATGTTCGAGAGCACAAAGACTCACGGACATCAGAAGAAGAGACAAAGAGGCCGTGGAACATCGCTCTCCTGCGGCCCTACTATACCTGAGCCATGAGCTCTGCTGTATCCTATGTATATATTATGATTAATGAATAAACTGGCACCCTCGGTAAACCGGGGGATCAACCTTTTTCTTCTAAGTATATGACTTGTGAAAATTATTACAGATATTTCGAAGTAAACTATTTTATGCAGAAGGGACCAAACTAGGGGGCTACGGATCACATGTGACTCCTCGCTACAAGTCTTCTTCTGGTCCGGTCTACATAATGTTCTTGTCCCTAGGGATCCACCTTTGATGGCAGATGTAATATTCATGTCCCTTGGTAGGCCAAATCCCTTTGATGGCAAAAGAAAAGTTCTTGTCCCTAGGGATCCACCTTTGATGGCAGATGTAATATTCCTGTCCCTTGGTGGGCCAAATCCCTTTGATGGCAAACGAAAAGTTCTTGTCCCTAGGGTACTTCCTTTGATGGCAGATGTAATATTCCTGTCCCTTGGAAGATACATACCCTTTGATGGCAAAAGAAAAAACCCTGTTCTTGTCCCTAAGGAACCTTCCTTTGATGGCAGAAGTAATATTCTTGTCCCTTGGTTGATCATTCCCTTTGATGGCAAAAGAAAAAAAAACATGTTCTTGTCCCTAGGGAACCTTGTTTTGATGGCGGAAGTAATATTCCTGTCCCTTTGTTGATCATTCCCTTTGATGGCAAAAGAAAATCTTTTCTTGTCCCTAGGGTACTTCCTTTGATGGCAGATGTAATATTCCTGTCCCTTGGAAGATACATACCCTTTGATGGCAAAAGAAAATTTCTTGTCCCTAGGAGTACATCCTTTGATGGCAGATGCAATATTTCCTGTCCCTTGGAGCATATCCTTTGATGGCAAAAGAGTACATCCTTTGATGGCAAAGTTCTTGTCCCTAGGAGTACTGATAGTCATAGCCCTTTGGGTCGCACCCTTTGATTGGCACATAGGGAGCCTGGCAGCTCGCAAAAAGCCTCGACTACATGGTCTTATTTGCAAACCTGTGTTTTTGGTGTTTGTGATTTTTCATGTGTTTTTCATGGTTTTTTGATCCGGAGCGGGCCAACTTCAAGCTGACCACATATCTTCAAAAGTCTGGACACAGAGCTCCAGCATTATTTAAACCGGTAGTTCTTATAAACCCGGAATAATTGGGTACACCCCAACGGAGCCAAGAGAATCCTCAGAAACAACAATGTTCGCCGGATTAAGGATATCAAGCATACTTAATCACAGGTATGAAGTTATTTCTGGTATAAGACAGACACTTGTTTGATAGTGCTTTAATCGGTCCGGCGGTAAACCGCTAGGACATCTTTTTAGTGTTAGCTATGCAGATACAGATACTATAAAGATCAACCATAGCAGACAAGCAATTAAGATTCGCAAAATGCCCAATCAAACATCTGACATCCGGATCAAGACGGACAATATTTCAAGCTATCCTATTACAAGGCATAGCAAGCCTGAACGGATTAAAGTGTTTCTCGACAAAATAATATAGCAGCTAAAAGATAAACTGAGCGGCTTATGCTTCTTCTTG
Source organism: Secale cereale (assembly GCA_902687465.1). Taxonomy (NCBI): domain Eukaryota; kingdom Viridiplantae; phylum Streptophyta; class Magnoliopsida; order Poales; family Poaceae; genus Secale; species Secale cereale. The sequence goes on from LR738710.1 coordinate 366,618,800, forward strand.
CTGCGAAGGCTGAGGATCAACTTGTTCCGGAGCTTCTTCATCCTCTTGAAGCGGCTGAAAATCAGGAGCGCGCCAATCGATCTTGGATAAGGCACGGAAGTACATCTCTTCAGTAATGAGATCTGATGGATTAACATCTGGGGCGAAAGTATGGGGGCGTACTGGTGGGATTAGATATTCGGTATCGTAAACCGGCCGATCCACCCGCTCATTCTTTAAGTCATATGCCGGATGATACCTGGACAGATCCGATTCATCAGCAAGTTTGCTGGCAAGAGGACGCATCTCCTTAGTCAAAGCATGAAGATCTTTGCCAGAGAAGGCCTATCCATCTTCCTTGGTACTGGGATACCCATTCATGGCTTCTTCCGGATCAAAGTCTGGAACCCACGCCTTGGCTCTGGTTAGCGCTACAAGAGAACCGGCCCGTGCAGCAGATTTCTTCACCTCTTCCAAGCGTACAGGCAAGATAGAAAGCTTCTCCAAAGTGCCTTGGATAGTGGTGGGGGCCGGTTTATTAAAAGACATAGCACTTATAATCCTTTGAGCGCCGGAATACAGCTGCTCAACCAGAGTATAAGAGGCCTTGAGTTTCTTCCGCAGATCATCCCCAAGATGGGTGACGCGGCGCCCTGCATATGATTATCACAGTTAAACCGGAGCAGAATAAAGATTGCAGAGATGAAAGCACGTGCAAGTTAAGTATTTACCAAAGACGACAGAGGTCATAAGCTCTATCTGCTGCTTTAAACCGGTTAGCTCTTGCGTCACCGGATTGAGGGCCTCTTCAGCATCCTTTGCTCTTTTTTCCAGAGCATTCCTCTGTACTTCCCAGGTTGTCCGTTCCGCTTCAAAATATTTCTTCAATTGTTCAGCAGTGGTTAAGCTCAATGCAAGGTCTTTTTTGGCCTTGGCAGCATAAGTTTCAGTCTCAGCAAGTCTGTTCCGGAGCTCAGTTATTTCTTCAGCCCTCCGGGTCAAGTCAGCCTGCAAGAAAATCAAGTGAAATAATTGATGATTCAGACAAGTCTCAAGCACATAACCAAGTTATCCACTTGACACTTGGGGGCTAATGGACAGTTGAAGTATCAAAGGGTGACAATTAAAGACAAAGTCTCAAGCACATAACCAAGTTATCCACTTGACACTTGGGGGCTAATGGGCAGTTGAAGCATCGAAAGAAAGAATCAGACAAGTCCCAGGCACATAAAATGAGTTATGCCCCTGGCACTTGGGGGCTAATGTAAGTTCATTTGCTCACAGTTGGAAGTACCGGTTCACCTTTTAACATAGCTAAACCGGAACTTGGGGGCTACCATGATATAGACAGAAATACAAAGAAGGCAAAAGCAAAAGACAAGTAAGATACCTCGTATTTGTCCTTCATCATATTGACCAAGCCCGCTTCATAATCCCGATTGGTATGAAGCCGGTTCAAGTACCCGGAATAAAGCTCCTGGGCACTCAGATCGGCATAATTGGATAAATGGGTGCTCCATTTGCCCTTTTCTTGCTGAAGCTTCTCCGCTTTAACAGTATGCTTGGCTAAAACGATAGGCTCAGCAGGAGCGGTAAAACCAGTTCCGGTTATTTGAACATCCGGAGAGGAAGCAGTCTTTGGCTGGGAAGGGGCAGCAGTATAAGCCCGACTAATAGGAGCTGGACTAGTCCGAGGAGGGCTGGCCGGACAGGATTTGCCGGTTCATGAACATCTTCAGCATTGGGATTTTCAGGAGCAGCAACATAATCATGATCCATGGGAGCAGGATCGTCAAGCTGAAATGTAGGCTCGTTTTCCGGAGGGATGACTGTGTCCGGATCAGCTACCGGATCATCAGTAGCAGTCTCAGCAACCGCTTTGCTGGCCTTTGCCTTTTTGCTAGGCTTGGGGTTGCTGAAAGGAATTGAAAAAGAAATTAGAATCATAAAGGCAAATACAAAGGTAAACCGGATGAGATAAAGGACTTACCTAGGGACAGTTTTCAGAGTTGGGACCTGTGTGGCAGTTGATTCGCCGGAAGATGATAAAGGTGTCTCCTGATAATTAGGATCAGACGGTTTAAGTGGTTTGCGTATAAGTCCGGCCTTGGGATGAAGAAGAGTTGGAGAAAGTAAAACCTCAGAGCGGCGCCTCTGGGCCGGAGTGAGAGATATTCCGGAAGACTAGACTACATGGCCACTATGGCGTCTAGTCCGGCGGACTTCGTGTTGCTGCTTCTTCAAAAGAAAATTGGGGTCCAGTTGAGCGTAAGGATGAGAAAAAGGGTACTTCCGAGATGCCTTACGAATCTTGGGCACCGACGGTTCAGAATCTGAAGAAAGAAGGATTACCTCAGTTTCGGCCGCTTTATCAGCTTCAGCCAAATCCTGTGAAAAGACACTGTTAATATAAATCTGGATAAAAGAGATCAAAGCATGTCAGGATCAACTCATACCTCAGAATCCGGATCATCTTCTTCCACATGTGAACCGGAGCCAGCAGCTGCCTTTTTCTTCTTAACAGCAAAGGTTTTTCGGCGTGGCTGTTTACCTGACTTGTCCTGAGATTTTCTCTTCCAAAATGGATCGTCGGCCTATGCAGAAAAGGAAAAATAAATACAAGGAGTAATTCATATGGACGGATTAGACGCAAACAGGAGAGGTTAAGACTTACTGCTGGCAATTTGTTTTTCTTGTAATATGGGGCCAATCCGTTTTGGCTACATTCCTCCAAGGAGATGTTGAGCATTTTCTTGGCAGTTTCAATAACTTCCTTCTCAGGAAGCATGATGTCGGTATAGCGCTGAGGATCATCCGGCTTTCCGGTATACTGACACATCAAACCGGAGCGTGGCTCAGAGGGAGAATACTCCAGGCAAGCCAACAGCGCACGAAGTCAACTCCAGTCAATCCGTTGGCCATAAAGGCTTTGAGTTTGGCGAGTTGAGGGGCGAACCGAGGCCGTTCTGAGGAGCTAAGACGCTGCGGCAGGGGAAGATCTTCAGGAAGACGATGTTCACGATAACCCGGCAGTGGGTTCTCTCCCTTAGGCGAGGTATCCTTGCAATAAAAACAAGATTGATTCCAATCCTGGGGTGTGTATGGAGGGCAGCATGAGGAAAAACTACATCTCTCCTCTTCTGAATACTTACACCACCCAGTTCTTGATGTGGCCCGGCAGTGAATTCAGTCCGCCGGTTTAAGTGGAAAAAATCCCGGAACAAATCTACTGATGGTTCTTCTTGAAGGTATGCCTCAGAGATGACTTGGAAGTTACAGACATTTGATACATAATTTGGACCTATGTCCTGAGGATGAAGCTGAAAAGCGGCCAGCACGTCCCGGAAGAATTTTGAACCGGGGGGACTAAAGCCCCGGGCTATATGATCAAAGAAGACAATAATTTCCCCTTCTTTGGGGGTAGGGGGCATTCACCCCCTGGGGCCCGCCATTTCAGAATTGCTTGAGGGCCCAGAGTACCAATTGCTGCAGCATTAGCTAAGTCCTCTTCCGTAATGCGGGAAGGGACCCAGTTGCAAGAAAAAAACTGCTTGGCAGACATATTGGCGGAATGAAAGCGCTGAAAAAGTAAGTGCAAAATCCGGATTATTCATCTATTAAAGGATAGACCGGATCATGTTATCAAATTACATCGACGGTTTAGATAGAAGGCTAATGGCATTGACAACCCGGAAGCAAGCGGGAAATGAGCTGCTACCGGTTTATGATAACGAAAAAGAAAGAAGCTAAACCGTCGGGTTCATGTTTGATGCGTTGCAGAATCAATGTATAATTGACTAAACCGGCGAGTGTCTTACAGATCTATCAAGACGAAGAAACAGGTTTCTACAGAAAGCTAAAGTAAAATAGATCTGAGCGGTAAGAAGAAGATGAAATTTGCGCAGATCTATCACAGAGGAACTGCGGAAACTTTCTACAAGAGCAAATGAATCTAAGGCCGAACTTGGAGAAATGAATCTAAGCATAAAACTGCGGAGCAGGGGCGCGTTCGAAACAAACTAAGGATTCGAGTCTACCGCATAAAAACAACCCGAAGGATGAACAGACAGAGCTCCGAGGTCTCATGGCAGGAGCAATGGAGAAACCCTAATTTATAGATCTGAAGTGAGGGAAAAGGAATACCTGAGAATGGAAGAGACGGCGGCGGAGTAATCTGGACGCAATTCAGGTTGACGCAGCGGCCTGGTCGACGACGGCGACGAGCTCAAGAACAGCAGAGAGGCTTCGGGCGACGGAGGAAGAAGACGAGCGGAAGGAAGAAAGGCAGAGATGCGGCGGTATTTATAAAGGTCGAGAGACGAAACGGCAAGCGCGAGATTCGAGGAAGTCAGATATTGGATAAAGATTCCCTTGTCGCCTCGATTTTCAGGATGGCCTTTAAACAAAGGTAACAAAACGGCTGTGTGCAATAAATGCGGAGGTGATGTCATGATCGAATGAAATGATTTCCAAGGATGACGTCATAGCCGGTTTACAAAACAGAGAAGATACAGGAAGAAAGTTTATGCAAGGTTTAGAAGACTGACATGAACAAGTTCAAGTCATTCTGGGGCCTAATGTCAGGGATATTACTAGCAGGTATAAACCGGCTAGGGAGATCCGGATTATGGTAATGTAGCTGTGTAACTAAAAAACTCAGTAGAGGTTACGGCCCATGAAGGCTTAGGGCCCATGCGTAAAGGTTACGGTTTGTAAACCGTCCTATCATGTAACTTGAGACACAAGGAAGAAAGAGTAGAGACCGAGGCGGACACAATTATGAGCCGGCCTCGGTACTCTGTAAACCGGATCGGGCGTTGCCTCCTATATAAAGGGACGACCCGGCGACGGTTCAAGGGCAAGCAACAATCCGTCGAGAGACAGGCAAGCAATCTGCTCCCTGTTCATCGATGCCCAAGCAATACCAAACCAAACTAGACGTAGGCTTTTACCTTCATCGAAGGGGCCGAACTAGTATAAACCCTCTGTGTCCTTTGTGTGCTTTTAACCTCTTCAAGCTAACCAGTGCGATGGTTCCATTACTAAGTCCGTTAAACCGGACATCTGCCATGCTAATTCCACGACAGTTTCGATTCCTTACGGTGGTTCGCTCAAGAGTTCTTTTTCAGTGTTACCATATCAATCCATTCATTTTTATTCCAATCCTACCAGTGTTTCTTGATGTTTTTCGCAAGTTCGCGATATATCCCTCTTTAATCAATTTTCAACGAGAATAAGTAGTATGTGAATCCATTAATTCTCATCAATTTAATTGGTGGCGGATAAGCATAACATAATTCTTATTTTTTTTCATCAACTTGATCTATTCCTTCGTTAGGAGTTTATTCTTGATGAATAAATTCTAGCCCAAGTGCTTAATCTTTCATTCTTTCTTGCCTGGAGTTCAAAGTTTCCTCGGCTATCTCGTCGGACCCCGTCTTAAATCATCGTGAGGCCTTAATCTTATTCTATTTCATCCGTCATTTCTATATCATCATCCTTTCGTTACGGGAGTTATTCATGGTGGTTCATCGCCATTCAAATCATTCTTCAAGTGTTCATCAAATTCTTTTTGAGCAGCTCAAGCATTATTCTTTTGTGTCCCGAGATGCAAATAATTCTCCGTATTCTTTTGAAGTGGAGTTTTGCATTTCTTCATTCTCAGCTAATCCATCTTTTCGTTACAGCAGAATTCACATCAAGTTTTGAGATGTGTACATAAGTCCACAACAAACTTATTCTTTTGTTGTTGATTTTCTCACCAACTCCATTCAAGTCTTTCTCTTGAAGATCCTCTTTCAAATTCATTCGCAGTGGAACTTGTTGTTCTCTTATCCGTTCTTTTCATTCCACTCTTTTAATTCTTCCGGAGGCATTGTCTTGTTCATTTCGTCATGTTTTGTTCCATCTTCTCAAGTTCTCGTTCTATTCCTTTCATATTTAACCGAATTGCTGCCCAAATTCGTTCGTTTTAATTCCTTTTCTATCTCTTTTAACCGGAGTGGCTTTGAATTCATTCTTTTTCCTTCATCTCTAGCTTTGTGCCTTTCAACCTACTTGATTCTCGTCGTATCCCTTCTTCCTCTTGTCTAACGAAGTCTTTGCAACTTTGTTCATCTTCGTTGTATCCTTTATTTCAAGTGGCTCAACCTCTCAAGGTTCCTTGATTTCACACTTTGCCCTCGAAGAACTTTGTTCTTCCTTTTTCCCTCCCGTCTCGCTCCTAAGATCTCGGGACGAGATCTCTACTTAGTAGGGGAGTGTTGTGACACCCCGAGACCGATGCGCCAGGTGTCAGCCAGTTATTCGTCTTTGTTGCTTGTCATCTGCTTGCGTGTTGCATTTTTCCATGTCATCATGTGAATTGCATCAGCATGTTTTCAAAACTTGCATCCGTCCGAGTCCGCTCGTCCTTTCCGTTGTCCGTTCTGAGCCCAGACACACTCGCACGCGCCCACGGCGCCTCCGAATATTTATTTTATAAGTGGTCGGAAAATGTTCTCGGGTTGGGATGAAACTTGGCGTGTGGTCTTATTATAGTGTAGACAGGCCGCCTACCAAATTTCATCGCATTCGGAGCTCGTTTGATAGCCCAACCGTTAAATATAGCGGCACTAGTCGCCGGATAAAACGGCGGACGCTTCCGGTCTCCGAAAACCCCCGCGGACCTCTCTCCTGTCCTCTCATCTCAGCCCACACCCCTCTTCACAGCCCACCTAAGCCTCCTACCCCCCTCTCGACGGTGCCGTCCGATCGAGATCAGAGGGCTCTGAAACGCCTCAAAACCCCCCTAACCCTAGCCTTACCCTATATAAAACCGTCCATGTCCATTTTGGGACATGCCTACCCTTCCCCTACCTCCTAGCCCCCCCCCTCTGCCTCGAAATTCGTGCGGCCAGCCCTCTCCACCCAGCGCAGCCGCCACCCTCCTCCAATTTTGTGCCGACCCCCCTCACTCCCCGCCACTTGGCGCGGCGCCAATGGTCAGCCGACTATCCGCCGCCGCTCCTGCCCACTCTTGGCGCGCCATCTGGCCACTATCCGCCTCCAGCGCCGCCGGCCCGCTAGGCCCGCTCGGGGCCATGCCGAGCCCATCGGGGCCCGACAGAGCGCGCCGTCTCCGCGAGCCGCCACGAGCGCCCAACGCCTCGTCTCCCCGCTCCTCTGCCGCTCACCGCCGAGCGCCGCCGCCTCTGCGCCGGCCGGCGTGCCGTCGTCGCCGTCCGCCTCCAGGAGCGTCGCCCCTCCCTGCCTCGCCTCCGAGCGCCATCGTCGTCACAGCGCCGCCGCGACGTGCTCACTCCGCCGCCGCGGAAGTTCGCCGCCGGCCTCCTTCCTGCCGGATGTGGTGTCCTCCGGCCCGGCCCCGTCCTCCTCCGGCAGCTCCGCCTCCGGCCGCCGCCCAGGAGCTCACTTCCGACCGCCTCCGGCCCGGATCCGACAAGATCCAGCCGGATCCATCGCGACCGCCCCGCCATGACCGGCCCCTTCCCCGCGTTGACCTCCCCGGAGCAGCTGATCGGTGGGCCCGCAGGCCTGCACCGCCGGACGTGTCCGTCCGGGCACGAACATGTCCGACGGTCTCCTCTGTCCGAGTCTCTGACGCGTGGGCCCCAGACGCCGGAGATGTCCATTTGCACCAGGACATGTCCGCCCGACCCCGAGGTCTATTTTCCTCTAAGTCCCTGAGATTTGTAAATTTATAGGCATGTTTGAGTGGTTGTAACTTTTTGTGTCATGGTCTGATTTGAGCAAATGATATGTCAAAATGATCGTTGTGATATGCTCTTCGTTTTGTTCCATTATGGCATGCTTGTTTGAGACCATATTGATGCCCTAATCCTCGTTGCAGGAGTGCTATGTGTTTAAAACTGTTGTTATCCTCGTTGCATGATAACTTTGTGCATGTTGGTCCAAATGGAGCATATGATATGTCAAAATGTTCATTGTGAAGTTCTCTACATGGTGGTTTCTGTAGCATTCATGTTTGGTGCCATCTTGCCATGTTAATCTCTGTTTCAAAAGTGCATGTGGCTGTTAAGTGCTGAAACTTGTTATGAGATGTTGTTTCGTCTTGTTCATAGCTATTGATGTCTTTGTCTTTCATGCCACATATCTATATGTTTTAGAAGCACAATCATATGGTCTTTGCTGTGGTGCACCACCACTTTTCATGATATGCCTTGAGGTGTTTGCAACAAGCTTGCAAAGTGACCTTCTCGCTGTTGTTGTTGACGAGGTTACAGACCTAGGGTAGGGTCATAGGCCTGACCAAGGTACCCCGCCCAAGGTCACTATCCTGGAAGATCAAAAGACAAGACCCACGACAATGGAGACAGTCGACTGAGACGGTCCAAGAAGACACTTCACTCGACTGACTCATGTACGCAGGGCGACTCAACTCCACTCGACCGTACCAAGCACTCGACCTCCCCGGAAGGACAAACGCCTCTTGGAACAGCAACGGTCGTATAATTACTCGCTGTAGTAAACCCCCCTTAACTACCCTTTACTGCAGGCGTTATCAGTAACGTCTGCCTTAATGTACCTTTAAACCCTTGGTAACGTGGAGCGTGGCTGGGGTCCTGGTGTACTATATAAGCCACCCCCCTCCTCCAGAACAAGGGTTCGCACCGCTGTAACACATACATACACACATCAGTCGACCAAGCCTCCGGGCACCGAGACGTAGGGCTTTTACTTCCTCCGAGAAGGGCCTGAACTCGCTAAACACTCCGTGTACAACCTCGCCATAGCTAGAACCTTGCCTCTCCATTCGTACCCCGTACCCTCACTGTCAGACTTGGAACCACGACAGTTGGCGCCCACCGTGGGGCAAGGCGTCTTAGCGACATTTGGTGAAGTTGCAATCCATTCCCCGACCACCTTCATCATGGTGTCAGGCGGCGTTTTGGCGTCGGGCCACGAGATCCGGCTTGGCGCACTGGTCTTCGTCGCCGACGACTCCGCGTGGCTTCAGGAAGCCCCGCTCGACGTTGGGGCTCTACCCGCCCGCAGAGCCACGCACTTTCGTGCCGAAGTCGGCGGCGTCCTCCTTCTACAGCCGTCGACCCGATACTCGTCGGCCACTATCCTTGCTGGACGCCGCCGTAAGCGATCCGGTCGTTTACGGCTCCAACGGTGGGTGAAACATGCGGTGGCCCGTCAAACGGCCACCCCACAAGTGGCGGCCATTGAGCCCGACGGTTACCTTTACGGGCCGGTCGATCAGTCGGCCGGGCTCGAAGATTCCATTTCCGAGTGCGGAAGTAGCGACCCCACGGCAGAAATCCTCATGGTCGATTCGCGCCGCAGCCCGCCAGGTTTTCCTCGCGGGGAGAACGGCGGCAGCGGTGGCTATCGGGCGCGTGACAACGACGGTTACGTCCCTCAGCCCCTCACCTCCGAGCAAAGAGCTGAGTTTTGTCGCCGCAACGGAGATGCGCTCTTCACCCCCATCGTGGGAGATTCCCCAGAAGCTTTGGCCCTCGAAGCCACACGCGTGGCCACCTTGGCCGAGCGCGCGCGCCTGGAAAACATCCAACGTTCACTCGACGAACAGGACCGCCGACTGGCCCCCGAGTCCAGTCGACGGCCGCGGCAATCACGTCAGCGTGAGACTCAGGTGTTTCGCACACCAGTCCAAAACCTCGAAGCCGCGGCTCGTATCGCGGAGTCGATTCAGCCCTCCCAGTCGGAAGCTGGAAGAGGCCTTCAGCAGATCCGAGCTTTACTCCGAACGGGTGAAAAGCAAAACGCGGCTGTCTCTCAGTCGCGCAACAGGATTTACAGCAGATCGGTGGCTGCAGACACCGTATGGTCGGCCCACAGTCCAAGATCGCCCCTGAGGCGTGAGGAACGTGGTCCGCGGCATGACCGGCTCTTGGGTCGGAACGACGACCCACTCGACCGTCGACACGGACGCAACGACCGCCGTCGAGCGCCTACCCCTCCTCCGGGGAGTGGGTCACACTCGCCCCCGCGGCACGTGGGCAGGCGCCTGCGAGACGACGAGCGCAGGATTCCCCCGGATCCCCGGCGGCCAGGCTTCGACGCGAGGTCCATCCTTGTGCAAGGTCGGGTCGACCGTAACCGGGCATCCAGGGACGAGCGAGGCGGAGACCAACCTTCCGGCAACCGAGCGCCGGCCTCCGGGCCCGAGTGCTTCTGCAGCGCAATCAGGGCCGCAGAGATTCCTCCGAACTTCAGGCTGGCGGCCGGAGTAAGCAAATTCACCGGCGAGTCAAAGCCGGACACATGGCTGGAAGACTACCGAGTGGCCGTGCATATCGGAGGAGGCAACGACGACGTGGCCATGAAACACCTCCCCTTGATGCTGGGAGGCTCCGCTCGGGCGTGGCTCAACCAGTTAGCCCCCAGGAGCATATATAGTTGGGAAGAGCTCGCTCGGTGTTCGTTCGGACCTTCGAAGGCACCTGCAAGCGACCTGCCGGGCTCGCAGAGCTTCAGCACTGCACGCAGAAGCCGAGTGAAACCTTGAGAGACTACATTCAGCGGTGGACCACTCTGCATCACACGGTGGAAAACGTTTCCGAGCACCAGGCGGTGTGCGCTTTCAAGGAACGCGTGCGCAATCGAGAGTTAAATCTGAAGTTTGGGCGAACAGGCGACATGTCCCTGTCGCGAATGATGGAAATTGCCAGTCGGTACGCCAATGGCGAGGAGGCCGATCGGCTCCGTAGCGGCAAGAAACCAGTCGGGCAGGACGACCAGAATCACAATCGGAAGAACAAGCGTAAGGCCGACCCGGCTGCTCAGGGAGAGGCCGCAGTGGTCAACCAAGGGAAGGGCAAAGGAAAGCCCAAAGGCTCCTGGGCCCCCAAGAAAGGAAAGGGTCAGGCTGGAGATGATATGCTCGACCAGCCGTGTCCCATACACACAAAGAAGGACGAAGAGGGAAACTTGGTGTATCCCAAGCACATCCCTCGACAGTGTCGACTCTTGATCCAGAGTTTCCAGAAGGACCAGTCTACTGAGAAAGAGAAGGAATCAGAAGAGTCTGAAGACAAGGAAGGGGACGAAGGATACCCCTGCATCAACTCCACCTTGGTGATTTTCGCAGACGTCGAGCAAGAGTCGACTGAAGATCATCAACAGAGAAGTGAACATGGTTGCTCCAGCGACCCCCACGTTCCTGAAATGGTCGAAGACCCCCATCACATTTGACCAGTCCGATCATCCAGCGCACATCGCCACCCCTGGGCGGCAGGCATTGGCGGTCGACCTAGTGGTCGAAGGCACTCGCCTGACCAGAGTTCTTATGGATGGAGGCAGTGGCTTGAATATCCTGTATGCAACAACCCTTCGGGATATGGGCATTCCGATGTCCAAGCTAAGGGAAAGTAACATGAGGTTCCATGGGGTAATCCCCGGGAAGAAGGCCGACTCAGTTGGTCAGATCTCACTCGACGTCGTCTTTGGTGAGTCCAAGAACTACCGAAAGGAGAAGCTGACGTTCGAAGTGGTGGACTTTAACAGCGCCTATCATGCCATCCTGGGTAGGCCAGCCTACGCCAGGTTCATGGCTCGACCATGTTACGTTTAACTCAAGCTGAAGATGTCGGGACCCAACGGTGTCATAACCATCACTGGGAACCGGCAGAAAGCGGAAGAATGCTTCCAGAAAGGCTCGAAGATCGCCGACGAGCAGATGGCAGCAGTAGAGATGGAGGAATACCAGAAGCAAGTGGAACCAGGCAACCTGCTAAGGGCAAAGAAGTCGGCTTCCGAGTCAGCTTTTCAGTCGGCCGGGGACACAAAACCCGTACACATCCACCCCACCGACCCCAACGCAGCACCAACCCACATCTCCACCACCCTCGACAGCAAATAGGAAGAAGCGCTCATCCAGTTCCTCCGTGAGAACTGGGACATCTTCGCATGGAAACCATCAGACATGCCGGGTGTGCCCAAGGGGCTGGCTGAGCACCATTTGCGAGTCGACCCGAAGGTGAAACCTGTGAAGGAACACCTCCGTCGATCCGCTGCGGAGAAGTGATAGGCGACTGGCGAAGAAGTGGCTCAACTCCTAGCAGCAGAGTTCATCCGCCGGATATACCACTCCGAGTGGCTCGCCAACGTCGTCATGCTCCCCAAGAAGGACAAGTCTCTCCGCATGTGCATCGATTTCAAGCACATCAATCGGGCCTGCCTGAAAGATCATTTTCCTCTCCCACGCATCGATCAAATAGTCGACTCGACTGTGGGATGTGAGCGTTTGTCCTTTCTGGACGCATATTCCGGATACCATCAGATCCGTCTGTATGGGCCCGATGAAATAAAGACAGCCTTCATCACCCCTTTTGGGTGTTTTTGCTATGTCACCATGCCTTTCGACCTCAAAAATGCCGGCGCCACCTTCATGCGCATGATCCAGAAATGCTTAATAAAGTAAATCAGTCGGAACATCGAGGCATACATGGATGACATCGAGGTCAAGTCACGGAAAGGTTCCGACCTACTGACTGACCTTGCTGAGACATTCGCGAACCTCAGAAGTTACGATATCAAGCTCAACCCGTCAAAGTGTACATTCGGAGTTCCTAGTGGCAAGTTGCTCGGTTTTCTCGTTTCCGAACGGGGAATCGACGCCAACCCAGAGAAGGTCGACGCCATCCTCCGAATGAAATGCCCCGAGCGTATACACGATGTCCAGAAGCTTACTGGTTGCTTGGCTGCATTGAGTCGATTCATTTCTCGGCTCGGGGAGAAGGCACTGCCTCTCTACCGACTCATGAAGAAATCCGACAAGTTCGAGTGGAATCCCGAAGCCGAAGCAGCGTTTGAGGAACTCAAAGCCCTGCTGTCCACCCAGCCGGTGCTCGCTGCCCCAGTCAGCGGAGAGCCTCTTCTGCTGTACATTGCTGCCACCGGACAAGTCGTCAGTACTGTACTCACGGTCGAGCGGGAAGAAGAGAGCAAGGCATACAAGGTCCAACGCCCGGTCTATTACATATCCGAAGTTTTGAGTCCCTCCAAGCAAAGGTATCCACATTACCAAAAGCTTGTGTACGGGATTTACTTGACTGCAAAAAAGGTTGCCCATTATTTCTCGGATCACTCAATCTTAGTCGTCAGTGACGCCCCATTATCAGAGATACTAAACAACCGAGATGCAACCGGTCGAGTGGCAAAATGGGCGATTGAACTTCTTCCGTTAGATATCAAGTTCGAAGCGAAGAAAGCCATCAAGTCTCAGGCCATAGCGGATTTTGTGGCTGAGTGGATAGAACAAGAGCTTCCGACTCAAGTCCAGTCGGACCGTTGGACTATGTTCTTCGATGGGTCCAAAATGCTGAACGGATCCGGTGCAGGCGTGGTCCTGATCTCTCCCAGGGGCGACAAGCTCAGCTACGTCCTTCAGATCCATTTTGATTCATCAAACAACGAGGCTGAATACGAAGCACTTTTGTATGGATTGCGCATGGCCATCTCACTCGGCGTCCGTCGCCTGATGGTCTATGGTGATTCCGACCTAGTGGTGAACCAAGTAATGAAAGAATGGGACGTCAGGAGCCCGGCGATGACCAGTTATTGCAGTGCAGTACGAAAGCTTGAAAGGAAGTTTGAAGGCTTAGAGCTCCATCATGTGCCTAGAGCAAAGAATCAGCTAGCCGACGATCTCGCGAAAATTGGGTCGACTCGGAGGTCCATACCCAAGAATGTGTTCCTAGAGCATCTGCACACTCCCTCTGTCAAGGGAGACCCCTTCACAGAAGAGCCTCCGCAGCCAGTCAGTGCAACCGATCCGACTGAAGTCGAAGTGCCTGCCGTGGTCGACTTGATCATGGAGGTCCTAGTAATCACACCTGATTGGACTGTGCCATATATATCGTATCTGCTCAGGCAAGAACTCCCAGAAGATGAAGAAGAAGCGCGCCAGATCGTCCGCTGATCCAAAGCATTCACAGTCATTCAAGTCCAGCTCTACAGAGAAAGCGTCACTGGAGTCGCCCAGCACTGCATCGACCAAGAGGAAGGTCGACTGATCTTGGATGAAATCCACTCGGGAACTTGCGGCCACCACGCTTCCTCTCGGACTATCATGGCCAAAGCATACCGAGCCGGATTTTACTGGCCCCGCGCCAACGAGATGGCCAAGGATATTGTGGATAAATGCGCATGGTGCCAGTTCTACTCCAACATGTCGCACAAGCCAGCATCCGCCCTCAAAACCATCCCACTAGTCTGGCCCTTCGTTGTTTGGGGCTTAGATATGGTCGGCCCCTTCAGGACAGGCAGGAGCGCATTCACTCACCTTCTGGTGGCAGTCGACAAGTTCACCAAGTGGATTGAGGCCAAACCCATCAAGAACCTCGAGTCGAGCACCGCCATCAGCTTCATTAAGGAGCTAATATTCAGATATGGGGTCCCTCACAGCATCATCACAGACAACGGCTCCAACTTTGACTCGGATGAATTCAGAACTTTCTGTACTTCCCAAGGGACGCGAGTCGACTACGCCTCCGTAGCACACCCTCAGATGATGTAGGGTGGAACCCTAATCAGCGGACCTTTCACGATTTGGAGAGTGTCCCACGATGAACACGGAGAATACAAGGAGGAAGACGGGGAAAACACAAGAGGAAACACTCAAATCAACACGAAGATAATCACACAAGCGCTAGATCCACGATACATAGTGCAATACATGATCCATAGTCAACGATGGTGATACAAGGATAGTCTTCTCCATGAGGAGGTCTTGGAATCCCGTAGGATCTTCTCCGAGGTGGAGGCCTTGAATCCGTAGTGGATCTTCTTCGTAGAGGCGCACGGTCTCGTGGGAGAAATCCACACAAGTCTGAGAAATGAGCTAAACCACAGCTACCTCGAAAGGAGGGAAGTCAACAGTATATATATTACATGGAGGGACGCAGTCGGGGCGGACGTCCGCTGGTTACCGGACGTCCGGTGGTTCCGGAGGGACCCGACGTCCGGTAATCCTCGGATTTCCGCTATTTAGCTTCTGTCGCCGTTGTCACGGACGTCCGGTGGCTTCCGGTCGTCCGGTCGCCTGGGGAAGGCCGGACGTCCGGTGTCTGCCGGTCGTCCGGTGCCTGGAAGTCGCCGGTCGTCCGGTGCAGGCCGGACGTCCGGTGCCTGTAGCATCTTCAGCCTTCCTTCTTCTTGTCTCGTGTACTTGTCGGGCCTGTCGTCTTGACCAATGTGCAGAGCTGTCCCGTGGCCTTCGTCCAAGCACCTGAGTATGCACAGAGTCTCTGATGAAGGTAGAAGCCATGTCTCGAGTGAATCCGAAAGATGTAGAGAGAGGAGCGAAGTCACCTCGGTCTCGAGAGCTGTTGCACGGGCTCGAGTCATTGGTCCTTTGGGCACTTGGTGAGGCGATGGAGAGTCCATGGGGATGACCTTGGGATGCTCCGCATCATCTCCCCTCCCTTGGGAAAGATCCGACCTCGGATCGAAATCTTCATCACCATGGAAAGGAGAAAGATCCTTGACGTTGAAGGTGTCGCTCACGGAGTACTTGTCTCGAGGGAGGTCGATCTTGTAGGCGTTGTCGTTGTAGCGAGCTAGCACCTTTAAGGGTCCGTCGGCGCGAGGTAGAAGCTTGGACTTGCGCTCATGTGGGAAGCGGTCCTTGCGAAGATGAAGCCAAACAAGATCGCCCGGTTGGAACACCATTGGTGCCTTGTTGACGTTGAGCTTGGTGGCGAGACGTTGGACTTGGCGCTCGATCATTGCCCTTGTATCTTCGTGCACCTTCTTGAGATAGCTTGCTCGAGCACTTGCGTCCATGTTGATGCGCTCTTGTAGTGGTAGAGGTAGAATGTCCAATGGACACAACGGATTGAAGCCATAGACAACCTCGAAGGGCGACTTGCCGGTGGTTGAATGTCTTGCGCGGTTGTAGGCGAACTCGGCGATGGGCAAGCGATGCTCCCATTCCCGGATGTTCCTCTTGATCAACACACGAAGAAGAGTGGAAAGCGTGCGGTTCATCACCTCCGTCTGGCCGTCCGTTTGTGGATGGTACGCCGAAGAAAAGAGTAGCTTGATTCCGAGCTTGGCACATAGTGTTTTCCAAAAGTAACTCAAGAACTTGACGTCCCGGTCCGACACGATCGTTTTGGGCACGCCGTGTAGACGAAGTATCTCCCTACAAAAGAGAGTTGCAACATGTGAAGCATCGTCGATCTTGTTACAAGGAATGAAATGAGCCATTTTAGAGAATCTATCGACCACGACAAGCACGGAATCTTTTCCATTTTGAGTTCTAGGCAAGCCAAGTATGAAATCCATGCTTATGTCTTCCCATGGATGGTATGGAATAGGAAGAGGCATGTAAAGACCATGAGACTGAGCTTTGGACTTAGCTTTGCGGCATGTAGAACATCGGTTGGTGAGGCGTGAGACGTCACGAAGCAGCTTGGGCCAAAAATAGTTCTTAGAGAGGGTAGCAAACGTCTTGTCGCGTCCAAAGTGTCCCATGAGTCCTCCTCCATGAGATTCCTGCAAAAGGAGCAAACGAAGCGAAGACTCGGGAATGCAAAGTTTGTTAGCTCTCATAAGATATCCATCCTTCATGTGGTAATGTTCCCAAGAAGTGTGAGTCAAGCACTTAGCATAAGCATTTGCAAAGAAAGGATCATGCTCATATAAATCTTTAATATGCTCAAAGCCAATCACATTCAACTCAAGTTGTGTTACAAGCATGCATTTGCGGGAAAGCGCGTCCGCCACAACATTTTCTTTGCCCTTGATGTATTTGATGACATAGGGAAAAGACTCAATGAACTCACTCCATTTAGCATGAAGCTTGTTCAAATTAGTTTGACCTTTGAGATACTTGAGTGTCTCATGGTCCGTATGAAGAATGAATTCATGAGGTCTAAGATAGTGTTCACAAACACGTAGAACTCTCACCAAGGCATAAAGCTCTTTATCATAGATGGGGTGGTTAAGTTGCGCTCCCGATAGCTTTTCACTAAAGTACGCAATTGGGCGCTTTTCTTGCATTAGCACGCCACCTATGCCGGTACCACTAGCATCACAATGAATCTCAAACGGGTTGTCAAAGTTTGGTAGTGCTAGAAGCGGTGCGTGCGTGAGCAAGCTCTTAAGCTCATTGAACGCGGTGTCTTGCGAAGGACCCCAAATGAAGGGTGCGTTCTTCTTGCTCAAAGCGTGTAGAGGCATAGCAATGGTGCTAAAGTCCTTCACAAAACATCGATAGAAACCGGCTAGACCAAGGAAACTACGCACTTGCATGAGATTCTTTGGTTGAGGCCAAGTTTTAATTGCGTCAATTTTAGTTTCATCAACGTGGACACCTTGAGAAGACACGACAAATCCTAGAAAGACAACCTTTTCAACGCCAAAAGTGCATTTCTCCATATTAGCATATAATTGTTGTTTGCGAAGTGCTTGCAAAACTAGTTGGACATGGTCAACATGTTCTTCAAGTGACTTGCTAAAGATGAGAATGTCATCAAAGTAAACCACGACAAAGACACCTATGTAGGGTCTAAGAACAAAGTGCATAAGACGCACGAAAGTGCCGGGTGCTTCCGATAAGCCCATTGGCATAACAAGCCACTCGTATAACCCGAACTTGGTTTTGAAAGCAGTTTTCCACTCATCACCCTCTTGAATGCGAATTTGGTAGTAGCCACTTTTAAGATCAATTTTGGAAAAAATTGTGGCACCACATAATTCATCAAGCATATCGTCTAAGCGTGGAATAGGGTGACGGTATCTAACGGTGATAGCATTTATCGGACGACAATCGGAACACATGCGAAAACTTCCGTCTTTCTTAGGCACGAGGATAACGGGAACGGCACAAGGGCTTAAGCTTTCACGTACATGACCTTTGTCGATGAGTTTTTGCACTTACCGTTGTATCTCCTTTGTTTCCTCGGGGTTGACGCGGTAGGGAGCCTTGTTTGGAAGTGGTGCACCGGGTACGAGGTCGATGCGGTGTTCTATCCCACAAAGTGGAGGTAGACCCGGTGGTAGCTCGTCGGGAAAGACGTCCGAGAATTCCTGCAACAATTAAGACAACACAAAAGGTGGAGGTGGTGAAGTGTTAGTAGGTTTGGCTTCCCCTTTGCATAAAAGCACAAGGTGGAAGACGCTCGATGGGTTCTCACACACTTCTCTCATCTCACGTTTGGTGGAAAATAGGACGAGTTGCTTCTTGTCGCTCATCGTGGAGGCGCTCATATTTGGCTTGTGGCTCTCGCTCTCTTTTTGGTGGCTTGCTCTCTCGCCATTCTCTCCACGATGGGTGGTGGGTAAAAGCTTGTCGGCGGCTACTTGACTTGGAGTCATTGGTCGGAGCACGAATTCCTTGCCCTTCATCTTGAAGTGATAGTGATTTGTCCGTCCATTATGTGTGACTCCACGATCATATTGCCATGGGCGTCCAAGAATAAGGTGGCACACGGACATGGGTATCACATCACATTCGAGAGTGTCCTCGTAGGTGCCAATCTTGAAAGAGACTTGCACGGTGTGCTCGACTCGAAGAATTCCGGCGTCGTTGAGCCACTGGACCTTGTAGGGGTGAGGATGCTTCGTCTTGACCAAATGAAGCTTGTCGCATAGCTCTTCACTTGCCAAGTTGTGGCAACTTCCTCCATCGATGATAACCTTGACGGAGCGTCCATTGATGCCGGCCTTCGTATGGAAAATATGACATCGTTGGTCGTCATCTTGTTGATGTTGGAGTGTCAAGACTTTGGAGACAACAAGGTTGGGGCTTGAGTCATTGTCGCAAAACACTTGATTGTCTTCTTCTTCATTGACTTGGCGATGCATAGCGACATGCTCAAGTGCTTCCATCTCATCATCGCTCATGGAGTCATAAGATCCGTCGTCGTTGATGATCATGGTGCGAACGGTCTTGCACTCAAATGACTTGTGGCCTCGTCCTTGGCACTTGAAGCATTTGATGGAGCTCGTCTTGTTATTGTCTTCGGTTGGAGTTGTAGTTGAGGAAGCTCTTTGCTTGAAGTTGTTGGTAGAAGGTGGACGACTCGATGTAGTCGCGTTCTTGTAGCTTGACTTGTCACCGAAGTTTGTAGATGGCTTGGTAGAGGTAGGAGGAGTAGCCGAAGTCGTTGAAGCTTGGTTGTAGGAGCCGAAGTTCTTGGAGTTGAACTTGGAGTACTTGTAGTCCTCTTGAACTTGTCGTTCCGCTTTGGTTGCTTGATGTACTAGCTCGAGGAGGTTGGTGTATGGTTGGAAGTCCGCAATCTTCTTGATGGGATAGTTGAGTCCATTCAAGAATCTCGCCATTGTTTGCTCTTCATCTTCCGTGATGTTTGCTCGTATCATGGCAATCTCCATCTCCTTGTAGTACTCTTCAACGGACTTGGTACCTTGCTTGAGGAGTTGTAGCTTCTTGAACAAGTCACGATTGTAGTGGGTAAGCACAAAGCGTGCTCTCATGACTTCCTTCATTTGAGCCCAAGTGGTGATAGGAGGCCTTTTGCTTCTCTTCTCTCTATGATTTGCTCCCACCAAATGAGAACATAGTCTTGGAACTCAAGGGATGCCATAGCGATCTTCTTCTCTTCATCGAAGTTGTGAAGGCGAAATATCTTGTCAACCTTCAATGCCCATGAGAGATAGTCTTCGGGATCAATGCTTCCGGAGAACTTTGGCATGGTGAACTTGAGCTTGCCATAGCGATGCTCGTCATTGTTTCCTTGCCTATTGGGAGGGCGATCTCGATTTTGGCGGTTTGCCATATCTTGTTGCTCTTGGTGATGTAGATGTTCTTGTTGGTGTTGTTGCTCTTGTCGTGCTTGAGGAGGAGCTTCTTCTTGCATTGTTGCTTGATGGCGCCTCTCTTGCATCTCATCGCGAAGGAAATCCTCTTCTTGACGAGTTTGTCGAGTGCGGGCTGCCACATTGCGATGTGCATCTTGTAAAGCACGTTGCGCCTCCATAGCTTGAGCTTCTCGACGGTGTTGTGCTTGGCGGTTAGCCTCGGCGTCTTGTTCTTCTTGATATTGACGTGCTCGCTCTTGTTGTTGTTGGCGTAGTCGTTGCCGTTCTTGTGCTTGCTCAAGTGTAGCTTGGTTTTGCCGACGTCGGTTTTCTTGCTCGTCGAATAGCTCTTGTGAACTCTTGTCATGTAGAGGATGCCGGTGGTCATGTCGAGCTTGACGGGCGGCTTGACGAAGAGTGTTAGACGTAGGTGTACTTGAGTCTTGCGTGGAGTCGGTGTGTCGACTTGAGCGGCTTCGTCTTTGAGAAGAAGTTGAGGAAGGACGTTGGTCGATTATCAATGTCCAGAGCTCGTTGTATTGTGTAGTCATGTTGGTGTTGATGGTGTCGAATTGTTCTTTTGTCCTTGCTTCAAATTGGCGCGCGTCCTCGGCGACTTGACCAATGTACTCACGCATAGCTTCACTCTCTTGATGTAGAGCTCGTTGGACACCTAATAGATGTAGTTTGGTGACGTAGTTGTTCGCTTCTTGAGGATCGTCGAAGATCGGGTTGGAAGATGTACTTGGCCTATCCATCATCACAAGCAAGTATGTGAGTGGGAGAAAGGAGAAGACAATATCAGTGTACCTTAACCGAGGTTGAAAATGGATCAATGATCACTCAAGAATGTAACCCGGAAATAGCACTATTGGTATCACTTCGTGTCGATTCTCACACCTACACAAGTAAAGCTTTGAGAGGAGCTTGGTTAGGATGTGGCACAAATTCAATGCAATCGTTAAAATGACTCAATGATGTTGAAAATGGTTCACAATTTGCTCATGCAACAAGTAGATCACTAGCAAAGGTAGCACACGGAACACACGCACGGATAGATAAATGTGGTTGTGCAACCAAAGATGAGCGAAAATGTGTAAAACCACGGAGAATGCTCGTGTTGCACAACACTAGAGAGACGCTAACCGATTGCTTAATAGGCGGATACGCACTTGTGCACGACCTATAAGAGCCAAAACGTAACGACTATCTATCACAAGTATGCTATGAGTGTATGATGTGCCGATGCTTGAGCACAAGATGATGTTGCTATGATGTATGGTCTCTTTTGATGCAAGGCGTATGATGCTATTGTGTTTTTGCTTTGGTGGCTCTTTTGCTTAAAAGCTTGTGAGCTCTTTCGTTGGGCACATATGTATGCTTCTCGGATCAAGGTAGCTATTGTGTATGCGGTACACTCTTGTGTCACACGGAGATATGCAAGATACCAAGATGATGTGGTGTTACTCACAATGATGTAGTATGCAATATCTATGACTATCACTAATGTGCACAAGTGTCGTGGTCCGGCAATACTCAAATGGCTAGTCTCAATGGGAAAGCTACGCAAAGATGGTTCATAGGGTGACAATGCAATTGCAAGGTAGAATGAGCGAAGTGTCGTCGATGTTACCGTCCTTGCCGAAGTTGAGCGGTGGTGTTGTCGAAGTCTTGCCGTTCCAAGGTAGCCTAAACATCCAAGGAAACGGTGAAACCACAACTAATGTATCCAAGGCAAAGGGAGACAAACTTTTCAAACTCGTAGCGGGTAAGCGATGGTGGTTGCGGAAGGTGAGGTGGAAGGTAGGTGGTAGCGGAAGGTGGTACGGAACTGAACAAGTCAGCCTCGTCAGGTTCTGTCGGACGTCCGGAAGTTACCGGTCGTCCGGTCGGTCGGATGGGGTCGGCCGTCCGGTAGTTGCCGGAAATCCGGTAAAAGCTTCTGTAATGGGGGTGCCGGTCGTCCGGTGTTTAGCGGACGTCCGGTGTCTCGAGAGGTGCCGGACGTCCGGTAAACGTCGGTCGTCCGGTAGGTCTGGGACTGGGGTTGGTGGAATCCGTGGAGAAATTTGTCGAGCGTGGTCGAATTTGCGGTGGAAAAAGGTGGAAAAGGTGGGGAAATGCTAGATCGACACGTGGCACAGCAAATCCATGGAACAAAGTCAACAAAATCTTGCCAAATCAACAGATCACAAAAAAAAAAATTTGGGGTTATTTTTGTGGGGATTTTTCGAAATTGGGAAGAACACAACAAAAACAAGCTAGAAAACAGTGTGTGGGGCTCCAAAATCGTGATCAACCTTGCTCTTGATACCAAGATGATGTAGGGTGGAACCCTAATCAGCGGACCTTTCACGATTTGGAGAGTGTCCCACGATGAACACGGAGAATACAAGGAGGAAGACGGGGAAAACACAAGAGGAAACACTCAAATCAACACGAAGATAATCACACAAGCGCTAGATCCACGATACATAGTGCGATACATGATCCATAGTCAACGATGGTGATACAAGGATAGTCTTCTCCGTGAGGAGGTCTTGGAATCCCGTAGGATCTTCTCCGAGGTGGAGGCCTTGAATCCGTAGTGGATCTTCTCCGTAGAGGCGCACGGTCTCGTGGGAGAAATCCACACAAGTCTGAGAAATGAGCTAAACCACAGCTACCTCGAAAGGAGGGAAGTCAACAGTATATATATTACATGGAGGGACGCAGTCGGGGCGGACGTCCGCTGGTTACCGGACGTCCGGTGGTTCCGGAGGGACCGGACGTCCGGTAATCCTCGGATTTCCGCTATTTAGCTTCTGTCATCGTTGTCACGGACGTCCGGTGGCTTCCGGTCGTCCGGTCGTCTAGGGGAGGCCGGACGTCCGGTGTCTTCCGGTCGTCCGGTGCCTGGAAGTCGCCGGTCGTCCGGTGCAGGCCGGACGTCCGGTGCCTGTAGCATCTTCAGCCTTCCTTCTTCTTGTCTCGTGTACTTGTCGGGCATGTCGTCTTGACCAATGTGCAGAGCTGTCCCGTGGCCTTCGTCCAAGCACCTGAGTATGCACAGAGTCTCTGATGAAGGTAGAAGCCATGTCTCGAGTGAATCCGAAAGATGTAGAGAGAGGAGCGAAGTCACCTCGGTCTCGAGAGCTGTTGCACGGGCTCGAGTCATTGGTCCTTTGGGCACTTGGTGAGGCGATGGAGAGTCCATGGGGATGACCTTGGGATGCTCCGCATCATCAGTCGAATGGACAAGCGGAAAGAGCAAATGTGCTGATTCTCCAAGGCTTATAGCCACGGCTCATGCGTGACCTCAAGCATGCCGCCGGGGCTTGGGTAACCGAGCTGCCCTCCGTCTTGTGGGGTCTGAGGACAACTCCGAATCGGTCGACTGGCCGTACCCCTTTCTTCCTGGTCTATGGGGCCGAAGCTGTATTGCCAAGCGACTTATTACACAATGCCACCAGAGTAGAACTCTTCTCCGAAGCTGAGGCAGAGCAAGCTCGTCAAGATGCAGTCGACCTTTTAGAAGAGGAAAGAGAGATGGCCCTGATCCGATCGACCATCTACCAACAGGATCTGCGTCGATTGCACGCTCGCAACATGAGAATTCGAGCGCTCCAGGAAGGACACCTGGTCCTCCGGGTGCATCAGAAACGTCCGCACAAGCTCGCCCAAGCATGGGAAGGCCCGTTCATCATCACGAAGGTGCTGTGCAATGGAGCTTACCACGTCTACAATGTAGCCCAGAAGAAAGACGAACCTCATTCGTGGAATGCGGACCTACTCCGCCGTTTTTTCACTTGAAGGACTCGACGGTCGAGTTGTAATAAAGATTCCCCAATTTGTTTCAAAAGCAAGATAGCAATGATTCCCTAACGATTGGTGTCCTCTAAATCCCCAAGTGGCTGCTTAGCTGCGATCCGCCGAGCTACGTCACAAGTACAAGGCGGTTCGGTCTTCCGAACTCCGCCACAAGTACAATGTAGCTTGGAATCGCCTAAGTTACAAACATTCTACTCCGAGTGAAGAGCGACCCTCTCACTCGGGGGCTTAGCTGCGACCCCGTGACTCGCTTAAGTCACAACTACCTACTCCGAGTGAAGAGCAACCCTCTCACTCGGAGGCTTAGTTGCGGTCCTCCGAGCTACGCCACAAGTACAAGGCGGTTCGGTCCTCCGAACTCCGCCACAAGTACAATGTAGCTTGGAATCGCCTAAGTTATAAACACTCTACTCCGAGTGAAGAGCGACCCTCTCACTCGGGGGCTTAGCTGTGACCCCGTGAATCACCTAAGTCACAACTACCTACTCTGAGTGAAGAGCAACCCTCTCACTCGGAGGCTTAGCTGCGGTCCTCCGAGCTACGCCACAAGTACAAGGCGGTTCGGTCCTCCGAACTCCGACACAAGTACAATGTAGCTTGGAATCGCCTAAGTTATAAACATTCTACTCCGAGTGAAGAGCGACCCTCTCACTCGGGGGCTTAGCTGCGACCCCGTGACTCACCTAAGTTACAACTGTCTACTCCGAGTGAAGAGCAACCCTCTCACTCGGGGGCTTAGCTGTGATCCTCCGAGCTATGCCACAAATACAAGGCGGTTCGGTCCTCCGAACTCTGCCACAAGTACAACGTAGCTTGGAATCGCCTAAGTTATAAACATTCTACTCCGGGTGAAGAACGACCCTCTCACTCGGGGGCTTAGCTGCGACCCCGTGACTCGCATAAGTTACAACTATCTACTCCTAGTGAAGAGCAACCCTCTCACTCGGGGGCTTAGCTGCGATCCTCCAAGCTACGCCACAAGTACAAGGCGGTTCGGTCCTCCGAACTCCGCCTCAAGTACAACGTAGCTTAAAGTCGCCTAAGTTATAAAACATTCTACTCCGAGTGTGACGCCCGAAGACCGACGTCCCATAAGATCCCAGAAGATTCCAGATGTCTCGGTTCTCCCGTGTGTTTCTTTTGTGCTTGTGTTATTTATTTTATATTGCATCATGTCATCATGCCATCATGTTTTTAATTTTTGCTTCTCAACCTAAATAAATTGTGTGGACCTTCGGTCCATTTAAATCGAGGGAAGGGTGACTTCTCTTTATAACATATAAAAGCCTCTCAATATTATTAGGGAGCTATATAATAAATATTTCATTGCTTCGGAATAACCCAACAAAAATTGCATATATTTCCCCATGCCTATTCCATATCAAGTTTGACTTCAAAACCTTGCCAATATTTCTTTTCCGTTGTTTCGAGGCTCCTCCAAAGCCTAGACTCCTTTCAAACTCCTTTAAGGTAAGCTAAATAATTTTAGTTTGCACTTCCCTATTTTGTTGGAACTATTTTTGTTGGGTTGGTATTATTCCATAAAGCCTTACAAAAATGTTCCATCTTTTATTTCTCGTTCGTGGCCTTTTCCTTAATTTTTTTGAACTATCTCTATTTTTTCTGCTAAAGAATAAATAGAGGGAGAGGAGGAAAGGCCCAGCCGCCTCAAACTCCTGGCCCATCTCCTCCCAGCCTCCCTCTCCTCCCTTTCCAGCCGAAGCCGGCCCCATTCCCTCCACCAGCCCAGGCCTCCCTGGCCCAAACTACCTCCAGGCCCATAAGCTTGCCAACCCTAGCAGCGACCACATCCCATCGTCGTTCCTCCCTCGTCCGCATCGCGCCGCAAACCTCATCCCGATCCCCTTTTCCCTTCGTCCCAGTTCCACTCCTTCGATCTCCCAGGAGCCCCGACGCGTAGGCCAGTTCCCCGCAGCGCATCGCCAGGCCGCTCTCCCTCGAGAGTGCGAGCCCGTAGCCCCGCACCATTTTTTTCCCTCGAGCCATCGAGCCAGCGAGTGCCCCGAGCGTCTCCCTCCATCGCCTCGACCCCGTCGCTCCAGCCCTGTGCGCCATGGAGCCCCACCATGGAGCCTCGAGGCAGGCACGAGCAACTCTCCAGCATGGCCACTAGGGCCTCGCGCCGCGTCCAGCAAGGCCGAGCCTCGCCGCGCCCTTCTGCTCAGCACGCCCGCGCCATGGTGCCCGTCCAGCAGTGCGCGCCGGGAGGCCGCTCGCCTCTTCTCCTTCGCCCTCTGTCGCCAAAGCCCCGAGCGGCTCCCTCTGCTCCAGGACCGGCCCGCGGCTCCCCTCCGCGATGCGCTCCAGCGCCAGGCCGCAGCAGCAGCCCCCTGCTTCCTCGGCCAGGAGCTGCGCCAAGGTCACGTCGCCGCCCCGGTCGTCCTCGGCCCTCCAGGCCGCACGCCGCGCCTCAGCCGCGTCCCCTCCTTGTTCAGCGCCGCCGGAGGGCTGCAGCCACCTCCGCCATGTTTTGTTGCTGTTGTTGATATCCCAGGACCTCAGAGACGCGTCAAGTACCTCTACACAAGACCCGTGTACGACTACACCCGGTGTTGCCTCAAGTACATCTACGAAAAACCCGAACGTCTACGAACCGTGTACGAGACCGACGCCAAGTACCCCTTCGTTTAACAAGACCGGCGAGATTGACAAGTACATCTACGAACTCGACGCCCGAACGACTACGCTTGGTGGATGCGACAAGTACCACGACGGACACCAAGTACCTCTTCGGAGACGTGAACGACTACGAACGGGAACAACTACACGGTGTTACGTCAAGTACCACGACACGATATCGGAACGCCTACTTCCCTCTACGGACGTGTACCCTGACCCGTGTACCACTACTTCCACTACTTCCTCGACGACTGGAACCCCTCCGAGAAAGAACCCTTCGAAGGTATAACCCCGAGACGATGACCCATGTGACGGTTGTGTTGTATGAAATGTTTTCCCTTGTGTGCACCGTGCCCGTATCGACTTTTGTCGTGCTCCTTGGTTGCCTCGTCGCCGACTCGTGGGAACCCGGTGACGGGATCACCCCACCTTTCATCTTGTTTCGCTCGCTCTCCGTTATCTTTTGCACCGGTCTCTCAACGGGTTACCGGAACAGAGATGTTGCGTTGCATCATTTTCGGATCGTTGCCGTGGCACCCTTTCTTTCACCACGGGGACAATACTTCATATCTCTTCATGTTAACCTTTAATTAATAAATTGCATAAACTTGATCATGTCATCCGCATCATGTTAACAACATTATATATGTTAATTGTTGTTGCTTTAAAATTACTAAACCTGCTTATGGGGATTTTCCCGGAATTGTTGTTGTTATTTTCCGGCCTCATTTAAAATGCCTTAATAGTGTAGTTTTATTATGCTTCACCTCTTGCCATGTTAACAAACTTTTATTCTTGTCTTGTAAATAAACAAGAGTCAACTAAATAATTAAATGTGGTGTTTCGTCAATATGCAACTCGTTGCATATTGAGCTCCACTTAACTTGTAGTTTTGTTTGTGCATTTTGCCATGCCATGCATTTTTAAACCGGACATGCATCATACTTGTTTGTGCATCGTATGCCATGTTTATGCTTGTGTGTTTACTGGGTTGTTTGCTTCTTTCCGGTTGCTCCTCTTGTTAGCTTCGGTTTTGTTTCGGAGTTGTGAGGATTCTCTCGACTGTGTTGCTCCGTCTACTTCATGGATCTGTTCTTCTCCCTTGTGGAATCCCAGGCAAGATGACCGAACCCGGATACCATTACTATCTTTGCCTATTGCTAGAGTATCGCTCTTTAGTATATTGCCTCGATGCCCATGTTTTCCTGTCAGCCTCCTATTGTAACCATGATCCTGTCTAACCACCCTACCCATGCAAACCATTGATTGGCTATACGTAGGCTTGCTTAGCCCCTCTTATAGCATTGTTAGTTGCAGGTGAAGATTGAAGATGCTTGCTTCATGTTGAAGTTTGTTGGGTTATATCACACGATATAAATGCTTAAAATGAAATCATCTATATATTGGCAATGGGTGGAAGGCTAAGCCTTTTGCTTGGTGATTTGTTCCACTCATGCCGCTAGGAACCGTATAAACCGATGTTATGTTCCTTGATTATGCGTTCCTCACACGGTTGGGGTTTATGGGGCCCCCTCGATAAACCGCTAAGTGCTAAGTCTTTTCCAGCATGTCCCAACATTTGGTACTATTCGCCTAATAACTAATAAAACTTGCATAGGGACTAGCTATCCCTTTTATTTTAATCAACAACCCCGGGCCAGTGCTCCACATGAGTGTTGGTCCGAAACGGGGAGTCTGCGGGGCCACCACGAGGAAACTCGAGGTTTGGTAAAAACCTGTAGAATCGCCCATCCGGTCGTGTCCTGAGACTAGATACGCGCGGCTACCTATCAGGGTGTCGACACGCCGGGAGGATTTGCTGGATTAGCCTTACCTTAGTTCGGAGTATCTTGAGCACGGGATTCCGAGAATACTCGGGTCTTCCCACCTTTGGAGTTGCGACTCCGCGGATCGTGGGCTTGTCATGGGCCAAGTTGGAACACCCCTGCAGGGTTTGAACTTTCGAAAGCCGTGCCCGCGGTTATGTGGCAGATGGGAGCTTGTTAATATCCGGTTGTAGATAACTTGACACCATGTTCCAATACACTACCAGCGTGCGTACCGTGACTGTCATTTTCCGAAAGGGATTCGGGAGATGAACACGGTGGGGTTATGTTTGGCGTGCTTTAGTTAGGATCACTTCGTGATCATCTCTCGACCGAGGCACTTCTCTTCTCGCTCTCTTTTACGTAAGTTAGTGCTAGTGCTCCTGCAGACTCTTATTCTTTTCTTCAGCCTTATCCTCACCCAAGGCTTAAATAGTCATGTTACCCGGGAATGGGATTGCTGAGTCCTCTGTGGCTCACAGATACCACAACACCAGATGCAGGTTCAGCCGAGTTTTGAAGCAGGAGATGGATCAGTACTTCACCAGGAGCTCGATGAAGAGTTTGGCCGTTTGCTCGTGACGTTTCGACGATCAGTAGTGGTTTCTACTAGGATTCGATCTAGGCCTGTGGGTTTATGTTGTTTTGGTATCTTTCTTTTGGATCTTACCCTTAGATGGGCTGTGATGTTTTGAATGATGTTTTGCTTATGTAATGTATTGTGTGAAGTGGCGAGTGTAAGCCAGCTATCTCCTTTTGCAATTTAATCCCTCTTTTACATGAGTCGTGCAAAGATACCAAACTTGAGATCATTCTAGGATGGGCTTATACCTTTAAGTCGTGCCTCGACACGTAGGAGGTATAGTCCCATCCTGGGCATTACAAGTTGGTATTCAGAGCCTTCTCCGACCTAGGAGCCCCCACTGATTGATCGAATCATTGACGGTTGAGTCTAGGCACACACTGAAAATATTTTTGGGTCCTATATTTATATCGGAGAGTAGTATTTCTTTGCTTTTCATCCCCTTTCTCTCTGGTGAGGACTCCTGACGACTACTCTTGTCTCTTCTATCTTCAAAAATTGCACCAATTTTTTTAAGGATCCCGCGAGTATTGTTTGGATTGTTCCAATGTCTTTGTGACGAGAACATTGTTCTCGATGCCTCCTGTCATTAGGGGTTGTGGCAGTGTCCCGGGGAGTTGAGCTCCGAGGTGTTGTCGTCACAAATCCATCACGGCAGTACTAGAATACTTAAGACGTCCGACATCGAAAATCTCTCCTATACGATTAGTGGCAAGATAACCCCGACATCACCCAGTACTGGGGAGGTAGTTCGGGAGTATTGCCATAGCTTGTATAGTGGATGCGTTTCGAAGGTCCGAGGTAAACAGTTTCCGAGAAAGACTGGTTATGTGTTGAAGGATGGATACAGCTGGATGTAGGTTTAGAGTTGATTGCGCGGTGCTTCCCCTGTATCCCCAACACCTGATTGCATAACTGGAAACCTTCGGAAATTAATAGGTGGGTTCATCCAGTAGTTCTAGGCATTCTTCCAACGAGTGCATGATATGAAGTTCGGGGTTCTACATTGAGTGAAGTGGTTTTATGGGCTTGTTCCGATCGGGAGTTGCATCTTAAAGGGTCCTTGGCTATGCTGATCCGGGGATTGCAAAACCCTTTTGTAACACGTTCCATGAGCTTTCAGCACGAATATGTGGGACGAAGCTTCTATCTTGTATTTGTTCTATCTGTTCCTTGTTCCTTTTTTTATTTACTTTTGTTCTCCAAGTGGCTTCTCGACAAGTTGATGTACCTGCGGAATTCATTCGTTCAATTCTCTGTTCGGATATATATGTTGCAACATAATCTTCTTCATAAACATATATCCTTTGTTCTTGTTTTAATTCTGGTATTCGAGTTGCTTCGATGTCAAGTGTGATTCCATACCTTCCTAATCGGTGTTCTCATATTTTATGGGAGTGCTAATTCTTCTTGACCATCAAGATGGTCATGTTAAATTCTTTTCAACCGGTGTGCCTTCTCTTCAAGTTACTCCATTCAGACGTCGTTGAGAAATCCGACGATTGTCTGTTTCATTCATCCCAAGTCGTCTTTGTTTTCCCCACCCTCCCTCCCTTTTCTTTATGGAGCTGGAATTCTCGAATGAAATATCCATTTTATTCATGTGATATTTCTTCATTATTTTCCTTCAATGTTCTTATCCGGTGATTTATCGTGAAGATGCTCAAGAGCTTCAAGTTCATCATTCTTTTGTTCTCTAATTCTGCCGGTGGATGTAATTCAAGATTTTGGTGTTGATCTTATCCTTTTCCTCATTTCGCAATGCTTTCTTATTCCGGTGCACCAATTAATCATTCTCCTCTTGCTATTCATATCCGGAGTGCTGAAGATTCGTGTTTCCATTCTTAATCATGTCAAGCTATTTTGAGCTTTGTCATCTTATTCAAGCCATTTAGTTCAACCGGTGCTATATCTCGCAAGCAATCTTTTCTAACGGTGATTTCTTTGAGTGGGCCCTAACCCACAGGTTTTTTTTCCAGGATCTTACCTGACTCTTCTATTTTCCGGAGTATTCTCAAATTCTTTTCAAAGTGTGACGTAAGAATGATTCCCATCAGTCACATGCCTTCTCCAAGGTCGCGTTCAATTCTTTCACCATTGTTTCAACCTTTTTAATTCTTCATTCCGGAGTGCTCAACAATTCTTATGGCATTTCTCGTCTTCATACTCAACATTTGGATACCGGAGAAGTGTTTCTCTTAAATTTTGACCCGTTCTCAAGATTCGTGGTTCTAGCTTCATGCCATCCTCATTATTGTTCCGATTGTGAAGAATTCTTTTTATACCCATCCGAAGCATTTCATGAATTCTTTTCTTTGTGATCCTCCGAAGGCCATCATTTCAGAATATTTCTTGGTTCTCAGTTTTCAACTTCGTCCTACAAATATTCTTCATTGATGCCTCTTCGTTCGTCTCCTAATTCTTACGGTGGTTCTTTCAAGTTTACCCTTCCGTTGTTATTGTTTTAATTTACTCGTTCTTTTTATAATCCTACCGGTGGTTCGTTGAAGATTTACCCAAGCTTGTGCGAGATCTCTCTTAATTCTTTCCAAGAAGAATAAGTAGTAGGCCAAACCCGTTGCTTGTCATCAATTTAATTTGATGAAGGATAAGCATACGGTAAATCTTATTCTTATCTCCTCGAAGTGATTAATCTCTTTCCCGGAGTTTGTTCATTATATCATATCCTTGGTTCTAAGTTTTTCATCTTGTTTTCCGGAGCTCCAAGTTATTTCTATTACATCATTTCAAAGCTCCATCTAATTCATCGCAAGCCTTGAATCTTATTCTTTTCATCTTTCACTTCTCATGCTTTTCATTACCGGAGTTCTCATGGTGATTCATCATGTTTTAATTCATCCTCGTATTCTTCATCAAGATTCTTGTTGGAGCTCAAGCATTCTTCTTCTTGCATTTCGAAGTGCAATTCTTTCTACCTTTATTGTTTGAGATGGTGGTATGCCATTGTTGACAAGTTCCCTTCATGTTTCATGATTCACAAGTTGTCGGGAATGAGATATTTAAACCCATCTTTTCTTTGTTCAGGAGATCTTTCCAACCATTCAATTTATTCATTGGAGTCATCTTGGGTTATAATTCACCTAAAAGCTTGCCCCTGAGGATGGTTGCTATTTATGGTGCTCATAAATGACCCAAGTTCTTCATTTATCCTCCCGGTGAAATAAGTTTATCATCTCCTTGTTGATCTCAATCAAATCAATTGTTTAAGTTAGTGGCAGAATTGTCACCTCATAATTTTGAGATGTTTTCCATAAGCCCACATCAAGCTTATTCTTTCGTTGTTGAATTTCCAACAATTCTGTTCAACCCTTCTTCGTAAGGATGCTCTTTCAAATTCAATTTTGAGAGAAGTTGTCATTTTCTTCTCCGTTTTTTTTTCTTTTTTTTTCTTCCCAACGATCTTGCATCTATTCTTTCATTCCGGAGGTTTTGTGATATTGCTCTCTTTGACCATCATCTCGTTTCTATCAAGATCATATTCTACCTTGATTGTATATTTAACAGGAGTGTTGTGTTCTCCATTCAAGTTCCGTCATCTTATCTAGTTTTGCTCTCTTTTAACCGGAGTGTTGTCTGAATCTTTCTTACCCTTGTGCCATTTTGTCAATGTTCCGGAGGCTGTGTGTTGTTGTTTTCATCAAGTATCTTCCCAACTTGGCTAGCTCATGTTAATTCCTTCCATTTTCAGATGGAGTGCTGTCCAAATTATTTCGTTCTTATTCCTTCTCAATCTTGGTTAACCGGAGTGGTTTTGGAATTCTTTTGTCATCCGTGAGCTCTTGTTCCATGTCTTTCAACCTGCAAGGTTCTCATAATGCTCCTCGTTACTCTTTTCTAACGGAGTGCACTTAACTTTGTTCATCTCCGTTGTATTCTTCTTCCATTTTGGTCAACCTCTCAGGTTCTTTGGTTTCACTCGTTTGTCAAAGAAGCAACTTTGTTTTACCTCTTCCTCTTCCGTTTTTACCCGGTGATATCTCTAGGATCTCGGGTCGAGATCCTCTGTTAGTGTGGGAGAGTTGTGACGCCCGAAGACCGACGTCCCAGCAGATCCCAGAAGATTCCAGAAGATTCCAGATGTCTCGGTTCTCCCGTGTGTTTCTTTCGTGCTTGTGTTATTTATTTTGCATTGCATCATGTCATCATGCCATCATGTTTTTAATTTTTGCTTCTCAACCTAAATAAATTGTGTGGACCTTCGGTCCATTTAAATCGAGGGAAGGGTGACTCTCTTTATAACATATAAAAGCCTCTCAATATTATTAGGGAGCTATATAATAAATATTCCATTGCTTCGGAATAACCCAACAAAAATTGCATATATTTCCCCATGCCTATTCCATATCAAGTTTGACTTCAAAACCTTGCCAATATTTCTTTTCCGTTGTTTCGAGGCTCCTCCAAAGCCTAGACTCCTTTCAAACTCCTTTAAGGTAAGCTAAATAATTTTAGTTTGCACTTCCCTATTTTGTTGGAACTATTTTTGTTGGGTTGGTATTATTCCATAAAGCCTTACAAAAATGTTCCATCTTTTATTTCTCGTTCGTGGCCTTTTCCTTAATTTTTTTGAACTATCTCTATTTTTTCTGCTAAAGAATAAATAGAGGGAGAGGAGGAAAGGCCCAGCCGCCTCAAACTCCTGGCCCATCTCCTCCCAGCCTCCCTCTCCTCCCTTTCCAGCCGAAGTCGGCCCCATTCCCTCCACCAGCCCAGGCCTCCCTGGCCCAAACTACCTCCAGGCCAATAAGCTAGCCAACCCTAGCAGCGACCGCATCCCATCATCGTTCCTCCCTCGTCCGCATCGCGCCGCAACCCTCATCCCGATCCCCTTTTCCCTTCGTCCCGTTCCACTCCTTCGATCTCCCAGGAGCCCCGACGCGCAGGCCAGTTCCCCGCAGCGCATCGCCAGGCCGCTCTCCCTCGAGCATTCGAGCCCGTAGCCCCGCACGCTTTTTTTCCCTCGAGCCATCGAGCCAGCGAGCGCCCCGAGCGTCTCCCTCCATCGCCTCGACCCCGTCGCTCCAGCCCTGTGTGCCATGGAGCCCCGCCATGGAGCCTCGAGGGAGGCACGAGCAGCTCTCCAGCATGGCCACCAGCGCCTCACGCCGCGTCCAGCAAGGCCGAGCCTCGCCGCGCCCTTCTTCTCAGCGCGCCCGCGCCATGGCGCCCGTCCAGCAGTGTGCGCCGGGAGGCCGCTCGCCTCTTCTCCTTCGCCCTCCGTCGCCAAGGCCCCGAGCGGCTCCCTCTGCTCCAGGACCGGCCCACGGCTCCCCTCCTCTATGCGCTCCAGCGCCAGGCCGCAGCAGCAGCCCCCTGCTTCCTCGGCCAGGAGCTGCGCCAAGGTCACGTCGCCGCCCCGGTCGTCCTCGGCCCTCCAGGCCGCATGCCGTGCCTCAGCCGCGTCCCCTCCTTGTTCAGCGCCGCCGGAGGGCTGCAGCCACCTCCGCCATGTTTTGTTGCTGTTGTTGATATCCCAGGACCCCGGAGACGCGTCAAGTACCTCTACACAAGACCCGTGTACGACTACACCCGGTGTTGCCTCAAGTACATCTACGAAAAACCCGAACGTCTACGAACCGTGTACGAGACCGACGCCAAGTACCCCTTCGTTTAACAAGACTGGCGAGATCGACAAGTACATCTACGAACTCGACGCCCGAACGACTACGCTTGGTGGATGCGACAAGTACCACGACGGACACCAAGTACCTCTTCGGAGACGTGAACGACTACGAACGGGAACAACTACACGGCATTACGTCAAGTACCACGACACGATATAGGAACGCCTACTTCCCTCTACGGACGTGTACCCCGACCCGTGTACCACTACTTCCACTACTTCCTCGACGACTGGAACCCCTCCGAGAAAGAACGCTTCGAAGGTATAACCCCGAGACGATGACCCGTGTGATGCTTGTGTTGTATGAAATGTTTTCCCTTGTGTGCACCGTGCCCGTATCGTCTTTTGTCGTGCTCCTCGGTTGCCTCGTCGCCGACTCGTGGGAACCCGGTGACGGGATCACCCCACCTTTCATCTTGTTTCGCTCGCTCTCCGTTATCTTTTGTACCGGTCTCTCAACGGGTTACCGGAACCGAGATGTTGCGTCGCATCATTTTCGGATCGTTGCCGTGGCACCCTTTCTTTCACCACGGGGACAATACTTCATATCTCTTCATGTTAACCTTTAATTAATAAATTGCATAAACTTGATCATGTCATCCGCATCATGTTAACAACATTATATATGTTAATTGTTGTTGCTTTAAAATTACTAAACCTGCTTATGGGGATTTTCCCGGAATTGTTGTTGTTATTTTCCGGCCTCATTTAAAATGCCTTAATAGTGTAGTTTTATTATGCTTCACCTCTTGCCATGTTAACAAACTTTTATTCTTGTCTTGTAAATAAACGAGAGTCAACTAAATAATTAAATGTGGTGTTTCGTCAATATGCAACCCGTTGCATATTGAGCTCCACTTAACTTGTAGTTTTGTTTGTGCATTTTGCCATGCCATGCATTTTTAAACCGGACATGCATCATACTTGTTTGTGCATCGTATGCCATGTTTATGCTTGTGTGTTTACTGTGTTGTTTGCTTCTTTCCGGTTGCTCCTCCTGTTAGCTTCGGTTTCGTTCCGGAGTTGTGAGGATTCTCTCGACTGTGTTGCTCCGTCTACTTCATGGATCTGTTCTTCTCCCTTGTGGAATCCCAGGCAAGATGACAGAACCCGGATACCATTACTATCTTTGCCTATTGCTAGAGTATCGCTCTTTAGTATATTGCCTCGATGCCCATGTTTTCCTGTCAGCCTCCTATTGTAACCATGATCCTGTCTAACCACCCTACCCATGCAAACCATTGATTGGCTATACGTAGGCTTGCTTAGCCCCTCTTATAGCATTG
The DNA here is from genome assembly GCA_902687465.1 of Secale cereale. NCBI lineage: Eukaryota > Viridiplantae > Streptophyta > Magnoliopsida > Poales > Poaceae > Secale > Secale cereale. The sequence goes on from LR738710.1 coordinate 366,654,332, forward strand.
TTAGTTGCAGGTGAAGATTGAAGATGCTTGCTTCATGTTGAAGTTTGTTGGGTTATATCACACTATATAAATGCTTAAAATGAAATCATCTATATATTGGCAATGGGTGGAAGGCTAAGCCTTTTGCTTGGTGATTTGTTCCACTCATGCCGCTAGGAACCGTATAAACCGGTGTTATGTTCCTTGATTATGCGTTCCTCACACGGTTGGGGTTTATGGGGCCCCCTCGATAAACCGCTAAGTGCTAAGTCTTTTCCATCATGTCCCAACATTTGGTACTATTCGCCTAATAACTAATAAAACTTGCATAGGGACTAGCTATCCCTTTTATTTTAATCAACAACCCCGGGCCAGTGCTCCACATGAGTGTTGGTCCGAAACGGGGAGTCTGCGGGGCCACCACGAGGAAACTCGAGGTTTGGTAAAAACCTGTAGAATCGCCCATCCGGTCGTGTCCTGAGACTAGATACGCGCGGCTACCTATCAGGGTGTCGCCACGCCGGGAGGATTTGCTGGATTAGCCTTACCTTAGTTCGGAGTATCTTGAGCACGGGATTCCGAAAATACTCGGGTCTTCCCACCTTTGGAGTTGCGACTCCGCGGATCGTGTGCTTGTCATGGGCCAAGTTGGAACACCCCTGCAGGGTTTGAACTTTCGAAAGCCGTGCCCGCGGTTATGTGGCAGATGGGAGCTTGTTAATATCCGGTTGTAGATAACATGACACCATGTTCCAATACACTACCAACGTGCGTACCGTGACTGTCATTTTCCGAAAGGGATTCGGGAGATGAACACGGTGGGGTTATGTTTGGCGTGCTTTAGTTAGGATCACTTCGTGATCATCTCTCGACCGAGGCACTTCTCTTCTCGCTCTCTTTTACGTAAGTTAGTGCTAGTGCTGCTGCAGACTCTTATTCTTTTCTTCAGCCTTATCCTCACCCAAGGCTTAAATAGTCATGTTACCCGGGAACGGGATTGCTGAGTCCTCTATGGCTCACAGATACCACAACACTAGATGCAGGTTCAGCCGAGTTTTGAAGCAGGAGATGGATCAGTACTTCACCAGGAGCTCGATGAAGAGTTTGGCCGTTTGCACATGACGTTTCGACGATCAGTAGTGGTTTCTACTAGGATTCGATCTAGGCTTGTGGCTTTATGTTGTTTTGGTATCTTTCTTTTGGATCTTACCCTTAGATGGGTTGTGATGTTTTGAATGATGTTTTGCTTATGTAATGTATTGTGTGAAGTGGCGAGTGTAAGCCAGCTATCTCCTTTTGCAATTTAATCCCTCTTTTACATGAGTCGTGCAAAGATACCAAACTTGAGATCATTCTAGGATGGGCTTATACCTTTAAGTCGTGCCTCGACAGGTAGGAGGTATAGTCCCATCCTGGGCATTACACCGAGTGAAGAGCGACCCTCTCACTCGGGGGCTTAGCTGCGACCCCGTGACTCGCCTAAGTTACAACTGTCTACTCCGAGTGAAGAGCAACCCTCTCACTCGGGGGCTTAGCTGCGATCCTCCGAGCTACGCCACAAATACAAGGCGGTTCGGTCCTCCGAACTCCGCCACAAGTACAACGTAGCTTCGAATCGCCTAAGTTATAAACATTCTACTCCGAGTGAAGAGCGACTCTCTCACTCGGGGGCTTAGCTGCGACCCCGTGACTCCCCTGAGTTACAACTATCTACTCCGAGTGAAGAGCAACCCTCTCACTCGGGGGCTTAGCTGCGATCCTCCGAGCTACGCCACAAGTACAAGGCGGTTCGGTCCTCCGAACTCCACCACAAGTACAACGTAGCTTGGAGTCGCCTAAGTTATAAAACATTCTACTCTGAGTGAAGAGCGACCCTCTCACTCGGGGGCTTAGCCGCGACCCCGTGACTCTCCTAAGTTACAACTATCTACTCCGAGTGAAGAGCGACCCTCTCACTCGGGGAAGAACTCAGTCAAAGACGTCGACTCAAAGATCCTGATAGTCAGAAGAAGAGCGACGAACCAAAAGGTCAAAATCGAATAAAAGCCCCGCAAGGTTCGGGCAAAAGTACTCGGGCCGCAGACCCATTAGAGTTTAACGAGTACAAATCCACGCGGCATTCCGCGGCAAATAAGTTTAATGTATCAAAGTCATGGCTCGGGAGGAGGCGGGCTTGCAGGCGCAACGAATTCGTCCAAATCAATCCCATCGGCGATACGAGTGGCAACCTCGAGGAAGGTCTCCATGAAGGACTGGAATTGGAGCTCCTTCGTTTTTGTGACCTTCAGCGCGGCAAGCTTCCTCTCCTTCACCTCCCTGCAGTGCACACGGACCAAAGAGAGCGCCACGTTTGATCCTCCTCGGGCAGCCGACTTCTTCCATTCCTGCACTCGGTCGGGGATCTCGTTGAGTCAAGTCATCAAGGACTCGAGGTCATTCTCCTGCACGGTTCCCCTCCGAAGCGCGGCGTCGATTCGAGCCATCACCGCCTTCAGTCGCCCCAGGTAATCAGTGGCCGCAGTAAGGCGGGACTCCAGCCTCAGTATGTTCATGGAAACCTCGTCCTTCACATTGGAGTTGGTGGGGTCCAAGCCAGGCTCGACCCGGCCAGTCTCCTCTTTGAAGTTACGACATAACTCTGCACCAAGAACAAGCAAGTCGAGTCAGCAGATAGGATACGGGTCGACCAACCCAATTTCAACCAATCCAAAGGGGACGTACCTTCGAGCACGAGGTACCATTTTTTGGTGATGTCGCCCAGATACGCCTCAAGATCGAGCCTTTTCCGAAAGAGAGCCTCGTACTTGTCGTTCAAGTCGGCCTTGGACTTCTTTAGCTGAGTCACCTCCTGGTTGGCCGCGTCGAGTGAGCCTCTCAGTCGGATAATCTCCACCTCGAGCGCGCCCACTGAAGCCAGCTTCTTCGCCGCCAGCTCCGACTTCTCCTGAGCCGCCTGCTGCGCCGCCTCCAGGTCAAGGTCCTTTTGCTCCAAAGCTGCCCTCAGTTGACCTACCAAAGCCGCCACTGGATAGATGAACATGAAGGAACATTCCAACGAAAAGTCAGTCGACCAGAGGCAGAAGTAAGTTACCAGCCACATCGTCTTGCGTCTTCTTCAGATGGTCCCGAGCCAACTGCAGGTCAAGATTGAGCTGGATTTTCTTCTGCTCAAGATCTGCAAACCGGCCTCGAACTCGCAAGATTTCTGCATCAACAGAACAAAGCAAGATTATAAGACTACAGCCGAGTTAGTGCACTCAACTGCAGCCTCGGGGACTACACCCAGTGGGTGCACTGAGCGTGCCCCCACTGGTTTCACTCGGCCAAGATCAGTCCGGCGCGAGCAAAAAAAAACTCAACAGCATGGAAGTTCTATAGTAAGACCATGGCCGATCGCAAGCAGTCGACCACGGTCTCGGGGACTACACCCAGTGGGTGCACTGAGTGTGCCCCCACTGGTTTCACTCGGCCGAGGTCAGCCCGGCGCGAGCTCAAAGAAGACAGGAAAAGAAGAACACCCAGTGGGTGTGTTACCTCACAAAACAAAACAAGCAGGTTTCTCTCGAAGACAAAAAAGTACTCCGACAGAGACAACATACCTGAACGTTGGCCCGAAGAGCAGAGCTGGCGTCGTAAGCCGCCATGCTGGCCTCATACGCCGCCTTCGTCCGCCCCATCATCACCTCTGCCTGGCGGACGACCTCTTATGCCGCCCCCACAGGGTTCTCTGGGAGGCGGTAGGTGGAGAAGAGGATAGACGAAGCAGCAGGCGTCGAGCCGGTCGCGGGCGCAGACGCTGGATCGACGGCGCGAATCGGCGCTGGGTCGACAACCAGAGTGGACGTTGGGTCGACGACCGGGGCAGGCGCTGGGTCGACGCTCGGCGTAGGCGCTGGGTCGACGACGTGCGCGGTTGACACAGGGACGGCGAAAGAGACCGCAGTTCGGTCCGCGTCCTCCTGTCACCGGGCCCCCGAACCAGAAGGTGCCTTCCGGCCCTTCTTCCCTGCGCGCCGGCGGTCCTCCCCCAACTGCCCCTCGTCTTCGTCGTCGTCCGGCAGCTCTATGACGAGGCGCGGCGCTTCAGATCAAGCAGCTAAATCAAGTCAGTCGACCGTCACCCACAAAAGTGAATAAGGATAAGACGAGTCTCGTAGAGCCCATACCTACGCGAGATGTCGCGGCATCCGCGATCTCTTCGTCATCTCGACCCCGGTCGATGTCCATCGAGGTCGTGGAAGCGGCAGCTCTGAAAAATTCAGTCAAGAAATGAGTCGACCAGAATTATAGTCGACCCCCAAGGAACAGAGGAAAGCAAGCTCAAACGACACTTACGCGGAGGCGATGGGTACGTCCACCTTAATCCTTGGCAAGGCCTTCCGGGGCTTGGTGGTGGTGACCTTGGGCTGCTTGGGCGTCTTCTCAGCTGGCTCGGGGGTGGTTGTGCGGGTACGCTTGGGAGTCCGGGACCCCGAGGGACCCGCATGAGGTTGAGCGGCCCCTTGGTCATTCTTCTCCTTGGAGCAGCGCTCGACACGGGGAGGTGACTCGACCTCCTCCCCGCTGCTGTAATCCTCGCTCTCCTCGGTCTCCTCCTCCGACTTCCATTCGGCGGTGTCGCCCGTGCCCTCCTCGCCCTCCAGACCCAAGTCCCCGTTGGGCAGCGAGTACATCTCTGTATAAATCTGCAAAGGAAAGAAGTTCGACCAAATACCGATCAGAACCATCAAACACAAACCACAAACCAGTCGACATATATGTCACTCAGAAACAGAAGGATAATCTTGTCTGGAAGGTGGTCAGCGTCGAACGGGATGATCCTCCCGGACCCCCTGGGGTTGTCCTTGTTCCCGGTGATGATCTTCAGGCACTGCACCACGTACTTCGGGTCGGCCGCCTCCGGGTGGACTCGCGACGAGTCGTCAGTGCCGGAGTACAGCCACATCGGATGGTCCCGGGCTTGGAGCGGTTGGATCCTCCGCGAGATATACACCTCGAGCAAGTCCATCCCCGTGACCCCCTCGCGGACTAGCTGGACGACCCTCTCCATCAGCATGTCTACCTCGGCCCTCTCGGCCTTGCTCACTACCATCGAAGGAGGCGGGCTGGCTCGACCTAGGGTAAATGGAGGAAGGCCAGTCGATTGACCCGGAGTCGGACTGTCCCTGTAATAAAACCAGGTCGACTGCCAGCCCCGGATCGACTCTGGAAGGTTCATGGGGGGAGGCGCTCCTATTCCTAAGCTGAATCCCGAGCCCGCCGCACGCCTGGAGGACGTGCGTCTTGCCGTCACTCGGGTTCACTCTCTTAACGGTCTGGGAGCGGCAGGTGAAAATATGCTTGAACAATCCCCAGTGCGGTCGGCAACCGAGGAAGTTCTCGCACATAGAAACGAAAGCGGAGAGAAAAGTGATGGAGTTGGGAGTAAAATAATGCAGCTGGGCACCAAAAAAGATCAGAAACGCGCGGAAGAAGGGGTGCGGGGGTGTAGAGAAACCTCGGTCGACATGGGTGGCGTGGAGTACACACTCACCCTCCTGCGGCCGGTGCTCGAGATCTCCTCCCGGCGCCCGCCAGGAGCCGCCGGCGATCAGCCCCTCCTCCTCCAGCTCCTCCAGGTCCTCCACCACGACGGTGGACCGGATCCAATCCCCCTAGATCCATTCGGCGGGGAGTCCAGACCTCGACGACGAACCGACCCGACCGGCTCGCCGCCCCTTCCCCGACGCCGCCTTCTTGGAGCGCTCCATGGCCGCAGTCTTGTCCTTAACCATGGCTCACGAGACGGCAGTGGCGGCGGAGAGAAGCAGGAAGGAGTGGGGGCGCGGCGGAGAAACAAGAGCGCTGCGGAGAAGACAAGGGGAACGAGCGAAAGCCAGGCGCACAGTACCCCCCACAACGGACTCGGCGCGCCTTTATAACGGCCCGGTCGAGTGACTAACCGGTGGCCCCAGGCGATCTTATCCAATCCCGTAACAGGCGCCGACGTGATACATGGCGAAAAAGGAGGCGCGGGAATCAAGGCGTTCGAACCGCACCCCTCCGATTGATGCGGCACGCCTCGCCCCGCGCGCTTCCCCAAATTTCGAAAGCCCCGCCGGATCCGGCGGACAGAAGGCAACCGATTCTGTCGAAAATGGCACGCAGTCATGGCGCCCGACGCCTAGCACAAAACCCAGTCGACGCAGAAGCAACTAATTCACTGACGGTTTCAGAATCGACCGAGGCGACCAAGACCCAACTGAGAGAGCCTGCCCAAGTCCAGAGCTTCCCTCAACATCCCCTCGCTCAAGCCTCAATCCATTCGGGGGCTACTGACGAGGTTACAGACCTAGGGTAGGGTCATAGGACTGACCAAGGTACCCCACCCAAGGTCACTATCCTGGAAGATCAAAAGACAAGACCCACGACAATGGAGACAATCGACTGAGACGGTCCAAGAAGACACTTCACTCGACTGACTCATGTACGCAGGGCGACTCAACTCCACTCGACCGTACCAAGCACTCGACCTCCCCCGAAGGACAAACGCCTCTTGGAACAGCAACGGTCCTATAATTACTCGCTGTAGTAACCCCCCCCCTTAACTACCCTTTACTGCAGGCGTTATCAGTAACGCCTGCCTTAATGTACCTTTAAACCCTTGGTAACGTGGAGCGTGGCTGGGGTCCTGGCGTACTATATAAGCCACCCCCCTCTTCTAGAACAAGGGTTCGCATCGCTGTAACACATACATACACACATCAGTCGACCAAGCCTCCGAGCACCGAGACGTAGGGCTTTTACTTCCTCCGAGAAGGGCCTGAACTCGCTAAACACTCCGTGTACAACCTCGCCATAGCTAGAACCTTGCCTCTCCATTCGTACCCCCTATCCTCACTGTCAGACTTAGAACCACGACAGTTGTTTCCTGAGACTTGTTGAAAAACTGCTAAGTCTGAAATTGTTAAACCTGATGCTATGTTTGCTTGATGCCCCACTCAAATCCATGCATGTTTTAGTATGTCAAATGATCATGTCTTGTTGTCCATGTTATGCTCTATCCATCCAGGCCCTTGTTTGCATATATAGCCTGCTGTAGCTTATTTATTTTTTGCTCTCAAGTTGCTATAAATGTACCTGTCAGACTTTTATCAGCATGATCAATTTGGTGAAGCTTGTTGTTATTGATCCATGCCTCCTATGGAATTGTTCCAATGGAGTTGTTTGATGTATGCTATGTCTATTACATGTCATGGTCTTTATATACTTATTAGAGTTGATATGCTTGTTGTTTTGTGCCTCCGAAGGCAGCATCGTGATGATGTTTTTGCCTTCCCAGATTTGACCAAGTCTGGATAAATTTATTGCAACTTGCCATGCTTGTTTAATTATGTTCCAGCAAGTTTTTGGGTGTGTTCTAAGTTCATGCTTATCAAGTATCATGTCTATTTCACATTCATGCCTCTTGTTATCATGTTTGGGTGTTGTAGCATATATATACCTTGCTCTAAAGTTGCTATGTTGCTCTTTTTGGACAGCCTGTTGTTAATCTTGTTTCATGTGTATGTGTTGAACCATTGCTCCGTTTTGAGCGTTCTCTATATGAAACTTGTGTGATTTTGCATATAGAAGCATAATATCATGTTGTTTACATGTTTGGGGTGTGTTTGCTTGAAGTTTGGGTGCATCTTGCACCATTGCCATGCTTGTCTTGTTTTGCTCATATCTTCTAGGCCGTAGCTTTACACAAACTTTATATGAAACTTGACTAGAATTTCATGTAGACCATGATGGTGCATGTTAACTTGTTGTTTAACAACTTGAACATAAGGTTTTGTTCAGATCTGGACCAATTTCAAAATATGCATATGAGGACTTACCGGAATTGTTATATGTTGATTCCGGCCTCATTTAAACTTGTTGTTTTGAGATGTTCTTCTGTGCTTCATCCCTTGCCATGTTTTGCATCATATAGACTTGTCTTGCATCCTACTTGGTTGAGCTCCTTGTCATGTTCTTGAGTAGTGTGTTTACCATGTTGTGTGTTTTCTTCTCGCTAGTTCTTTTCCATTGCGATCGTGAGGATTCGTTCGTCTACACGTGGCTTGTCTTCATGCCTTCTTCTTCATATACTTCATGGATTCGTTCTTCTTCCTTGTGGGATCTCAGGCAAGATGACCATCACCTTGGATACCTTTACTATCATTGCCATGCTAGTTGTCTCGATGCTATCGTTATATGTCGCGCTACCCATCATTTATTGTCAGCCCCTCTCCTTGTTGCCATGAAACCTCTAACCTTTGACACCTTCCCAGCAAACCGTTGTTTGGCTATGTTACCCATTTTCTCAGCCCCTCTTATAGCGTGGTTAGTTGCATGTGAAGATGAAGATCGTTCCATGTTGGAACTTGATGTTTTGGGAATATCACAATATATCTTATATGTATTAACACACCTATATACTTGGCAATGGGTTGAAGGCTTGGCCTTTTGCTCGGTGTTTTGTTCCACTCATGCCACCTTAGGAGCCGATAAACCAGCGTTATGTTCCTTGATTTTGCGTTCCTAACACGGTTGGGTATATGGGGACCCCTTGACAGTTCGTCTTTGAATAAAACTCCTCCAGCAAGGCCCAACATTGGTTTTAATTTGCAACATAATAATAACTTAATTAATTAATTAAATTTGCATAGGGGTTCGCACCCTCAAGGATTCTTGTCTACATAGCAGGGGGGCCAGTGCTGATGGTGTTGGTCCCAAACTAGAGCCACTTGCGGTGCCACCCAGTTATCTGGGGTCTTCGGTTGTCGTACGTATTCCTCATCCGGACGTGGCCTGAGACGAGATACGCGCGGCTACTATCAGGGTGTTGGCATGCCGGAAGGTCTTACTGGACTTGTTTTACCATTGTCGAAATGTCTTGTGCACCGGGATTCCGAGCCTGATCGGATTGTCCCTAAGATAAGGGGTAATATTATTATTATCTCTGCTGATCGTGAGAGCTTGTGATGGGCTAAGTTGGGACACCCCTGCAGGGTTATGATCTTTCGAAAGCCGTGCCCGCGGTTATGTGGCATATTGGAATTTGTTAATGTCCGGTTGTAGAAAACTTGACAGAGGATCCGAAGTAAAATACACGAACCGTGTGAGTAACCGTGACTGCCTCTTTTCACTTTGAGAAGAGAAGACGGTGGGGTTATGTTTGGCTCATAGGTAGTTCAGGATATTTAGCGATCATTACTAGTTTGCGACCGTTTGCGTAGATGCTCATCTTATTCTTGTACTCGTAAGTTAGCCACCATACTTATGCTTAGCCGCTGCTACAACCTCACCACTTAACCTCTTCCTACCCCTTTAAGCTTTTCTAGTCTTGTTACACATGGTTATGGGATTGCTGAGTCCTCGTGGCTCACAGATACTACCACAAAAGTTGCAGGTGTAGGTTTCCGATGACTTGACGCGAGAGCGATGTCTTTTGTATTGGGAGTTCTTTCTTCTTCTTCTTCGTTAGTCTTGGGTTAGGTTCCTGGTCGGCAGCCTGGGATAGCAGATGGATGTCGTTGTGTTTTTCATGTTTGCATCCGTAGTCGGATGCCTTGTACTGATGTTGTTGTATTCATGTGACTTGTATGTATTGTTGTATCCCCATGTATGTATGTAATGGTACGATGTAATGATATCCATCTTGCTAAGCGCCCGAAATGCGATTGTGCCCCAATCACGAATGTGTCACGTGATCGGGATAGAATCGCATCTTGGGCCTGAGAGAACGTGAGCGGTCCCTGCTGTAGGGTATTGCAATATGTTCATGATTCTCTTATAGTGGGTGGCTAGAGTGATAGAAACTTACGCCCGAGTAAGGGGGTTGTTGCGTATAGGAGTAAAGAGGACCTCATACTTAAGGCTATGGTTGGGTTTTATCTTAATGATCTTTAGTAGTTGCAGATTCTTGCTAGAGTTCCAATTATAAGTGCATATGATCCACATATGGAAAGTATGTTAGCTCATGCCTCTTCCTCATATAAAATTGCAAGATTGATTACCAGTCTAGTTATCAATTGCCTAGGGACCAATCATTATCTTGAGTTACAAAATGGTTTCTACTACACTACTAAGTTTATTATCTTGTAATTTATTTCTACTTTTATTCTGGCAAAGTACTTCTAGATTTATTATTTTTCTTGCTAAAGTAAACATTAAGTGTGCGTAGAGTTGTATCGGTGGTCGATAGAACTTGAGGGAATATTTGTTCGACCTTTAGCTCCTCATTTGGTTCGACACTCTTATAAAAAATGGCTAAAAATGATCCGCTGCACTTGTGGGTTATCAGCATGCCACTTTTTCCATGTCTTTCAAGAATGGTGAAATGACCAACGTAGCGAGGAGCTAGCTTGCCCTTGATCCCGAAACGGGGAGGACCTTTCATCGGCATGACTCAAAGGTAAGCCTTTTCGCCGGGTTGATAGACCATATCTTTGTAATGACGGTCATACTGACTCTTCTAATGAGATTGAGCAGTCTTCAGATTCACGCGAATAATACAGACTTGTTCTTCAGCATGTTGGATAATATCTGGAATGAAGAGAGGTCGTTCCCCTATTTCTGACCAATTCAGAAGAGTCCAACACTTACACCCATACAATACTTCAAATGGTGCCATCTTCAGACTAGCTCGATAACTATTGTTGTATGAGAATTCGGCTTACGGGAGAGATTCCTCCCATTTCTTGCCAAAGGAAATGACACAAGCTCGAAGCATATAATCAAGAATTTGATTGACTCGTTCAACTTGACCATGTTACTGAGGGTGAAAAGCAGTGCTAAAGGACAGATGAGTTCCCATAGCTTCTTGAAAACTGTCCCAGAATTTTGAAAAGGTTGCCATGGTCTGAGCTGATAACCAAAAAAATACAGTGGAGTGAGACAATTCTTGAGACATATAGATTTGACAGCTGATTAGCAGTGATGGTTTCTTTCACGACTAGAAAATGTGCAACCTCTTAAAGCCGGTCAATGATGACAAGAATGGAATCACGATCCTTCAGCGATTTGGGAAAACTAGTGATGAAGTCCATATCAACATTATCGCATTTCCATTCAAGAATAGTAAGGGGTTGAAAAGTTCCAGGAGGTCTTTGATACGACAGAAAACTTCACACTCAGCAACGTAGCGAGCAATGTCTTGCGTCATGTTTGACCACCAGAATCTCTGACGGATGTCTTGGTACATCTTGGTACTACCCGGATGAATAAAAAGAGATGTATCATGAGCTTCTTTCATGACATGCGGGGTCAAATCCAGGTTATACTTTCTAGGAACTACTAAGCGGTTTTTAAATAACAAGGTGACATCATCGTTCACGGTGAAGAATGAGTCCTTCCCTTTTGCGAGTAACCTTCTGGACCTTAGATTTAGCTTTCTATATATGCTTGATGAGGTCCTCGAGATATAGTTCAACTATTGGGCCACTGGGACTGGTGGTACACATGCCCGTCCGCCTGCGGCACATAGCGCGGGGCATCACCTGGGCCTCGTGTGCAACACGTCTTGAAGCAATGCAGACCAAACCTCAAGAACACCCCCTCCTCGTGAGGCGCATGCGTCAAGCACCGCCTGTGACCTCGCGAGGCCCCCTCTCGAGGCGGCTTCCCGAGTGTCGGTGTCAAAACCGGCAGATCTCGGGTAGGGGGTCCCAAGTTGTGTATCTGGGGATCAATGGTAACAGGGGTAAAACAAGGATGCGATGTTCACCCAGGTTCGGGCCCTCTTAATGGAGGTAAAACCCTACATCCTACTTGATTGAATATGATGAATATAGGGGTTACAAGAGTTGATCTACGTCAAGATCGTATTGGCTAAACCCTAGAAGTCTAGCCTAAGATTTTTCTGATGGCATCTATGGACTAAACCCTCCGGATTATATACACACCGGAGGGACCTAGGATTATACAAAATCATCTTGCAGATGAAGGAAACATTACACCCGGGTACAAAAGTTGCCATTCTACACATGTAGGAGTCCTATCCGGACACGGTGGATAATCTTCTTCTTCATCTTCACGGCCCATTAGTCTGGCACATATCGAGTAATCTAGACATCCAAGGACTAGTAATCCAGGACTATCTCACTAGCCCCTGAACTAGTCTTCGATGACGATGTGTTTGGCACGCACATTGTCTTCGGCATTGCAAGGCGAGTTCCTCCTTCAGAACAAGACAGAGCCCATGGGCCGTGGTTACCGTCATCACTCCGCTTCGCTAGAGGCTAACGCTGCCACCGACCCCGCTGCTCATGAGTAGGAGGAATCCTCCCTACACCCCTCTGTGCAACCTGATGGCTGCACCAACATGCCTTCCCTCACTCCGGCCATGTCCTCGTCCTCCCGCGGCCGCCCTAGGCCGGCGAACGTGTAGCCTCCCTACTCATGGCATGTGGACTCCTGCGCTACCGCCTGATTGATGAAGGCTACGACATCTGGGTTGGTCGCATCACCGAGCTCAACGCCGCGGGTGAGGCCCCGGCACCCTCCCACTCGCTCCGCCCTCCATCGTCTCATGCTGGCGATGTCGCGCATGGTGCACCTCCTCCACCCCCTTACGTAGTGAACACGTCGGGCCCCACCGCGACACGCGACCATGGGATCCACCGAGCATAGCGCATGCGCTGGCACGGGATTAGGCAAGTTGCCAAATCATGCACCGATCGTCGATCGAAGCGCATGCACCCACTACAAAAAAAAACCATTTCCGTGATAATACGTGTTTGTCATAGTAGGTCACGATTTCAGTCATGCATGTACATCCATGACGATTTTATGACATAATCAAGATAGTCATACATGTGATGTCGTAGAAGTGTTCCATGACAATACCAAAATTATCATCACGGAAGTGTCCACTTCCCAGACGGTAAATAGTGCGTCATGGAAGTGCTTTTGTCAAGGGTAACCGACACGTGGCATCCACCATAACGTCACGTCGTTAACCCTATTGGGTCCGTCTTTGGATCCGATAACCCGTTAACATCCACGACCAATGGGGATTTTCCATGTGTAAAATTCGCATTGGCCGAAGGGACCACATGTCGGCTCCACGTGCGGACAGATGTCAACAAACCACTGGACAGGAGGCGCCTATGATATGTCGACACGCGGCGCGGCCCAATAGTGGCCCATTCAGGTCAAATTGCCGGCCCGGTTGACTTGGTCAAGGGATAACGGGCCGGCCCATAGAAAGCCTGCTAACTGCCTGCTCGCATATAGCCCATTCAGGCCCAATAACTCACGGCCCATCATGGCCTTTACGATTTCGGCCCACTAGCTTCATCTGGGCCATCCAATATGATTCTAGCCCGTTGTAAATTCTAGCCCATGTACGGCCCATGATGTCTTTCGGCCCATATGAGGCCCTTTATAACTCTTGGTCCATTAACAGCCCGTAGTGAAACTAGCCCATAATGAACAGTATGTCGCTTCATACCCATTGACAGCCCATTACTCCATTGGGACGCTCCCAGACCGTGTTATCATTCGGCCTTTTAAGGGCCCGTTTATTCTTGGGCTGATTTGAAGCATTCGGTAGCTTACGGTTCGTTACTGGCCTTTTCCGCTTGTGGGTCAAATTCAGCCCATGGTTAAAGTCGGCCCGTGGCGGTTCAATATCCGGTGTATCTCGTAGTAGGGGTCCTAAGCTAGGTGTCTTGGAGCGATGATAACACGAACACGGGATTTTACCCAGGTTCGGGCCCTCTTGATGGAGGTAAAACCCTACATCTTGTTTTTGAATGCTTTCTTATGCGGTGTAGTACAGAGTACATGTGTCTACCACGAGATTGATCTAATGAATATCAGATGATCTATTGACTAGCCTGGCCTCGGTTTATATAACACACCGTAGGGCCAAGGTTTAGGAGAGTCCTTGGCTTGGGCGCCAAGTCTTGTGGAAACCTCCTTGTATGCGGCATGGGCTGCCCAAATTGGCCCATGAGTAAACCGCCATTGGGGTCCTTGGCCTGATCCAGCTAGTCGGGAGACGATGTGGTGAGTACCCCCTAGTCTATGACACCATCAGTAGCCCCCTGAACCGGTCTTCAAGTTGGAGACGCTTCTCGGTTCTTCCGAACTGTTCTTCATCTTTGGTCGTCGGTCTTGAAAACTGGTTCAAAAAATCTTCCCATCTTCGATCTTGAGGATTGCCGAGCTGAATCCAGAGTTCATATGTCGGACATCTAAGGAGCCCTTTAAGTCTTTGGCCTTTATCAATGCCTTGTTATTTTTATGCCACACCTCGGGTTTTAAGTGTTCCCCGTGCGGCGGTGTCCTCTCGCGTCCGAGCTCCAACGCCGGACTCTATCCAAGCTTCAACGCCGGACCGCATTCGAGGTGTCTTTTTCCAGCTGAGTTCCAACGTCGGTCTGTATCCGAGTTCCAACACCGGACTGTATCCAAGCTCCAATGCCGGACCGTACCCAAGCTCCAACGCCGGACTATATCCAAGCTCCGACGCTGGAGAGTATCCATGTTCCAACATCGGACTATATCCGAGGTGTCATAGATCACCTTGGCTAAAAAAACTCGAAGGAGTTTAGCCGAGCTTAATGCCAGAAATGCCCTCTCTGGAGCCAACCATTTGTATCTGAGCTTTATGCCAGATAGGCCCAAGATAGTACCTATTATTGTCCGAATACGTGTTTGCATATAGTTCGGTCCAGCCAACAACTGAGAACTTTGATTTTTTTTTCATTGAATAGGCAATGCAGTAGCCCCCGAGCCACTGGTCGGGTGACAACACAAGATCAAGGGATCGATGTGCCCCTTTAATATTCGTCAATAATGAGCGTGGAGCCCAGTAGCCCCCGAGCCTTAATGTGGGCACGGGTGGCCGAATTAAGGATCGATATCCGGAGTAAAATCACAAAATATGTGTAATGATTCTATGTATCCATGTACTCTACATCATTAATGCTCGGAGCCGCATTGTACAAAACTTTGTTGACCGACCATTAGCTTCAACCTCCTCGACCAGTAGCCGGGGAGTGTTTGTCCTACTTTATAAGGCCTTTATGAGGGCAAAGATTTATGGCAAACAAGGCAATCCGGCCATTCGGTTTTATGAACAAAGGTACACGAAGAGATATGTTATATTACTTTTAATCGTAAGAAACATCTTCCAAAGAAAATAGTCCCGCTATCGGTTCCTTTCTTTGGGTTTTCATGCTGATCATGATCATGAAACCTCACCTCCCAGGAATGTGGGAGGAAAATATTGAGGATTTAGTTTGGGGAAAGTTCCTGAACTCTGTGGTTTTTAGTGAACCTAAATTTTCACTTTCGTCGTTGGCGACCAATTACATTCTTCAAGATGGCTAGCTTTCGGCTTATCCCAGTCTGAGGTACTAACACGGATGAATCGGAAGTAACAATCACAGAGGTGCTCCCTTTACCTCCTAGCCGAACAATCGGGAATGTAAGGGTAATCACACGAGCCAGGCAACCCAGCTTGGCAAAAATCTTAAGTCAAATTGATGCATATTTATGGCTTTATAACGATAATTATGAAAGGCAGCGCTTGTATAATGAATACAAATGCTGAAGATATATGTTTATTTTGATTCCGTCGTGACTGTTTATCATTTGAAACTGGCCCATCGTCGGCTTCTACCCCTTTGTAGATACTACGCAGGGTGTCTCCGCAATAACAAGACAACCCTTAGTCTGGGTGCCCGGAGGCGGTTGTGTTAGCAGAAACGTGGCAATCGGATATGCGGGATTTATAACTTTCACTTACTCATAGGAGTTTAAAGTTGGGAGGCCAGCTACTAGCCCCTGGTTAGTGTTTGGTGACAGCCGAGGTCAAGATGTAAATACTTCAGCCAATGTTATGCACGGCCCGTCATTTAACATGGGGTGACCTCTATCGATCTTATAGTTTAATACAATCATCGGATCGCTGACCAGTTTACGCTTATTGTGACAGTCAGTTTTCGGCTTTCTCCACTGAGGCGCTTAACCATATAAGCTGGAAGCACAATCGCAGTGGTTCTCCCTTTGCACACCTAGCTGAACAAAGCGGAACATAGGAGGCAAGCACGGGAGCCGGGCAATCCAACTATTAACCGAAGACACAATTCAAAATCGATGCATATAAAGCAATGCCTCACAACGCTTTTCCAAGGACTATGTGGGGTACCTCAGTTTTGGTGGGTTCGACTGTAATCTCAGCCCCCCGTTAATATTGCCAATGCTTTAAAGGCGTATGGCGTTGCCCTTCTCGAGAACTAGTCCCGACGTGGCGTGTATTTTGTCAACACCGAGGTGTAGCTCGGCAGGAAAGATGTCGAGCTGTGGGTCAGAAAATATCTCCCGAGTTGAATTAGGATGCAGGGCACCTCGGTCATGACGATGTCCCGCTTCCTAAAATAAAAACATAGAAATAGCTAAAAAAAGTGCCATAAGCTCGAAAAGCCAAAAAACTTATGCAAAAGCTTGACGTCCGAACTAAATCAAGTCATTTGGTGCCAATCCAAAAATTGGTCTTAATTTTTGTGTGCTTCTGTCGTGCATTAATATGACACATCCGATCTCAAGACATCAAGCGGGTCAGCCTTCGGCTTCAACCTCCCTATCCCGAAGGCAGAGTGTTTCTCAAAGGCCAGTTTAGCGAACTAAACTCGAGCGGCTTTAGAGAGAAACCAAGCTAACCGTCTATTGACCGCACACTCAAGCCGAAAAAGGAGTGATAGAAAAAGACTTCGCAACCACTAAGAAGAAAACTTTTATTATAAAATGGCTCAAATAAATTTAAGAGCCCCCAGTTAATCTTGGGCAAAATGAGTGTTTTTCGAGAAGCAACATTTTTAATAATCATAGTTTTTTTTTCTTTAACAAAAATTATAATGCTTGGTCGAACCGAACAAAGATTAAAAATTGAAAAAGTTAAGCATGAAAGTGACTTAGCTGGTTAATGTGCTGAGATGGTCGAGCGAGGAGTTCGGCATTCCGAAGTGGTGACATAGCATGGTCGATGTGGCGAGGCGGAACCTCCAGTTCGGCCGAGCCAACGGAGCAGGCTAGCAGTGTGAGGCCAAAGTCCCCCGAGTGGATTAATAAAGCGGTGGCAAAGCCCCCGATCCAGCCGAGTTGACGTGGTAGATCGGTGGGGTGACATCAACATGCCACCTCGGTACGGTGTGGTGATAGCGCTGCCCGACCCAAATCCTCTATTTGTACACATAAAATAGTGCGAGCCAAAAGTAATAAAAATGTAAAAAATAAATAAAAATTCATCTAAGTGAAGTATAGCCTGAGCGCCAAGGTCGTCCCGGCAGAGTAGCCGTGCGAAGATGCTGACACGGAGACGCGCGGCGAGGCGACGCCACAACTTGATAGACGCATGCATGACGACGATGTTGGCCCATAGAGTTGACCGTGTGACGCGGTCAAAGGTGATTACTTGCGCACATAAAATGGTGCAGTTAAAAAAATCTTCTACTTAATTAACATAAGTAAAATTGAATAAACATGGCTTGGGCAACAAGGTCAGCCCGGCGGTGCGGCAACGCGGAAAAGCCGACACAGGGATGCGCGTCGAGGCAACGCCATGACTTGATCGACGCAGGCGGGACGACGACATTGTCTTGCCGAGGTGTTATCGCAGCCCAACCTAAATAGATTGCCTGCGCACACAAAGTAGTGCAACCAAGAAATAATAATAATGAAAAGAAAGGTGCATAATTAATTTATTCAAAGTGAAAGAGTTTGGTAAATATGGCCTAAGCGCTGAGGCTATCTGAACGGTGCGCTGGCGTCATGGCACAGCCATGTCGACGAAGGTCGGCCTGCCCAGGCGACAGCGAGAGGCTGGCCGGACCGACGCCAGGTACAAATGTCGATAGAATTTCTCTGCCAAAATAATGCAGTACACGCCAACAGGAAATATTCTGGGTTTAATAATGCTAAACGAATAATTTGGAAAAATAAAACCTGAACACCAGCCGCGACGACTGTAGCAGACCGAAGCAAACGGACGAACTGATCCGTGCCGAACATGCTGCAAAGCCAGTCCTTGATATGCTTAGTAGCACATTTATTCTGTGTATTTGTCACAAAAGGTGAAGAGAACCAGCAGTCAACTACGTAGGTATTGAATTAAAAAGGAAAAGAAACAAATCTCCCTGTGGTGTCCTACCATCAAGCCGAGCTCTGATCGGTGCACTGCACCGCACTATCTTTTCGGCTGGATCACCGTGGGCCAGACTGAGTCCGGATCCGATGTACCGCCAAGCAGCGGACGCGAACATATGCCGTACTGTGGTATTTATACGTACAGGAGTACAATCCTAACAGAAAACATAATGACACAAATAATTTGTATTGTATGTAATTGTTACGAAGAATAGCACCTAACGATTTATGAAGCAATCAGCGAATGACGTAGCAATCAGATCCAAGTCAATATGACGCGGTAAGTCTAACATCCCACGTGAGTATTACCAAGTGCTAGTGTAGTACTACTTTTCACACAGGGATCAAATCAATCTCCCGTGAAAAAGGTGCATGAAGACAAACCAAAGGTTAGATGTGTAGCTGACCTCCATGCTTATAATAAAATAATAAAAGAAAAAGGAAGGATTGATCTCCCTGTGGTTGCCGCATAGGTGAGTTCCTGTCGGCCTCGGTGTGTCGGGCGTGCGTGATCTCCTCGGCTACAGTGCCGAACTGATCCAATCATTGATTTTCTTTTCGCTGGACTTTAGAGAGCCGCAAATTGATCAGCATGCGAGCGCTTCTCAAGTAGAAGCAAACCTCGGATCCTATGTACTGCCAGATGCGGACACGGCCGTCGCCGTTAAGGCCCCTCCCAATGCTCCACCTTGTACAGGTGCTAAGGATGCCATGTAGGCAAAAAATCTGATGTGGCAAGGTAATTAAGAGAAGATAGATGAGTGTGGTGACCCCAGGAAGAAACAATGCTAAGCACGAGAACCTAGGCAAAAGACTTAAATGGAAGAATCTCACTAATGCATGAACAACTTTAGTTGCAAAATCATTGAATGAAGCATGCTTAGCACCAACAAGTTAAGCACCTATGCATTGGGGGCTTTAGTTGCTAAAGTTTTTAATATGCTTAGCAATTCATGTTAGCACCAATGCATTGGAAGTAGCCTAATCTTTTTGATCCGGATCTAACTGCAGGCAAAGTAGTACGACACGGCAACAATGATTTTGCCAAAAATATCATCTACACAAAATAGATCTTACTGAAAAAATATCACCTGATCTGTGACGAACACCCAGTAGGCTCTCAATGAAAGCACCAATGTCGGTTCAATATCCAGCAGATTACGGGTCCTAAGCTAGGCGTCATGGAGCGATGATAACACGAACAGGGGATTTTACCCAGGTTCTGACCCCCTTGATGGAGGTAAAACTCTACATCCTGCTTTTAATTTATTCATATGGGGTGTAGTACATAGTACATGTGTCTACCACAAGATTGTTCTAACGAATATCAGATGATCTATTGACTAGCCTGGCCTCGGTTTATATAACGCACCGGAGGCCTAGGGTTTAGGAGAGTCCTTGGCTTGGGCGCCAAGTCTCGTCGAAAACTCCTTGTATGGGGCATGGGCTGCCCGAAGTGGCCCATGAGTAAACCGCCATGGGGACCTCGGCTCGATCCAGCTGGTCGGGAGACGACGTGGTGAGTACCCCCTAGTTCATGACACCGTCATCCCGTTTGTGGCCCGTTGACCCGTTGGACCGTTTTCATAGTGTCATCAAATACGGCCCATTAACGAACCATTATGTCCGTCGATGGAATTAAGCCTATTATACTCGTCGGCCTCTTAAAGGCCCGTTATGGCCGGCCCATGAACGGACGGCTGCCAGTCTTGCCCGTTAACGGCCCATAATGCGGTTCGTTATTGGCCCATATTTGGCCAATCCACCATACGGCCCATAAAAGGCCCATTTATTCTACCGCCCATAGAAGACCATGGTGACAATGGTCCGCATGTTGCCCATGGTTATTGTGGCCTAGTTTTAAAAAATTGGTTATTACGGCCACTAGCATACTGCGGAAAAAGAACTACACTGTCTACAAGCAAACAAATAAACAAGACAACAAGGAAATAAATAAGCAAGCAACATACGCTAGGCTATTACGGCTATTACACATATTACAACCACTGGGCATCAAAGTTCGCCACCAGTGTAAATAAGGGGAACAAAGCATCATATTACATACACTGGTTGTCAAAGTTGCCGACCAGTGCAAATAAACGCCACAGCCAAACAAGTCCAGAACTGAAACGACTTCACAAGACCTCAAGAAACAATATCCTGGGTATCCACCATGCTGGCAAGACGCTTAGCAAGCTTATTAGCTTTCTCTTGTTTGGCTTTTAAATCCTCCAACACTTGCCGCATATCAATCAAATTATCACAGTCGAGGCGACTAGGCGACTAGGCGACTAGGGGGCGACTCCGGCCGGCGTGCTTGCATCGGTGGCCACTCTGGCCCCGGCGGCCACCTCCTCACCTGCCCTCGACCACTCCGGCCTTGGCAACCACCTCTTTTTTCTCCCATGGCACCTTTCGCCCTCAACTTCGACCGGGGCAAGGAGTTTCAAGCGGCGATGAGATCCAAGTTTGGTCACCCCGTGGTTTTCTCACCAGGCTTTCATCGTCAAGAATTCATCCTAGTGGTCTCTTTTGTCCGTGCATATTTCAAGTTGGATGTTCACACGGTTAGTACTACGCTTCATTCCTCTTTTGGTGGTTATGCACACGGATTTTGTGTCCGTCACCTCTTGAACAACACTTTCAAGTTCTCCGTAGCATCTAGCTCAGTGGGTTTTGAGATTTACAAGGCTGGTAGAGTGACGAAAAATGAGTTCAATATGGTTTTTAATCTTCGGGGTCATGTTGGGCCAAATTGGCGCCTTGAAGAAGGTAGGTTTTATGCTGAGGAGGAGAAGGAGTGGACCTTAGTTGGCAAAAATGACAAAGCCTTAGTGCATGCCTGTGGCGATCGTCGGAGTTCCTATGCGGCGGTCGTCGCAAGAAGGTCGGTCTTCGAAAGGCTGTCAGAGGACAATCATGGCGCGGGTTCACAGGAAATAATTTCAGTTAATGCTCGGGTTAATCAACCAATTAAGGAGATAGTAACAACACGTCACGAAGTGCGTCAAGGCAGGCATGATCGACGTAGCTACATGCACGTTGTTTGCTATGCATGCGACAACTTGGGCCACCATGCACATTTTTGTCATAAGCCAAACTTACTTGGGTTGTGGCCTTTTCTAAAGTTTGGGACTTTCCTGAGCCCACCAGAATCCGCTTGGGCCTCGGGGGTGATACAAGGTTGGTTCTGTGCCGTTGGACCGCAAGTGGAAACTAGGCAGGTCTCGTCTTTTTGGGAATTAACTATGGGCCTCTTCCCATATTTTCAGCCTTCACCGATACTTGCCTCTTCACATTCCACTGACTCTGCCACTACCCCCTTTGTCTCAGCTTGCTCGCCACCAAACTCTCTGTCGCTGCGGCTCACCGGTGAAAGCACCTCAGCCATGGCCAAAATTCTTATTGATCCACCATCGTTCGTTCCCCAAGGCTTCCAGATTCAACAGATTGCGGGAAGGAATGGAGCTATGCATGTGGTTCTGCCGCACAGGCAGGGGCGCCATGGGCGGTGGCGACCATCCAGCCGCTCCCTAACGAGGTACATTTGCTGAATGTTAGATAAGTTCTTGAAGAGTTCTTGGAAGAGGTTCAACAAGTTGGTCATGGGGACATCCAGCCCTGCTCGTTCAGCGAAGCTTTTGTCCAGTTCATGCATGTCAGATATAGGGACAGGTTGATTAGACAGTGTCCTCATGCTTTTGGTGATGTTTTTATTACTTTCTCAGAGCATTACCAAAGTAGGAATTGGAGGCGTGTTAATTTCAATAGGATCTGTTGGCTTCTGATTGTGGGAGTACCTTTTGATCACTGCAATACATATGATATTGCCATGGCTATTAGCACTTTTGGCCGTATCATTCACTGGGAGAAAGAGGATGCCAGAAAAGGGAAGATTCCTGTAAAGGCTAGATTCACTGATTTGATTGACTATCCTAAGAGTATCAGATGGTCTGAGGGAGAGGGTTTTGAAGAAGAATATTGGACAAGCTATGTTGAAGTCATTTTAGAAGATATTCAGGGTGGTGGTCCAACAGGTGAAGATCCCTTCCCACCACCTGGGGTGGACCCTCATCCTATCCCCCAAAATGAAAATGATTTTCCTAGATTTCATATTGCACCACCTGGTGGTCTAGGCCACAACCATGGTGCTGATTGGGATGATTGGGAGCAGCCAGGCCATTGGGCTTTTCCCATGCAGGGGGCACAATAGGTTTTGGAGCAACAAATTGAGATTCCCATGGAAGAGGTAGATGGAGCACTTGGCAACAGTACTACCACACACATTTCACTTTCAGAAGGTACAAGCTCTCACAACCACATATTCCTGGCTAACCAGCCTTTGCAAGAAGTGGACCAGGTCCAAGCAGAGCCTCCCTTGGGACTAGGGATGAATAATATCCTCTTGGCCTATGAGGCTGTTGATGTTGATATGCATGAGGAGCCCCAAGGAGGAGCAACTTAAGAACATCTATCTGCTGGTGTCAAGAATATTTCAACAATTGAAAACAATACAGATAATTCAGACACAGTCAGGATGGATGCCTTGAGCCCAGCAAACTTAGTTATTCATGATCTAACTGAGAAGCTGGAAGATTCTCATTCTCAGGATAATGATAATCAGAGTATCTTGATTGCACACAGTGATTTGGCTGCTGTGGGGGGACAATCTTTGAACAATAATACTACCACTGAACAGCAAGTGAACCCAATGTCAGGCACTATAGAAAAGGAACAAACTTTAGTTGATGCAGAACAATCCAGCAATCCCTCTGCTCGCACCTCTACTATGGCTGGTAAAGGTAACTTGGAACTGCTTGAATCCTCTAGCCCCTCTCTAGACAACGATATTGAGTCTCTAGTTCATCAACATGCTTTATCTATACTTGATTATACTTGATGGAGCACATCTCATTGCAGAGGAGGGTCTAGACTTATGGGTAAAGCACTTTGCTCCAGGATCCAACAACAGTGGCCACACATTCAAGATTGACATACCTGTAAGCTGGTTCAACTTCATTTTGCATCTACTATTAACACCTAACAAATTTGGATGGACATTACACCTGTTAAAATCATCCCTATGGCAAATCCTAACTCAAAACTGTGATTCAGAAGAGGTACTTGAATTCAATATTCCAGACTTTTGTGTGGTAGCTCAAGCCCCTAGTTGTGTGCAGGAGACTGGCACTGAGCAGGAGAGAGAGGCTCATGAAGATCAGGAAAACAATAAGCCCCTGAATGCTGTCTTGGGTGACACTGGCACCAGGAAAAGGAGGGGCAAAGGCCCTCTACTTGAGACAGAGGTAAGAAGGAGTGATAGAATCAAGCTGGATAATAATGGTTTCAAGAGAAATTCCTGTAGTGAAAACACATGTTTACCCTGTAATGCTGTGACGCCCGAAGACCGACGTCCCAGAAGATTCCAGATGTTCCGGGTTCTCTCGTGTGTTTATTTTGTGCTTGTGTTAATTATTTTTGCTTTGCATCATGTCATCATGCCATCATGTCTTATTTCTTTTGCATCTCAACCAAATAAATTGTGTGGACCTTCGGTCCATTTAAATCGAGGGAAGGATGACTTCTCTTTAAAACATATCATCCCAATATTTAGGGAGCTATATTAAATATTCCATTTGTTTGGAATTAACCCAAACACACTTGCATATATTCCCCATGCCTCTTTAATTCAAGTTTCACCGTCAAACCTTTGCCAACAAATCTTTAATCTTTTTTTCCCGAGTTCCACCAAAAATTCTCAATATTTTTGGACTCTCCAAAGCCTCAATCTTGTTCAAATAATTTGAATTAAAAGTTCAAATGAATTTGAATTTAAACTTTCGGTCATGCCCACTTCTATTTTTCTTGGTTCAAGCTCATTTTTGTGAGCTCGTAATATTTATCTGCATGCCAAAGTCCCCTCTCTAACCTTTTTTTCCTTTCTCTCTTTTCTTTCTTCCTATTCTTTTATTGTTTTGAAGTAAGAAGAAGAAGAGCAGCCAGGCCTCAGGCCCTCCATCCTCTTGGGCCTCCTCCATCCCTCCTGGCCCGATCTCCCATCTAACCCTAGCCGGCCACCGACCGCTCCTCCCGTCCCCTCGCTCCTCCCTCTCCTTCCCGTGCGCCGCCAGTCTCCCTCGACCCCCTCGCCCCTCTGCCCGATTCCCTCGAACCCCATCTCTCGATTCTCCCTCGCCCCGATCCCTCCAGCCTCGCAGCGCCCGAGAGCCCCCATCGCTCCTCCCGTCTCCAGGCCGCAGCGCCTCTTCGCCCCTTCCAACACCACCGCGCGCCGTGCGCCTCGCCTCTGGCCCGGCCGGCCAGGAGCCGCCCCGTCCTCCCGCGCCAGGAGCCCCAGGCCGCAGCCTCGTCGGCCCTCCTCCTCCATCACCCCGCGAGCAGGTCCCTGCTGCCTCAGCAACGGCCGCCGTGCCCGTTCTCGTCCCGACAGCGCCGGCGATGGCCGCCCCCAAGCCGTGCGTCCCTCCTGCCTCGCCCTCCTGCCGCGACCCTGCTTCGACCTCCAGCGCCCTCCATCTCCGCAGCAGCGCCAGCCAGCGCCTCCAGCGCGTCCCTCCAGGCCGAGTGCCTGGCCTCGTCCAGAGCCCCTCGACCAGTGCCCGCGCGCCACCGCACCTTCATCTCCTCCAGCCCGGCCCCTGCCTCGTCACCGTTGCCATGGCCTCGTCACCCTTTGTTGTGAAGACCGCAGCCGCAAGTTCCAAGGATGCGCCAAGTTTGACTCTGTTACCGAACGGCTACGACGACATGAACATCTACAGGACGGTACGACTACAGGATGAACATCAAGTTCGTCTACGACCTGAGTACAACTACAGCTGGAGTGTTTTTCGTCAAGTTTGACTACCGACGACTTGAACATCTACGACGCGAAAACGAGACCCCCCCAAGTACCACGACACCGACCCCGAACATCTACGGAGTTGTACCACTACTTCCACGACGCCGATGACCTTCAAGTTCGACTACACCTGGCGATGCGACAAGTACCCCTACGAAACGTGTACCACTACCGTCGCCCCGAAAACGTCCGATGTCGCGACAAGTACCTCTTCGGAAACGTGTACCTCTACGGCACGACTACTTCCGTCTACGAACGTGTACCACGACGACCGGAACGTCTACTTCCACTACTTCCACTATGACCTCGAACCGCCCCGAAACGAACGCTTCAAAGGTATAACCATGAGACGATGACCCGTGGAATGCATGTGTTGTATGAAATGTTTGCCCTTATGTGCTTCGTGCCCGTTTCGTCTTTTGTCATGTTCCTCGGTTGCCGCGTCGCCGACCCGTGGGAACCCGGCGACGGGATCACCCACCTTTCATCTTGTTTGACTCGTTCGCGCCACCTTTTCTTTTGCACCGGTCTCTCAATGAGTTACCGGAACCGAGATGTTGCCGTGCATCATTTTCGGATCGTTGCCGTGGCACCCGTTCTTTCCACCATGGTGACATATACTCCTTATCTTTTATGTCAACCTTTATCTAAAATTGCATAAACTTGATCATGTCATCCGCATCATGTTAACAAGTTTAAAATGTTTAAATTGTTGTTTGCAAAAAATTACTAAACATGCTCATGGGGATTTTCCGGAATTGTTGTTTGTTTTTCCGGCCTCATTTAACTTGCCTAAATAGTGTAGTTTTATTATGCTTCACCTCTTGCCATGTTAACAAACACTTAATCTTGTCTTGTAAATAAACGAGAGTCAATTAAATAATAAAATGTGGTGTTTCGTCAATATGCAACTCGTTGCATATTGAGCTCCACTTAACTTGTAGTTTTGTTTGTGCACTTTGCCACGCCATGCATAATTAAACCGGACATGCATCATACTTGGATGTGCATCGTATGCCATGTTTATGCTTGTGTGTTTACCGTGTTGTTTTGCTTCTTTCCGGTTGCTTCTCTTGTTAGCTTCGGTTTCGTTCCGGAGTTGTGAGGATTCCCTCGACTATGTTGCTCCGTCTACTTCATGGATCTGTTCTTCTCCCTTGCGGAATCCCAGGCAAGATGATCATACCCTTGGATACCTTTACTACATTGCCATGCTTAGTTGTCTCGATGCTATCGTTACATGTCGCGCTACCCATCCTTTATGTTAGCCTCTCCTTGTTGCCATGAAACCTCTAACCTTTGACACCTTCCTAGCAAAACCACTGTTTGGCTATGTTACCCGCTTGCTCAGCCCCTCTTATAGCGTTGTTAGTTGCAGGTGAAGATGAAGATTCGTTCCAGGAGGGAACTTGTTGTTGGAATATCACAATATCTATTATTATATATATTAACACACCTATATACTGGGCATGGGTGGAAGGCTTGGCCTTTTGCTCGGTGTTTTGTTCCACTCATGCCACCTTAGGCGCCGATAAACCGGCATTATGTTCCTTGATTTTGCATTCCTTACACGATGGGTGGATGGGGACCCCTTGACAGTTCGACTTTGAATAAAACTCCTCCAGCAAGGCCCAACATTGGTTTTAATTTGCTTCATAATAACAACTTAATTAATTAATTAAATTTGCATAGCGGGTCGCGTCCCGGGGTTCTTAATTCTACATAGCAGGGGGGGCCAGTGCTGATGGTGTTGGTCCCAAATAGAGTCGTGTGCGGCGCCCCCCCTTGGAAACTTGGGGTTTGGCCGCTGTACGCTGTGCTCATCCGGTCGTGGCCTGAGACGAGATACGCGCGGCTACTATCAGGGTGTTGGCACGCCGGGAGGTCTTGCTGGACTTGTTTTACCATTGTCGAAATGTCTTGTGCACCGGGAAGCCGAGCCTGATCGGATTTCCCTAAGATAAGGAGTGATGATATTATATTTATCACTTCAGCTAATCGTGAGAGCTTGTGATGGGCTAAGTTGGGACACCCCTGCAGGGTTATAATCTTTCGAAAGCCGTGCCCGCGGTTATGTGGCAGATTGGAATTTGTTGATGTCCGGTTGTAGAAAACTTGACAGAGGATCCGAAGTAAAACACACAACTGTGCGAGTAACCGTGACTGTCTCTTTTCATTTTGAGAAGAGAACACAGTGGGGTTATGTTTGATTCGTATGTAGTTCAGGATCTTTAGCGATCACTACTAGTTGCGACCGTTTGCGTAGATTCTCATCTTATTCTGGTACTCGTAAGTTAGCCACCATATTATGCTTAGCCGCTGCTGCAACCTCACCACCTTACCTCTTCCTACCCACAAAGCTTTGCTAGTCTTGATACCCATGGTTATGGGATTGCTGAGTCCTCGTGGCTCACAAATACTACAACACCAGATGCAGGTTCAGCCGAGAATGATGCAGGAGCTGGTTCAAGTACTTCACTGGGAGCTTGATGAAGAGAGTGGCCGTATGCTTGTGACGTTTTCGACGATCAGTAGTGGTTTCTACTAGGATTCGATCCTGACCTGTGGCTTTATGTCGTTTTGGTATCTTTCTTTTGGATCTTCCCCCGTAGTCGGGTTGTGATGTTTTGAATGATGTCTTGCTTATGTAATGTATCTGTGTGAAGTGGCGACTGTAAGCCAACTATCTTTTCAGTTTTCCATCCCTATTTTTACATGAGATGTGCAAAGATACCAAACTTGAGATCATTCCAGAATGGGCTTATACCTTTAAGTCGTGCCTCGACACGTAGGAGGTATAGTCCCATCCTGGGCATTACAAATGCATTACCACCCATTACAAATTTTAAAGTGGTCAAAAACCTCACAAAATCATTTTGTTAGGTGGCTGAGGAGGAGCTTCAGGAGAAACTAACCAAGAAGCCCAAGAAGAAAGCTTAGGAGGAAGTGGCTAGGGCACCCAAGGCCACTGGAGAAGCAAACAAAGCCAGAGTGTCGAAATGAATTACAAACGTCTACAACAAGACCTTTTGTGGTGGTTAGGATTGCAATGGACCTCGAAGGTGCTCTTTATTTTGCTTATGTGGAACTTTTGTGGTGGTTGTAATTGTCTCTATAAACTTGAGACCTTCAAGAAAATCCCTATGAGTATGAACTGCTTAAGCTTGTATGATGGAAACTCCTCATGTTCTTATGGTTGGTTGATGATGAAAGTACAATGCCCCTATTATACTAGTGTTAAGGGGAGTGATATACTTTACTCCTGGATTTTGCCTCAAGGGATGGACCTTGAGGGGTTGATTCTGTCTAAAACTAGTTCAAATGAATAACAAAAAATCTTGGAGTATTCTTAACTGGAACATTAGAGGTATAAATTCCAATAACAAATGGCTTGCTCTCAAACAAAAGATTGAAGAAAGTGCAACTGGCATAATTTTCTTACAAGAAACTAAAAGGGAGGACTTTGATCTAGCTTACATTCACAACTTCTGCGCACAAAGATTCTCAAAGTTTTACTTTCTGCCATTAGTGGGTTCTTCAGGTGGCTTCCTTATTGCATGGAATGGTTCTCTTTTCACTAGTGATTTGATGTTTCAGAACAAGTTCTCTTTGGCTGTGAAATTCACTTGTAACTTATCAAATCAATCTTGGATTATCAAAAGTATTTATGGGCCATGTAGACAAGAAGACAAACTGGAGTTCTTACAATGGTTCAGCAACATACAAATGCCAAATGATGTAGATTGGATTGTTCTGGGGGATTTCAACTTCGTCAGATATCCTTCAGACATAAATAAACCTGGTGGTGATCTCAATAAAATGCTCCTATTTAATGAGGCCATTAGCAACTTAGGGCTCGTTGAATTGCCTCTCAAAGGGAGACAGTTCAGTCGGAGCAACATGGAGGAAAACCCACTTTTGGAAAAGCTTGACTGGTTCTTCACATCACCTTCTTGGGTCATTTCTTACCCTGATACAACAACACTCCCTATGGCAAAACCAGTCTGAGACCATATTCCCTGTATGATCAAGGTGGGAACTTCTATTTCAAAATCTAAAGTGTTTAGGTTTGAAAACTATTGGTTGCAGGAATCTGACTTCAAGGATATTGTACAAAATGCTTGGAATATTCCAGTGGGACACAATGACTCTGCCAAAAGGATCAATGCCAAGTTAAAAAATCTAAGGAAGGCTCTCAAAATTTGGGCAAAAAATCTATCTTGCCTAAAGAAAATCATTCAAGAACTCAATGACTGCATTTTTTTCTGGGACCTAACTGAGGAGTACAGATGTCTGAGTCAATATGAGGAGAACTATAGAACTATTCTTAAAGAATACCTCTTGGTGGTTTTGAATAATCAAAAGATATATTGGAAACAGAGAGGGAAAATCAAGGGAGTTAAATTTGGTGATGAGAACACAAAGTTTTTCCATGTCAAGGCCTCAATTAATTATAGAAACAACAAAATTGCTATGCTCCACAATGAGGATAACATTGAAGTGACTGATCATGCAGCAAAAGCTGCAATTCCGTGGGAAGCTTTCAGGAAAAGACTGGGTCGTTCAGAAGGACACAACATGCATTTTGATCTGAAAAATCTATTTGAGCAAACCACACCTACCTCTGTTTTCCAAGAACTAGAAGAATCATTCACAGCTGAAGAGATTAATGAGGTAGTTAAAAATCTTCCTTCAGAAAAATCACCTGGTCCTAATGGTTTTAACAATGAATTTTTGAAATCTTGCTCGAATATTATAGGTCCAGATGTTAGACAACTAGTCATGAATTTTCATGAAGGTACAGTCAACTTTGAAAGTATTAACACTTCTTTCATAACCTTGATCCCAAAAAAAGAAGTGCCACTATCACCAAATGACTTCAGGCCAATATCTCTTCTTAATGGTGTTTTAAAGATCATTACCAAACTTCTGGCAAACAAGCTCCAAAAGGTAATCATGCAAATGATACATGTCAGCCAATATGGCTTTCTCAAGCAAAGAGTGATCCAAGATTGTTTAGGATGGGCATATGAATACTTTTTCCAATGTCATAAATCAAGACAGGAAGTGGTAGTGCTAAAACTGGACTTTGAAAAGGCTTTTGACACTATTGAGCACAGTGCAATCATTGATATTTTTAGAGCTAAAGGCTTTGGAGAAAAATGGATTAGCTGGATTCAATCTCTCTTCAATTCTGGATCATCTCCTGTCATGCTCAATGGTGTCTCTGGGAAAAGATTCTACTACAAGAGAGGGGTTAGACAAGGGGAACCTCTCTCCCCATTACTCTTTGTCTTGGCAGCTGACCTTCTTCAATCTGTGTTGAACAAAGCAATGATATTGGGAATCATAACTGCCCCTTTACAGGTCAATTCATGCCCTGATTTCCCAGTGGTGCAATATGCTGATGATACACCAGTTTTGATGCCAGCAAATGCCACGCAGCTAATTTGCCTTAAAGCTCTTCAAAGTACTTTTGCATCTGCTACAGGTCTTAAAGTCAACTATGAAAAATCTTTCCTTGTTCCTATTAATATTCAGGAAGAGAGAGCACAATAGCTCATCAATACAATGCAATGTGCAAAGGGACAGTTCCCATTTACATACCTAGGCTTGCCACTTGGTCTACAAAAACCCTCAGTGGAGCAGTGTCTGCTTATGGTCAATAAAGTGGCTAAAAGGTTAGCAGGGATTGCCACTTTTATGACACAAGCTGGTAAACTATTATTGGTCAAGTCAGTATTGGCATCATTACCTATATTCTTCATGACATGTTTGGATATCCCAATTACAATGAAAAAATCAGATCATAAAATACTTAAGGCACTACTTATGGAGAAGTTCTAATTTAGAAGATAGAAGGCCAGCATTAGTTGCCTAGAGCACTGTGTGTAGACCTAAAGACCAAGGTGGTCTGGGGGTAATGGACATTTTCACACAAAACAAAGCCCTGCTAATGAAAAACTTACACAAATTCTACAACATGCATGTTATTCCATGGGTAAACCTCATCTGCGAATCTTACTATTCTAATGGCCAAATGCCAGGAGATAAACAAATAGGGTCCTTCAGGTGGAAAGCTAACTTGGCACTCATTGACCAATTCAAAGCCATGGCTAGATGCAATCTTGGGGATGGAAAAAGTGCTCTATTCTTGGAGGATCTCTGGCACACTAACATAATGAAAAGGACCTTCCCACACCTATTCTCTTTTGTCATTAATCCTATGGCCATTGTCAACCAGGTGGTAAATGAGGTATGCATTGAAGATCTATTCCATTTACCACTCACTTCACAAGCTCATGAGGAGTTCATCACTATGGAAAACATTTGTCTAAACATCTGACAATCTGAATACTTCAATATGACAGACACATGGAGCTATATCTGGGAAAATGCTATATTTTCATCATCAAAGGCTTACTCAGTACTGATAGGACACAAACAGGTTCCATAACATTTTAAATGGATCTGGAAATGCTCCTATCAACCAAAAAATAAGGTGTTCTTCTGGATGCTGCTACATGACAGGGTCAACACAAGGAATCTGCTCAGAAGGAAAACTTTTATACTTGAAGACTACAATTGTGTTGTGCTTAACTGTCAGCAAGAAGAAACCCTGCGCCATTTATTCTGGAGTTGCCCCTTCTCTCAACAATGTTGGGATTTCATCTGTCCAACCAGAACAAGAAATCTGTCAGTACTGGAAGCTTATCAGGACTTGAAAGAGAAACTTAATGTTCCCTTCTTCATGGAAATCATAATCTTAGCGTCTTGGGCTATTTGGATATCCGGAAACAACAAAATATTTGAGCATATTCAACCTTCATTTGAAGGATGGAAAGCAATTTTCTTTGAGGAACTCAAATGGCTAGAGCACAGAATCAAGCAAAAATTTGCTCATCAGTTCAGGACTTGGATAGATTCTAGAATTTAGGTTTTCTTTGTCTTTTTATTTTTTTTATTTTATGTATTTTTTTTGCCTTTTTATGTTTCCTTCTTTTACTTGTTTTGGGCTTATCTCATGCCCTGTAAGACTCCTAGTTTGCTATTTTTTTATAATAAAAGTTGTAGTGGGTTTTTTTCCCTACTATTTATAGTCAAAAAAGTATGCATCTGAATTCTACAGGGACTTCCTCAGTCCTTCGGCTTCCTGTCGCAACACATCTGACCAATGTCTTTCAACTTCAAGTTGAGGCTCAAGAAGCCGAACAGATTCAGGCAGCGAGTTCGAAGAGCTTGTGCCAGCAGTAGTGGCTAGTAACTCAAACACTACATCAAGGCATGACTTTGGGGTTGTCTCACTGTCTACAAGATAGTTTTTATTAGCTTTCTTGGAGACCAACAGGGTTGTCTCACTATCTTGATCTGCATTACTTTCTTTACCATTACATAAGGGGGTGCTCTTCTCCAATATTCTGTCGTCATTCTACAAGAGGAATAAGCAGACACGTCACATGTTTACCATGTTGGATATGAAACTCATTTTGGTAAACCAGTTCAGTTATAAGGTGGACATGATAACAACATGAAACAAACATATATCTATGTAGTATGGTCACTGTATGGTCTATATCATTATAGTTTATATTTTCAAATCAATATAGAGATAGTTCAAATCATATATGTTTAAGACAAAGCAGCATAGACGGAATATAAGTGTGGGAAACTACACAACACTAACAACACTTGTAATGTGCATGCCATGAGAACATAACTGTTTATACAATTGAAACTAAAATCAACATAGAGAAAAAAATTAGAACAACAATCCAGTTAAAGAAATATCTCTATCTACTCTTATAAAAAACAGAGTTGGTGATGATGGTGTGCCTGCCATCTTGCAATATAGGTTGTCCGATCTATATCTGATGGATAGGAAGGAAACTATGACAATTTTGAAAAAAGATACCCACACTCCTCTCCACATTTGTA
The DNA here is from genome assembly GCA_902687465.1 of Secale cereale. NCBI lineage: Eukaryota > Viridiplantae > Streptophyta > Magnoliopsida > Poales > Poaceae > Secale > Secale cereale. Next base: position 366,687,273 of record LR738710.1, read on the forward strand.
GATAAGGACTTCCCTCATTCATCCTTATCTCCCACGGGATATATAAACTACTCATATAAATGTTGTGCAATGCACATGCATCTTGCTAGTAGGTTCAAAACATACCCGCTGTGCCATTGGAGTTTCAATTGGATCCTTCAAATGCGAAATTAGTTGGTATGAGTAAATACAGTGATGCAAGAGCAAAGGAGTATGCACCATAGCTACGGAATCTGACCTGACAACAGTTGCTCCTCTGCTTTAAACATGGAGTTTGGGTTCGTTGTAGTGGTCTTTGTGCTTTGGGCACTGCAGTTGCCTTACTAACTACTCGTGTGGGGGTACTCTGTGGTGGACATGGTGTTGTGTCAGCTAGAACTGGGTTACTATCTGCTGGGGTTGGGGTTAGATGGGGTGTAGCCGGTTCTTTGTCCAATGCTGTAGGGTTACAATCTGTAAGAGTCTCAGTTATGTGCGGTGGGGCTAGTTCATAGGGCAGTGCAACCATGGTTCTATCTACATCGACGGGTACCACCGTCTTTTGTGAAGAACGTGTTTTTACTCCCTTAGATACTTCCATCACCCCCTCCAGTTAAATGGCTGGTAAACAAGAAGAAAATGAATGGATACACATATGCGGTTATTCACAAATATGTTTTGTAACAAAACAGGACAACATGACACAATTTCACATATATGATGGCTAACTTAACAAGATAGCATGACATGGTTTCAGATATATCATGGATAACTAAACAGGATAGAATGGCATTATTCAACATATGATGATTATCTAAACAGGATGACATGACATAACTATATCATGTTTTTCTAAAATAGGTTGGGATGAAATAATTCACATACATGTTGTATGAGTATACATGATGGCATGATATAATTCACATAATTGATTGATATACTAAGCAGCTGGCACTCGCATATACGATCTGTAAACTAAGCAGATGGTATTTGAACATTGTGTATGTGATGTCTAAACTAAGCAATGCAGGACACCATATGCATGATATGAAAAATATAAATATTGCAAGTTAGGAGCATACACCTCAGGTGGACATACGACCGGTCATCTTTCTGTGAATCATCCTCTGAGAATCTACCTATAACCATCGAGATATATGCTTTAACAGGTACCATTGCATGCTCTGAAGACCTTGTTTTCACTCCAGATTTTTCCATAACCGACTCAAGTGGCTGATGCACATGAAGAGTAGTTCAATATACAAAGATTGTTTACAAATGGAATACGTAATGAAAAAAAGGATGGCATAAGATAATTCACATATATGATGCGTTGCTACACAGGATGGCGTTGCATAATTCACATATAAGATAACTAGCTAAAAAGATGGCATTAGATAATTCACATATCTAATATATAAACTAAACATGAGGCATTCACACAAAGCATGTCTAATCTAAGCAGATGGCATAGCAATGCAAGAAACTGTATACATGGTATGAGCAATATAACCCGGCCAAGTTAGAGCATACACCTTGGGGGGAGAATACGACTGGTCATCTGTCTCTGAATCCTCCTCTGAGGAGCTATCTGTATCGAGAGGTAGCACTGACTGCTCAAAGGACCTTGTTTTCACTCCATATTTTCCCATCACCGACTCAAATGGCTGATGCACAGGAAGAGTAGATGAATGTACAAACATTGTCGACAAATAGTATGACACGATACAATTCACATATACAATGACTAGCCAAACAGCATGGCATTGCATGATTCACATATATGATGCCTGGCTAAACAAGACGACATTGCATAATTCACATATGCGATATAGAAACCAAACAGGTGGCATTCACACAAAGCAAATCTAAACTAAGCTGATGACATATAAGATGTACTCCCTCCGTCCAAAAATAAGTGACTCGACTTTGTACTAGCTTTAGTACAAAGTTAGTACAAAGTCGATTCACTTATTTTGGGACGAAGGGAGTATAAAGTAAGCTATGCGAGGCGCGATATGCATGATATGACCAACATCAGCATGCCAGGTTAGAGTAAACACCTCAGGGGTTAAATAGCAGTGGTCGGCTCCCTCTAAATCCCCCTCTAAACAGTTATCTTCCTCTGTAATACAATCTGGAATGGGGGAGGGGGGGGGCACTGCACCCACCATGGAGCCGCGTCTGCATGACATTATACTCCCACCTAACGGTCTTATCTTATTCTCCACATGTTTGGAACGATTGGGTACAATAACTGACATGCATGATAAAGAAACATAGTTAGATTATGTAAGGCCTAAGGAGTGCCTGGAGAAATCAAGACTGATTGTAGCAACGAGTGGATAGATCCAAAACTAATGATAGTAGGCAGATGATAGCTTCAGTTCAAAAACACAGACGATGGCTCCTCTACTCTTTGTTGCCCACCCAACATGAACCGTATAGAAGACCCGAGATGAACCAGGTAGTAGACAGAGATACTATTTGTTGCTGTCTCAATATGTGCCCCATAGGCATATTAAAAAAAATTCTATTTTGAACATTAGTTTGGACCTGACTCGGAGTCTAAGAGGTGCAAAGGACGATAAAGTAGCACATAACAATAATCGATGTATACCGTAAGCAGACAAGAAAGAGTGCGGCCTCTCTTCCGAAATTGTGTAGTCCTCAGGTTCATCTGCTCATTCAATGATGGTAATGCAGTTGGCATGGCTGCCAGCAATGGGGAAGATGATCTGAGGCGGCGAAAGGAGGTCTGCATGGGAGATCTCTGCTGCGGTGGACGCTTCCATCGATGGTGCACCTCAGGTGGGGTGGACGACGCCACGGCAGGAGCGGGACAAAACACACATAGTTGTCTTTGACACCTATCCGTAAGTGAGGTAAATCTGTAAGTGATCCTGAGAATTGGAGGATCCTAAAAACGCAGGGACAGAAAAAACACATGAATAGGATAGGAATGCACATGCAAAACAGAGCATGTGCAAACACATGATTTCTGTTAACTAGGGTGTTTGGTTCACATGAATTGGAAGAACACATGAATGGAGAGAAACATGGTCAAATTATAGTCAAACCACATGAATATGTGAAGTTAGAATCTTATTATATGCCACTAATGCACTGATAGGGGTTGTATGGATTGTGACTACCTTTGCCATATATTGGCACATGATTTTTGCCACACTTGCCTACCTTGAGTTGCTCAAATTGTTAGCCACACTTTGGCTTGCCCGAGGGAATCTTGCCACACTTTTTGACATGTGGCGTTCACTGCTGATAAAAACATTCTTGCCTTAAGTATGGTTAGAACCAAACACCTACCTAACTTGGTGAAACTTGCCTAAGGTGAGGTGTGGCAAAGTATAGCAAGGTGTGCATAGGAACCAAACAGCCCCTTAGTCCTGTTCTTCATGCATAGGAATTTATTTCTAGATTTGCAACTGCTAAACCGATTCAAATTGTGGTTCTAAAGGGCATTTAGTTTTCTCCCAGTTAACTTTGTGAGCATCCTTCATTTCTTTCTAGATTTGCAACTGCCTTGAACCAAAGGATCCCTAAGGAATCAACATGAATGTAGTGTAAAAAAGTGGTGCGACGAGTGTACAACCTCTTTAGCATAGCCTTGTCGACCTCGGGATCAGTGGGTTGGACGTGGAGGATGGTGCGGCTGGTGTGACTGTCATAGGCGGGGAAGAAGATTTGAGGCCTCTGGAGACGGCACCGAGGGTACTGCTACGTTGTGATGGATGGTTCCATCGCTGGAACAACTCCGGTGAGGTGTATGATGGCGAGGCTGAAGCAGGACAAGACAGGCAGCGTTAATCTAAAGTGGGATTTTAATAGCATCTGCAATAGATGATGTAAAATAAATCAACAAAAAGTGCTATATGTAGAATGCATCAGCCGCGCGACGGCCGCTCCAACAGATGATGTAAATACCGTTGACTCTCAACTTAACTCAAGAAACTGAATTTTACAGTCGAAACTAAATTTCACTAACGAAACTGATTGCACAAGTACCAGATCACTGCAACAGAAGTTTAGGACGCTCGAGCACTAGTAGCAGAGAAGCACTGATCTAAATCAGCAGCCGCTCAAGCAGGGAACATAATAGCAGAGAAAAGCTCACGCAACAGCAACAGTTGCGCCCAGATCAGCAGCGCGACCAAGAGCTAAATCAGCAACTCATGCAGCTGCCGCAGGCAGTGTAGCATCAGTAGCAGCGCGAGCGAGAGAAGAGCAGAGAAGAGCAGCAACATGAACAAGAGCAAGAGTAGAGCAGAAGCCTGACTGACAACAAGACCAGATCTACAGCGCGAGCGAGAGACAGAGCTACAACAACAGCGGGAGCGAGAGCCGGGGAAGTAGCTTCTACTGCTAGTGTGGACGTCACCGCCGAGGGAGAAATGACATGGGTGAGGGAAACCATGGTGGAAGTGGTCGGCGACGTCGCTGTCGATGGAGACCTGCCATTGCTGCTCGGTATCAAGCACCGGCAGCCCCGTGAGATCGAATAAAAGATAAAATGCAGCGGTGAGAGTGCTGCGGTTCCGGTCGGGCAGGTGAAGACGGCGCTGTGGGGATGGAGGGTGGTGCGATAGATGAGGCAAACATCGGGGCATCTCCTTGGAGGTGCAGGACGGGGTGGGTGAACCGGCGGACAAAGCGATCGACGACGGCCTCATCCGGTGCGGTGGATAAGGGATGGCGAACTGTTGTTGTGGACGACGTCGTCGGGGAAGAGGTTGCGGCTGGGCGGCGGTCGGTAGGCCGACGGAGGAGCAGGGGTTTCGCGGGTTTTGGCGGCCTTGGTGTGCGAAAGGGGGGAACCAAGGGAAGGTAGAGGGAGTCATGGCTTAGGGACACGCTTGTCCGAAAATGGGCAAGTTACGAACGTACCCCCACCAGTTTTAACCACGCGAGATCGATGCGTATTTTTGGCTGAGGGTTAGAAGGGGGATTTTGCATGTCTGGGCTGTGCGACAGAATTCGGATGAGGAGGGAGTTTTTGCGGGCGTCGAAATTTCGAGATAACACGGCGCGGCACGGGTTGAAGAGGCGGGAGTTTCACAGCAGAAGAGACAAAGATACTCTAGCTTCGAAAATTTCGGGATAACAAGGCGCGGATTCCATGTTCGGCAGAACAAACTTAACGTGTACAAAAAAAGACAGCTCATACAAGACACAAGAGAGTCATGTCCCCTTTTACTTTTTCTTATCTTTTTTGCGAGGATGTCCTCTTTTACTATATTGCTACAAATGCGAATGAGAAACTACAAGAAAAAACTAAAAAAATCGGGAGAACAAGATTAACTTGTACAATACCAAATCAGTCCGCACTTCCCTCACCAACAACAAAAAACAAATCAATTCCCACCACTAGAAAGAGTTATGTCCCATTTTATACGATTACGAATGCCAGGATATCGAATTTCAATTTTTGACTCTACGTTATGTTGAGTTTGAATATATCGTTAGGTGACCTTGCGGTTTATAATGGATGTAGTCCTACATTTTTATGTTCCATCTTATATGAACATATGAACTACATGTACCATACGATCTCTAATTCAAATATTAGTATCCTTTTTATGTTAAATTCAAATCACAGTATATTGGTCAAGGTAGCAAGATGTTCGGAATAATCTAAACCCTGTCTTCATATGTGTAATGTGTTTAACACACACAACAATGCATCCCCCCCCCCGCCCCCAGACACAACATTTAGATGTTAGCTTTGAAAGCCACACGATCTGAAATTAGAATAGTTATGGCCATGCACGGATGCAATGTGGTGAGCAGTGGTGGTGAGACAATGTCTGCCATGGGTATCGCAAATTCAAATCGATTTGGCCTTGTTCAATGTGAGTATAGTATTCAACATGTTTGATTCAATACTATGCCAGGCATGTCTGCATTATATTCGTGCATACATGACTTACAAACATCATGAGCTCTTGTTCAAAGATTTGAATCCACTCTTGTACTTATTATCGTCTTTGCGAGTCTTTTACATGTACACACACACACACTCCTCCTCCCTTTGTGGATATCCAATAACTTTCTTATATTGTGCATGCGTATATGCACATGCACTGCCCGCCACTTTGCATCCTCTACATTGTGCACACATGTTCTTGTTCCTTTGGCCGGTTTCCCACGATCTCCCTACGCCTCCATCTTTCCACACACACCGATCGATATATCCTCTAGCTAGCCAGGCCTACCTACGACACACAAACATGTACACACATAGTCCCTCCCATCCTCTCACCATCCATGCATCTAATCCTAACTCCAAGGCACGCGGGCACTGTCGCCCCCTCCGTTGTTATCCATCTTGCACTCGTACAGTGTCACAAGCTAGCTGCACCCCTCTGTTGTTATCCATCTTGCACTCTTACGGTGCCACAAGCTAGTTGTTGTACCCCCTCCCCCCAGCACACACACATCTCCCTCTCTTCGTAACTCTGGATGTTCTTTATCTCTTACACATGTATGCATGTGCACCAACTGATTTCCCACTATGTGTTGCATGGTCTCTTGCTATCTCCCCACACAAAATGTCCGATATATATCTCTAGTTAAGTCTCCCCCTCTTCACCCACGCACACATCGACCAAACCTCAACCACTCTAGTAACATAGGACCACCTGCCACACACACATTAATTGCCCTCCCTGTCTCATCATCCATGCCTTCCGCTTGGTCTATCAACCAGACAAGCATGCCCACGCACATTATTGTCCCCTCTCTTTAATTATTGATCTTGCTCTTGTACTCCTTCCTTTATCTTTGTTTGGTTGGCCTCTCGCATAATCTCCCAACATGCACCCCCACCCTTTCCCAGCGCTCGTACATTCGTAAAGTTATTCCCTCTGTCCGTGTCTATCGATATGTGCGTAAACAATCCCTTCCCTGCTCTTCTCCTATATCGCCCACTCCACATACATATACTATGTATTTAGGACTCTCTTTGGCATAAACATATGTATAGAGGCATGTGGGACACACCATCCCTCTCTCTCTCTCTCTCTCTCTCTCTCTCTCTCTCTCTCTCTAACAAACCGACTAAGTGGAGCCAATGGCAGACATGAACCTATATTTATATCTATATCTATACCATCTATACCAATGTAAAAATGTAGCGACCACGGTTCCAATGAACCGAAGTCTCTATGCTCACTGTCATCCCTGGATCGGTATGCTGACACACACAGTACTCGAGGATTTATAAAAGAGGTCCAATCACACTTTATTACATCGAAACTCCTCGAAGAGGCAATATCCATTACAAGATAATGGCTGAAGGCCATCTACATAGAATAAACTGTGGAAGCTATGAAGAGTAGTTGAGTCCATCCAACTCCACGGCAAACATTGAGTGCATGACAACGACCTATCGCACCTTAATCCTCGTCTGAAAACTCTGCAACATGATACGTTGTAGCCATGTAGGTCAGCACATTGAATTTGCTGGCAAGAACACACTGTAATGAAAATGAGCAAAGCCTACACTACACACATATTTGGCTGGTGGAGGCTGTAAGGTTTATTTGTGCATAAAACTAGTTTTTCCCTAAAAGAAAGGAATGTAACTTATTTAACTACCTTGTAAAATTTAAGCATGAACAATTGAGTATGGTTCCTCCATCTCAATCCCGAACAAAAGTCATTAATAACCCAACAAATTAATAAAGTGATGAGATCAGTCCATAATTCAAATACCAGGATACTCAAGATGTCCATAACCGGGGACACGGCTACTCATGAATAGTTTGTACACTCTGTAGAGGTTTGTGCACTTTTCCCCACACGACTCGATCTCCTCCGTTTGATTTCTCGCACTACATGGTGTTTGAGAAACGGATGACCGAGACACAGTCTTTCAGAAGCATTAACTCTTAACCTGGGTAGACCGTACCACCTACATCCGCTACATCTGCTAGTCTACCACGGAAAGAGGTCACACAACATACTCAACTATGCCAGAGCCCATAATGGCATTGTGGCTGCACACGAAAGTTTTTAGGCATGAATGATATATGATCCCTTTGAGCCTAGGTGGCATTTCATAGGATAATCACACGGGTCCTCCGGGATTTCCTAGGACAACACTGGGTTCTCCAGGTGCTCTGCAACCAATCCACCCAGATGTGTATTATTTCCACCTTAAGAAACCCTTTTATTACTCTCACAACTTTTATGGAATCACTCATACCAATCCACGTCTACAAGCATGGCTAAGAAATAAGTTACAAAGCGTATATACCCTTGGTTGATCTCAAGTAATTGGGTTCCTACCTCATGAACTACAAAGCATCATATTATGTAACCATGCCTACTCATGCAAGTGTTTGAAGATATAACTAAATGCAATGAAAACTGGGTATTGGAAAGTATGATCAAAGTATGAACTTTCCTTAGTGACGATCGCTGAAACCTAAAGACTCATAGTAGTACACTTCGCACTCCGGGAATTCTATCGCAAATCAAACAATAGCATACATAAGCAATCATGCAACAGAAACGAAGAACAAATATCAAAAGACTTCGAAAACAAACGAATAACTCTCGTGATAGAAGAAAATTTCCAACAGTACCAAAATTAATTGAATTTGGCCTTCTCAGAAAGTTTATGTCAAGAGCTTCGATTTGCAAAAAGAATCAACTCAAACGGAGTTACAAAACTCAAATTACGATCAAACAAAGTTCAAACACAAAACTGTTTGAATTCAAAATTCTAAAACTTTCAAAAACAAATTTGAGATGCACTACTGGAAAGATAAGATCGAGACGCAGAGATTGGCGTTGGTTTCATCTAATTCCGACTAACGAGTAAAAAGTTACGAGGGTTTGAAGATCAGGGACCGATCTAAAAAAATTTCTTCACGGATAAGTCCTCGACAAAAATAAAAAAATAAAAGACTAATTTGCGAACGTTCGTTTTCTAAGACTAAAGAGCGGACGTTCGTTAAATAATGAAACCAAAGAAAACCTAACCGATCTAAAAAACCGAACCAAGGGTATAAAAAAACAATCTAAAAAACAGCGGTTTATTACCTCGCGGGTCGGGTTGACTCGCGGGTCGGGTCGGGTTAACGGGCGGCGGCGAGTCGGCGGGCTCCGCGGCGGCGGACGACGACGCGGCGGCAGTGGCAGCGGCTACGGCGGAGGCGGTGTTCGGCGAGGGGCGAGGTGGCGACGCGTCGCGAAGGCGGGGCAGCAGGCGGCGAGTCGCGGCGGCGGCGGCAGGCGGCGGCGGCTGCTGCTCCTGCGGCGGCGGAGCAAGGTGAGGTGGAGGGGGTGCTGCTCCGGCTTTTAAAGGGGAAGGGGGAGGCGGCAGCTTGGAGGAGGGGCAAGGGGAGGCCGAGGCGGACACGACGGCTGGCGGTGGCGGCCGGGACTCCGTCGGAGTCCGGCTTGGGGACGGGAGGCGGCGGCTGGTGGCTCGGCCTTCGGCCTGGTCGGTTTCTTTTTTTTTCGCCCGAACAGAAAATCCTAAATAAAAATATAAAAACATTCTAAAAATCCCAAAAACAATTTTCACCGTCTAAATAAAATACTTAGAACAAAGTGAACATTTTCTTGGTCTAAAATGCAATTTTTGAAAATGCATATTTTTCTCTAATTTGAATAAAATAGCAATAAAAATCGAATAAAATTGTTTATTCAATTTTAACATTTTTCCTCCAATAGTTCTTTTATTTTGGAGAAGTCATATTATCTCCTCTCATATATTTTGATATTTAAATATTTCAGAGAGAAAAATAATTAAAATCAAATGATCCTCTTTTCAATATTTGAGAAAATCAAAATATGAAAATAATGAAATCCCCAACTCTCTCCGAGGGTCCTTAAGTTGCTTAGGATTGTTTTTAGGATCAAAACCAAAATGCAACTAAAATATGATATGCATATGATGATCTATGTATAACATTCCAAATTGAAAATTTGGGATGTTACAAACCTACCCCCCTTAAGATGAATGTCACCCTTGAGATTCGAGTTGGCTAGAAAATAGGTGTGGGTGATCCTGACGTAGATCATCCTCTTGTTCCGAGGTGGCTCCGTCTTCGGTGTGGTGGCTCCACTGTACTTTGCAGAACTAGATGACTTTGCTGCGGGTAACTCTGTCGGCAAACTGAGAATCTTAACGGGCTTCTCCTCGTAGGTCAGGTCGCTCTCTAACTGAATTGCTTCCACGGGCACAATATCACGTAACGGAATTTCGGCCATCTCCGTGTGCCACTTCTTCAGGTGTGATACGTGAAACACATCATGAACTCCGGACAAAGTCTTGGGCAACTCTAGCTGATAAGCTACTTCTCCTTTGCGCTCCAAAACCTTGTATGGTCCCACAAATCTTGGTGCCAATTTACCCTTAACTCCGAAACGCTTAACTCCTCGAAGCGGAGATACTCGAAGATACGCTCTATCTCCAACTTCGTATGTCACCTCCTTGCGTTTCGTATCGGCATAACTCTTCTGCCTAGACCGGGCTACCTTAAGTCTGTCGTGAATAATATTGACCTTCTCTTCCGAATCTTTGATCAAATCGGGCCCAAATAACTGACGGTCTCCAACTTCATCCCACATTAACGGTGTTCTACATCTCTTTCCATACAAAGCCTCGAAAGGGGCCATTTGCAAACTGGTTTGATAACTGTTGTTGTAAGAAAACTCCTCGTACGACAAATTATCATCCCAACTAGATCCATAATCGAGCGCACAAGCTCTCAGCATGTCTTCCAGAATCTGATTGACTCTCTCGGTCTATCCATCTATTTGTGGATGAAAGGCTATACTAAACTCTAGCCTAGTACCTAAAGTCTTGTGCAACTGCTTCCAAAACTTTGCGGTAAACCGTGTTCCTCTATCTGATACAATGGCCCTCGGAACTCCATGCAGACATACGATCCTGGTCATGTATATCTTGGCCAACTTAGCACTTGTGTGAGTGGTCTTCACGGGGATAAAGTGAGCTACTTTCGTCAAACGACCAACTATCACCCAAATAGAATCATACCCTGAACGTGTCCTGGGTAGTCCCATGATGAAATCTATTCCAAGTTTATCCCACTTCCATTCGGGTATGGGCAACAGCTGTAATAACCCTGCTGGTTTCTGATGTTCAACCTTGACTCTCTGACAAACGTCACACACTGCCACATACTCTGCAATGTCCTTCTTCATTCCGGTCCACCTGAAATTCTGCTTCAAATCCAAATACATCTTAGTGTTGCCTGGGTGAATCGGATACGGTGAGTCATGTGCCTCATGGAGTATCAACTTTCTAATCTCGGGGTCGTCGGGCACATAGATACGCTTTTCAAACCAAAGTGTCTTGTATTCATCCTCACGAAATCCTTCTGCCTTTCCTTCGGCCATTCTCTCCTTAATTTCTACAATCTCTTTGTCCACCTTCTGGGCTTCTCGAATCCTTCCCAACAATGTGGACTGAATTTCCAATGTGGCAACATAACCTCTAGGGACTATTTCCATATGCAAATCCCTAAGGTCATCGACTAACTCCTACGGTAAACCTCCGGAAATGATTGTGTTAACATAACTCTGGCGGCTAAGAGCATCTGCTACGCCATTGGCTTTTCCCTGGATGGTAATGCAACCTCATGTCGTAGTCCTTTATAAGCTCAAGCCATCTCCTTTGCCTGAGATTCAACTCCTTTTGTGTGAAGATATATTTCAAACTCTTATGATCCATGTATACATCACAACGGTTTCCAGTAAGTAAATGTCTCCAGGTTTTGAGTGCGTGCACCACGGCTGGTAACTCCAAATCATGCATAGCGTAATTCAACTCATGTGGTCGAAGCTGGCGTGAAGCGTAAGACACAACTCTTCCGTCTTGCATAAGAACATCTCCAAGTCCTTGACGAGAAGCGTCACAATGCACATGGAAATCTTTGCGTATATCCGGAAGTATCAGCACTAGGGTTGTAACCAAACGTTTCTTCAACTCATGGAAACTGGCCTCACACTCTTCGGCCCACTTATACTTAGTCTCCTTCTTCAACAGCTCCATCATAGGTTTCGCAATCTTCAAGAAATTCTCGATAAATCTCCGGTAATATCCTGCGAGTCCAAGAAAACTGCGAATTTTGCCAACTGAGGTGGGTGCTTTCCATTCTGTGACTGCCTCAACCTTGGCGGGGTCTACGGATATACCATCTCCTAATATGACATGTCGAAGGAATCCAACTTCCTTCAACCAAAACTCACACTTACTGAACTTGGCATATAACTGGTCTTCTCGGAGCTTCTCGAGAACTAAACGCAAGTGTTCCTTGTGTTCCTCTTCATTCTTCGAGTATACCAATATATCATCAATGAATACTACCACAAACTTATCCAAGAATTCCATGAATACCTTGTTTATCATACTCATGAAATAGGCAGGAGCGTTAGTCAAACCAAATGACATAACTGTATACTCATAAAGCCCGTACCTTGTGGTAAAAGTTGTCTTGGGTATATCCTGTTCTCGGATCTTCAGCTGATGATATCCTGATCACAAATCGATCTTGGAGAAAACCTAGGCTCCTTGTAGCTGGTCAAATAGATCGTTGATCATCGGCAGTGTGTAGTTATTCTTGATTGTGACCTCGTTCAGTGCACGATAGTCAACAACCATCCTTAATGATCCATCCTTCTTCTCAACTAAGAGCACTGGGGCTCCCCACAGCGATGAACTTGGTCTTATGTAACCCTTATCCATTAAATCCTTGATTTGCTTCTTGATCTCCTCCAGATCATTAGCGGTCATCCGGTATGGTCTCTTAGATATTGGTCCGGTGCCGCGTAATAGTTCAATTAAGAACTCTATGTCTCTATCCGGTAGCATGCCGGGTAACTCCTCCGGGAATACATCAGGGTAATCCTTCACGACTGGCACTTCTTCCTAAACAACTCCCGTGAGTGCATTCACATGCGCTTTCCTGGGTATGTGGCTCGACACATACTTGATCCTCTTTCCTTCCGGGGTGGTGAGAAGAATTGATCTGCTGGCGCAATCGATGTTTCCTCCAAACTTGGATAGCCAATCAATTCCTTTGATCACATCCAAACCTTGGGATACCAAAAGAATGAGGTCTATGGGAAATACATGTCTTCCTATGGTCAATGGCACTAGATAGCATCCATGGCTTGCCATATACTCTGCTCCAGGGGAACTTACTAACATGGGTGTCCTAAGGGCTACGGTGGGCAACTTATATTTTTCCACAAAACCCCTTGATATGTATGAATGTGATGCACCAGTGTCAAAAAGAACAAGGGCGGTAAATGCATTAATCAAAAACTTACCGACTACTACGTCGGGCTACTCGTAAATCTCCTCCACATTGACGTGGTTCACTTGTCCTCTAGTGAATGGGTTGGGCTTCTTTCCTGAACTTCCATTGCCATTCCCATTATTTGACTCGGGGTACTCGGTAGCGTAGTGTCCGGTATTCCCGCACATGAAACAAGTAATGTGACTCAGATCCTTCTTGGCGGGTGTTGAGGGAGTGGAACGATTCAGATTGTTGCTTCCTCCATTCCCATTGCCATTCATAGCACCACTGTGGTTGTGTGCATTCCCTCCATTATTAGAATGGCTTCCATGGTTATGGGTGGGATGGTTGTGTCCTCCTGAGTATGGGGTATAGCGGGGCTTCTGCTGGGCTCCAGAGTTAAACTTCCCAGCTCCATACTTCCTCTTGCGGTTGTCAATCTGTTGCTCCTTTCAGTCCAGCATAATAGCTTTGTCCACTAGCGCTTGGTAGTTGTTGTAGGTGGCTAGCATCAGCTACATACTCATCTCGTTATTGAGTCCTTCTAGAAACTTCTCTTGCTTCGCGGCGTCAGTGGACACATCATCTGGCGCGTAGCGAGCTAACTGCCTAAAGTCATCCACGTACTGCCCCATAGTACGATTTCCTTGGCGCAAGTTGTGAAACTCACGCTTCTTCAGGCTCATGGCTCCTACTGAGACATGTGTTGTGCGAAAGGCTTGCTGAAACTGATCCCAAGTGATTGCAACAAGTTGGTAGGTGGCGGGGTAGTTCTCCCACCAAGCGGCTGCTGGTCCCTCTAGCTGGTGTGCAACAAAGTGCGCTCTCTCTGCATCAGTGCCTCCTGCAGTTGCTAGCTCTCTGTACAACTTACAGAGCCAGTCATCTGCAACTATGGGCTCAGTGCTACTAGAGAACACCGGTGGTTGCAACCTTAAGAACCGGGTCAAGTTGTCATGGGAAGGTGGAGGAGGGTTGTTGTTGTTGTTGTTCTGGTTCTGGGCAAGGAGTTACATCAAAGTGTTCTACTGCTGGATCAATTGGGTGAGCTCAGGGGGAAACTCAAATCCGGGCTCACGTCTCGAAGGCATCTGAGGGGTTTAGAGGGGAGAGATTAGAATAGAATGAGGTCTAGGAGAAATCACTACCCATATGCACATGAGACAAACAATTTCATATCATATCACTCAATTTCAAACAAGAGCAAACAAAGATCCTATTACAAAGCTAGTGAACGACTCTAACTACTCGGATTTATACTAATGATTACAGGGTGGTCATCTAATCACTATCATCTAAAGACTCCATCATATCTGCTCCAGCTTCGTCTTCATAGTCACTTTCATCACTGTCGGTGTCGTCTATCAGTATGTAGTTCTCCATGGTAATTCCTATCTCCAGTTCTGGCTTCACTGCGCCAGTTCCAACCTTCTTCTTAAGCGTTTTATTCTGCTCCAATAGTATAGCGATTTCTTCTTCATATCCATCACGTATTGTCTTGAGTTCTTCTTCTAGCTCCGTGTTCCGGGTTATCACCATGGTGGTCTTCTGCATAAGTATGCACATCTGATTCTCGTAGCGTCGAATATGTTGGTCCATCTCCTGGATATATGCTGCAATCGATCCATCCGTCCATATATGATGCATCTCCCATTGCTGATCTCGATGTCCACAAATCTGGTAGATGGTGTCTTCAAGGTCCTTGTTGTAGACTTCACATATGCGTCCAAAGGTGATGTGAGCTGCCATACTCTTTCCCAAGTTCCATGTCGGCGCGTCAAATTCGAACTCCAGTGGTTCCGTGAATGCTGCAATAGTCCTCCCAGGTACACTAACTTTGATCTTCCAGCATTCCTCTTCCGGCGATGTTGCGTAGAGATCTCCAGTGATACTTGGTATTCCAATGTGCAAGTATCTAGTGACTTCCTTCAAGTGCTTTACAAAAGGGGTGTCATCGTCTGGCTGAGTGAACTTGCTTACTGGGTTCGACATCTATAGAGAAGAAATAGAGAAGAATTAAAATGAGTAGAGAAGAAGGAGAGTGAAGGAGAAGAGCATCCATGGCTTATCCTAGTGGTCGTGTCCTACAGTCAACATGTGCTCTGATACCATCTTGTAGCGACCACAGTTCGAATGAACTGAAGTCTCTATGCTCAGTGTCATCCCTAGATCGGCATGATGACACATAGTACTCGAGGATTTATAACAGAGGTTCAATCACACTTTATTACATCGAAACTCCTCGAAGAGGCAATATCCATTACACGATAATGGCTGAAGGCCATCTAGATAGAATAAACTGCGGAAGCTATGAAGAGTAGTTGAGTCCATCCATCTCCACGACAAACATTGAGTGCATGACAACGACCTATCACACCTTAATCCTCGTCTGAAAACTATGCAACATGATACGTTACAGCCATGTAGGTCACCACATTGAATATGCTGGCAAGAACACAGTATAATGATAATGAGCAAAGCCTACACTACATGCATATTTGGCTGGTGGAGGCTCTAAGGTTATTTGTGCATAAAGCTAGTTTTTTCCTACAACAAAGGAATGTAATTTATTTAACTACCTTATTAAATTTAAGCGTGAACAATTGAGTATGGTTCCTCCATCTCAATCCCAAACCAAAGTCATTATTACCCCAGCAAATTAATAAAGTGATGAGATCAGTCCATAATTCAAATACCAAGATACTCAAGATGTCCATAACCGGGGAAACGGCTACTCATGAATAGTTTGTACACTCTGCAGATGTTTGTGCACTTTTCCCCACACGACTCGATCTCATCCGTTTGATTGCTCGAACTGCATGGTGTTTGAGAAACGGATGACCGAGACACAGTCTTTCAGAAGCATTAACACTAAACCCTGGGTAGACCGTACCACCTACATCCGCTACATCTGCTAGTCTACCACGGAAAGAGGTCACACAACATACTCAACTATGCCAGAGCCCATAATGGCATTGTGGCTGCACACGTAAGTTTCTAGGCATGAATGATATATGATCCCTTTGAGCCTGGGTGGCATTCTGTTGGATAATCACACGGGTCCTCAGGGATTTCCAAGGACAACACTGGATTTTCCAGGTGCCCTGCAACCAATCCACCCAGATGTGTATTAAATTCCACCTTAAGAAACCCTTGGTTGTTATTACTCTCACAACTTTCATGGAATCACTCATACCAATCCATGTACAAGCATGGCTAAGCAATAATAAAAAAGCATATATAGCCTTGGTTGATCTCAAGTCATTGGGTTCCTACCTCATGAACTACAAAGCATCATATTATGTAACCAGTCCTACTCATGCAAGTGTTTGAGGATATAACTAAATGCAATGAAAACTGGGTATTGGAAAGTATGATCAAAGTATGAACCTACCTTGCTGACGATCACTGAAACCTAAAGACTCCTAGTAGCACGCTTTGCACTCCAGGAATTCTATCGCAAATCAAACAATAGCATACATAAGCAATCATGCAACAGAATCGAAGAACATATCTCAAAAGACTTCGAAAACAAACGAATAACTCTCGTGACAGAAAAAAATTCCAACAGTACCAAAATTAATTGAATATGGCCTTATTAGTAAGTTTATGTCAAGAGCTTCGATTTGCAAAAAGAATCAACTCAAACGGTGTTACGAAACTCAAATTACGATCAAACGAAGTTCAAACACAAAACTGTTTGAATTCAAAATTCTAAAACTTTCAAAAATAACTTTGAGCTGCACTACTGGAAAGATAAGATCAAGACGAATAAATTGGCGTTGGTTTCATCTAATTCCGACTAACGAGTAAAAAGTTATGAGGGTTTGAAGATCAAGGACAGATCTGAAAAAATTTCTTCGCGGATAAGTCCTCGACGAAAATAAACAGAAAAAGAAAAGACTAATTTGCGAACGTTCGTTTTCTGAGACTAAACAGCGGATGTTCGTTAAATAATAAAACCAAAGAAAAATGAAAGAAAACCAAACCAATCTAAAAAAACCGAACCTAGGGTTAAAAAAACCAATCTAAAAAAACGGCGGTTTATTACCTCGCGGGTCGGGTTGACTCGCAGGTCGGGTCAGGTTAACGGGCGGCGGCGGGTCGGCGGGCTCGGCGGCGGCGGACGACGACGCGACGACGGCGGTAGCGGCTACGACGTTCGGCGAGGGGCGAGGTGGTGGCGCGTCGCGGTGGTGGGGTAGCAGGCGGCGACGGCGGCGGCAGGCGGTAGCGGCGGCGGCTGCTGCTATCGCGGCGAGGCGAGGTGGGGAGGAGGGGGGCTGCTCCGGCTTTTAAAGTGGAACGGGGAGGCGGCGGCTTGGAGGAGGGGCAAGGGGAGGCCGGGGCGGACATGGCGGCTGGCGGCGGCGGCCGGGACTCTGTCGGAGTCCGGCTCGGGGACGGGAGGCGGCGGCTGGCGGCTCGGCCTTCAGCCCGGTCGGTCCGATTTTTTTTGCCCGAATAGAAAATCCTAAATAAAAATAAAAAATTCTAAAAATGCCAAAAACAATTTTCACCGTCTAAATAAAATATTTAGAACAAACTGAACATTTTCTTGGCCTAAAATGGAATTTTGAAAATGCATATTTTTTCTAATTTGAATAAAATAGCAATAAAAATCCAATAAAATTGTTTATTCAATTTTAACATTTTCCTCCGATATTTCTTTTATTTTGGAGAAGTGATATTATCTCCTCTCATATATTTTGATATTGAAATATTTTGGAGAGAAAAATAATTAAAATCAAATGATCCTCTTTTCAATATTTGAGAAAATTCAAATATGAAAATAACAAAATCCCCAACTCTCTCCGAGGGTCCTTGAGTTGCTTAGGATTTATTTTAGGATCAAAACCAAAATGCAACTGAAATATGATATGCATATGATGATCTATGTATAACATTCCAAATTGAAAATTTGGGATGTTACAAAAAAGACCAAAATAGGCCGATCCAATTAATCTCGGCCATCGAATCATGTCAATCCAACGATCTAGACTGCTTCATTGTCGAGCGCTCAACACGTTTAGCATGCAACCAAATATAGTGATAATCACATAATAATACGCAAATAATATCCTAATTAATATCCGCATGAACTTAATATACTTTCAAAATCACGTGCAAGCCAAGTACACATTGACTAGTGAAGAGAAGAGGTGCACGCACGCACGCACTGCCTCCCGTCACACCCACGCGCGTGTACACGGTGGATCACATTTCTCGAATGATAGTTAGCCCTATTGATAATTTGACGCATGTTGAAAGACTTGGTAGAGGACGTGGCACTAGTACTTTGAGCATGGTTAATAATATAGCCAACAACGTGTTGCCATGTCATACATAGTCAACAATATAGCAAACGTGTATAGTACTAGTAGTTGGTAAGAAGTACTCAGTTTTTGCTCCGAGAGGTTGTGGGCGTCACCCGTTACATACAAATTAAGTTAGGTGGTAAACTTACAGCCCGTCGCGCTGGCGTCGCCCCAACACACGGTCGGTCCGGCCCGCCGCTCACCGAAGGGACGCTCATCAGCTGGGTGCGTCACTGACACGTGCGACCGCATGTAAGCACTAGCACCAACACACGGTCGGTCTGGCCTGCCGCTTAGCATGAACAGACGGTATGTCCGGCCCGCTGCTCACTGAAATGACGCGCATCGGCTTGGTACATCGCTTATGTTCGATCGCACATGAGCAGTAGCAAATCGACAAGGCCAAGCTCCTCCACCTACCGCGCGCCAAAATGCCAGCCTTTTATTGTAGATTGCTTTAAAAAATGAAGATCGCACATAGGAGTAGACCATGGTAGTTGCGAGCGCTCACGAGGCAGTTTCATGGGTAGGGGAGGGGCGTTTTCTTCCAATCATGTTATTCCAGCTAAGCCACCGTGTAAACAAAGTCAAAAATATGCCCGTGCGTGTAGCAAAGCTCGTGGCGTGGCAGTTTTGTTAAATGCCATGGCACTTCTTTTTTTACTGATGTTTTCATCCAATAGCTGGCACCGTCGGATGCAGATCTTACGGTTATTAGTGCGTTCTCCAGGAATAGCCTCATGGCGAGCCATTGACTAGTTTTTTTTTCACACGCATTACATCGACACTCTCCCACTTTCCTACGTCGGTATGTTATGAGGCGTAGATGGCCACACCGGCGGGTACTACCTGTATTATAGAAGTAGTAGAAGGCAAAGACATGCCTTTTAGAGAGAAGAGTGGATAAAGAGAAGGTTTACGTTTTTTGGGGGGTTAAGAGAGAAGGTTCTTGCCGAGATCTTCATCCCTAAAGATACTTGACAATAGTATTATTGGAGTGGATACACAACTCACAAAAAATACAAGAAGTCCACTAGGCGGACTGGTCCGAGTGAAGACAAAAAAAAGCCACATGATGATTGTTGTTGATTCACTCAAATACATGCATTGTATCCTGTAGCAACTCATGGGCGTTCTACTAGTTTAGGTTTACTCCTTACATGAAGGATATTATATCCAACGGGCACAAAATATCCCTTCGACCGTTGGAAATTACTTCAGATACTGATCTGATGTTGAAGTAATTGCTGCATCGTCATCAAAATCCTCCATCTCAAGCTAAAGTAGACATACTAAACCCTACTTCGATTGTTAATCTGATGTTGGAGTATGTTATCATATTAGTACTAAGATAAATAGAAGGCACCGTGGAATCACTTAGGAGGTGAGCTTGTCAATCTGAATGTGGAGGGACACCGTCCTTGAATCCCGAGCCCCGGCCAGCAGCTTAGGCGGCACTATGAAGTAGGTGAGCTCCTCCACGGTGATGGCGCCGTGATCGTTGCTGCTTGTCACCTCTATTTCCACCTTGACGGCGTCGGTCGTGCCTCTGGGCGACCACGGCGGCCCATTCGCCCACATCTTGGCCGCATAATGCGGCGGTGCGGACGCCCCCGCTCTGATGTAGACAACTGACACGGCGAAAGGCGCGCCGATGTCGAGCGCCCCGCCGACCACGAAAAACGCGCGGCTGTCCTCCTCCGCGAACAGCAAGCGCCTCCGCTCCGTCATTGGCACCTACAGCTGGAGCACCTTGCCATACTGGATCATTGATACATCTCCAACGTATCTATAATTTTTGGTTGTTCCATGCTATTATTTATGATGTTTTAGATGTTGGCTTTGATATACACTTTTATATTATTTTTGGGACTAACCTATTAACCAAAAGGCCCAGTCCAGATTGCTTTTTTTGTGTGCATATTTCATGGTTTTACAGAAAAGGAATATCAAACGGAGTCCAAATGGAATGAAACCTTCTGGGGAGATATTTTTGGAGCAAAATACGCACTGGAGACTTGAGAACCACGGAGTAGGGCACACGTGGCATCCACGAGGGTGGGGGCCGCCCCTCTACAAGGCGCGCCCCCTGCCTTGTGGGCCCCACGTCTGGCCCCCGGTGCCCTCCTTCTTCCTATATATATCTACGTACCCCGAAACCATCAGAACAATAGAGAAAACCCTAGTTCCACCGCACCAACCTTCTGTTCCCGTGAGATCCCATCTTGGGGCCTGTTCCGGAGCTCTGCTGAAGGGGGGGATCTTCCACGGAGTGCTTCTACATCATCATCATCGCCTCACCATGAGTTGTGAGTAGTTTACCACAGACCTTCGGGTCCATAGCTAGTGTCTACATGGCTTCTTCTCTTTCTTTGGATCTCAATACCAAGTTCTCCTCGGTCTTCGAGGAGATCTATTTGATGTAATCTCTTTTTGCGGTGTGTTTGTCGAGATCCGATGAATTATGAGTTTATGATCAAGATTATATATGAGAAATATTTGGTTCTTTTCTTAACTCTTTATGTATGATTATAATATCCTTGCAAGTCTCTTCGAATTATTGGTTTGGTTTGGCCTACTAGATCTATAGTTCTTGCAATGGGAGAAGTGCTTGGCTTTGGGTTCAATCTTGCGGTGTCCTTTCCCAGTGACAGTAGGGGCAGTAAGGCGCGTATTATATTGTTGCCATCGAGGATAAAAAGATGGGGTTTATATCACTATGTTTGAGTTTATCCCTCTACATCATGTCATCTTGCTTAAGGCGTTACTCTGTTCTTATGAGCTTAATACTCTAGATGCATGCTAGATAGCGGTCGATGTGTGGAGTAATAGTAGTAGATGCAGAATCATTTCGGTCTACTTGTCTCGGATGTGATGCCTATATATAATGATCATGCCTAGATAGTCTCATAATTATTCGCTTTTCTATCAATTGCTCGACATTAATTTGTTTGCCCGCCGTAGAATACCGTTATCTTGAGAGAAGCCACTAGAGAAAACTATGGCCCCCGGGTCTATTCTCAACATATCAATCTACAATCTATTTTACTTTTCCGCTTTTACTTTCTGTTCTTATATCCAAAAATACCAAAAATATCAAACTATCATCTCTATTAGATCTAAGTTTCGTAAGTGACCGTAAAGGGATTGACAACCCCTTATCATGCTGGCTGTGAAGTTCTTATTTGTTTGTGCAGGTGCGAGGGACTCGTGCGTGGTCTCCTACTAGATTGATACCTTGGTTCTCAAAAACTGAGAGAAATACTTACGCTACTGTGCTGCATCACCCTTTCCTCTTCGAGGGAATACAACGCAAGCTCGAGAAGTAGCAAGAAGAATTTCTGGCGCCGTTGCTGGGGAGGCTTACGAAAAAGTCATATACCAAGTACCTATCACGAATCCTTATCCTTCGCATTACATTTATTTGACTCTCGTTTTCCTCTCCCCCACTTCACCCTTGCCGTTTTATTTGCCCTTCTTTTTGTCGTGTGTTTATTGTTCGCTTTGCCTTGTCGTCATGGCTAGTCCCTTATCCGCTCCTTTGTCTCCCGAGTTTGAAGTTTTTCACTTCAAGCAAAAGCAAGGAGAAAATCTAAAAGATGCTTGGTTTAGGATGATGGAATCTTATCGTAAGTGCACCTTAGAGGTGGATTTTATAATCTTGCTTCACAATTTTTATGTTGGATTAAATATGTCCCATAGACAACTCTTGGATTGCGTTGCCAAAGGGAATTTTATCAAAGTTGATCCTAGTATTGCGCATGAAATTATAGAGGGAATAGTGGGAACACTACCTCCACAAAAAGGGTCACATCCAACCGAGGAAGGGACACAAGTTTTTGAAAAAATTTGCGAAGTAACAAAAATGTTACAAAAGTCTCTTGAACCTCTTAAGAGTGTTAGTGGGAATCTCCACCGCATGAATATGTTGATTACCCTTTGTAATAAGCGGTTGGATTCTTTAGATCTAAAGATTTCTGAATATGAAGGGAAACGTAAAGAACCTCCCGGATTCGAGCTTGACCCCATTAAAAGGGTGAAGATGAAAGATGGGAATACCTAGATCTATCCATGTATCTTGCCTAGCTAGGGGCATAAAACGATAGCGCTTGTTGGGAGGCAACCCAATTATATATTTTTTGTTTTTGCTTCTGTTTAGGAATAAATATTGCATCTAGCTTCTGTTTAGATGTGGTTTTGTATTTTAATTAGTGTTTGTGCCAAGTAGAACCTTTGGGAAGACTTGTTTGAAGTTTATATGATCTTGCTGGGAAAAACAGAATCGTTAGCGCTCGCTAGAATGGTCACCAGATTTTACTGGAGCGTGCTATTTAGTTGATTATTTTTGCAGATGATTAATAGACAAATTCCTCACGTTTACCAATTTATTTCAATTTTTTGGAGTCACAGAAGTATGCAAAAGTTACAGATTACTATAGATTGTTCTGTTTTTGGCAAATTCTGTTTTTTCGTGTGTTGTTTGCTTATTTCGATGAATCTATGAGTAGTATCGGAGGATATGAATCCTAGAGAAGTTGGAATACAGTAGGTTTAACACCAATACAAACAAAGAATGAGTTCATTATAGTACCTTTGAGTAGTGGTTTGTTTTCTTATACTAACGGAGCTCACGAGATTTTTGTCTAAGTTTTGTGTTGTGAAGTTTTCAAGTTTTGAGTATTGCTTTGATGGAGTATGGAACAAAGAGTGGCAAGAGCCTAAGCTTGGGGATGCCCAAGGCACCCCAAGGTAAAATTCAAGGACAACCAAAAGCCTAAGCTTGGGGATGCCCCGGGAAGGCATCTCCTCTTTCGTCTTCATCAATCGGTAACCATACTCGGGACTATATTTTTATTCACCACATGATATGTGTTTTACTCTGAGCGTCGTGTGTTATTTGAGTCTTGGATTGTTAGTTTTCCACAATCATCCTTGCTGGTCACACCTTTTTGAGAGAGTTAAATATGGCCTAGGAATTGTTAGAACACTCTATGTGCTTCACTTATATCTTTTGAGTTGAATAGTTTTTCTCTAGTGCTTCACTTATATCTTTTAGAGCACGGTGGTGATTATATTTTGTAGAAATTGTTGATCTCTCATGCTTCACTTATATCCTTTTGATAGTCTATTAAAACAGCATGGTAATGTGCTTTGTCTATAAAACTAGCCTTCACATGATAGGCATCCAAGATGAATGTAGTAAAAACTTTCATACTAAGTGCATTGAATATGATGAGAAGTTGGATGCTTGATAATTGTTTTGAGATATGAGGATAGTGATATTATAGTCATGCTAGTAGAGTTATTATGAAATTGAGAAATACTTGTCTTAAAGTTAGTGATTCCCATAGCATCCACGTATGGTGAACCGCTATGTGACAAAGTTACAACATGAGGTATTTGTAGAGTGTCATCATTTGTGTGGAGGTCGGGGGCACGCGATGGTTAACTCGTACCAACCTCCCCCCTAGGAGCATGCATTGATTGCTTTGTTTTGATGACTTGTAAACTTTTGCAATAAGTATATGAGTTCTTATGACTAATGTTGAGTCCATGGATTATACGCACTCTCACCCTTCCACCATTGCTAGCTTCTCTTGTACCGCACAACTTTCGCCAGTACCATACACCCAGTATATATCCTTCCTCAAAACAGCCACCATATATCTTCCTCAAAACAACCACCATACCTACCTATCATGGCATTTCCATAGCCATTCCGAGATATATTGCCATGCAACTTTCCACCGTTCTGTTCATATGACACGCTTTATATTGTTATATTTCCATGCATGATCATGTAGTTGACATCGTATCTGTGGCAAAGCCACCATGCATAATTTTTCATACATGTCACTTTTGATTCATTGCATATCCCGGTACACTGCTGGAGGCATTCATATAGAGTCATACTTTGTTCTAGTATCGAGTTGTAATATCGAGTTGTAAATCAATATAAGTGTGATGATCATCATTATTAGAGCATTGTCCCATGTGAGGAAAGGCTAAATAAAGAAAGCCCCTCCAAAAAAATTCCAAAGAAAAAAAGAAAGGCCCAAAAAAAAGAAAAAAGAAAAAAGGGACAATTGCTACTATCTTTTTCCACACTTGTGCTTCAAAGTAGCACCATGTTCTTCATGATAGAGAGTCTCATGTTTAGTCACTTTCATATACTAGTGGGAATTTTCATTATAGAACTTGGCTTGTATATTCTAATGATGGGCTTCCTCAAATGCCCTAGGCCTTCGTGAGCAAGAAAGTTGGATGCACACCCACTTAGTTTCTTTTGTTGAGCTTTCATACATTTTTAGCTCTAGTGCATCCGTTGCATGGCAATCCCTACTCACTCACATTGATATCTATTGATGGGCATCTCCATAGCCCGTCGATATGCCTAGTCGATGTGAGGCTATCCCCCTCCTTTTTGTCTTCTCCACAACCACCACTCTATTCCACCCATAGTGCTATGTCCATGGCTCACGCTCATGTATTGCGTGAAAGTTGAAAGGTTTGCAAGAATAGAGTATGAAAACAAGTGCTTGGCTGAAACCGGGGTTGTGCATGATATGAATATTTTGTGTGATGAAGAGGGAGCATAGCCAGACTATATGATTTTGTAGGGATAACTTCCTTTAGTATGCTTGATTGCTTTGTTTATGCTTGATGTATTATTATGCTTTGTTAGTATGCTTGAAGTATTATTATTTCTTATGTTAATACAGACTTTTGTCTTGAATCTTTCGGATCTGAACATTCATGTCACAATTAAGAGAACTACATTAAAAATTATGTTGGTTAGCATTCCACATCAAAAATTCTGTTTTTATCATTTACCTACTCGAGGATGAGCAGGAATTAAGCTTGGGGATGCTTGATACGTCTCCAACGTATCTATAATTTTTTATTGTTCCATGCTATTATTTATGATGTTTTGGATGTTTAATGGGCTTTGTTATACACTTTTATATTATTTTTGGGACATACCTATTAACCCAAAGGCCCAGTCCAGATTGCTTTTTTTTGCCTATTTAAGGGTTCTACAGAAAAGGAATATCAAACGGATTCCAAACGAAATGAAACCTTCGAGAGAGATATTTTTGGAGCAAAATACGCACGGGAGACTTGAGAACCACGGAGTAGGGCACACGTGGCGTCCACGAGGGTGGGGGGGGTGCCCCCTGCCTCGTGGGCACCACGTCTGGCCCCTGGTGCCCTCCTTCTTCCTATATATATCTACGTACCCCGAAACCATCAGAACAATAGAGAAAACCCTAGTTCCACCGCCGCAACCTTCTGTTCCTGTGAGATCCCATCTTGGGGCCTGTTCCGGAGCTCCGCCAGAGGGGGGATCTTCCATGGAGTGCTTCTACATCATCATCATCGCCTCACCATGAGTTGTGAGTAGTTTACCACAGACCTTCGGGTCCATAGTTAGTATCTAGATGGCTTCTTCTCTCTCTTTGGATCTCAATACCAAGTTCTCCTCGGTCTTCGAGGAGATCTATTCGATGTAATCTCTTTTTGCGGTGTGTTTGTCGAGATCCGATGAACTGTGAGTTTATGATCAGGATTATCTATGAGAAATATTTGGTTCTTTTCTGAACTCTTTATGTATGATTATAATATCCTTGCAAGTCTCTTCAAAATATTGGTTTGGTTTGGCCTACTAGATCTATAGTTCTTACAATGGGAGAAGTGCTTGGCTTTGGGTTCAATCTTGCGGTGTCGTTTCCCAGTGAAAGTAGGGGCAGCAAGGCACATATTGTATTGTTGCCATCGAGGATAAAAAGATGGGGTTTATATCACTATGTTTGAGTTTATCCCTCAACATCATGTCATGTTGCTTAAGGCGTTACTCTGTTCTTATGAACTTAATACTCTAGATGCATGCTGGATAGCGGTCGATGTGTGGAGTAATAGTAGTAGATGCAGAATCGTTCTGGTCTACTTGTCTCGGACGTGATGCCTATATATAATGATCATGCCTAGATAGTCTCATAATTACTCGCTTTTCTATCAATTGCTCGACAGTAATTTGTTTGCCCGCCGTAGAATGCCGCTATCATGGGAGAAGCCACTACAGAAAACTATGGCCCCCGGGTCTATTCTCAACATATCAATCTACAATCTATTTTACTTTTCCGCTTTTACTTTATGTTCTTATATCAAAAAATACCAAAAATATCAAACTATCATCTCTATCATATCTCACTTTCGTAAGTGACCGTAAAGGGATTGACAACCCCTTATCGTGTTGGCTGCAAAGTTCTTATTTGTTTGTGCAGGTGCGAGGGACTCGCGCGTGGTCTCATACTGGATTGATACCTTGATTCTCAAAAACTAAGGGAAATACTTATGCTACTGTGCTGCATCACCCTTTCCTCTTCGAGGGAATACAACGCAAGCTCGAGAAGTAGCAATCATGTGCATGGGCATGGGGTGCACGGTGTTGATGTTGCGGGGGAGCGCTGGTGGCGGGCTTTCGTAGCTGTAGCCGGGCACGGGGCACTTGCAGGGCGCGAGCAGACACACACTCTGGTGATCGGCAAGCTTCGGGTAAGTGACGTAGAGCCCATAGACTTCATGCGGGCACTCAACCTTCGCCGAGGAGAGGACGGCGTCCATCGAAATGTTGCGCACGTCGAAGCCATCGCCGTGCTTGCACTTTTGGCACTGCCGCTGATTCCCAGGGCACTCGCCGCGACAGTCTGCGCAAGCCAGGTGCCCTTCTTTGCACTTCACAAATCAATCGAAAATCACATCAATCAAGAAACTTGCACCTTGCTCGATAAGCCGAACGGACGAGATCTATTCGAACCTCGTAAATTGGAGGCTTCAAGGGACTGAGGCACAAGGGGCACTGGAGCAAGGTGAGGTCGATATAGACCTCCGACGTCCGATCCTGTTCCGTCATCATGATCTCGCCCTACTCGTGCACCACCATCTCTCACTTTAGGGCAGGGGCAGAGAAAGTTTTACCATCACATATTCATACTACTTCAAGGTGCATTAAATCAACACATGCAAGGATCGAAAAGGAAACACACGGCATGAATGCATGCATTGTATTTAATGCATTGGTAAACACATTTTTTTGAAATAGTATATCGAGTGCACTGCTTTGATGTGTCGCGTCAACTCGTACAATAAGGATTATCTTGATTACAACGCCCTCGCCCTCTCCCTCGCCCATGAGGGTGGTGGCTCGCAGGACGAGGATAAACTTTTGCTACACGCTCTCCCTCCCACACGCGGTGGACATGCAGCAGTTGAGTCGGTGTCAGATGGTCAGAAGCATACTGTAGTAGTACAATTACTATTCGACTTCCTGAAGAGGCGAAGAGCCAAGCGCAACCCAAACTCTAGCATGGCAGTTTCATGTGTAGGGGAGGTAGTATAAAGTTACTCCCTTCGTCTAGGTGAATAAGTCATCTTAGGTTGTGCATCGCAACCAAGAAGGAGGGGGAAATGAGAGAACTTAATATTTATTTGCTAATTAATAGCATTGTATACAATGAACTGACCAGTGCATATCATGTTTGGTGGTCTCAAGTCACATAAAGCACACACGCCCACATCTATTGTTGGTTGATTGATTTATTCATGTCAAAAAACAATAAACGAGGTGAGAGTTAATGCAATGTGCCTATGTTTTTTGGGATTATTTGGTTTTCATAAGGTGACTTAGAGCAAGTACAATAGAGATGAGTCAGCTGGCTATAACAAATAAACTATATTCTTGCGAAAATAGGCACATATGCTTATTTGTACAAGGTAGACGCTTAATTGTGTAAGGTCTAAGCCTGATGCCATAGATTGCAGACCAGATGCCTCTAAGCTTAAAATCGTTGGAGTCGCCTCCATGCTAGGCCGTCTACAAGCATTTTTTCGATTGAAATAATCTTCTGGCCCTACCTGTCATCCTGCTTATTGAAGTTTGTACGCTGATCTGGTCAAGAGATGAATATATATTTTAACTTGTGGTGGGGTAAATGTTAGAGGCTGTAGCAAATATTAGTATACACTGCGGGTCTTTTAGGCAAGTTTACAGGCATATGGGGCTGGTGTTAGAGGTAGTGCTGCCTCCAAACACTTGAGGTGCTCTAAATCGTGACATGTTTATCATCACATGTTCATACTTCAAGGTCCATTAAATCAACAGATGCAAGGATCAATAGGAAACTCACATCATGCATGCATTTGTAAACACAAGTTTTTGAGAAAATCATGCCATGATGTGCCACGTCAACTCGTACAACAAGGAGAAGCTTGATTACTAGTATGTCCTCTCCCTTGCCCATGCGCGCGGTGGCTCGCGGATGAGGAGAAGCTTTTTCTTACAACAAGAAGCTCTCCCTCCCCCCACGCGGTGGACATGCATCAGTTGATTCGGTACTGTAGAAGTAGTACTAACATTGCTCGACTTCTTTTTTGAAATAAACGCAGGAGAGCTACGTATTTCATTGATTAGAAGTGGAGACGAAAGAACACCGAGTACAGGGTGCAGGTTAGCGCATTAGCTTGCGGAACAAGAACTGGAAAATAGAAGAAGAAAAAGAAAAAGATATCGGCATGGGGCTACTCTTGCCGAAATAGATGTCGGCCGCCTGCCAGCGCCCAATCGCTTGCCTCTGACCGCAGGAGGTGCAAGACTTCCTGCGGTGAACGTAATGCACGCATCTTCGATTGTTCGACTTCTCGAAGAGGCGAAGTGCCAAGCGCAACCCGAATGTGGCAATTGCGAACGTTCGCGTGACAATGTTATGTGTAGGGGAAGGGCGTGGTGTGGCAGTTTTGTGGCAATTATTTTCTAGTATTGTTGTTTGCGTCCAATAGGTGCCACCGCCGGATGCAGATCTTACGGTTATACTCCCTCCGCTCCCAAATATTTGTGTTTCTAGACATTTCAAATGGGATACAACATACAGATGTATGTAGACATATTTTAGAGTGTAGATTCGCTCATTTTGCTTGGTATGTAGTCACGTGTTGAAATCTCTAGAAAGACAAATATTTGGGAAGGGAGGGATTAGTTATCATATGAAAATCAAATATTCCCAAAACAAACCCGACCACCTTTCTTGATTCATGTTGTTTTTAATGCCTTGAGACGTATGGACTACATTCGTCCTGGTTTATTGGTCCCTATTGTACTTGGTGCCAAATTTTGACCATAAATTTAACTAACAAAATGTCCAAAAAAATATCATTGAAAACTATACTCAAGTACAAATCCAGCGATATAATTTTTGTTAACATGCAATAACGTTTTGTTAATTAAATCGCTGGTTAGTGTTTGGCACAAACTACAAAGGAGACTAGTAAACCAGGACCGAGGTACCACATGCAGCGGTCAGTTCATTGCATGCAATTGTTTTAATTAGCAAATAAATATTAATTTCTCTTGTTTTCCTCTCCACATTGGTCACGGTGCACAATGCAGTAGTCTCTTTTTGACACACATTTACGTTGATACGTTGAATGCCAAGGAGGGGGCGGGTAGCGGTTCTTGAAACGTTGAATGATCAATAGTGCATCCTAATTCAATTGGCATGCAGAGGTAATTAATAGGAGAAGCAGAATGGAGCCATGACGATGTGAATGCAATGCAGTTTGGATTCTCATATAAAACCGCTCCATCACTCCAATCCATGTACTCCTAGTCTCTGCGCAACACTTCTCACTCCAATCCAAGACCAAGACAAGTGACCAGAAGCCACAACCACCCATGGCGTCGATGGACGCGAGCGGTAGTCGGTTGTGCCAGATCATCCAAGACGCTCGCCTACGGCCCCACACCGTGTAGCGTTTCCATACGGTGCTGGCGACCGCCGGCATCATAGCCCTCGTCGACACCGGATTCACCTCTCGTGTGGACGAGATGATTGTCCGCTCCATCCACAAGTTCACCGCCGTCAAGAAGCGTGCAAACAACCTTGCCGTACTCCTCCAGCCCGCGCGCCCAGGCTCCTTGTTGCCTGCCACCCTCATCGGCCTCCATGGTGACAAACTCTTTCAAGAACTGGTGGCCCTGCAACTTCTGGAGGTCGCGACAACGAATGTGCACCTTGAGGTCGCACTCGCAGCGCAGCGCCTTGCCATGCAAGAACCCATCGACCTACACATCCACGTCTACGAGGAAATCGTCTACATATGCCACTACAAGGCTAGGGAGGATAGCAAGATGTTGGCCTTCTTCAACTGGCTGGAATCTTTGGATGCCCTTGTTCAGAAGCACGTGCACCTGGCCACAAAAGTCGCTGCTACTTAGTCGCCATTCGGTGGGCCGGCGCCCTGAGTCGAGGAGGAGGAGGTCGTGGATGGATGCATCTTTCTTCTTGCCTCCTATAACCAGCACCGCATTGCCTCCTCGTCTTAATGTGTTAGTGTATGGCATTTTTATTCCAGTCGTAAATGACATGTGCGATCCCTTGCTTTTATTTGGTGGCGTTAATAATATGTAGTACACATATGAGTGTATGACGTATCACTGTCTTCGTCCTGGTTTACTACCTACGTCCTGGTTTACTAGTACCTTCGC
The DNA here is from genome assembly GCA_902687465.1 of Secale cereale. Classification (NCBI taxonomy): domain Eukaryota; kingdom Viridiplantae; phylum Streptophyta; class Magnoliopsida; order Poales; family Poaceae; genus Secale; species Secale cereale. The sequence continues at coordinate 366,718,391 of LR738710.1, forward strand.
AAATCCCCATCCCGCCCACCGCGCGTCGGCTGAGTTAGAGTAAGGAGAGAGAAATAAGGGAGAAGAGTACCACTAGTTGGGTGCATGCGATTTCATAGTACATAATTTTCCCCGCATTTTTCCTCCTATAGATACTCCTACGCTATTTCCATGTGTTTATTTTCGCTGACACGTGGGACATATAGCATCTGGGTCATAGTGCATGCACGACTCGGAGCATATGGAACCATGCCGGCATACTTTACATTTCAGACCAAACGAACTACATGCAAAGCCCCTACAGAAGAATAAATAAATAAATGAATTACCACATGCAATCCGAATTATTTTCATAGAAACCGGAGCACGTTCATTAAATTTTTTACATAACATATTGATAAAAATGTCCGGACCTAAACCAGTCTAAGGGGGTCTTTGATTCGCAGGATACTGAAAACACAGGAATGGTGAAAGTAGATGGCGATGAACCGAGAGGATGACGTAAGTTGTTTTTTATGGACATATCACCAGATTGTTTTCTATGGCTATCCCCTGCTGGTTCACTGGGCGGCAGTGTTTCGCACCGCTCCCGACGTGATAATGACTATTATAAGCCGTCATATCACAAGACCCCATCATTCCATCACTAACGACCTGTCCAATCACACGGTCCTACCTTTCCAACAGTAAGTTGAATCTGATAGTCCCTCACCCCCTTTGTCAAACCGGTTAGGCGAAACTGTTGCGCATATTACCCGGTAAAAGCCCCGCCCTCGACTTTTAAATACTCCTACTCCCTCCGTTGCTAAATATTTGTCTTTCTAGACATTTCAAATGGACTATAACATACAAATGTATGTAGACATATTTTAGGGTGTAGATTCACTCATTTTGCTTCGTATGTAGTCACTTGTTGAAATCTCTAGAAAGACAAATAGTTAGGAACGGAGGGAGTAAAATTTTGTATCAATGAATTGCGCCATGGAGCAGAAAACCAAAAGAAAAAGGTGGTACACTACATGTAAACAAATATAGTTCAAGTTCTAGCTAGCGACTCGGAATGCAAACCGTGCATGTTTTTTATAGTACAGTAGAGTACAAAGTGCGACATCCAGGTAGTCACGTTAAACAGAGAGTTTCTCTTCTTTAATACCACGTATACAAATTGAAACACTTGTTCTGGAGAGAAAAAGATAATCACTCCACTATATACATAGGCAGGAGCCTGAGCGCTTTCTTTTATAGGGTTGCTCTCTTCATTCTCTAATCCTCTCCAGATCTAAACAAGACAGCGGGAGCGACATTTTCTCTCAACTCACCGCTGGTCACAGATCCGGCCAGATCCCTTCGGCGGGTGTGTGTAGGGGGACTAGGTGCTTCGTTCACGCGGTCATTGGCAGCGAGGGAGGAAACCCACAGCTGTCGGCGGGTCCCGGTCCTCTGTCTGTGTTGTTCTCTCCAACACAGCGCCGCTTTGGGAGGTTCTCGGACCCCTTCTTCCTCCCTGTCGTATTGTGCGCATATCTGACCTGCCGCTGCCGACATCCCAACGACCCTCAGGTATAAGTTCTTCAAAAGTGGCCTTGCTCTACTACCCCAACTCCACACGTGTCTGCATGTGCATCTTTTTCTACTTCCATGAGCTCTTCCAAAGCCATCTAAATTTTTAGTATTATTAGAGGTAAGGCTACTTCATGCAGTCGAATCTAGGACTTTGTTCAAACAACAAAGAAAGGGGGGAAAGTCGTACCATGAATTTAGGACTTAATTCAAAGAGGAAATAACAGGGGGAAAGTAGTAGAGACCGGATACCCAACCGGTCTCTTGGTTGAAAAGGGAAATAAAGGGAAAATGCAGTACAGACTGGATAAGGAACATATCTATTATTGGTTGAAAAAGGATACAAAGTGGCGGCTGGTGGATAAGTCAACACAGTATGTCCAGGATTAGATTTTCCGTCCTCACATAGTAAAAGTTCTCCAGGATTAGATTTGCTGCCCTCACAGAGTATGAATAAACTCAGCATCACCACTTTATGCCTCCTTGTAGGTACATTGTGCTGATGTGCTACCCTCACTGTCGCATGTCCTTATACCAACCTTTTGCTGTTGTTAATGTAAGGGTGCATGTACAATAAAGTGATCACACTGTTACCTTAAGGACATGTCTAACCAATGTTATTGTTAATCTAATGCCTCCAGTGATATGATGCAATTAAACTGTGTTACAAATGGTACTCTTGTTGTTTTCCCCAGTATGATAAGTAAGTTGCTTATTTACGCTGCTAAGTGTCCTGGTGTACCCATGGTCCCATGCCCTTAAACCAACTCTTTAGCTGTTGTTAATCTACTTTATCTAGTAAACAAGCAATGACAACATTAAAGTAATCCCATATTTGACGAATGTCATTGTTGATCGTAATGCTTCCGGTAACATGAAGCATTGCTGATGTTTTAAAATTTCTACTGTCCTTGCATGATTGCCATGAACATAATCAAGATGCTTCTTTTCATTTCGTGTATGTTTTGTACCTTGTTATTGACCAACAATTGTTTTCTTTCTATCTTTTTGTGCAGATAGGGATATCCATTTCACCTTGTTGCTATTGTAACCTTCTAGTGAGCTGCACAAAACACTTTTTTTTGGAATGAGTGTCTTGTGCAGTTCAACTAAAATGTCACATGGGCAACATCTCTCAATTTGGTGGAACTGCACAAAATGGTGATTGGAGTTTCCAAAATCTCCATCAAATTCGGCTAGTAATCTTGTGCAACATTTTATTAGCCTTTGCAAGATCACTGTCACTACAATGTCACTTTATTTTAGTGGAACTGCACAAAAGGATAAGCAAATTATTGTTGTACCTTACATGAGCATGACAACCAACCATAATGTTGCTCAATTTTTGTGCAACTACTAAATAAGAACCTGCCAGGTCACAAGAGCAAGTACTTCTTGATAGATGAATGATGCAATCTTTGCTTCATTTCAGGTGAACTACAGAAAAAGTTGCATGAATTGAATCATTGAGTTGAGCTACAGGTTGACTTCAACTAGTGCCACTATTATTGTAATCATGCTCTTTCTTATCTGTGCTGTGCAAACAGGAATACTCAACAACATATGTTGTGATAGTCCAGAGCATTCGCCAAGTTCTTGGGTTGTCTGACACGGCTAGCCAAGATGGATTTAATCTCGATATTCCCATTATCAAAAGGCTCTAATGGGTTGGTTCTGAATCTTGTAAGCTGGGAATCAATGAGATGTGTAGGCATCTTTGTTGTACTTATTAGGTGAATCTTATTTGTTGGTTTTCAATATTGCAAGCTGGGAATCAATGAGATGTGTAGGCATCTTTGTTGTACTTACTATTTGAATCTATTTGTTGGTTCTGAATCTTGCAAGCTGGAAAACACGGCATGATGATGCAGAGGACAACAACCATAACAAACAATTCAAACTTGGTAGTATTATATGTGTGAGAGTGCAACAAATGTGTTCATCGTGTGCGTCCTGAGAATAATAATTCTAATTGTTGTGCATGTTGATCCTGTGGCACTGATAGAACGAGCCAATGCATTGATTGTTTTAAGAATTAATTTTAATTAAAGCTAATTAAATTTAAGTAAAGTGACCACTAACACTTGTTATTATAGTACCAATACAGACCCGCTCGTGAACCGGCATGTGGCTGGAAAAGCTTTCTTACTCCGAAGTAATAGAGGCGTTTGAATGCGCCGAGGGTGGATGTTCTGCCGGGCGTGCAGCGTACGAGGGAGGGGTAGTAACTGTTGTCGCATGTACACACTGAGTTTACTGTTGAATCCAGTTCCCCAAGAGCTAAAAAATGAACTACTGTCGCCGCCTACCCACTCGTTCACTTGAAGAGACTCCAATCGTGATCTGAGGGCTGAGCCTGCTGGATATGTACTTCATCAAGGAGTTCACCTTTGAGTTCGCCGTTCAGTCCCATGGCTACACCAAGTTGAATGTGATTTACACCAACGATCCGGACTCGGTGAAGCTCTGCCTCGCCGAGTTCAAGCAGTACCTACAGGACGAGAAAGCACAAGGTCGCAGAACTAGACCTTGTGCCCATCCATTCATCTCCTGGCAAGGACCAGCAGATCACCGTCGCCCAGGTATGCGTGCGGGACGCGGTTCTCGTCTACCACTGCTGTAGGGCCATCAGAGGTTCTGGAGAATTCGGTTGTTTCATCGGCAGCACCGACTACACCTTCGCTATGGTGGAGAGAAGGAAGAACGTGACCATTCGACCATCTGGTACAACAAGCTTGTCGACATCCAGTAGCAATACAAGATCATCGGCAACGAGCAGGAGAAGGACTGTGTGGTTGACTTCGCCGAGACCATCATCGACCCCTGCTATGCCAACATGAAAGAAGACAGCGATACCAAGGAGCTAAACACGTGGGAGGTACCTCTGAGTCTAGCCTACATAACCTATGTGTCCAAGGACGTATACGCATGCTACGACATGTACAGGCGGATCTTGGACATGAGGGTGTGTCTGCTTCCCATAACACACGAGTACACGGACAGCCGCAACATCATGATCAAGCATGCCAGGAAGGTCTAGATGTTGTACTTTATCTGTTTAAGCACCTTTATCATCTGAGTGTTTCATGCATTAGCCTATGTGTCATAATTATCTGCTTTGTCCGAAATATTTCTTCTAAGAACCCACTAACCTATTTTCTTTTTTTAGTGGCTATTTGCTTATGTATATGTAACTAACTTCACTTGGTTGCCGTGCTTTGAATCTCCTTCCTCCCAACATATTCCCCTTCTCAGGTGGATCTAGCAGGTCTCGTACACAGACATCTGGCACCAACCACCTATCCATTTGTATTTCTTTATTTTTTCAATCTTTCATCCTCTTCCTATACGGCAGTTGGCGGCGCTACCGTGCATGCCTCGGTGACCCATCATAGCCTATGGTGTTGGCAAGGCCATCCCTCTACTTTGACACATTGTCCGGCAATGGCAGCTCTACCGGCCCACCCTGCACCCGAACAAGTCAACCCTCATACTCCCCTTCGCCCGCGTCTTTCACTGCTCCGGTTCCCTCCGTCCGAGGTCTCGACGTTGTTCTCCGCCTTGGTGCTCTTACCGCGGCGCCGCCGTCTATCGTTCCCAACATGGTCAGCAAAACAAGAGGAATCGAGAGACGACTGTTCGTCGAGAGGCTGACAGTCTCGGGCCCACCAGGTCCATAGCCTAGGTTTTGTTATTTAACATGCGCAACCCACGACATGTTTCAACTTTTTTTGAATCCAGCAGGTATCAAGCGGCCTCTAGGCCTCCCAGCCTAGCTTGTCCATAACATCAGCAGCCCAAGTTATGTTTGTTTGTTTCAAGACGACGCACAGCTCAGTTCTATTTTTCTATAAGAATGCAAAATTGAACCTATGTTTTCCCTTCTATAATATTATGTATATATATATATATATATTTATTTATGTATCTTATTTTATTACATATATATAATAGAAACAACATAAGGTTCCGTTAAACCTGTCATTCGCCCAACCATTTTATAGACCTTCCCACTTCTTTTATTTTTTGTTTTCATTAATCCTATATCTGAATTTTCTACCACTTTCTTTTTCGATGTAATCTGAGTTTTCTCCCAGTACTTTTCCCTAGAACCAACTCAACTGTCCCACGTCTAGCCTAAATAATAATAATACCTCACGTCGTATTAACTCATCAAATTAAGACGATATTTTATTTCGAAAATCGAATGTTCTTACATAATAGTAATAATAATTGTTTATATATAACTTGGCAAGTTAACTCCTAGTGATTGCGTACATAAGCTTGCAAAGATAAGCTTGCAAAGGTTTTACCGACCAATGCAGTAATAGACGACCAATCATGTGTTTATGTTTTTAGAATATTTCTCCGTCCAGCCCAACATGATATTTTCACCCAGCCCAGCAAGTGTGGATTTCGAGAAAAATGCAAATGGGCTTTAAATTCTACCATAATATATAAACGGGTTGCATTGATGCTACATCATTGTTTCACCCAGCCCACCAAATGGACTAAAAAACAAATGGACTGGCTGACATGTGGGCCAGTAGGTCGAAGCCTAATCACTTTCACAAAAAAAATACAAAGGTCGAATCCTAAGCAAGGCATTGGATTTACATCCAATGGCCGACATTCTTCTTCAATCTGTCGTCTTCTTCCGCCAGCGCTGTCGAGACCTCCTGCTCCAGCCTCCAGTGTCCATTGACGCTGTTTTGGGCGCCTCATATCGAATCGCTACCCCGCCGATGGCCAGGCCATCCCTCCACTCCTCCGCACCTCCTGTTATTCTCTGCCGAGTGTAGGCCCACCCCGCATCCGAACCAGTCAAGTTTCCCACTCCTCTCCGTCTACAACTCCACTATAGCGTCTTCCCCATCTCCGAGGTGTTCCAGTTCGGGGCCTCGCCGTCATCCACCGGCTTGGTGCGCTCTGCACAGTGTGGTTAACATGGTCAACAAACGAGAGTCATCGGAAGATGACTCTACATGGAGAGGCTGACAGTGGGGATGCACCACGCCCATGGACGCATGCTTGCAACTGCATCCTTTTACCCTAAAAATAATGTTTTCAACCAATGACAGCTGGGACCCACCAGCTAGATCCTCGCACGCAAGGAAGTGCGTCCTTATTACACGCAAAAAATTGATTCTTCCCCTGAAAGCTGGGACCCACCAGTTATATCTTTGCACGCAAGGAAGTGCGTCCTTATCCTCCCTGGCAGCTGGGACCCACCCGGTCGAAGCGTACGTAGAGTTGACTGGGTACATACCGGTCGATCGCTCTGTCAGCCACAATGAACCGTGGCCGAGTAAGGAGCGGTAGCAGTTCAAGCAATCTAGTCAAAACAGTGTACTCGTACATACAGCCAGATGCCAAAAATACGGCCATGTACGTATATACGGGCGGGTTCTAGAATGTGTACTCGCTCATACGTACGACCAGGGATCGTGTACATGGAGAGGCCACGGACGACAACAATGGTGTCCTATTCATCGAAAGGCAACCGGCTCGGTCGGAATGGAGAAAATGTGTCGTGTTCATGGGGAGGCAACGGAATGCGTCATGTTCATCGGGAGGCAACGGAATACGTTGTGTTCATCATGAGCCAACCTGCTTCGATGGATTAGCCGAAATGAGGTCTGACATAATACAGAACGGAGGAAATGGGCCTTATGTTTGACCGCGTACGGTCGAAACGGGATCCTGTTCATCAGGAAGGGTCTAGCGTACCATAGAACAGAGGAAATGGCCTTCTGTTCATCCGCGTACGGTCAAAACAGGGTCCCCTTCATCGAGAAGGGTCTGGCGTACCGCAAAACGAAGGAAACGGACTTGTGTTCGACCTCCTACGGTTGAAACGGGGTCCTGTTGATCTGGAGGGGTGTGGTGTACCGCAAAACAGAGGAAAGGGACTTCTCTTCGACCTCCTACGGTTGAAACGGGGGTCCTATTCATCGGGAGGGGTGTGGCGTACAGCAAAACGGGACTCCATGGGCTACTATTCATCCACCGTCCACTGCCTCGCTCCAGCCTCCACGGGCTACTGGTCATCCACCGTGGACCTCCTCCAGCCTCCACCTGCGACTGTTCATCCACGGCGTCTCCCTCCTGCCTCCACGGGCTCCTGTTCATCCAGCCTCCACCACCCCTCCATCGGCTACTGTTCTACCACCCGTCCACCGGCTACTGTTCATCCATCCCTCCACTGGCTACTGTTCAACCAGCCCTTCACGGGGTCTTGTTCATCCACCCCCAACCGGCTCAATCGGGGTCCTGTTCATCCAGCGGCAACGGCCTCTAGCTACTACCACGGGGTCCTGTTCATCCAACCCCCAGCAACGCTCACTGTTCATCAAGAGGCAGCAGGTTCGATCAGCTTCAGTTAGCAGTAGTAGCGAAGGAATCACTCGATCGGGTTCAGTTAACAGCCAGATCGATCGATCACTCGGGTTCAGTAATGCATAGCATGCAGTGCAATCGCTCGGGTTTAGTAGGTGAATGCCTCGCTCGGGTTCAGTTAGAGCCCAACACCTCGCACACACGCGCGTACGTGCACAAGAGAAACGCGCAATCCCTCAGTGCATCGCTCGGCCTCGACCACCCACCATAGTCGGGAACTCCCCGATATTTTCCTCGCCCTCACTTCTACCATAGTTTTTTCCTTCATGGACGGCCCAAAGAATGTCATGCAGCTGCGTCTCTGGTCCGCCCAAGACAAAAAACCCATTTTCTATCATGATTTTTTGTCATAGAAGTAGGAGCCGACCACATCTATGATGACACCGGGTTTTGTCACAATTATCATCATAGAAGTGTCATAAGCATGACAGGAAAAAAATTCCTTCAGCCCAAAATGTCATGGATGTGTCTTTTTTTGTAGTGACCCCTCGAGCAGCAACACTGGTGACTGGACCGGGTCCCCCAAGATGTCGCGGCGGCAGGGCATGAAGACCGCGTCGCTCACGCACGAGTTGCGCCCATGAGCACTACCGGATGCCGGGCATTTACTTGCGAGTTGTATCGGGTAGTCTGGCCAGTCAAGTTCAAGCCATAGCTGCCCCCGCGCTACGACAACATCCTCGACCCAAAGAGGTTCTTTAGCTCTATGCGCTAAGCATCAAGGCGGCGAACGATGACGACAAGGTCATGTCAAATTGGTTTCCCATGGAACTCAAGGATGGCACGCGCTCCTGGTTCCTGAACTTGCCCGAGGATTCCATCTCCTCGTGGGATTAGCTCCACGAGCAGTTCATCACGAAATTCGAGGGCACTCGCGACCGCGCTCCCACCTTTAATGACCTGCGACGCGTGAAGCAGTGTCCTGGTGAAACCCTCCACAAGTACATTTAGCGCTTAACCCAAGTGTATCACAAGATCCCGAGGGCCTTGGATGAAGCCATCATCTCGGGGTTCACTAACGGCATCACGAATGTTAGGATGTGCGAGAAGCTCGCCATCAACGATGTCCTGAGCACGGCCCTGGAGCTATTCAACCTAGCTGATAAGTGCACCATGGTGGAAGAAGGCCGCCGCTTCATCCACAGCGACCCTGAAGCCAAGACCGACAACAAGAAAGCCAAGGCCAAGGAAGTGAAGTCCAAGGGCCTAGCCGTGTTGGCGGCAGAACCTGAGAAGAAGCATGGTCGTGACCGCGATGAGCCCGTCAAGGATAGTCGCATGTTTTGCGTCTTCCACAACATGCGCACCCACAACACCGATGAGTGTCTGGAGCTCAAAGCGCTCCTCGACGAGCGTTTGGGCCGTCACCCCGACCGCAGTGACAGTGGCTTCGGCCGCGGAGGAGGCTATGGAGGCAGCCACTGGGACAACCACAACGGTAACTCCTGCCAGGGCTGGCACAATCAGCCTCGCGAGGCACACCCCAAGACAATGCGGCTCTTCCATCGGTACTGCCACCACTCAGGAGGAACGACAACAACCAACATGACGAGTGGACGAAGGGCTACCTCGTCCAAACGCATCTTCAAGCAGTTCTCTCGCAAGGTCAATGCTACCCTCCTGATGCTTGAGGCTGTGCGGCCCCTCAAGTGGTCGTAGTACGCCATCACCTTCGACTCCAAGGACCACCTCAACTGCTCGGCCGGTGCTGGCACGCTCCCCATGTTGTGCACCCCCACCATCAACAACTTTTCTGTGAACAAGACCCACATCGATGGAGGCGCTAGCCCCAACGTCCTCTCCATCGTGACCTTTGAGACACTCCAGGTGCCCTACGACCAGCCGATGACTACCAAGCCCTTCTCCGAGGTGACGGACGAGTCCATAGTCCCTCTGGGGCAAGTGCGTCTTCCAGTGAACTTCATCACCCGAAACCACTACCACATTGAGCTCATTGACTTCGACGTGGCCCACATTGGCCTCCCGTACAATGCCATCCTGGGCTACCCCGTGCTCGCCAAGTTCATGGAAGCGACCCATCATGGCTACAATCTCCGCAAGATGCCAGGATGCACAGGCGTCGTCACCATCGCCTGGGATGAGAAGGATGCAGTTTGCTCCCTCGAGCATGCATACCAGGTAGCCGCTACGGAGGACTCCGATGGTGAGCATGGCACAGCGCCTCCCGAGGCCATTCCGGTGAAGAAGAAGCAGCTCCTCCTCAAGAGCTGTCCCGAGGCGAAGAAGGCACCAGCCAGCGACACCTCAAGGGTCGTGCCCATCGCCGCGGCTTGCCTCCCTCCCGCATAGGAAGGCGCGGCCAATGCTTCCCTTAGGGCGGGCTCTAGGGCTTCTGTCTGGACATCTTAAGGCCTAACCAGTGTGACGAGGGTGGTGCTCAGGCACCACCTGGAGGCGTGCATTGACGCACGCCCCCGCGAGCAAGAAGCTTGGCACCAACTGCCAGGAGCACAAGAGTTCATCACCCATGAGATTCACAAGCCGCAGGAAGCGTGGGCCATGCGCGGCGAGTGCCGCCCCGCATGCCCCACCGGATTAGCTGCAGCCCCTGACACGGGCAACGGGCTGCACCTATGTGTCAACATCGTGGCCCTTAGCAGGGCCAGCTCTCAGGACCTTTCTGGCCATCGCCCGTCGGCTGGAGTGGAGGTGTCCCGTGTACCCACATCTGCATGCTTTTCAGCCTACTGAACGTGGGTGCCATGTACCAGCAGTTCACGCAGCTCGCATTGGCATCTCATGAGGCTCACCCCGTGGCTTTGGCGTCTCATGAGGTGCCGATCCCTCGCGAGCCTCCAGGGCATCAAGAGTCAGCTGGCCACTGAGGGGTAAACCATCGCGACACCCTTCATCAAGCACCCCACACTCCCACAGCAGCATCATTGCAAGGTCATGTTTTGATTTGTTCAATTCAGGGCGCCCCTCGGGCTGCATTATCCTCAGGCTGTTCAGGGTCAGCCCTATGGCAACCTGGCCTTTTGTTGTGTACTGAATCTTGATTATGCTTTCATGAGTTTATCACTCCAGCTTAACCCCATGATTGGTGCCCCACCGCCATTGAGTTTATCGCGCCCTCATGACCATTCTCTTGACCGCCCCATGATCAGGGGCCGGCATGACATTTTTGCTCGGGTCCGTCCCTACAGCATTGACAAATCAAAGCGACCCAGCTCTGTCTTGCGGGGCAACTCCTGTGCACGTCACCTCATGGAGCCGTCAAGAGTAGGTGAGTAAGGGCATGGACTACTTTGCATGTTTTTGGGTTTGGCACCCCGCTACCCCTCGAGCACCCCGCACGCCTCCAGCCTTTCTCCTGACTGTCCCATGAGCTAGATCATCGGCACGGCGACTGTGTCGGGTCCGTTCATGAAGCGCTGATAAACCCAAGTGATCGAGCTCTGTCTCACGGGCCAGCTCCCGTGCACGTCACCTCGATAGGTCCTTGGTGCCTTCCCTCTCATGGACCATCGCGAGCGAGTAAGTGGGGGCACGACCCTGTATGTATGATTGCATGGGAGCTTCGCCATCCTTGGCGTTGTGGGTCCGACGGCTTTCCCCTTGATCATTCCATGAAGGAACTGGACACGGTGTCTGTGCTCCGGTACGTCCCTTTAGCGTCGCTTAATCCAAGTGACCGAGCTCTATCTGGCGGGCTGGAGCCGCACACGTCACCTCCTTTGGGTCCTTGGTGTCCGACCCCTGTATGCGTTGGCCTCAGGAAGATAGTTGGACGCACGTTGCCCCCCATGCTCCAGGTTACATAAGCGCGCAATCGCGCCATGAGATAGGCGCAAACCGCCTGAAGAACGAGAAGGATTTCCCGAGCCCTGCGTTGGTTCACGAGTATCTCACCCCTTCGCAAGTCATGCCGTTCCTGTCACGTGTATGGACGAAGTAGGATTGTACACACCTCGGTGAGTCTAAACAGAGCTCCCGCCCACGCCCACGAGGAATCCCCATGCTCAGTTCTGATGGAAATGTCATATCGGGACCATGCCCATGCCCAAGTGGAAGACCCATGCCCCATGCTGGTGGATAAACAACTGAGAGCACCCCGTGGGCTGCATCGACCTCAGGATGGCCCCTGCCTGACACGATGATCGCTTAATTTTTCTGTGACACACGCTCGCGACTGTCACACCCTGATTTTCATGTCACATTGCTTAAGCTAATTTTCATGTTAAAAATGTGGATTTGCAAAAACTTTTGAGTGTTGTTGACTTTGCTTGATTTTGACTTTTGTCTGCTATTTGCTAGTGCTCTAAAAATCAAATAAATCCTCCAACACTTATACTTCATCTCCTTGACCCAAAACCTTTTCCCAATGATCATGCCATGTGTATAGACCAGTATAGAATTTTCTTATAAAAATATTTTGGCCAAATGGTATTTTATAAAATTAGTTTTCCAAAAACCCCTGAATTGAGGATTGCACTGCAAGTAACTTATTTAGGGTATGAAAAATCTTTCAAAACGTTTATTTGAATCCTATTAGGTATAGGACTCCCAGAAACCACAAAAGTATAATTTTAAGAGTTATTTTATATTTTATTTAAAAGCTTTTTCTTAAGGCCAGAAATGGTCTTTAATAGGGAAAAATTATTTAATCATTTCAAAAATATTTGCCAAAATTCAGGGAGACTCATAGGACATATATTGTCCATATATAAGAGTTTCAACACATGGTCATGTTCAAAATATTGGACAAATCCTTCCAAAACCCTTTCTGGATATTTCAAGCTTTTGGAATATTTACAAAGGAAATATTCTCCAAAAATTCCAGGGAAATTCTATCATGTCATATATGTCATATTTGATGATCTTGCAAAGCCTCATGCCTTGAAGATCAAGGAAACATCCTCTAATCCCCTCAAAACCACTCTGTCCATATTTGAAGTTTGAGCAACTCTACATTGCCAAACTTGTCCAAATGCTCTCAAATTTGGTGCACATGCTAGAATGGCCTAATAAGGCATCTAGACCAAATGGCACAAGATTTGGAATAGAGCAACTTGATCAGATCACCCCAAAACCACTTCTGTTCAAATTCAAATTTGAACAACTTTACATTGTCAACTTTTTATCTGGAGCCTCAAACTTTGTGGGCATGATCATAACCCCAAATGCTGATGCTACACCAAGTGGTGCATCAAGGGGAGATGAATAGCTCAACTCAAACATGGTGAAACCATTTCTGTTGATTTCTAGGGTTCACCAAAGTTACATTGGCCACTTTGCCCAAATGAGCTCAAATTTGGAGTAGGGGCCTAATTATATGTGACATTTGACCCTGTTAAGTCCCATGCCAATTGGAAGTCATTTGCCTCCCCAACACCTGATCAAACACCTTCTGCAAGTTTGCCAAAACAAGTGGTTGGACCTCTTTTACTATTTTCCTTTACCTCAATTTCTTACCACAGCCTCCCCTGATCATCTCCTACCCCCAGTAAATTCCCCATGTCCTCAGCTAAATGATTGGGGGGTAAAAACCCCATTTTTACTCTTGTGGACAGCCACACTCTTCTCCTCTTTCACCTCTCTCCTCACTCCAGTGGCCTCCAGGGCATCCCAGGCCGTCTGGGCAATTGTTTACTACTCCCTCTACCCTCTGGACACGGCTGGACACAAGAGGACACGCCAATGACACCGTGTGCATGCCATGGCATGCAAAGTCCGCGCTCTGGAGCACGCTACAGTGCCCTGGCGCACTGTAGCCACCTCCAATCAGGGGCGCCCGACAGCCTTGGGCTTCCCCCTCGTGTCCCCCGAGGAGGCCTCGACGTCCGCAACACGCTGGGCGGTCGGCCCCCTCCTCTCTCCTCCTCCATCGCCCCTGCTCGCACGCGCACCGGCCGACCACGAGCTCCAGTGAGCAACCTCGCACGCGCGACCTCTCTGGCGCCTCCCCGCTCCTCCTCTCTCTTCCTCTAGGCGTGGACCATCCCCACAAACGCCCTAGACATGCCCACTGCTTCCCCCGAGGCCTGCAACGACAGCAACGACCTCGCCGGCGCATGCATTTTCGGTGGACTGGCGCTCACCTATGTATAGGCCGCCCCCGAACCCCCTTGCACCTCCTTTGGCCTTTCCCCTCTCTCCTACGCCTCCCAAGCCGTCCCACTCCTTCTCCCGTGCCCTCCGGCCTCCTCCCTGGCCGGAGCAGAGCCGCCGGCCTCCGCTCGAATTCTCGCCATCCCGAGCTTGCCTCCCTCCCTTTCCTCCACCAGAAGAGATGCGAGGGTACGGTGACCCTTTCCCCTACTTCTCCTAGGCCACCGGGGCACCACATTCCCCAGCTGCTCGTCACCCGAACGAGCATCCGCCGAGGCAGTGCTGAGCGCACCTCGGTCGTCCCTTGCCGGCCCTGCCGATCTCCCCCGATGCGCCGCATCCTAGTGGCCCCTCCGGTGGCCACCGCTTGGCCGGAGGTGGCCTGAGCCGCCTGGGGGCAGGGCAGCAACCTCCCGCCGTTGAGGCCCCTGCCTCTTCTGTCGCGGGCGGGAGGAAGAAGAAGGCCTGCTGGAGGGGCCCGCTTGTCGGTGACCCAGCGGGGCGGGCCCAGCAGTTTAAGTGGAGACGGGCCGGGCGGGAGCCGTGTTCCCCAGGCGGAAGCACACTTCGGGGATTACGCCTTCGGCGTCACCACCTTCGCCCGCGCAGCCGAGCCGCTGGGCCGGCCCGCGAGCTATCCTTCGCCCAGAGCACCGTATAAGGTTGAACCCTTATTCCTTTTCTTTTTCTTTATTCTGTCAACTTCAAAAATGCCTAGATAATTCAAATGAACTCCAAATTGCATGATTCAAATTTCCTATGGCTCCATAAATCATGCTCTATCACATGGTGCAACATGCACATTATTCCATAAACATTTCTTTCACAAATATTTATCAAATGCCTTTATTTCATTTCTGTGATGAACTTTAGAAAATCACAGAGAGCTCAATCTTGATCCAAATGCAGTGGTTCGAATTCCTGGATGATTGTCATGTCCGAACTTAGTTTTGGAACATTTTTATTAATACTTTCTGTACCCCACCAAATATTGAGCCATTTCTTCATATTTATCAGCTTTGCAAAATCCTAGGAAATTCATTTCAAATCCAAATCCAGTGAAACCAACTCCTAAATGCTTCTAAAATCATGACTTGATGGTGGGTACCTTTGCTCATCATTCAAGGAAATATTTCTGTATACTTCTTCCAAATCCATAAACCCTTTGGTTCCATCACATTAAAATGTTCCAAACTACCTATTGATCCAACACCTATGAAACCACCTTGGTTATTTTTCATATGACCAGAGGTATCCTAGAAAAGTCCAACTCCTATTTTTAGAGCACATTTATTTTTGCTTTGATTGTGTTGCTTATTATGATTGTTTCCATCGTTAGTTGACGTAATAAATGGAGTATTCGGAGATGGACCAGAAGATTTGAAGACTCAGAAGAATAAGGCAAGCGGCCCTTTGACCATGTTCAAGAGACCTTTTTATGCATGTCTCATAGCACCTTATTATTCAATGCATCGGAATCATGTTGAGGTGGAAACCACTTTGGTTGCTACCTTTGTTACTTTACTGTTGAAACTTGCATCAAACATGACCCTACCTTCCTATGAGGGTTATGTGGGTGGGAGTAGTTAGGTTGCTTTAATAGTGGCTACACAAATGGGACGGGTATATGCATGGTGACGGAGGCAGGATGCTTTCAAAAGACTTTTCGAAAACCCCGTCGGGTGCCATTTATGCCCGAGGGATATGGTGAGATGGGTAACCACTTGATAACGAAGTGGTGTACCGAGGCAAGTGTGTGTGTTGTTTTGAAAACGGATTGGTTTAAGTTGCGACCGTTATTCCAACCTTACATGCGCAACCACTCTACCCTTATATGGGAAAGGGCATTATTGATTACCTGGGTCGATACTAGCATGGTGCCCGCATTACTAGTGACGGGGGTGACATGAGGTCACTCTCGGGACGGGGTCGTGCTTGGATAGGCGGCCATGACTGTTTTCACAGGGCACCGGACACACCGTTGGTACCCCGTGCTTGTGATATGTGATGAATACGGAGCCAGTCTCCACAAACCTTGAGATGTGAAATGTTTGGCACGGGGCTGCTACCAATCGAGTGGACTCTATGTTAGTGTCGTCTAGGGAAAGGTAGTGATCGGGTGCTTACCCCGGGTACCTGAGGTACCGCGGGTCGTGGATGACACGGAAGTTCCCCGGATCTAGTGGGTAAAGTGTGCAACCTCTGCAGAGTGTAAAACTATTCGAATAGCCGTGTCCACGGTCAAAGACAGTTGGGTAACCGCTCTTGGGCTACGTCCAATGTTTGCGAAACCTGGTGTGTGTGTGTGAGGAAACAACACGATTCAGAGATATTGTTGATGTGATTGTGAGAAAGTTACAATGAGCTTGAACATGAGTTGATTACAACTCTTTCTCGATATTGATGTCTGTGACCTCCTGATACTTGTTGCAGACACATGCATGTCCAAGTTATATGTTGATCATACTTGCATATGAAAAACTAGCTTTCCGCAAAACTACCAATTTAGCAGTAGAGCCTTGCATAATTATTCTGTTATCACACTTGGGTTGCTTGCGAGTACATTCAATGTACTCATTTGCTTGCCACTGGTTATTTTATTGGCCAGGCATGAGAGAACAGGTTATGATGAAGATTTCTTGGTGACGAGCATGCGAGCTAGGACGCTTCCCAGTCAGAATGCCTGTAGGGTTAAGGCAGATGGTATGGGTCCATGTTGTCATTGAAGATTTCCGCTGCGATGATATACTCAAGACTTGACCATTATGGTCCTATTTGTGTAATACGGTATGTATGGATGTAAGACTCTTGTTATTCAGCTTCTGTGTGTTCAGTGAGCATTGATCTCTGGGATCACTGTGCACGTGCATTCGGTGATCACGACTTATGAGTCGGGGTCCCCACAGAGCTGGTATCAGAGCCATCCTGACTGAAGGAAGCCTTAGTTAGCATGGTCGTTAGTTAGGGTAAAACTATTTCCAAAACTATTAGTAGTTTTCAAAACTATCTATACTTCTCTTCCCTCCTCAGTTTTTCGAAAACTAGGCTATACTTGATCTCTCCCCCTTCAAAACCTTGGTCGCTAGAACCCTTATGCCCCAGACCACTGGATTTTCTGTAATCCTCGTGGAGTGAACCTTGCCAAACACTCAACCACAACTTTTGCACACAAGATTGGTGACACCACGACAAGACGATACCAACGGAAGTTACATCCTCGATGGATAAGGACATGAAGACCCAGAAGATGGGGGACACCCTTGACAAGAGCCCCCAAGATGGTGCAACTTTGGCCTACAAATGACCAGGGTATAGGTTATGCAAAATCATGATATGCATCTCTAATAGAGTAATCCTGTCACTACCGTTGTTGTATCGGCAACCACCGGTGGATGAGAACCTTGCCATCTGGTCCGCCTCACTATAGTGAGCAGGAAAACGGTTCTCTTCGTCCCCCGCTGTTGGTGTCGATGTTTTCATCAACGAACCCGACATGGTGGACCTCTATTATGCCTTGTTAATTGTCATTGCATATGGATTGCCTACCTGGTACCCTCGACGCCCCAGAAGGCACAAGGGATCATCATGATTAAAGAGACAAGAGAAGACCAAGTCAACGCCAGCCACAAGGAGGCACCTTCACTACATCACCTCATTAGGCGAGAAGTTGTTGAAGATTCTTCAGGCTCAACCTGGATCGTTTATCAAGCAACTACAAGGGACATGGCAACACCTGAGGAAGCCCAGAAGACTGCACGAGGCACAAGTCACGACACTGAGTCCGAGAACCCCTAGGGTAGGATGAGTCGTGTACCCCCTATGCGCAGTCGAGTCCATATGATGGTTCGGATGGAACCATGATTGTGTGTTGTTTGCTTTTATTTGCTTGTGTTTTGATATAAGTCGCACTTTTGCCCCAGGCAATAAGTGCATGGCTATATCACCTTCCTTGCCTTGTTTCTTTTGTTTCGGCCTTTTTGCACCTGTTTGTTGCACCTACACTATAGAACCCCCTTTAGGCATTTCCCTCCTCTACGCTGCTTCTTCCCTCTATTCTCTCTCTCCCCAATTGAAGACCCGCAAGACAAGATGCACCAAGGATTCTACCTCGACAGCCAACTGGCACTGAAGACTTCTGCTACAACCTCCACAATCAACTGCAACCCCGTAGAGTTATGTTTAACCCTCCAGACCAGTAACCCCATTTCTAGACCCTTTGAGACTTTACGAGACACTCCAGCACGAATACTTAACCATGTGCCTAACCATGGTAAAGCGAGAGAACCTGTTAAGCCTTTGTAACCTTGCACAACACTGGGTTCGTAAAGGAGCTAGTGGACACGATGAGTGAGCACATTTTCGTCCTAATATAGCACGAGGTCTGACGATGCCATAGATAGACCAGTTCGAGGATATTGGACAGATGACTTGGTGGTTTATATCAGTGACTTCGAGGAACTATCTGAGACTTTGATGGATTGTGAGGTTTTCATATTGGTGGGATCATGACTTTGGGGAAGCATGTAGGAGTGCCCGTTGGACATAATATTTGGAATTAGGTAGGTGATTCTGGTTGGTATAATGCTGGATATGTCTGCATGATTCGGAGCAAGATTGGATTTAGGCCTATGATCCTGATTATGATATCATGCTTCTCGGTGGACAATAACCTAGGAGATTGGATTATTTGTCGGAGTTGATTTAGGGGTCTATATAATCATGATCATGGAGTTTACTTGACCCGGATGATGGGAATTTGGTGGACTTACCATCGTTATGCGTAGTCCTTCCGAGTATTTGGATATCATAGGGACTTGAGATCTTGTGGAGCACCGTAGACACCGGATTTGTAGGATTGTTGGATTATGTGGTGATTGATGGTAATTACCGGGCTATTGGAGTTGATCTATAGGAAGGAAACAAAATCTTGGAGTGGCATATGACGTGTTTCCTTAGAATAGAGATGCATTATCTTGAGCCTTGCAAGACTAGGTTGAGTGCTTGGATTGTGGAGTTTAATTTAAGCTCAGCAGCATGTACGATCTACCTTTGGATTTTAGAGGTAGACATACATATAGATTTGGGGATCATAGACAAGTATAATTTCGTTAGACCGTCTCTTGAGAGTCATGAGGATGTGCATGGCATGAGTGGTGATTGAAGTTGGTCTATGCGAGAGGCTGCTTTTTCGTTCGGAGTACTAGATAGAGCTAATGGCATCTCAAAAACCGTGCTTAAGGATAAGATGATATAAGTTCACTCACTCACTAGAATCCTTGAAACCCTTAAGCCCCACCGAGCCACAACCTGGTCAGATTCTGACCACGGGCCTTCGCTCTAAGTCAGGAAGGCCTCTGCAAATACTCAACCGAGACCACCACCAATACCCCAGCTTACCTTGCGTACCCCTTAGACCTCATGGAGTAAGTGGACAAGTTGGGTAACATCATTATTTGATGGCCTACTTGTCTGCCCGAAGACAAAGAAGAGTCGGACAGCTGGATAGAAGACATTGAAGACCGCCCTGTCAAGAAGGAAGATCTACACCGACCACCGTCATCAAGAAGTAACTTCCGCGTCAAAGACCGGGCGTATCTGCAAACCACTCCTCCCGAAGGAGCCGAGCATTTCCGTGTCGAAGGAACGCTCACACCAAGATGTATCAAGACTTGAAGGCACGATTCTGGTGGCACGGGATGAAAAGAGAGATTGCAATCTATGTTGCAAAGTGTGATGTGTGCCAAAGGGTCAAGGCTGAACCTCAGCAACCCGCTGGATTGCTTCAACCACTCAAGGTTCCTGAGTGGAAGTGGAATAAAGTCGGAATGGACTTCGTCACTGGGTTACCAAGGTCGGATAGAGGACATGACTCTGTCTGGGTCATAGTCGATCATTTGACCAAGGTGGCCCATTTCATTCCTGTCAAGACCACTTATGATGGCAACCGGCTGGCAGCTCTCTACATCAACTGAATCGTAAGTCTTCACGGCATTCCCAAGGAGATTGTGTCAGATCGAGGAACCCAGTTCACCTCAAGGTTCTGGAAGAAGTTCCGAGAAGCCTTGGGAACCAAGTATCTTTCAGCACGGCTTTCCACCCACAGACCGGAGGTCAGACTGAGCGAGTCAATCAGATTCTCGAAGTCATGACTCCGAGCCTGTGTCTTGGCATATGGAGCCAAGTGGGAGGATTGTCTCCCTTTTGCAGAGTTCTCCTATAACAACAGTTACCAGTCGAGCCTTCAGATGGCACCATTTGAGGTGTTGTACGGACACAGATGTCGCACACCCCTCAACTGGTCAGAGACTGGAGAAGGACTAGTCTTTGGACCGGATATTCTCCGCGCAGCGGAAGAGCAGGTCCAACTAGTCAGTGAGCGTTGAAGGCAGCCAAGTCAAGGCAAAAGAGCTATGCTGACGCTCACCGTCGGAACATGAGTTTCCATATCGGGGACCACGTGTACCTGCGGGTAACTCCTCTCAAGGGAACCAAGCGTTTCCACGTCAAGGGGAAGCTCGCACCAAGGTTCATTGGACCCTTTGAGATCACTGCAAGTCATGTGGTAGACGGCTCCCCAGCTAGATCTACCACCTGAGATACCCTCCGTGCACCAAATCTTCCACGAGCCCCCACTCTGGAAGTACTTCTTACCTCCTAGCTAGCCCGATGCCCGCAAGGACATCGATCACCGAGCCTTTGACAGCTGACCCAACCTAACCTATGCAAGAGACCCCTCAGCAACCTCCATCAAGGATGGCATCAAGCAAGAAGCCATACCATCAAGCACTTCAGGATTCCAAGGAGCACCGCTCGGAAGCAGAACCAACAAGGAGAAGTGAAGACTACCCCGTATCCAAGACTCCGCCTTTCTTTCCACGCCTAGTCTGGGAATCTCGGGGACGAGATTCTTGTAAGGGGGGTAGGTCTGTCACACCCTGATTTTCATGTCACATTGCTTAAGCTAATTTTCATGTTAAAAATGTGGATTTGCAAAAAACTTTTGAGTGTTGTTGACTTTGCTTGATTTTGACTTTTGTCTGCTATTTGCTAGTGCTCTAAAATTCAAATAAATCCTCCAACACTTATACTTCATCTCCTTGACCCAAAACCTTTTCCCAATGATCATGCCATGTGTATAGACCAGTATAGAATTTTCTTATAAAAATATTTTGGCCAAATGGTATTTTCTATAATTAGTTTTCCAAAAACCCCTGAATTGAGGATTGCACTGCAAGTACCTTATTTAGGGTGTGAAAAATCTTTCAAAAAGTTTATTTGAATCCTATTAGGTATAGGACTCCCAGAAACCACAAAAGTATAATTTTAAGAGTTATTTTATATTTTATTTAAAAGCTTTTTCTTAAGGCCAGAAATGGTCTTTAATAGGGAAAAATTATTTAATCATTTCAAAAATATTTGCCAAAATTCAGGGAGACTCATAGGACATATATTGTCCATATATAAGAGTTTCAACACATGGTCATGTTCAAAATATTGGACAAATCCTTCCAAAACCCTTTCTGGATATTTCAAGCTTTTGGAATATTTACAAAGGAAATATTCTCCAAAAATTCCAGGGAAATTCTATCATGTCATATATGACATATTTGATGATCTTGCAAAGCCTCATGCCTTGAAGATCAAGGAAACATCCTCTAATCCCCTCAAAACCATTCTGTCCATATTTGAAGTTTGAGCAACTCTACATTGCCAAACTTGTCCAAATGCTCTCAAATTTGGTGCACATGCTAGAATGGCCTAATAAGGCATCTAGACCAAATGGCACAAGATTTGGAATAGAGCAACTTGATCAGATGACCCCAAAACCACTTCTGTTCAAATTCAAATTTGAACAACTTTACATTGTCAACTTTTTATCTGGAGCCTCAAACTTTGTGGGCATGATCATAACCCCAAATTATGATGCTACACCAAGTGGTGCATCAAGGGGAGATGAATAGATCAACTCAAACATGGTGAAACCATTTCTGTTGATTTCTAGGGTTCACCAAAGTTACATTGGCCACTTTGCCCAAATGAGCTCAAATTTGGAGTAGGGGCCTAATTATATGTGACATTTGACCCTGTTAAGTCCCATGCCAATTGGAAGTCATTTGCCTCCCCAACACCTGATCAAACACCTTCTGCAAGTTTGCCAAAACAAGTGGTTGGACCTCTTTTACTATTTTCCTTTACCTTAATTTCTTACCACAGCCTCCCCTGATCATCTCCTACCCCCAGTAAATTCCCCATGTCCTCAGCTAAATGATTGGGGGGTAAAAACCCCATTTTTACTCTTGTGGACAGCCACACTCTTCTCCTCTTTCACCTCTCTCCTCACTCCAGTGGCCTCCAGGGCATCCCAGGCCGTCTGGGCAATTGTTTACTACTCCCTCTACCCTCTGGACATGGCTGGACACAAGAGGACACGCCAATGACACCGTGTGCATGCCATGGCATGCAAAGTCCGTGCTCTGGAGCACGCTACAGTGCCCTGGCACACTGTAGCCACCTCCAATCAGGGGCGCCCGACAGCCTTGGGCTTCCCCCTCGTGTCCCCCGAGGAGGCCTCGACGTCCGCAACACGCCGGGCGGTCGGCCCCCTCCTCTCTCCTCCTCCCTCGCCCCTGCTCGCACGCGCACCGGCCGACCACGAGCTCCAGTGAGCAACCTCGCACGCGCGACCTCTCTGGCGCCTCCCCGCTCCTCCTCTCTCTTCCTCTAGGCGTGGACCATCCCCACAAACGCCCTAGACATGCCCACTGCTTCCCCCGAGGCCTGCAACGACATCAACGACCTCGCCGGCGCATGCATTTTCGGTGGACCGGCGCTCACCTATGTATAGGCCGCCCCCGAACCCCCTTGCACCTCCTTTGGCCTTTCCCCTCTCTCCTACGCCTCCCAAGCCGTCCCACTCCTTCTTCCGTGCCCTCCAGCCTCCTCCCTGGCCGGAGCAGAGCCGCCGGCCTCCGCTCGAATTCTCGCCATCCCGAGCTCGCCTCCCTCCCTTTCCTCCACCTGAAGAGATGCGAGGGTACGGTGACCCTTTCCCCTACTTCTCCTAGGCCACCGGGGCACCACATTCCCCAGCTGCTCGTCACCCGAACGGGCATCTGCCGAGGCAGTGCCGAGCGCACCTCGGTCGTCCCTTGCCGGCCCTGCCGATCTCCCCCGATGCGCCGCATCCTAGTGGCCCCTCCGGTGGCCACCGCTTGGCCGGAGGTGGCCTGAGCCGCCTGGGGGCAGGGCAGCAACCTCCCGCCGATGAGGCCCCTGCCTCTTCTGTCGCGGGCGGGAGGAAGAAGAAGGCCTGCTGGAGGGGCCCGCTCGTCGGTGACCCAGCGGGGCGGGCCCAGCAGTTTAAGTGGAGACGGGCCGGGCGGGAGCCGTGTTCCCCAGGCGGAAGCACACTTCGGGGATTACGCCTTCGGCGTCACCACCTTCGCTCGCGCAGCCGAGCCGCTGGGCCGGCCCGCGAGCTATCCTTCGCCCAGAGCACCGTATAAGGTTGAACCCTTATTCCTTTTCTTTTTCTTTATTCTGTCAACTTCAAAAATGCCTAGATAATTCAAATGAACTCCAAATTGCATGATTCAAATTTCCTATGGCTCCATAAATCATGCTCTATCACATGGTGCAACATGCACATTATTCCATAAACATTTCTTTCACAAATATTTATCAAATGCCTTTATTTCATTTCTGTGATGAACTTTAGAAAATCACAGAGAGCTCAATCTTGATCCAAATGCAGTGGTTCAAATTCCTGGATGATTGTCATGTCCAAACTTAGTTTTGGAACATTTTTATTAATACTTTCTGTACCCCCCAAATATTGAGCCATTTCTTCATATTTATCAGCTTTGCAAAATCCTAGGAAATTCATTTCAAATCCAAATCCAGTGAAACCAACTCCTAAATGCTTCTAAAATCATGACTTGATGGTGGGTACCTTTGCTCATCATTCAAGGAAATATTTCTGTATACTTCTTCCAAATCCATAAACCCTTTGGTTCCATCACATTAAAATGTTCCAAACTACCTATTGATCCAACACCTATGAAACCACCTTGGTTATTTTTCATATGACCAGAGGTATCCTAGAAAAGTCCAACTCCTATTTTTAGAGCACTTTTATTTTTTGCTTTGATTGTGTTGCTTATTATGATTGTTTCCATCGTTAGTTGACATAATAAACGGAGTATTCGGAGATGGACCAGAAGATTTGAAGACTCGGAAGAATAAGGCAAGCAGCCCTTTGACCATGTTCAAGAGACCTTTTTATGCATGTCTCATAGCACCTTATTATTCAATGCATCGGAATCATGTTGAGGTGGAAACCACTTTGGTTGCTACCTTTGTTACTTTACTGTTGAAACTTGCATCAAACATGACCCTACCTTCCTATGAGGGTTATGTGGGTAGGAGTAGTTAGGTTGCTTTAATAGTGGCTACGCAAATGGGACGGGTATATGCATGGTGACGGAGGCAGGATGCTTTCAAAAGACTTTTCGAAAACCCCGTCGGGTGCCATTTATGCCCGAGGGAGATGGTGAGATGGGTAACCACTTGATAACCAAGTGGTGTACCGAGGCAAGTGTGTGTGTTGTTTTGAAAACGGATTGGTTTAAGTTGCGACCGTTATTCCAACCTTACATGCGCAACCACTCTACCCTTATATGGGAAAGGGCATTATTGATTACCTAGGTCGATACTAGCATGGTGCCCACATTACTAGTGACGAGGGTGACATGAGGTCACTCTCGGGACGGGGTCGTGCTTGGATAGGCGGCCATGACTGTTTTCACAAGGCACCGGACACACCGTTGGTACCCCGTGCTTGTGATATGTGATGAATACGGAGCGAGTCTCCACAAACCTTGAGAAGTGAAATGTTTGGCACGGGGCTGCTACCAATCGAGTGGACTCTATGTTAGTGTCGTCTAGGGAAAGGTAGTGATCGGGTGCTTACCCCGGGTACCTGAGGTACCGCGGGTCGTGGATGACACGGAAGTTCCCCGGATCTAGTGGGTAAAGTGTGCAACCTCTGTAGAGTGTAAAACTATTCGAATAGCCGTGTCCACGGTCAAGGACTGTTGGGTAACCGCTCTTGGGCTACGTCCAATGTTTGCGAAACCTAGTGTGTGTGTGTGTGAGGAAACAACACGATTCAGAGATATTGTTGATGTGATTGTGAGAAAGTTACAATGAGCTTGAACATGAGTTGATTACAACTCTTTCTCGATATTGATGTCTGTGATCTCCTGATACTTGTTGCAGACACATGCATGTCCATGTTATATGTTGATCATACTTGCATATGAAAAACTAGCTTTCCGCAAAACTACCAATTTAGCAGTAGAGCCTTGCATAATTATTCTGTTATCACACTTGGGTTGCTTGCGAGTACATTCAATGTACTCATTGGCTTGCCACTGGTTATTTTATTGGCCAGGCATGAGAGAACAGGTTATGATGAAGATTTCTTGGTGACGAGCATGCGAGCTAGGACGCTTCCCAGTCAGAATGCCTGTAGGGTTAAGGCAGATGGCATGGGTCCATGTTGTCATTGAAGATTTCCGCTGCGATGATATACTCAAGACTTGTCCATTATGGTCCTATTTGTGTAATACGGTATGTATGGATGTAAGACTCTTTTTATTCAGCTTCTGTGTGTTCAGTGAGCATTGATCTCTGGGATCACTGTGCACGTGCATTCGGTGATCACGACTTATGAGTCGGGGTCCCCACAGCGACCCTCCCCTGAGCTTTCCATGAGCGAGCGCTGGACACGGTGTCTATGCTCTGGTCAGCCCCAACAGCGCCGAAAATCCCAAGGGACTGGGCCCTGGCTCGCAGGCCTGCCCCAATGCACGTCACCCCATGAAGGCCCTTGGTGTATAGTCTCCTCGTGTAACACTCGGGCACAACTCAGCGAGTGCACGTCATCCAAAATGAGCTCTTTGCATAGGTGATTCCTCGGGATGAAATGCTTGAGGGAGTCTCAGAAAGCGCACCCCGCAAGGGAGGATCGTCGGCACATCAAAGGCTAAGTACGGGAATCTCCAGGGCAGTTTCGCCAGTGTTTTTTCCCTCGTGTGGGCCATTTGCTCATAAGGGGGGACTCCTGAGCACCGCGCCTCTGGAGCCTTCACTAGTTCTCGAAGCCCCTAACCTCTTGGCCTTGTTCAAGCATCGCGACCTGACATTCCAGCGGTGGCTGAGGTATGCACGGGACTAGGCCCCGCCGATGTAGCGCGCAAGGGCGAGCAAGAGAGAAGCTAAGCAAGTAAAGGAAACTCGTGAATCACAAGCAGTTATTACAAGCATCAAGTCTTAGCAAATAAAACCATTGTCTCATGCCTCCATAATGCAGAACCAGTCTGTTGTAGGAAGCCACTGTCATTGCCCGCCTCGGGACCGACAGACTCCTCGATGCTGCTACATGAAAACTTCTCGAGCAGGGTGGTTATGTGTCTTCTCATAGCTTCCGCCAGGATGTCCCGAGACTCCTCAGGGCTGGCCCTATCACCTCGCCAAAGTTGATGTGGTAAAGGAGGTGGCTGAAGACACAGGTCGCCGCCACGAAGAAAAGGTCGCGACACTCTTCCTCCATGATTTCGTCCACCTTCCCGGCCACATCCTCGAGCTCCTCCGTAAGCTTGGAGGACTTCCCCGCGCAGTTGGTGCTGGGGGCAGCAAGAGGAGCCTCGAACCTCTCCCTGAATATGGAACGCGGGGCTTGGTGAGCTGTGAGCTCAAAGGAGGAGAAGGCGGCAAGGTCCGTGGCCGCCTTTGTGCCGGCGTCGGCTTGAATCTTCTATTCCTAGCGTCCAAGTTGACATTCGCCTCAGAGACTTTCTTGGAGTGAGCTTCTTTGGCTTTGTTCACCTCACACCGCAGCGTCTCCAGAGGCTCGCGCTCTGTGGCCTGCTCGGCTGCCACTCTGGCCACCTCGAAGTCGCAGGCCGAGAGCTTGGCCTTGCAGGCCTTGAGGTCATCCTCCCGTAGCTGGAGTCATTGCGCCTACACGGCTTGGTCATCCCGAAGCGCCTTCAGGCTGGCTTCCGCTTTTGCGCAGCGCTTGGTGGCATCCCTCGCCTCGGCAGGAGTGCCATCGCGGGTCTCCTTTGCCTCGCTAACTTCCTCCATGCTCTCGGCGATGGTGGCGTCAGCTTGGGCTTGGGCTTTCTGGATGGCAGTTCCAAGCTTTCGCCACCACGTGGCGTGCCTCAGTCACTCGTGGGTAAGGCACGCCTCGGCATCCTAGAGGTCCATCGCTAGCCAGTCGAGCGTGGCTTGAGCGTCCCCCAAGGTCCCATGCTTGAGCAAATTGGTGCAACTAACAAGGGCAAGAGCGTGGCGAGGGGGCAGCCCCTCGACATTTGCCGCCGCTGCGTCCGGAGAAGCCCTGGCAACCACTGCCTGGAGCACCGGGAGCTCAGGGTCCTTCCCCGCGCCCGACTTCTGTCGCGCGCCTAGGAGGACCGCCGTGCCGGTCGCCTGGGCCTCGGGAGCGGGCCCGGCCCGAGGCTTCCCTATAGCACGCCCAACGTCACGCTCAACTTCGAGGCCCGGGACGGCTGGCGGGGGTTGGGATGCCCCCTCCTTACCCATTGGCCGGGCCTCGACGACTTGAGTAGACGTCGCCGGGGACGCGAGGGGCTGGGTTGATGTGGCCTTGGCAATTGGGCCCTCCGGCAAGGCTGGAGAGGTGTTGGGCGTCGCTGCAACGCATGTGCGAGGGTGCCCAAGCATGGTGCCGGGCCAATGCTGTGAACCCGCACACCTGATGAAACTATGACCAAGTGTTGACGCCACCCGCATGATGGATGGCACCTTCGCCCGAGCAGCTGTCTTCATCTCCTTCGCATCGCCTCCGCATGCGCTCCTACAGGGGCGAGGGGTCAACATGGCCAAGAGACCGTGGGTGCATGGTGCAAGGATGGACCAGGGCGCTTACTTGTCCTGGGCGTCCCACTTCATCTTCTTCTTGGTGGCTGACAGCCCTCCGCCGCCGTCATTATGCACCACCCCGATACGGCATGTGGGGCGCTCGCCGCGCTTCCTGGTTAGCTCGGACGAGTTTCTTCCCTCCTTGAGGGCTGGGGAAGCACCCAGAAGGGATTCTGAGGTGTGGGG
>LR738710.1:366746728-366840548 GCA_902687465.1 Secale cereale
GGGGGGGGGGGGGGGGGGGGGGGGGGGAGCAGATGTGGCCTCGTTGGCGGTAGCCCGCAACTGGAGGCTGCCCGTCCCACCGTATCGGCAGGCTGGGGCGACGCTTCGTGAAGTTTCACATCCGCATCGTCATTGTCATCCTCGAAGTTGCGAAGCGACCAGTGGCGGCGCCCGGCCGGTGTCCTCCTCCTCCTCCATCGCCTCCAAATCCTCGCTGCCGTCATCCTTGCCAGAAGACACCACCACCGTAGAGGAAGCCCTTTGTGAGCTGTCGTGGCCGCTCGGTACGAGCTCCCACTCGTCGAAGGTGGGCATCCCCACAACTTACCCCACCACATCCTCGAAGGTGTACAACAGAGATGCAGCCTCTTGGGGTCATCTGGGAGGTGGCCGAGCAGAGCGTTCAAGGCCCCGTCCAGTTCCTCGGCTATGAGGCCGGAGCTGTGCAGCCTTGTCGCATCCCCAGCGCCGGAGAACTCCCATATGGGCCCGAGGGCACCTGGAGCGGGGAAATGCACATCCCCAGGAACTCCATGATGATCATTGCTCCCGCTAGCCTCCCGCGCTCGTGCGAGGCTATTAGCTCTAGGACGGGCTCCGCCCTCGTCTCGACGAGCCTCTTATGGATCCACTAGGGCCTTTGCTCAGGAGGAGCTACAAGGGCTAGAAGGAGCGGGCAAACCCGACGCACATCCATGAAGACCCAACGCTGCCGGCAGCCCTCTGCCTTCTTGCCGGCCTTCAGATAGGTGCCCCCGCTCTTGACATTTACAAAGAAGACGCACGTGGGATGCTGGTTCTAGGCAGAGAACCTCAGGCTAAAGAAGTGGTGGGAGAGCGCCACGGAAGGCCTCACGCCCACGAACCACGGAAGGCCTCACACCCACGAAGACCTCACAGTAAAGGAGAAGATAGCCAGGGGAGGGCGGAGTTGGGCTGAAGGTGCAAGGTGTGGATTTGATAGTGGGAGAGGTTCACGTAGAAGAAAACAGTGAATGGAGGAACCAACTATCGGTGTCAAAACCGGCAGATCTCGGGTAGGGGTGCCCAAGCTGCGCGTCTGAGGATTGATGGTAACAGGAGACCGGGGACACGATGTTTACCCTGGTTCAGGCCCTCTCGATCGAGGTAATACCCTACTTCCTGCTTGATTGATCTTGATGAATATTGGGTTACAAGAGTTGATCTACCTCGAGATCGTAATGGCTAAACCCTAGGAGTCTAGCCTATGCAATTGTGATTCTGCTACCCTCTACAGACTAGACCCTCCGGTTTATATATCCACCGGAGGAGACCTAGGGTTACAAAGATTACTTGGGAAGAAAGGAATCATCACATCCGAACATCTATTCCACCTTTCTACGTACACCTGAGTCCTAACCGGACATGGGGGATGTCAGTTTATCTTCATCTTCACGGCCCATCTATCTGGCCCATCTTCGGTAAACCGGATCCTCGTGACCCCCAAATCCAGGACTCCCTCAGTAGCCCCAAACTTGCCTTCAATGGCGACGTTGCATCCGGCTTCATCTCTTCAGTCTTGCAAGGCAGGTTCTTCTTCGAAATAGATGATAGTTTGGCTCCATATGTAATATTTATCCTGTCGATTCCTTGCCGCCGTCGCCTCGACTTCCACGTGTCAGATGAATGCGAACCGTCTGGGTATTTTTACAAATAACCCCGTGACTGTGTAAGGAAGGCGCCTATTTAAGTAGACTAAATCTCACATGCCATTCCAATCCACGCGAAATATTCTTAGAGCTTGCCATAAAAAATTTCCAAACATGGCCGGCGTTCCCAGTCCTTCCTCATGCCCTCATGGCCCTCAAGCACGCGATTGGGAAAGTCACTCAGTATCCCGCGCACATCTTAGTAAACTTCAGACCGGGGGGTGGGGGTATCTCCCTCCAACGGATGTAGTCCCCGTTCGGGCTGGATTAACTTCTATTGACGGTGAAGCCTTGGTGGAAAATTTCCCCAATCCTACCAACGAGGAGTGGGTGTGCTTCGTCTCCTTCCCTTTGAAAGGTGTAGGATTTCCTATCCATC
Source organism: Secale cereale (assembly GCA_902687465.1). NCBI lineage: Eukaryota > Viridiplantae > Streptophyta > Magnoliopsida > Poales > Poaceae > Secale > Secale cereale. The sequence continues at coordinate 366,748,778 of LR738710.1, forward strand.
CTTTCCTCAGGGGTTTCCTGGAGATCTATGGTCTCCAGCTGCACGATCTCACGCCAGGCTCTATCTTGCACATCACGGGCTTCGTCGCTCTTTGTGAGCTGTTTCTGGGCTATGAGGCTCATTTCGAGCTATGGTGAAAATTCTTCTGCCTCGTCCCCTGCTCCCAAAAGGGATCTATATTCGAGGTGGGCGGCGCCGAAGTGTGGCGCATAGTAGGGACAGGCTACCTGTCCGGCACTCCGAAGAGTGGCCCTCGGAATGGTTTTATGTTGAAGACGTTGTTCTTCCAGACCCAATCCGGCAGGGCCTTTCCGAATTATCCATTGCTCCTTTAAAGAAGCGTTTCAACTGGTGTCCCCGAAGTCTTAAGGAAGAAGACAGTGCGGAGATCAAAAGTCTAGTAAGCAAGATCATATTACTTGCCCACTCCGAGCTGAGAATAATTGAAGTAATGGCGATCTGAATAACGCGATGCCTGCAGCCACTTCAAGCCAGAGGGTCTCCTATGTGGCAATAATGGGCAGGATGATGCCTCACACTGTCTGCGCAAGGGTCCGGACAACCCTGCCACCCTAGCCACCATCCTAGCTAATCTCTACAAAGGGGAGAAGGAGGACTTTCTTCGCTTGAAGTGTCGGGAAGGTTTCTCTATATACAACCCCATCGACTGGGTGAGTCTTTCTCTGATCGCTAGTTTTTCGCAATTTTTCTTTTGAGACGCACTAACCGAACTGAATTCGGTAATTTCCAATAGGACTGGAGGAAGGTGGTCGAAGGGATCCATAGCCCCATTTCGCAGCCAGAGGACCATATTCGAGACATGGATCTCGGATTTGAAGAAGATCCGGACATAGGCATAGAGCTTAAGGATGGAGTTTTCTATCAGGCTAGCCATGATGGTACTGAAGTGGCTATTGTAGCCGATTACCCTGGCCTTCTTCCTTCCTCCTGCGTAAGTACCCAGGAGACACCTCTTCAAAGAGAGTTTTCCCAACGCGCCTCACCAATCGCAATATCTCATGCTCAACAGGAGCGGCCCTCATCCCACCGTACTGCATCAAAAGCGCCTTCTCGGAAAGCGACGCCTATGCAAGGCGAGTCTTGGAAGCGAAAGGAGACCGGAAACATAACCGAACCTCCTCCTTTATTGAAGTGGTATGACTTTTTAACATGTGCTCAGTGGCAAAGCTGGATTATAATTTTCCGCTTTGTCTTGTTTTAGGAAGAGAATACGTTGGACTGTGTTCGCGGATCCTGCTGGCCATGCCCCAACCAATCCTGCACCGGTCCCATCCACAAGGAGTAGGGTTGATACGGTTGTAACGCCGGATTGTCCTCTCCAAGAGGATTCAGAAGAGGTATCTGTCACCAATTCTAAAGTGGAAAGCGCGATGAATCATCGTCGGCGAAAAGCAGCCATGCGTGATCCAACTTTTACTGAAGAGGCGTTCAATGCCCTCAGTTCTGCGGATGCATATATCCGAGCTGCCCGAGACAGACTTGCCGGAGCAACTCGCCAGCTTTCAAAGGACATGCGGGTAAGAACGTGTAAATTCAATAATCATATGCCAGTAGCCCCCGAGACTTGAAGCAGTTGGCCCAACTGATTTAAGGATCGTTATGTCCTCAGGCACTCAAGGAAAAAAATAACGTATTATCCAAGGAACTTGAAGAATGCCTGACCAAGTTAACTGCTGTCACTACCGAATTGGAAGATTCTAAGAGGTCCAAGAAGGGCTCTGATGCTAAGGACAATAGTGTCCGGAAGGTATAATCTTGCGCCAATCAATGATTTCTAAATATACATTACTTGAATTGCAGCAGCAGGGTCGACAGACCAACTGGGGGAGAAGCTACAGGCTGCTCTAGCGGATAAAAACACGCCGAAGGGCAAGTGGCTACTGGTCAACGTGTATTAACACAGACCATAAAGGAGAAGAACAAGCTACAGGATACGAATGTCAGGCAAGACGAAGAGCTAAAGGACATACGAGCCCAACTCGCGGATGCCATGAAAGAGATGAGGAAGCTAAAAGGCGGCATATTCAATATGACCTTCAACCAAGCTTTCGTTATAGTACCTTAATTAAAAGTTTTTACAAAACTATTCCTGTAGGCTTGTTATCCGGGCGGCCCGAGGGAGAGGTGTCTGGATTTCAAGGCGACCTACTACAAGAGCTCTCCAAGGTACACGAGTGAGCTCGGAAGGCCATGAAGAACATGGCCAAAGCCTTATGGCCAATCGGTTATCCTCCAGAAATTATGGAGGAACTGGTGAATTTATTCAAAGGGGCTTGACGCCGCTTTGAACTGTGGAAGGCATCAGCATGTCGAGAAGGTGCTCGAGAAGCCTAGGCTATGGTGAAGACACGCTACACCAGACTTGATCCGAATCATATGGCCCGGGTTGTACCTTGAGGACCGACGGACTAGAAATTCCCGTAAGCTTGGTATATGACCAATTAAAGACAGCTGCCAAATTTTCACAGCAAGACTGTAAATTAGACAGTCTTATAGATGGTATAGATGAAGAGTAGGCGTTTGATTCTATGTAACTATGTACTTTATCATCAAATTTATCTCCGATCGAATTTAAGAAAAGATTGTCATGGCAGACCTTTCGCTTTAACCTCCGAAACCCAAGGGCTGGAGTGTTTCGGAATACTATACATGTGTTAAACACGTGGTATGTTCAGAAACCAGGCAATCTGGTCATCGTTGCTTGAACAGACAAACTGTGTATGGGGAGTTATGTTATATTATTATTTAATGTAAGAAACATCTTCCAGAGAGAATAGTTCCGTTAAGGGTTCCTTTCCCTAGGTCAGCATGTGTATGTATGCGTGCCTAGGCTTTGATCCTAAAACTAGGATTACAGGAAGCCTATCGAGTGAGTTTGAAAAGATTGTGCGCCAAAGTGATTTGTCGTTTGTCCGTCGACCAATCATTCCCTTAAGAATGCTAGCTTTCAGCTTTACCCGTCTGAGGTACAGGTCCGGATTACCCGGCTGTAACAATCGCAGAGGTGCTCCCTTTACACCCTAACCGAACAATTTGGAATGTAGGGTATAAAACAGGAGCCAGGCAACCCAGCTTGGCAAAAACTTAAGTCATAAAGGTGCATATAATGGCAAAGAGACTGTATGAAATAGACGACTTAAGTATTGTAAGCAATATGCTTTTTAATAATGAGCTTCATTATAGAAGCCCCCGGGTATTTTGAGGTATATATACATTTGAGGATGCTTTACCCCGTAACAGTTTGGTTAAGCCGAACACTTTCGGTAAGGAAAAATAAGAAAAGAAGAGGAGAACTAAAATAAAACGAGGGATAAGACCTAAACTGAAAAAGATAATAAAAGGTGCTACCAAACTATCCATAGAATCGTTGGAGCCTGGTAGCGTTTCATGGAATCGGTCAAGGCGATTGTCTGATGCGTTTTGAAGGTGATAGGCTCCTCCGGTGAGTACTTCGTCGATAATGAAGGGGCCCTCTCATCTTGGTTTGAGCTTGTCCTTTTTTTTTCTCAGGGATGCGCAAAACGAGTTCACCAACATTGTATGTTTTGGCCCGCACTTTTCTGCTTTGGTATCGTCTGGCCTGTTGTTGATAGAACGCAGAACGGGCATGCACGATATCGCACTCCTCTTCGAGACCGTCTAGGTCGTCCTACCGATCGAGCTCGTCCTCTCGCGCTTTATACATGCGCACTCAAGGTGAGTCATGAATAATATCGCAGGGTAGAACAGCCTCTGTGCCGTACACCATGAAAAAGGGTGTATATCCGGTTGTACGGTTAGGTGTGGTCCGCAGCCCCTAGAGTACATAGTCGAGCTCCTCAACCCAATGTTTATCTGACTCCCGCAGGGAGTGCACTAGTCGGTGGTTTAATGCCGCTCATTATCAAGCCATTGGCCCTTTTGACTTGACCATTTGTTTGAGGATGGTACACAGAGGCGTAATCAAGTTTAATGCCTAACTTGGCACACCAACTTTTCACCTCATCAGCTTTGAAGTTGGAGCCGTTATCTGTGATAACACTGTGCGAGACACCATAACGATGTACTACATTGGATATAAAATCTATCACTGGCCCTGCATCAGCTGTTCTGACTGGCTTGTCTTCTATCCATTTAGTGAATTTATCCACCATGACCAGTAAATATTTCTTTTTGTGGCTTCCCCCTTTAAGAGGTCCGACCATATCCAGCCCCCAGACCGCAAAGCAACAAGTAATGGGTATGGTTCTCAGAGCGGTGGGACGCATATGACTTTGATTTGCGAAAAGCTGGCGTCCAACACAATGTTGGACTAGGGTCTAAGCATCTGCTCGGGTAGTTGGCCAAAAGAAACCAGTTTGGAAAGCCTTGCTTACAAGAGCGCGAGCTACGGCATGATGGCCACCCATGCCAGTGTGTATTTCGACTAGAAGTGCTTTTATTATATAGTTCACCTTCATGAACTTTATAGGCTTTAGAGCGCCGAATTATGCGGCGGGCCTCATTTTGGTCATCGGGGAGCTCCAGCCTATTAAGGTAGGCTAGGAAAGGCTCGGTCCAGGGGGCTATGACAACCATGATCTCGTGAGCCGATGATGTTATTTCCATGTCTAACTCCCTGATGACATTTGTGTTCAGTTCGGCTGGTGGGGACGTGTTCAGGTCCGCATTAGCGTCTCTGCTCTTGTCCTACCATGTCACTGATGGCTTGAACAACCTTTCTACAAAGGTGTTAGGAGGGACTGGGTTGCGTTTAGGGCCCATACGAGCGAGTATATCCGCTGCCTTGTTACTGTCTCAAACTACATGGTGAAATTCCAGCCCCTCAAATCGACCCGACATTTTTAATATGGCATTTCGATAAGCTTCCATATTTGAATCATTCGCATCAAATTCTCTGTTTACCTGAGATATGGCGAGGTTTGAGTCTCCGCGCACCTCAAGGCGTTGTATGCCCATGGATACAGCCATGGGGAGACCGTGCAGTAGTGCCTCATATTCGGCCACATTGTTTGAGTCCGTGTACATGATTGCAGTACATAACGGACTACATCCAATGTTGGAGATATCAAGATGATGCTGGCCCCCAATACGGCTAGCATTTTGGAGCCGTTGAAATACATGGTCCAGGGGGGAGTATGCTCCGTACTTTTTAGGGAGTTTGGCTTCAGTCCATTCTGCGACGAAGTTGGCCAACACCAGAGACTTAATAGTCTGGCGTGGTTTGTATGTTATTTCGAATGGCAAGAGCTCAACGACCCATTTGGCTATGCGTCCTGTGGCGTCTTTATTGTTTATGATATCGTTAAGTGGTACTTCGAATGCCAGTGTGATCGAACACTCTTGAAAGTAGTGTCGGAGCTTCCGGGATGCCATGAACACCGCATAGGCAATTTTCTGATAGGTATCGTGATTTACACGATGTGAGAACCTCTGATACATAGTATACGGGTTTTTGAATGGGGAATTTATGTCCCTCTTCCTCTCATTCGACGACAAGTACCGCACTCACTACCTAGTGAGTGGCTGAGATATAACGCAGCATTGGCTCGCCAACACCTAGAGCGGCTAGGATTGGGTTGCCCGCTAGTAGGGTTTTTATCTCCTCCAATCCGGCCATGGCCGCATCCGTCCATTCGAAGTTGTCTGTGCACCTCAGCAGTCTATAAGTGGTAGTGTTTTTTCTCCTAATATGGAGATAAAGCGGTTCAAGGCCGCTACGCAACTTGCTAGCTTTTGCACTTGTTTTAGATCGGTTGGTGTAGTTAGCTGTGATAGGGCCCGGATTTTAGCTAGGTTAGCTTCAATTCCTCTATGGGATACGATGAACCCTAACAGCTTTCCGGCCGGAACACCGAAGACGCATTTTTCCGAATTGAGCCGTCTGTCATATGTTCGGAGGTTATTGAATGTGAGGCGGAGATCATCCACCAATGTTTCGACGTGTTTAGTCTTGATGACTACATCGTCGACGTATGCCTCCATCGTCTTGCCAATTTGTTTCTCTAAGCATGTTTGAATAATGCGTTGATACGTGGCACCGGCGTTTTTTAGCCCAAATGGCATAGTGTTGAAACAAAACGGGCCATACAGAGTGATAAATGTCATCGCGGCCTGGTCGGATTCCTTCATTTTTATCTGATGGTATCCGGAGTAAGCATCGAGGAAACACAATGAGTCATGTCCTGCGGTTGCATCGATAATTTGATCAATGCGGGGCAGTGGAAAGGGATCCTTAGGGAAAGCCTTGTTTAAATCCGTGAAGTCAACACAAAGGTGCCAGGATTTGTCCTTCTTTAGTACCATGACTAAGTTGGCTAGCCAGTCCGGGCGTTTAATTTCCCTTATGAATCCGACTTCCAGTAACTTGGCCAACTCTTCCCCCATCGCTTGTCTTTTGGGTTTGGAAAATCGTCGTGGTGACTGCTTGACTGGCTTGAACCCTTTGATGATGTTAAGACTGTGTTCGGCCAGCCTATGTGCGATTCCCGACAGGTCTGAAGGATGCCAGGCGAATATGTCCCAGTTTTCGCGTAGGAAGGCACACAAGGCGCTATCTACCGCCGGGTCCAGCTCTGCCCCAATGGATGTCGTCTTGTTGGGGTTCGTTGGGTGCACCTAAAATTTGATAATTTTATCTGCTGGCTTGAAGGAGGTGAATTTCGATCTTTTGTCAAGGACTACGTCATCCTTGTCCACCGTAGATCATAAGGTGGTTAACTCTTCGGCCGCAAGGGCTTCGGATAGTGCCTCTAGAGCTAAGGATGCGGTTTTGTTCTCGGCATGGAGAGCTCTGTCTGGATCACTTGCGACTGTGATTATTCCATTGGGCCCTGGCATTTTGAGCTTCATGTACCCGTAATGGGGTATGGCTTGAAAGCGTGAGAAAGCGTCCCACCCTAGAAGGGCGTGGTATCCGCTGTTGAAGGGGACAATGTGGAAGAGAAGTTCCTCTGACCTATAGTTCCCGGGTGTACTGAATACTACGTCGAACTTAATGCTTCCCGAAAATCGGGCTTCCCGGCTGGGAATAATTCCTCTAAAGGTTGTATTACTTTGTTCAATGCGGGATTTGTCAACCTGCATTTTTGCAAGTGTGTCCTCATATATGAGGTTGAGTCCGCTGCCACCGTCCATGAGTACTTTAGTGAGGCGAAAGACGTCTACTATTGGGTTGAGTATGAGAGCGGCTGTGGCTTGGACCGGCCGGGCTCGTGGTTCATCTTCGGCAGAAAAAATGATTGCCATGTCGCTCCATGGGCTTGCAGTGCTGATTTGATGAGCCTCGGCAAGTTAACTATTTGCTCTCTTGCGCTGGTTGTTTGAGGAGAATTTCTCCAAGATAGTAAAGATATCGAAGTTTCTCTCCTCTGGAGTTGCGGCGGCGAGGATTGCTTCACCGCTTTTTCTACCTGCCGGAGTACCCAACATGCTCTAAGGCACTGGGTTGGGATAATGTCCGGGGCGGCATGTATTTGGCAAGGCTTATCTAACAGTTCGTCCATAACGGACATGTGTCATGTGAAAGGTCTGTTTTTCTTGCCAATGGGCATGTTATCAGATACCCTGCTAGGGTATGTCCGTTTCGCTTTAGCGGCGTATTGTCCGAAGATGGACTGTTCAAGAGGTGTATTCTGTGCTTTCCAAGTGTTTTCCATAGCCTAGTACTATCATACTAAATGCGATAATTCTGTGAAACTCCGTATTCGACAACGGTTGAGGGCGTTCAGGGCTCCCTCATCCGTTCAATTACGGTGAAATATGAGGACCGTATCAGAGTCGCATCAGTCCTTAATCTTGTTTTTGACAAGTAGGAATCTGGCACGAAAGTGATGAACCATCTCCTGGGGCTGCTGATGTATGTACGTGAGATCACATATGTCCGGAAGTCCGGGATTACTTGGAGAGCATGTACCATGGTGGGTGAGTGTGGATAAATTTGAGTCTCGACCCAATGTAGTGTCCGGGGTTCGTACAACCTTCGGTGTGGACGATCTAGGTCCCGCGGGATCTGAATGTCCCGCGGGCCCAGCGCCTATCCCTGAGCTCGAAAGACACGAAGTGCCACTTGATAGAGTTGTGTTCGGCATGAAGGGTTCGGAGATCTGAATAGCTTCGGTCTCTGTTTCAAGAGGAGAAATATCTTCTGCTCTGTCCTTGATGGCCGCCACCAGGTGAGTGATCGGGGTGGAATTGACTTCCTCCTGATCGGATTTAGCCCGATCTGATCATTGGGCCCCAGGGCGGCAATACGATCCAGCAACTCGTTTAAGGATGAGGAATCCGCCAAAATCGCGTCTTCGGAGTGTTCGGAGCCGATATAGGAGTGGTGCTCGATGATCGCGGGGAGCGCGGCCATCCTGGCGGCCGCACGGGCGCATACAGCAAACCCGCCGAGCTGGAGGATCTTGCCCAAAGCCAGGCTATTTCCGAGGGTGATATCGTCGTTGGTGACGAGACGAGCCATCGATCGCTTCTTGCGAGCGCACAACGGATCTCTCAATGAAAGCACCATTGTCGGTGTCAAAACCGGCAGATCTCGGGTAGGGGTGCCCAAGCTGAACGTCTGAGGATCAATGGTAATAGGAGACTGGGGACACGATGTTTACCCAGGTTCAGGCCCTCTCGATCGAGGTAATACCCTACTTCCAGCTTGATTGGTCTTGATGAATATTGGGTTACAAGAGTTGATCTACCTCGAGACCATAATGGCTAAACCCTAGAAGTCTAGCCTATGCAATTGTGATTCTGCTACCCTCTACAGACTATACCCTCCGGTTTATATATCCACCGGAGGAGACCCAGGGTTACAAAGATTGCTTGAGAAGAAAGGAATCATTACATCCGAACATCTATTCTGCCTTTCTACATACACATGAGTCCTAACCGGACACGGGGGATGTTAGTTTATCTTCATCTTCACGGCCCATCTATCCGACCCAGCTTCGGTAAACCGGATCGTCGTGGACCCCCAAATCCAGGACTCCCTCACCAACCCGACGTAAATGTTGTGGAGGAAGAAGGGATAAACTGACTCCCCCATGCCGCTCCGCACCATTGAGATTGGCCAGATTTGGGTCTCCTTCCCCTTGTTGTGGTCGATGGCTATCAGCGGGAGCACTAGACCCAGATCCTACTCGTCAGCAATGGAGGAGGGTAGGAGCGTTGGCCCGACGACCGAGGAGCTTGTGGTCAGGGTTGGTGTATTCGCCTTCTTGGCAACGGGCGCCATTCGAGCACCGCGGGCAGCGACAAGGCACAAGAGGAGCCGCGCCTGAGATTGGAGCGGGATTAACCTTGCCCGATAAAGGGGAGTGTGGTGTGGCAGATGCGAGACAAAGTAGCAATGCTGTCCCTTAGCAGCGCTCGCTAGGCTTTATGTCAGCCTGGGCAGTTGTTGAGACATCGTGGGGGCGCCGGGCGCCCCGTCGTGCGCCACGCGTCAGGCCTGGCCCGTAGGCAGTTGGGGCCCGCGCCATTTCACCCCTCCTCTCTGGGCGAATCGTGCTCGCCGCGGGCCTGCGGGCTACTGTCGGTCCACTAGGACTAGGGGTACCCAGGCCCGTCTGCCTGCTGCCCATAGCGCAGCGCATCACTTAGGCCCCGTGTGCAGCTTATCTTGAAGCTACACATACCAGCCCTCAAGAGGACCCCGTCCTCTTGAGGCGCGCGTCGTCAAGCATGGACAGTGGCCTCGTGAGGCCCCCTTGCGACGCGGCTTCCTGAGGATGTCTCCCCAGGCCACCTGAGGAGGCGGATGGATCGAGGAACCAGAATAGAAAGTCACGACGCCCTGCGCCTCCACGTGGGTGACGCGTGTGGAAGCGGGTGCGGATGAATGGACGCTAGCGGATGCACACGAAGATGATTACTGCTTTTGTGCTAAGGGAGCAAGGATAGCGCGTCAGTTCCCAATGCATTCCCAAAAGTTGCCATTTTGGTGTAAGAGGACCAAGACGGTGAGCTCGACAGGATGGAGGTCGTCGCCCAGACCACCACCGTGTCACGGCAGGAGCCGGCGAAGACCACCTTTTGTCAGGATAAGTTGTACTGTTGTCCACCTTTGAATTTGGCCATTGTGGCAACCCTTCCAGCCTTGTGTTTTCAAGGGAAGAGGACCAAGGCTAGTATAATTATAGGTAGTGCTCCACCATAGAGAGGATGGGCCCCTGGATCCATTCCCAGACTCTCCCGAGGCCACTCTTCTACTCATATTTATCCTCCCTCGCGAGTAAATCCACCACAAAGCAAGAGTAGGGTCTTACACTGCAAGGTGGCCCGAACCTGGGTAAACCATCGTCTCTGACGTTTTTCATCCCCTTGGCTCGAGCACACCTGAGCATCGCCGTGAGGTAGTGAAGATCTAGACTGGGCTACGTGAAGCTCCTCACGCACACCCAAGTGTGCGAACCTTCCCCGGATCCCCGGAGCCCCGATTCCTACATCAACAACAAGGGTATTCAAGTAACCCTGAGGAATAACATCAGGGTTCAGCTTGCCGAGCTCATCATGAAGAATGGGTTGAGCTTGTTGTACCATAAGTTTGTTGCAGTAGGACTTGATGCTCAAGGCATCAGCCATTATGTTAGCCTTGCCTTGGGTATAAGAAATACCCAAGTTATAACCTGATATGGCCTCCATCCATGTTTCTTGGCAAAGGTTCAGATATGTCTGACTAAATAAGTACTTTAGACTTTGATGATCAGTGAAGACCTCGCAACGATTGCTGAGGAGGTAATGTCGCCATAGCTGAGAATAGATAACTCCAGCACGTTCGAGATCATGCGTTGGATAGTTCTCTTCATGAGGACGCAACTGGCAAGAGCCATAAGAGATCACCTTACGCTCTTGCATCAGGACACAACCTAATCCTTGATGAGAGACATCACAGTAGATCGTGAAGTCTTTGTGAGTATCAGGGGAAGCAAGCACTGGGCAGAAGCCAACTTGTCTTTCAGAGTTTCAAAACTTTCCAAACATTTGGATGTCCACTCAAATTTCTTTCCTTTGTGGAGCAGGCCAGTCAACGGTTTAGCAATCTTGAAGAAGTTCTCAACAAAACGACGAAAATAGCTGGCGAGTTCGAGAAAACTTCTAACTTCCTTGAAATTCTTAGGAGGAGTCCAATCAAGAATAGCTTGAACTCATTTAGGATTAATAACAATGCCTTATGTAGACATGACATGGCCAAGATCAGTCACATTAGGTAACCATAACTCACACTTGGAGTATTTGGCATAAAGTTGGTGTTCACGAAGCTTCTCCAGTACAAGTCGAAGATGTTCGGCATGTTCTTCTTCATTCTTGAAATAGACCAGAATATCATCAAGATAAACCACGACGAATTTGTCGAGGTAATCCATGAAGATCTAGTTCATCAATAGAGAGAAGGTGGCTGGAGCATGGGTTAAGCCAAAGGACATGACAGTGTACTCGTATGAATCGCAGCGAGTCACAAAGTGGATTTTCAGAATGTCATCTTCAGGAACCCTAACCTGATGGTATCCCAATCTCATATTAAGTTTATAGAATACCGAGGAACCAACAAGTTGATCATTAAGATAATTGATTCTGGGAAGTGGATATCTCTTTTGAATTGCTGAATGGTTAATAGGCCGATAATCTTGAACCAATCGATCCGTTCCATCCTTCTTCTTAACGAAGATGGAAGGGACACCCAAGCCGAAGAACTAGGGCGAATGAAGACCTAGCTAAGTGATTCTTTAATTTCCTTCTGAAGCTCTAGAAGTTCATGTGGTGGCATCTTATATGGGCGCTTGGCAATAGGAGTGGTGCCTGGTTTCTACTCGATGATGAACTCGACAGCTCGCACAGGGGGTATTCCTGGAAGTTATTTTGGAAAGACATCCTAGAAGTCATGGACGACTGGAATGTTCTCGATGTTAAGAAACGGTGATGCATTCAAAGCATTCATCTCATATATCTGAGCATCAGCATTTTTGATCTTTCAAGCTAAGTAGCTCATTATCTGGCTGGAGGGGTGTATGACTTGGACTGTTTTACTAGCATAATCGATCAAAGCACAATGAGCTTTCAGCCAATCCATACCAAGGATGACATCTATGTTGGAAGACTTTAGAGTGACGAGAGAGGTAAAGTATTCTAGTCCTTCAATTTGAAATGGGACATAATGGCTTATCATGGTGGCATGACAATGGGATCCAGGTGTACTTCCAACTAATGGGGAATGCATCTCTTTACATGATATGCTATGCATGAGTGCAAATTCTTTGGAGATGAATAAATGCGATGCCCCTTAATAAAAAAGAACAATAGCTGGTACTGAATTAAGAGGAAGGGTACCCATCACGATGTTCGATCCCTCTGTGACTCTTCAGCATCAACATGGTTGGCATGACCACGACAGAATACAGGCGGTCAGGTATTATGGTTGTTGCCTCGAACATTTCTACGACTAGTGGAAGGAAGTCCCGGTTGGTTCTGGTTCGGACTGCAGTCTCTAGCACGGGGCCCTGGTTGTCCACACTTGAAGCATAGTCCTTCATTGGGATGAGGAGCCATACTATTGGGCTACCCACCTTGAGTTCAGGGCTGTCTTAGTGGTGGTGGTAGAAGACGGGGGGCAACATAGGAAGGCCTCGGTGTTGGGGCAAGTTGGTGTTAGACTCTGTTGGGAATCCAGATGAGGCACTTCTAAGTAGATGGGCCTGAAGATGAGCCAACGTTAGGAGGGCGCTTGATGGTCTCCTGATGGTCAGCATGACTGGTCTCTACCTGAATGGCCTTGTTAACAAGAGTGGCGAAGTCATCGAACTCATGGAGGCAGAGTGCAATCTTCTGGACAGGGTTCAATCCATCACGGAACTTCTCCTATTTGCATGCATCACTGGAGACATCATCTTCAACGTAGCGAGACAGGTAGAGAAATTCCCGCTGATATGCATCAACAGTCATCCTGCCCTGAATGAGGTTGCAGAAGTCCTTCTTCTTCATGTCCGTTATTCCTTGGGGAATGTGACGTGCCCGGAAGGCACTCTGGATTCAGCCCAAGTGATGACGGTACCGACAGAGACCATACGCCTCTGGCTGTCCTAGCTTTGTGTAGCTGGGCCCTTCAGATCGTATGGTGATGTATTTTACATCATCTATCTTTTATTTACTTATAAAAAATACGCAAACAAGCCACTAGGTGCGTCCACATAGATTAAATTATCTTGGTCCTTAATTTTATGTATTAACGGCTAAGATTAAAGGATGCAACCATTACGTAAAAATATAATACATGTACAAATAGTAAAACATGTCATGTAGAAGTAGTGCACATAGGTTCCAAAGCACCCGTCTATAACTAGCCCATACAAAAAGAACTTCCCATCGATGGGTCAATGATAAGCAAATTTTTTTAGCATACCTAAAGAAATAAGGAATAAAAAAAGGACAACCACCTGAGGTGAGGAAACTTCCAGATAAGGAATCAATACACGCAAACAAAACAAGACAAATTTGCACACGGACAAGGTGTTGGCATCTGATTTCCAGCCGGTCTCGGCCACCACAACCCAAGACACCTAAACCCATATGTAAATAAGTACACACGGCCTCCCGGGTACCCACCAAACAATTACAAGCCAACGACCACGACGACTTGGACAAGCCACACACGACTCAATATTCAGACGGAAAGTCACCTCCAACCGCTTCACCCGACGCCCGACAAACTGACGCGAAACCACGCTCGACGCCCGACGAAGCGATGTCAGGAGAATTGACGCCAAAGAACTTCTGGCCTAATTCATCAAATTTGGTAATTGTTATTTCGCAAGCTTACTTTTCATGGATAGAATTTTCATAAATACTATATCAATTGATAAATTGTTCCCTGTTTATTTTGAAGACATAAGAATATAGCATACAAGAAGTTGAGCGACTTAACTACAAGGGTCAAAATTGGAATATTCAAGTGAAAGTAATGAGAATGTGGGATTCAGTGAATCCTATGACCGATGAGCTTGTTAGCCTGGATATGATACTGATGGATGAGCAGGTCTATTTTCTAATATATTAAATTAGATTTTTTTCTTTCATATGAAGCAAGTTACTAACCATATTTGATTCATTTAACAGGGTGAAATAATCCATGCTACTTTATGGAAGAATCTTAAAGACACTTTTAGATCAAAGATCAATGAAAAATCTATTTATGCATTAAGCAATTTCAAGGTCGTGGAATCGAGAAAATATAGGAAAATGAGCAATGAAATTAGAATATGTTTTTCATACAATACAAAGGTAAAGGAAATAAAAGGATATTCGAAACTTTTCCCGGATTAATGCTTTGAGTTTGCTACCATGTACACACTAGAAGAAAGGGCAGAAAAAATTACACAATGCTCGGGTATGTTTATAGTTGTAATTAGGACCACCAAATTATTGATATTCCTAAATTTTATATCACTAATCTCCAAATATGCAGATGTCATTGGACTACTAACTCAAATGAAACCAGTGGAGACAAGAATAACAAAAAGGAACACACAACCTTCATATATCCGTGAGATTGAAATCCTAATGCCAGAGTAAGTGCATATGCATTTGCATGACTCAAAGTTAACTAAACCTCCCTCATGTGGTTATCACTAACTTCTTGGATTAAATTCTGTAGGGGTGATAAAATCAGAATCGCGTTGTGGGGAAAGTTTGGTTATTTCTTGACCGGGGATGTAATTGGTAGCCAAACTGTCCTTATTATGACATCAATGATGGTGCAGAGATTCAATGGTAAGTGCATAGATCTTACATGCTATTCTTATCATTTAGAAATTCTAGCCGACTGATTAAATAGGCCTCTGCTTAAAGTCAATGAGTGCCACAAGAATATATATAGATTTGGATATACCAGAAACACAAGAACTTCTTGATAGGCATGAAGCACCACCAATTTAATTTTTCCACTAATAATGAGTGAGTCAGGTTGATTCACCTCATACATGTACATGCACTCAACAGAAGAAACCTTACAAAAGATGATCAATATAGATAGAAGTAATCAAGGAACACTAGAAGAACAAATGTTTTATAAGAGGATAACATTACAAAACTTGCTACAATGAGGCACGGAAACTAGTCCGATCAGGTAATGCATCAGAATTCCAATAAATGATACCATCAATCTTCGTGATACGAGATAAGACCTGCATGGACAATTCATCTAATATTAGTTACAATGAAACCATATTGTGCTTATTTATGCCTCTTATTCCCTCACCCACCCAAACTAACACTATTGTTTTTAGGATTTTGTGTTCACATCAATAGCTAAAGTAGATCGTTTGCAAGAAAATATTCAATGGTGGTACATGTCATGTGATAAGTGCCACAAATTAGCTACCAAGGAAACCGACAATTATTATTGCAAGAGTTGTAGTATATATCTAGAAAAGGTCAAACTTCGGTAATCATATTATATTACTAAAATATGAACAAGAACTATTACATTATATTTAATCTCCGCCAACATGAATCGTATCTTAGGTATCGTGTTCGACTCCAAATTAGTGACCATAAATCTACTACAAGTTGCACTTTATTTGACGAGCCTGCAAGATTGCTTAATACATCTACATCTAAGTTGCTGGACACACAAGATGGGAAATCAGAAGAAGCGCCAAAGATTATTCAACAATTATGTGGAAGAAGACTTATATTTAGATTCAAGATCAACGATAATAATCACACAATTGTCACACAAAACTATTCAGTAAAAAGAACATTTGTGCCTGATGATAGGCTTGAGATGCTCTATTTGGACAATAAAGCCGAGGAGGTAAAGCTACATATTTTTTTTACCATTTTCAGACTTCCTTAACTAATTCATATATATGTTTCACTGGAGTTGATGAATGATGAGGTGGCACAATGTTAATGATGAAGCAAAACATGGTAGATACAAAGGTAACCGATTTTTAACTATATACACACTTCAGATTAAAAAGATGTGTCTAATATTCAAAATGTATATCTTTGTATTCACAGAATAATAAAGTTTCATCTGGCAAACAATCATGTGAACTGGTGCCTGTGAAAGAGGAGCCACATGAAAACACTGGGACTACATTAAACAAAGATAAGCGTCAAGACAAAATATTATCGTCATCACGTGAGCTCCGCAATGGCACTAATAGGGGACTCAGATTTGTTGTAATACCAGATGAGTCAGAGGATGAATGCATTGAGACGAATATGCCTGAACGAAAGGAAAAAAAGTGTTAGCGGGGACAAGAAACATGTTAAAGCAGAAACTAAAAATACAATGCTTCAAGATGAAGATGAAGTAACAAAATCGAAGGCCAGGAGATAATTAGTGGATCAGTAGCTTATAAAATAAATAATGCGACAGTCTATTTGTATCGACCAAGATAAGTCGAGTATTTAATTGACATTGACCACGGTAGGAAGGATACTTATTAGATCAAGGGTGTGAATGGTACCAATGTCCTTAGTCTAAAATATATTGATAACTTTCTTCATGTAGTTTCCTTTACGCACATGGTATTTGAGGCAAATCTTCACGATGCCAAGACAATAGTAACACACATACTACAAGACCAGAGTTTTGCACATTATGATTTACTCCCTCTGTCCCATAATATAAGAAAGTTTTTGACACTATACTAGTGTGAAAAACGTTCTTATATTATGGGACGGAGGGAGTACTTCACAATTTGAAGAAACTATACTTTGGTGAATCTATATGACACCAGCACAACAGAGAGGAACATACCTTGCTTCATCAGTAACTTAATAGTAGAACTGGATATAAGCAAATCATTGGCGTCTTGCTCGCACAAGTGAGCTTCTCAACAAACCTATAACAAAATTAATATCCAAGGTGATGGATTAGCACATAGAAGGCTTTTGCAGTTTAAGAAAAGAATTGACACATATTAAACCAACTTCCGGTTCATAATGCCATTTTTAAGAGAAAAAGCATTATTTCTTGCAAACAACAAATTAAAAATACTATGGAGCATAATAATGCTATGGATGAAGTATAAGAAATAATCTTCAGTTGGCACTTACAGTTAGTGGTAGCCTGACAACAAGAACAGTGAGGAGGCCAGCATCTCATGGTCGTGGGCGGTTATTTGTATTCTCCAGATATCAAATCTAATAGCTCAGTCAGTAGGTGACTCGGTGATTTCCCCCACAACCTCCTCCACTAGGCCAAACTACAACAACTCTGCCATGGACCTGTAGTCGTACGCCAAGAAGAGGTCATCATCCTGGCCGAAACCCTTGAGAGCACTCAGTCGGACTCCACGAGGTTGTCGAGAATCCACATCCTCGAGAACGCGACAGACGCGTCCACGCACTCTGGTCAACAAAAAATTGTGCCAGTACCTACACGAAGAGAAAAGGGAAGGAATGAATCAGCCATCATGGTATGGAAATCAATTTCGTGATGGCAAGCGGCGAGATCTTAATCAACCGGCTAATGGAAGAGGTGGTGCATGCAGATGGATTAGTATGCTGGAGGAGAACGACTGAGCTAAGGGATTTTTTTATTTTATATAAAAGAGGGGAGTTCTACGTAGATATGACCTGTCCGGGTTGTTTATACCGGATAGTCAAAACTGACATGGGCTTGATTATCAAAAACAAATACTAGCATGGGCCAGCATCAAAACTGATGGGCCTGACTAGGCTTCATACATGGGGCATGTGAAGTTGGGTTTGGAATTTATACATCTACCTTATACTTTTCTCAACAACAAAAACTATAATACACCGTCCACCGTAATCATTATGAACTTGGTTCCTACTCCTTATCGAATAGGCTGATCTTAGCACACGTTAGCGTGCTACCAGTATATAGCTGAACATACACTTCGATTCGAATAACCAAGGGATCCTATCATCACACCTTTCGATCATCGAACTCTCTAAAACTAAATGTAAAATAGAAGAACTTGAACACGAATCAAGCTTGCCAAACTTCAGATTAGAAGGTACGTGGAAAACTACTACTATCAGCAATTCAAAGCAACCTCGTGAAATTTTTATTCATTATTACAATGTTTTACATTTAGGCATATAATACAGACTCAAATAAACTATTCTCACACGTCATGCCTTGGCTCTTCGCATAAACTCTATTTTCTTTGAGAAAACAGTCCCAACTTCTGTGAAGAACTAAATGTGACATACAAACTGATAAAGTCATGGCAGCAATAGAAAGATATGCTCTAATAAATGTGTACATCGTACAAAATATTATCCAGGATCACTAGAGTATTTGCTTTGGAGCAAATATACAATTGCGACAATAATTAATTAGCAGAAGCGTGTGAAGCTTTAAAAATTTATAAAACTAAGGAAAGAAGAAACTATTAGGTATATCATTCACCTTTTTCTATCTTCATGTAATAAATATTTTTTGTACTTCTCTAACATATACATTTGAAAGATTGCCCTTTGCAAATATTACAAAACCTAATAATTTTACATACAATGTTGAAACTGATTTGAGCGTACTTCGCAGTAGAAATTCCCGTGCAGCAACTGTCATGCTTTGAGAAACAACTACACTATAACACCACTAATGTCATAAACTGGAGCTCGATCCACACAACACAATAATCCTGAAAGCATGATGATAAGAATTATAGGTTGTTTCTACATGCAGCGAGCATCTCTTATTTAGTGCATATATTGTTAGTTTCTTTACGACATTGTGCATAAAGTACATTTCAAATATTTGATACTATATTGTTAAAAGAATATCAAATGTAGAAATGAAGGGACAATATACATCAAAATTAGGAGGCCCACTTACAAAATAAGCTAGAGAAGCTATTATCAGGAGGAAACAACAACTAGAAGAAAAAATGAGTAAGAGATGTAGGAATACACAGGAAACAACCAATTAAAAAGAAGATGCTTCATGGAAGAGAAAGGAACAAATCAAAGAAATAAGAGATGTCAAACATTCAAGGAGAATTGGGAGGGACTATAACCTTGAAAGCAACATCATAGAAACAAGCAACAACACACATCTAGAAGTTATGATAGCACGATATCACAAGCTTACTTTTTATGGATAGAATCTTAATAAATACTATATCAATTGATAAATTGTTCCCTGTTTATTTTGAAGACATAAGAATATAGCATACAACAAGTTTAGCGACTTACCTACAAGGCGACAAAATTGGAATATTCAAGTGAAAGTAATGAGAATGCGCGATTCAGTGAATCCTACGACCGATGAGCTTGTTATCCTAGATATGATACTGATGGATGAGCAGGTTTGTTTTCTAATATATTAAATTAGATTTTTTATGTCATATGAAGCAAGTTACTAACCATATTTGATTCATTTAACAGGGTGAAACAATCCATGTTACTTTATGGAAGAATCTTATAGACTCTTTTAGATCAAAGATCAATGAAAAATCTATTTATGCATTCAGCAATTTCAAGGTCGTGGAATCCACAAAGTATAGGCCGGTGAGCTATGAAATTCAAATATCTTTTGCATACAATACAAAGGTAAAGGAAATAAAAGGATCTTCGAAACTTTTCCAGATTATTGCTTTGAGTTTGCTACCATGTACACACTAGAAGAAAGGGAAAAAAGTTACACAATGCTCAGGTATGTTTATAGTTGTAATTAGGACCTTTAAATTATTGATATTCCTAAATTTTATATAACTAATCTCCAAATATGTAGGTGTCATTGGACTACTAACTCAAATGAAACCAGTGGAGACAAGAATAACAAAAAGGAACACACAACCTTCATATATCCGTTGGATTGAAATCCTAATGCCAGAGTAAGTGCATATGCATATGCATGACTCAAAGTTAAGTAAACCTCCCTCATGTGGTTAGCACTAACTTCTCAGATTAAATTCTTTAGGGTGATAAAATCAGAATCACCTTGTGTGGAAAATTCTCTTATTTCTTGACCGAGGATGTAATTGGCACCCAAACTGTCCTTATTATCACATCAACGATGGTGCAGAGATTCAATGGTAAGTGCATAGATCTTACATGCTATCATTATTATTTAGAAATTCTAACTGATTGATTAAATAGGTCTCTGCTTAAAGTCAACGAGTGCCACAAGAATATATATAGATCTAGATATACCAGAAACACAAGAACTTCTATATAGGTATGAAGCACCACCCATTTAATTTTTTCACTCATAATTAGCGAGTCAGGTTGATTCAACATTGTATATTCTTATTCACCTCATACATGTGCAGGCACTCAATAGAAGAAACCTTACGAAAGATGATAAATATAGATAGAAGTAATCAAGGAACACTAGAAGAACAAATGTTTTATAAGAGGATAACATTACAAGAACTTACTACAATGAGGCACGGAAACCAGTCAGATCAGGTAATGCATCAGAATTCCAATAAATGATACCATCAATCTCCATGATACGAGATAAGACCTGCATGGACAAATCATCTAATATTAGTTACAATGAAACCATATTGTGGTTATTTATGCCTCTTATTCCCCCACCCACCCAAACTAACGCTATTGTTTTTAGGATTTTGTGTTCACATCTATAGCTACAATAGATCGTTTGCAAGAAAATATTTAATGGTGGTACATGTCATGTGATAAGTGCCACAAATTAGCTACCAAGGAAACCCACAATCATTATTGCAAAAGTTGTGGTATATATCCAGAAAAGGTCAAACGTCGGTAATCATATTATATTACTAAAATATGAACAAGAATTGTTATATTATATATACTCTCCACTAACATGAATCATATGTTATGTATCGTGTTCGACTCCAAATTAGTGACTATACATCTACTACAAGTTGCACTTTATTTGACGAGGCTGCAAGATTGCTTAATACATCTGCATCTAAGTTGCTGGACACACACGATGGGAAATCAGAGGAAGCGCCAAAGATTATTCAACAATTATGTGGAAGAAGACTTATATTTAGATTCAAGCTCAACGATAATAATCTCAAATTTGGCACACAAAACTATGCAGTAGAAAGAACATTTGTGCCTGATGATAGGCTTGAGATGCTCTATTTGGACAATAAAGCCGATGAGATAAAGCTACATTAACTTTTTACCATCTTCAGACTTCCTTAACTAATTCATATATATGTTTCACAGGAGTTGATGAATGATGAGGTGGACACCATTTTAATGAAGAAGCAAAACATGGTAGATACAAGGGTAATTGCTTTTTTAACTATATACACACTTCAGATTATAAAGATGTGTCTAATATTCAAAATGTATATCTTCGCAGTCACATAATAATAAAGTTTCATCTGGAAAATTTCATGTGAACTAGTGCCTGTGAAAGAGGAGCCACATGACAACACTGGGACCAACGGCGGAGCTTCGTGGGGGCGAACCTGGGTGGTCGCCCCCCACCAAAAATGATTTTCAATACCCCTATATATTAAATACTGCCCACAGGCCCACTCACATACTATGACTAGTCAACGATGCCTGGAGCCCTGGATACGCATGAATCCAGCCTCCAGACCTGGCGGTGACCTACTCCATCTCCAGAATCCATTTCCCCAACTAGACCGCGTATGGCTGAGCGTGGAGGTGGGGCACCAGCATCTGGGAGATTGGCCACCGTGTCGATGTACAAAAAGAGGGGTACACTTTTTGTACCCCTATGACTGTGCACGGGCAGTCTGAGCCATGGCACCACCACACCAAGCATGGCGAGGGAGGCGAGCCGGGGCAAGACCGAAGCTTGATGGAGACTGGAGCGACGCCAAGAACAAGACCACAAAGAGCAAAGGGACGAAGCGGCTCTCCCCGGCAAGATCCTTGCCGGGGCCAGCACTGGTAGCCCCGGTAAGACCCTTGCCGCGGCAGCTCGCCCCGCGCCTACGAAGCGAATCACCCTTGAGTCCACTGCCCCCATGGGGCGAGGATTCGGGGGATATCCCCGTGATGGCATGCAGATCTTTGTGAAGACATTCAAGATCGGATGCAAGTTAAGAAGACGACGACCCTTGGCGGGATTCCAGCCAAGGAGAACCACAAGGCCCCCGGCAAGCACCTCGCCGGGGATGACAGCAGGCGCCATGGCAGGACCCTTGTCGGAGCCCCGGCAAGGCCCTTGCCAAGGACAACCGCAGGGCCACCGTCAGGACCACACCAACTGGGTTTCTACCGACCCACACAGCCGCCGACCCAACCAGCTGGGCGGGCTCCTACGTGGCAACCCACAGATCTTCGTGGAGACCCGCCGTTATGCCACCTCAGCTGTCTGTCTGCCTACATGGCGCCTCAGGCACTGCTGGCCAGGGCGCATGTCAACACGAGGAGGGGCGGCGACGGACAAGACGGACGTCTTCCCCCCGTCCCCGATAAAGCAAGGACATCTAAGCTGGGCGCATTAAATGCACCTTGTCCTGTAAGGCGAGGGATAACCTCGCATCACTGTACCCTTTCCACCTCCTGTGTGCCACTGTGGCGACCCCTTTTTCCTATAAAAGGAGGCCCGAGGCGACCAGGAGAATGATTTCGGCTTTTTAGAACTCCTCACGACTCTCTTGGAGCTCCTCACTCACTGAAGAACACCAACATATAATCCACCAAAGCAGGAGTAGGGTTTTACGCATCTTTGCGGCCCGAACCTGGGTAAAGGAACCGTGTCCCGACTGTTAGATCCGCTCTTCTCTCAACCCCGCGCCCTGCAACCGTAGTAGGGATTCTTGTGATCCCATAGGTGTCGATCCAAATACACAGACATCTTTGGCGCGCCAGGTAGGGGGTGCGCAGTTGTGAGAATCGGCTTTAGCGGTTAGTTCGGCGCTCCTGTATCACCATGGCACCCAAGAAGAAGACGACGGTTTCGGTTGGCCCATCGGAAGCCGGACTGCCCGTCCCGACGCGGGCGAGCAGCGGACCAGTCGCGGAAAGGACTCGGGGCGCTACTCGCGAATACCAACGCCATCCCGACAGCCGGAGTTTGGGAGGTGGCGACGTTTGTGCGGCAGGTGACGGGCCACACACCGCCAGCTCCAAGGACGGAGCCCGGCCCTCCGCGGGTGGCGCGGGGCCTTCCAGGGTCGCGGCCGCACCACCCGAGGGCGACGCAAGGGCCTCCAAAACTCCCACGCCGGCGCCAACATCGCTCTCTTCTCAAGTAGCGCACGACGGACGGCGTCGTCACCCTGAAGATCCCGGACGTCGCCATGGGAAGGGCCCCGAGCGCCACTCCCGGGACGTAGAAGACCTACCCGCCCGCCGAAGCGCTGGTGGAGACGTTAGGCAACCGCGGGGTCGTGATGGAGCTCCCCCTGACACGGTCAGGGGTCGAAGCGCGTCACGATCCGTGCAGGTTTCACTACCGTTGACACCAGCCGAAGCTTTGGCGCGCGCGTAGTTGCTCCTCGACTTTCCTCCCGCTACGGGGAAACTCGACGAATGGAGAGCCACCATCCGAAGCCTTGTCGCAGTCGCCAACAGGGATGACCTAAATCCAGCGGAGCTCCCAGGCCGACGCTCCGATGGGGTCCCACGCACCGGCGGTGGGAGAGCCAGCAGTGCCGTGGCTACGGTGCATTCGCCTCCTCCTCGCCCGATGCCACGTGCGTCGACCCACTGAGACGTCGCGGGCGACGCCATCTCCATAGCATCGTCCGACCCACGGACCTGCGGTGACCAGCGTCAAGTTCTTCAGGAGCGAGCTCATGAGGACGCTCGAACCACCATCGAGCGTCGGCGCGGAACGCGCCACCAGTCAGACAGGCGAGCAGGGCTTGCCGCAGACCGCCTAGCACCGGAAAGCCCTGGAGTTCTACCCTACGAGGTAGGCTGTCCAGCTTTCACCCGTGAGCTGCGGCAGTTCCAGTGGCCCTCTCACCGCACCTTCAAACCTGTTAGTGAGAAGTACAACGGCAAGACCCACCCGTCGGAGTTCCTCAGCATCTACACCATCGCGATGCAAGCTGCCGGGGCCTGCGACGATAAGGTGCTTGCGAATTACTTTCCGTTAGCTCTTAAACCTAACGCCATGTCGTGGTAGATGCACTTGCCAGTAGACTCTATTTCCTCCTGGTCCGACTTGTGCCATGAGTTTGTTGGCGCCTTTATCGGAGGCCATCAAGCCCATGGCCAAGCGAGTGACCTGCATGTCATACCCCAGAAGGAAGGCGGGATCTGCGCAAGTACATACAGAGATTCAGCCGGGTACAGTACAATATCCCCGATGTTCACCCTGCCGCCATCATAGGCGCGTTCCACCAGAACGTGCGCAACCGCAAGATGGGCGAAGAACTGGCGAGGACCAAGGTGAAGGATGTGGCGGAACTCTACGTTCTTGCCGACAGATGTGCCCGGGCTGAAGAGGGAAGGAAGTACCCCGGCGAAAGCGCCAGTGCGGAAACCGACTCCTCAGACGAGGATACTGCCGCTCCAGCGAAGAAGGACCGGAACCGTAATAGGAAGCGCAAGGGGAAGGCCGTGCTTACCGTCGAGGGATCTGATGACACCGGCTCCGCCAAGAAAACCAAGGCGGGTGACCCTAGCAAAGAAATTGCCGGGTGTGTCGCCTGCCGGGCCTTGGCGGCTGCCGAGAAGCCAGGAAACTCCGGCAAGCGATACTGCAAGATCCATCGCACCAAGGGCCATGATCTCCAGGACTGCCACCAGGTTGAGCTCCTTGCTGATAAGCAAAGGGCTGAATACGAGAGGCGGGATAAGGAGAAGGGCCAAAATGGCGCTGAGGGATCCAACAAGAAGCATGACGGCCAAGCAGGCCGTCACGGCAAGGAGAAACAGCAGGAAAGGCCCGCCCGGGGCCGCGACAGAAGACCTGAAGACGATGATCACGAAGAGGATGACGAGTCCGGCGGCCAAGAGTTTCAGAAGGCTACAGATGCCATGTGCATCGATGGTGGCGCCTCACTGCATGCTTCTCACCACCAGCTTAAACAGTGGGCGCGTGATATTTTTGCGGCAGAGCCATCGTCCGGTGCCCAAAAGCCGCTGAAATGGTCCAGCACACCTATCATCTTTGACCCCGAGGATCACCCTGATCGCACTACTGCGGTCGGGTGCTTGCCATTGTTGGTTTCACCGACAATACGCAACCTCAAGGTGAGGAAGATGCTAGTTGTTGGCGTGGCCGGCCTGAACCTACTTTCGCCCACCGTGATCGAGAAGCTGCAAGTTCCTGATGGAGACCTCGAGAAGACAGGCACGTTTCAGGGGGTCAGCCCAGGGAGGAGCCAACCAAAGGGGAAAGTCACGCTGCCCGTGACTTTTGGAAGTGATCTGAACTACAGGACTGAGAGGATCGTGTTCGATGTTGCCAAGATCCCCCTGCCTTACAATGGGATCCTTGGCCGCCCAGCACTGGCCAAGTTCATGGCAGCATCACACTATGCCTACAACACCCTGAAGATGCCAGGGCCCGTGAGGATCATCACCATCCCCTCCGACAAGAAAGATGCGCTGATTTGTGCCGACCAATTGTACCAGCAAGCAGTTGCAACAACTGCCGCTACGGGGGCACTTGCTCCTACCACTGGAGCACCGGGAGGGAAGAAGAAGAAGACCAGCGAGACCTCGGGCGCCCACTCCGGCAAGCGCACCTCTTCGGAGTGCTGTGATCCCGTCGAGGACGTGCTTGAGAGGTCCGCCGGAAAGAAGAAGAAGAAGACCGGCGAGACCTCCGACACCCACTCCGGCAAGCGCACCTCCTCGGAGTGTCGCGCTCCCGTCGAGGACGTGCCAGAGGGCTCCACCCGCAGAGACAAGAGATCCAGGGCCACACCGCCAGGAACCAAGAAGGTTTCTGTTAAGGAGGACGGTTTGGGAGGGGCTTTTACCATAAGCTCCGCCCTTGACAACAAATAGGAAGACGCGCTCGTCACCTTCCTGCGGGCGAATGTCGACGTGTTTGCCTGGCAAGTATCCGACATCCCCGGCGTTCCCAGGGAGGTGATTGAGCACCACCTTGCTGTCTGCCCTCATGCGCGGCCCGTCAAGAAGAAGGTCAGGAAGCAAGCTTTGGAACGGCAAGAGTTCATCACCGAGGAGATCTAGAAACTGGAAGCTGCGGGTTTGGTGAGAGGAGTGCTCCACCCAATGTGGTTGGCCAATCCAGTGGTAGTGCGCAAGGCAAATGGGAAGTGGAGGCTGTGTATTGACTACACGGATATCAATAAAGCTTGTCCCAAGGACCCCTTCCCGTTGCCGCGCATAGACCAGATTGTTGACTCCACGACAGGGTGTGACCTGCTGTCATTCCTCGATGCCTACTTTGGCTACCACCAGATCTTCATGGCAAGAGAAGACGAAGAGAAGACAACATTCATCACCCCATGTGGCACGTACTGTTTCGTACGAATGCCTTTCGAGTTGAAGAGTGCTGGCTCGACGTTTGCAAGGGCAGTCCAGATTGGTTTTGAACCCCAGCTCCATAGAAATATGGAGGCTTATATGGATGATATAGTGGTCAAAACCAAGAACAAGGCAACCCTTGTACCGGATTTACAAGAAACATTTGTGAACCTGCGCAAGATCAACCTCAAGCTGAACCCTGAGAAGTGCGTCTTCGGCGTTCCGTTTGGCAAGCTTCTCGGGTTCTTTGTGTCGCAGCGTGGGATAGAAGCCAATCCGGACAAGATCAAAGCTATAGAGTAGATTGAAGCACCCAAACGGCTGAAGGATGTGCGTCGGCTTGTTGGCTGCGTTGCCGTCATGAGCAGATTCATTTCCAAGTCTGCCGAGCGTGCCCTCCCCTTTTTCAAGGTCTTGAAAAAGGCGGGCCCAATGGAGTGGACGCCAGAAGCCAAGGCGGCATTACAAGATCTGAAGAGGTATCTTTCCTCCACGCCAGTACTGGTTGCGCCTAGACCACAAGAACCGTTGCTGCTATACTTAGCGGCAACAAACCAGGTGGTCAGCGCCGCACTAGTGGCGCAGAGAGAAATTGATGATGAGGTGATAGCAGCAACAGAGCCTCGTGCCACTGGTGCAGAAGCGAGACAGTCGGTTGGAGTGCAGCCGAAAAAGAAGATGATGCAGTACCCGGTCTACTTTGTCAGAAATTGCTCTTCGACCTTATTATGGCCTTGAGGAAGCTGTGTCACTACTTCCAGGTGCATGAGATCACTTTTGTCACTCGCCTCCCCCTGCAATGGATATTGCATAATCCAGACGCGACGGGAAGGATTGTAGAGTGGGCACTGGAGATGTCTAGCTTTGGCCTCAAGTTTGAAAGTACCTCGACAATTCAGAGCCGAGTCCTGGCTGAGTTCGTCGCAGAATGGACCGCAACGCCTGATGAAGAGGTCCAGGAAACTTCTCTCCCCGGCAAAGAGGCGAGTTGCAACTGGATCATGTACTTTGATGGGGCTTTCTCCTTACAGGGCGCCGGGGCTGGCGTACTGCTGGTCGCGCCCACTGGAGAGCACCTCAAGTACGTGGTCCAGATGCGAGGGGGGCTCATCAATAGACTCAGAAGGCGAGGGGGGCTCCCAGCCCCCTTCTAGTGCATCCGTTGCATGGCAATCCCTACTCACTCACATTGATATCTATTGATGGGCATCTTCATAGCCCATTAATACGCCTAGTTGATGTGAGATCATCTTCCTCCTTTTTGTCTTCTCCACAACCACCACTCTATTCCACCTATAGTGCTATATCAATGGCTCACGCTCATGTATTGCGTGAAAGTTGAAAAAGTTTGAGAATCTAAAGTATGAAACAATTGCTTGGCTGAAACAGGGGTTGTGCATGATTTGAATATTTTGTGTGACGAAGATGGAGCATAGCCAAACTATATGATTTTGTAGGGATGAACTTTCTTTGGCCATGTTATTTTGAGAAGACATGATTGCTTTGTTAGTATGCTTGAAGTATTATTATTTTTATGTCAATATTAAACTTTTGTCTTGAATCTTTCGGATCTGAACATTCATGCCACAATAAAGAAAATTACATTGATATTTATGTTAGGTAGCATTCCACATCAAAAATTCTGTTTTTATCATTTACCTACTCGAGGACGAGCAGGAATTAAGGTTGGGGATGCTTGATACGTCTCCAACGTATCTATAATTTTTTATTGTTCCATGCTATTATATTATCTATTTTGGATGTTTAATGGACTTTAAGATGCACTTTTATATTATTTTTGGGACTAACCTATTAACCGGAGGCCCAGTGCCAGTTGCTACTTTTTTGCCGCAGAAAAGGAATATCAAACGGAGTCCAAACGGAACGAAACCTTCACGAGGATCTTTCTTGGAACAAACGCCATCCAGAAGACTTGGAGTAGAAGTCTGGGAAGCCACGAGGCGGCCACGAGGCAGGAGGGCGTGCCCCCACCCTCGTGGGCCCCTCGTAGCTCTGCCGACGTACTTCTTCCGCCTATATATACCCTAGTACCCTAAAAATATCCAGGAGAGCAACGAAACCAGTTTTCCACCGCCGCAACCTTCTGTACTCGTGAGATCCCATCTTGGGGCCTTTTCCGGCGCTCCACCCCAGAGTCGATCACGGAGGGCTTCTACATCAACACCATAGCCTCTACGATGATGTGTGAGTAGTTTACCACAGAACTTTAGGTCCACAATTATTAGCTAGATGGCTTCTTCTATCTCTCTGGTCTTCAATACAAAGTTCTCCTCGATGTTCATGGAGATCTATTCGATGTAATTCTCTTTGTGGTGTGTTTGTCGAGATTCGATGAATTGTGGTTTATGATCAAGATTATCTATGAACAATATTTGGTTCTTCTCTGAATTCTTATATGCATGATTTAATATCTTTGCAAGTCTCTTTGAATTCTCAGTCTAGTTTGGCCTACTAGATTGATCTTTCTTGCAATGGGAGAAGTGCTTAGCGTTGGGTTCAATCTTGCGGTTCTCGATCCCAGTGACAGAAAGGGAACCAATGCGTATTGTATTGTCGCCATCGAGGATAAAAAGATGGGGTTTATATCATATTGCTTGAGTATATCCCTCTACATCATATCATCTTGCTTAAAGCGTTACTCCGCTCTTATGAACTTATTACTCTAGATGCATGCTGGATAGCGGTTGATGTGTGGAGTAATAGTAGTAGATGCAGAATCGTTTTGGTCTACTTGACACGGATGTGATGCCTATGTTCATGATCATGCCTAGATATTCTCATAACTATGCGCTTTTCTATCAATTGCTCGGCAGTAATTTCTTCACCCACGGTAATATATGCTATCATGAGAGAAGCCACTAGTGAAACCTATGGCCCCCGGGTCTACTTTATATCATATAAGTTTCCGATCTACAATTCTAGTTTACTATTTATTTTTCAATCTTTATTTCGCAATCTATACAACAAAAATACCAAAAATATTTATCTTATTATATTTATCATATCTCACTTTTGCAAGTGGCCGTAAGGGGATTGACAACCCCTTTATCGCGTTGGTTGCAAGGTTCTTGATTATTTGTGCAGGTACTAGGCGATTTGCGTGTAGTCTCCTACTGGATTGATACATTGGTTCTCAAAAACTGAGAGAAATACTTACGCTACTTTGCTGCATCACCCTTTCCTCTTCAAGGGAAAAACCAACACATGCTCAAGAGGTAGCAGGCACCCAGACTTGCCTACCTGCGTCGCGTGACGTGGCTCCATCGGCGGCCTGGTATGGCCCAGCTTCAGAAACCACAACTCAAGACCCTCGTGAGGGGCCAAGCCTCGCTAGGCGGACGAAGGCAAGACCTCCTTGGGGACAGCCTCTCTAGGCTGGCTCTCGAGGAGCGGAGAAATCTATGCAAGACACACCTTGCGAGGTTCACATGACGTGAGCCATAACGTCCAAGGCCAGGCGACGCCAGCGAGCGCAGTGTACTGGTTTCCCCTTTGGTACTAAGGGGGCAACTGCAGGCGCGGAGTGCCAAGGAATAAATCAAAGGTTTTCGTATAGGTGCAACAAGACCAACGACCGTCAGGGCGGCAGAATGGAGGTCACCGTGGAGCCCGGCGCGGCGTCACAACCAGAGCCTTTGGTAGGCGAAGACCACTTTTGTTAGGATAACTTGTACTAATTGTTCCCCTTCAAATTTGGCCGATGTGGGATCTCTTCCCGCCGATATTTGGGAAGAGGACCAAGGCCCCTATAAATAAGACCTAGCCACCACCATGGAGCAGGGGTCGAATGTTAGAAGAACGGGTATATTAGACAGAGAGAAAGAGAGAGATCCATTCCACCCTACACACACCACTAGCTCATTCGAGCCCAAGAACACCTCTCCTCTGGAGGCTGTTCATCCATCGTACTAGTTCATCCTCAGCCCCACGAGGCAATCCATCACACACACAGGAGTAGGGTATTATACCGCAAGGTGGCCCGAACCAATATAATCATCTATGTCTCATGTTCTTTGAGTTTGTCGAGCTAGGTAGTGGTGCGTCGAAGTCCTGCCTCTCCGTTCACCTCGCTCTCCGTCCCCCAGGCTCCCATGGCAGGCGCCACCTCTCCAACTGGCTCGGTGGGCGCGCACAGTGGCGTTGCGGGTCACCGAGCCTTCACCCCCGCCTTGTGACAGGTATAGTGGCCACCAAGGTTCAGGCCGGAAATGCCACCTCGCTACGATGGAGCGGCATATCCAGCTGTTTTCCTCCAGGCCTATGAGGAGGCCGTTTCGGCAGCCGATGGCGACGGTAAGGTCATGGCCAGCTGGCTCCCCGTGGCCCTCACCGGCGTGCCACGCACCTGGTTTCTCAACCTGCCAGAGTCATCTGTGGCCTCATGGGAAGAGTTGTGCGGTCTCTTCACCGCACGTTTCACGCCGCCGGTGCCCCACGTCGTCGCGGCCCTCCTCGGCGGCTCTCAGGCGCCGCCCTCGGATCGTCACGTCAATTAGTTCTTCCATCAAGTGGGCACCACCCTAGCCTCGCAGGGAGTCCCTCCAGTGTGGGTGGCGCCAGAAGCCGACCTCACCTTCGACTCCAGAGACCACCCGGCGACCATCGCAGGTGCAGGCGTGCTCACCATCTGCAATGTGGCGGTAACCAAGCCCTCATCAACGGCGGGGCTTGGGCTCAACGTGCTCTTCGCGGAAGCATTCGGCATGCTCCATGTGTCGCCCAAACGACTGCGCCCCACCAGGCCGATCTCCAGGGTCGTCGACGGCTCCACCAGCCCCATGGGGCAGATCCGGCTCCCCGTCACCATCGGCACCCGTA
This sequence comes from Secale cereale, assembly GCA_902687465.1. Lineage (NCBI taxonomy): Eukaryota > Viridiplantae > Streptophyta > Magnoliopsida > Poales > Poaceae > Secale > Secale cereale. Next base: position 366,779,978 of record LR738710.1, read on the forward strand.
ACAACTACCGCACTGAGCTCATTGACTTTGACATCGCCTACATCAGCCTCCCATACAACGCCATTCTCGGGTACCCAGCCCTGGCCAAGTTCATTGCGGCGACTCACCCGACCTACAACCTCATGAAGATGCCGGGGAACAATGGCGTCCTCACTATGGCCGGAGATACCAAGGAGGCCCTGGGGGACCTCAAGCTCGCCTTCAGGGCCACGGTGGCAGCACGCCTGGCCGACGAAGCATCTCCGGAGGCCGTGGGGGCTGCACCGGCAAAAACTATGTAGCTTTTCTCCCAAGACCGGGCTGAGACGAAGCAAGTGCTGGTTGATGAGGATGGGGCATCGGGAGCCACCTTCACCATAGGCGCCGACCTTCCCCGAGATCAACAAAAGGCGCTAGTTGGTTTCTTATGCATGAAGAAGGAGGTGTTTGCATGGGAACCCAAGGACCTGGCAGGAGTCCCAAGGGGGGTGATTGAGCATCACCTAAACGTATGCCCCAACGTACGCCCAGTAAAGCAGAAGGGCCGGCGGCAGTCCACTTTGAAGCAGTGCTATATCGTACAAGAGACTCGTAAGTTGCAAGAAGGAGGTGTGATCCGCGAGGTGCATTATCTGGAATGGTTAGCGAACCCAGTAGTTGTGCACAAGAAAGGTGGGAAAGAGCGCATGTGTGTCGACTTCACCAACCTCAACAAGGCCTGCCCACAAGACCCGTTCCCACTGCCGCACATTGACCAGATTGTCGACTCCACCGCCGAGTGTGACCTACTGTGTTTCCTGGATGCCTTTTCAGGCTATCATCAAATCAAGATGGCGGTGCAAGATGTTGAGAAGACGGCCTTCCTCACCCCACGCGGGGTATACTACTACACTTGTATGACGTTTGGGTTGCGAAATGCAGTAGCAACTTTCCAGCGATTGATGCATATCGCTCTAGGAGAGCAGCTCGGGAGGAACGCTGAGGCCTACATTGATGACATCATAGTAAAATCTCAGGAGGCCAAGATCCTCATCGATGATTTGGAAGAGACCTTCGCCGACATGCGCAAGGTAGACATGCGGCTCAACCCAGAAAAGTGTGTATTCAGCGTCCCGTCAGGCATGCTGCTGGATTTCCTGGTGTCGCACAGATGAATTGAGGCTAATCCCGAGAAGGTCAAGGCCATAGAGAAGATGAGTCCGCCGAAGACCCTCAAAGAGATGTAGAAGCTAGTCGGCTGCGTGACGTCGCTCGGGCGTTTCATCTCCAAGCTGGGGGAGCGTGCCCTCCCCTTCTTCAAACTGATGTAAAGGAAGGGCCTGTTTGAGAGGACCCCTGAGGCAGACGCAGCCTTCGAAGACCTCAAGAGATACCTCACCAGCCCGCCAGTAATGGTGACACCCAAACCTCAAGAGCCCTTGGTGCTTTACCTAGCCGCTACAACACACTCCGCTAGCGCGACGCTAGTGGCGGTCCGAGAGGAGCGCTAGGACAAGACAACACAGCCCCGCGACGGTACTCCCAAGGCTCCAGTAGGGCCAGTCGTCGATCAAGCTCCACAAGATGGCGTTCCTGAAGCTGTAGCTGCCCCGTCCAGCGACCAAGCTCCTGAGGCCCCTGCCTCAGGAGGCGCCACGGCCCCAGGAGGGCTTGGTCTCTGCAGACACTCCCACCCTCGTCGAGCACCGGTGTACTTCGTCAGAACGGTGCTCCACGACGCTCGGGCACGCTACCCCATGCCATAGAATGTTCTGCTCATGCTCCTCGTTGCTTCGCGCAAGCTGAGCCACAATTTCCAAGGCCAACCCATCAACGCCGTATCAGCTTACCCATTGGAGAGGGTGCAGAGAAGCCCCAATGCCGCAGGAAGGGTCACCAAATGGAACATCGAGCTACAAGCATTCCAGCTAGTGTTCGGCACCACCAGGGTCGTCAAGGGCATAATGGACCGACACCCCAGAACCCGAGCAGGTGAGGATCGGTCCCTCTTGCCAGGGAGTGAAGCACCGGACGGCTTGGTCATGTACTTTGACGGCGCCTTCGCACGCCAGGGCACGGGGGCTGGCGCTTGCTCATCTCGCCCACAAAGGACAAGCTCTACTACGCCATGCAGCTTTGCTTCCAGCACAGCGAGAATGTCTCCAACAACATTGCGGAATACAAAGGCCTAATTGCCGACCTAAAGGCTACGGCCGCCCTGGGTGTGAAGCGCCTCACCATAAAGGGTGACTCCCAGCTCCTCGTCAACTTCTCAAACAAGGTGTATGAGCCGAGGGATGAGCACATGGAGGCTTACCTAGCGGAGGTACACAAAATGGAGAAGCAATTCTTCGGCCTCGAGCTGCAGCACGTACCGTGCGGCACTAACAAGGAGGCCGATGACATCACCAAGAGGTCATCCAAGCGCCAGTCACAGGAGCCCGGCGTCTTCGAGGAGCTCCTCTTCAAGCCCTCAGCAGCCCCTCCGGCTATGGAGCTGACACTGAGCCAATGATGTTTCCTTTTGGTGCATCTCCAGGGAGCAGGGGTGCGAGCTGCTAACTGACATACGTGGCGGGGACTGCCGACATCACTCATCATCGCGCACCCTGGTGGGCATGGCGTCCCGCAGTGGATTCTACTGGCCAACAGCGCTCAGCGACGAGGCAGAGCTGGTGAGATCCTATGAAGATGGCCAGTTCCATGCCAAGCAGATCCACTAGCCTGCTCATGGCCTTCAGACTATCCCGCTCGAGTGGTTGTTCATGGTCTGGGGGCTGGACATTTTGGGACCGTTCCCTCAGATGCCCGGAGGCTGTCGCTACCTCTACGTCGCCATCGATAGGTTCACCAAATGGGTGGATGTGGAACTAGTGCGCACCATCCCTGTTGGCTTGGCGGTCAAGTTCACCAGGGGCCTCATGAGCCAGTTCAGGGTCCCAAATCACATTATCACCGACAATGGCTCGTAGTTCACTAGCAGTCTCTTCAAAACATATTGTGCTAACCTTGCAACATAGATATGCTACGCCTCAGTGGCACACCCCAGGAGCAACGGTCAAGCTGAGCACGCTAACGTGGAGGTCCCGAGAGGCCTCAAGACAAGGGCCTTCAAGAAGAAGCTCAAGGCCTGTGGCAGGGGCTGGCACGACGAGCTCCAGTCTGTGTCGGGGTCCATCCGCACCATCGCCACCAAGCCAACAGGTGAGACCCCGTTCTTCCTCGTCTACAGAGCCGAAGCGGTTCTCCCTCATGAGGTCAAACATCATTCCGCACAGGTCTTGGCGTTTGACGAGGCACGCCAGGATGCCATGCGGGGGATGGATCTCATGCTGGGGGAGGAACGCCGTCGTCAAGCCTCGCTCCGGGCAGCAAGGTACCAGCAGGCGCTGCGGCGGTACCACTACCGCAGCATCCACTCCAGGACGCTCGAGGTGGGCGATCTGGTCCTAAGGTGGGTGCTCTCCAGGGAAGGGCTGCACAAGCTCTCACCCATGTGGGAGGGCCCGTTTAGGATTGCCCACGTCTCCAGGGCCGGCGCCGTGCGCCTAGAAACAGGGGACGGCGTCCCCATCCAGAACGCCTGGAACATCCAACACCTCTGGAAGTTCTACCCATGAAGAAAGGCCCAGTGCTTGTGAAGCAAGGCCTGGTGCCTGTGAAGAAAGGCCCAGTTCCTGTGAAGCAAGGCCCGCTGCCTGTGAAGAAAGGCCCACTGCCTGTGAAGGTCTCCGGCCGTGACACTCTGACGTAATAATGAGTGGGGCTGTGCACGCCCCGGAGTCTCCGGAGTGCCTCCCTCAGGCCTCAGGGGCTCCCTCCCATGTCCTATGGGCAGCCTCTCTAGGATGGCTCCGAGGATCGGAGATATCTATGCAAGACGCACCTCGCGAGGTTCACGTAACATGAGCCATGACGTCCAAGGCCAGGCGAGCGCTAGCGGGGGCAGTGTACCAGTTTCCCCTTTGGTGCTAAGGGGGCAAAAGCAGGCGTGGAGTTCTGAGGAATCAAGCAAAGGTTTCCACATCGGTGTAACAATACCAAGGACCATCAGGGCGGCAGAATGGAGGTCTTTGTGGATCCCGGCGTTGCGTCACCACCAGAGTCTTTGGCAGGCAAAGACCACTTTTGTCATGATAACTTGTACTAGCTATTCCCCTTCAAATTTGGCCGTTGTGGGATCCCTTCCCACCAATATTTGGGAAGAGGACCAAGGCCCCTATAAATAGGACCTAGCCACCACCATGGAGTGGGGGTCAAAGGGTAGAAGAACTGGTCTAGTAGAGAGAGATAAAGAGAGAGATCCATTCCACCCTACACATACCACCAGCTCATTCGATCCCAAGAACACCTCTCCTCTGGAGGTTGTTCATCCATTGTACTAGTTCATCCTCAGCCCCACGAGGCAATCAAACACACACACTGGAGTAGGGTATTACACCACTAGGTGGCCCGAACCAGTATAATCCTCTGTGTCCCTTGTTCTTTGAGTTCGTCGAGCTAGGCTGCGGAATCGTAGGGTGAGCGCCCTGGGGGAGAGTGTTCTTCATGCGCACCCCAGAGTTCAAACCTCTCAAGGGTTTGCGGTACCCTAAATCCGGCATCGTTGAGCCGATGCTCATGGTAGGTGAAGGTGGGGGCTCTAAGGAACTAGCACTTCTGGAGGCTATCATCGAGAAGCACGGGGAATCCGGTGGCGAAGAAATCTGGGGGTACAGCGGCCATCTACAAAGGTTGAATGGGAGAGGTCAATTAGGGAAAATATCTTTGGTTTGCTCAGTCTCAGAAAATAAGAGAAGTATAGATGGTTTGTTAAACGGTTTTCGTCATAACTAACACCCATGCTAACTAAGCCTTCCTACAGTCAGGATGGCTATGATACCACCTCTGTAGGGACCCCGACTTACACAGTCGAAGCCACAGAATGCACATGTATAGTGATCCGAGAGATCAATGCTCACTGAACACAGATAAGATGAATAACAAGAGTCTGACATCCATACATACCGTCTTACACAAAATACGACCATTATGGTCAAATTTTACATAGATAAAGCCTCAAGGGCTGAACATCAGATACAACACAAGCAAAAGAAATCTTCATCGATAAGTAGAGCCCATGCCATCTGCCTTAACCCTACAGGAATTCTTATTGGGAAAGCGTACCTGATGTAAATATCCAGGGATAAGCCAATGAGTCCATTTGAATGTACTCGCAAGCTACCCACACTACAAAAAAAAAGACACATCCGTGACATTTTGGCCCGAACGAATTTTTTGTGTCATGCTTATGACACTTCTATGATGATAATTGTGACAAAAACCCGTATCATCATAGATGTGGTGGGCTCCTACTTCTATGACAAAAAATCGTAACATAAAATGGGCTTTTTGTCCTGGGCAGGCTGGTGACGCACATGCATGATATTCTTTGGACCATCCATGACGGAAAAATCGTGGTACAAGCGAGGGCGAGGAAAATTTCAGGGAGTTCCCGGTTACGGTGGGTGGTCGGGGTAGAGCGATGCACGGAGGTTTGCGCGTTTCTCTCGTACACGTCGCGTGTATGTGTGAGTTGTTGGGCTCTAATTGTATCTGAGCGAGGTGTTCGCTTACTGAACCTACGCGATTGCACTAGCTACATTACTGAACCCTAGCGATCGATCCCTTCGCTGCTAACTGAACCCGACCGACTCCTTCGCTGCTAACCGAACCCGATCGATTGCTGCTGCTACTTAGTGAAGCCGATCGAACCTGCTGCCTCTTGATGGATAGTGAATGTGGGGTTGGTTGAACGAGTCGAGGCGTACATGGTTGGGGTTGGATGAATAGTTCCTGGTGGGGGTTGGATGAACAGGACCCCGTGGTAGTAGTAGTAGGTGGTTGCCGCTGGATGAACATGACCCCGAGAGGAGGCCGCCACAGCCGAGCCGGTTGGGGTGGATGAATAGGACCCCGTGGAGTGCTGGTTGAACAGTAGCCGGTGGAGGGCTAGTTGAACATTAGGAGGTGAAGGGCTGGTTGAACAGTAGCCGGTGGAGGCAGAGGTAGACGTGGTGGATGAACAGTGCAGGTGGAGGCTGGAGGAAGTCGACGGTGGGTGAACAGTACCTCGTGGAGTCCTGTTTTGCGGTACGCCACACCCCTCATGATGAACAGGACTCCCGTTTCGACCATAGCGATCCAACACAAGTCTGTTTCCTCCGTTATGTGGCACGCCAGACCCCTCCCGATGAACAGGAACCCGTTTTGACTATAGCCGGTTAAACATAAGGCTGTTTCCTCCATTTTGTGGTATGCTAGGCCCTTCTTAATGAATAGGACCCCCGTTTCGACTGTACGTGCTCCAGCAGAAGGTCGTTTCCCTCCGTTTTGCGGTATGTCACACCAGGTTTCGGCTGTTCCGGCCATGCCGGTTGGCACCCGATGAACACAACGCTGTTTCTCCATTCCAACCCTGCCAGTTGGCTACCGATGAACACGACACCGTTCCTATCGTCTCCATATGTACGGGACAGCATGGCCGTACGTATGTGCGAGTACGCGCTTGAGACTCCGCCGGTATGTACGTACGTGCCCATAGTTTTTGGAGCGTGGTTGTACGTATGTGTACTCCATTTAGCGTGGTTGTACGTACGACACATGCAGCCCCTTACTAGACCACGGTTCATCACTGCAGAGAGGCCAATCAACCGCTATGTACGTACACGTTCGCGACCAGACACATAACGCTACGTACGCTTCCACCGGGTGGGTCCTGATACGTTTCCAACGTATCTACTTTTCCAAACCCTTTTGCCCTTGTTATGGACTCTAACTTGCATGATTTGAATGGAACTAACCCGGACTGACGCTGTTTTTAGCAGAACTGCCATGGTGTTGTTTTTGTGCAGAATAAAAAGTTCTCAGAATCGCCTGAAAATCAATGGAGAATTATTTCAGAAAATATAAAAAATATCTGCAAGAAGATCCTTATCGGGGGGCCCACACCCTATCCACGAGGGTGGGGGCGTGCCCCCGGGGCGCGCCCCCTGCCTCGCGGACCCCCCGATGCTCCACCGACGTACCCCTAGATCCTATATCTTCCGTTTCGGGGAGAAAAAAATCAGGGAGAAGGAATTATCGCGTTTTATGAGACGGAGCCGCCGCCAAGCCCTAATATCTCTCGGGAGGGCTGATCGGAAGTCCGTTCGGGGCTCCGGAGAGTGTAGATCGTCGCCATCGTCATCATCAACCTTCCTCCATCACCAATTCCATGATACTCACCGCCGTGTGTGAGTAATTCCATCGTAGGCTTGCTGGACGGTGATGGATTGGATGGGATCTATCATGTAATCGAGTTAGTTTTGTTAGGGTTTGATCCCTAGTATCCACTATGTTCTGAGATTGATGTTGCTATGACTTTGCTATTATTAATGCTTGTCACTAGGGCCCAAGTGCCAATATTTCATATATGAACCTATTATGTTTTCATGAATATATGTGTGTTCTTGATCCTATCTTGCAAGTCTATAGTCACCTACTATGTGTTATGATCCGGCAACCACGAAGTGACAATAATCGGGACCACTCCTGGTGATGACCATAGTTTGAGGAGTTCATGTATTCACAATGTGTTAATGCTTTGGTCCGGTACTATATTAAAAGGAGGCCTTAATATCCTTTATTTTCCAATAGGACCCCGCTGCCATGGGAGGGTAGGACAAAATATGTCATGCAAGTTCTTTTCCATAAGCACGTATGACTATATTCGGAATACATGCCTACATTCCATTGATGAACTGGAGCTAGTTCTGTGTCACCCTAGGTTATAACTTCTACATGATGAATTGCATCCGACGTAATTTCCCATCACCGATCCAATGCCTACGAGCTTTACCTATATTACTAGTTGCTATTTACTTTTCCGCTGCTATTATCACAAAAGCTACAACAACACTATCGTTACTTTTATTGCTGCTACCGCCACTATCATATTACTTTGCTACTAAACTATCTTGCTGCAGATACTAAATTTCCAGGTGTGGTTGAATTGACAACTCAGCTGCTAATACATAAGAGTATTCTTTGGCTCCCCTTGTGTTGAATCAACAAATTTGGGTTGAATACTTTACCCTCGAAAATTGTTGCGATCCCCTACACTTGTGGGTTATCAAGGCTATTTTCTGGCGCCGTTGCCGGGGAGCATAGCTCTACTCTTTAAGTCACTTGGGATCTATATTTTTTTATCACTATGAAGAATTTGAAGGACTCAAAAACCAAGATCTTACCCTCAACTACGAGGGGAGGTAAGGAACTGCCATCTAGCTCTGCACTTGATTCTCCTTCTGTTATGAGTAAACTTGCGACACCTACTCCTGCTATTGAATCTGATATGTCGTATGTTCTTGATGATGCTTCTTCTACTATGTATGATGAAACTACCTCTATGCCTGATACTGTGCCACTAGGTGAATTTCTAGATGAACAAACTGCTAAGGTTAGGGAGCGTGCAAATGTTGATGATATTTATGAAAGTGGTGATGAAACTACTCCCAATATATATGTATTGCATGTTGTGCCTGAGGGTTATGTTATGGATGAAGAAACTGCTAGAGACTTTCTTGCTTGCAATGATAGATATGATCCTAAGAAATTATTAGCTAAGCTGAAAGAAAAGTCCTTGAATGCTAGAATGAAACATGACCCTGCTTTTGCTACTTCACCTATCTGTGTTACTGATAAGGATTATGAATTCTCTATAGATCCTGAGTTAATTACTTTGGTTTATAATCTGATCCTTTCCATGGCTATGAGCCTGAAACTGTTGTGGCACATCTTACCAAGTTGAATGATATAGCCACCCTGTTTACCAACGATGAAAAGATTTGTTATTACTATATCCTTAAGTTGTTTCCGTTCTCGTTAAAGAGTGGTGCTAAGACTTTGTTTAATTCTCTTGATCCTGGTTGTGTGCGTAGTCCCCGGGATATGATGTATTACTTCTCTACTAAATATTGTCCCGCTCATAAGAAACAAGCTGCCTTACGGGAAATATATAACTTTGCTCAAGCTGAAGAAGAGAGTCTCCCACAAGGTTGGGGGAGGCTTCTCCAGTTACTTAATGCTTTGCCTGATCATCCTCTTGATATGCATGATATACTTGATGTCTTCTATAATGGACTAACCGATGCTTCCAGAGACCACCTGGATAGTTGTGCTGGTTGTGTTTTCAGGGAAAGAACAGTTGAACAAGCTGAATTACTATTGAATAATATGCTGGCCAATGAAAATAATTGGACACTTCCTGAACCAGCCCCTAAGCCAACTCCGAAGGAAAGAGGTGTTCTGTTTCTCAGTCCCGAAGATATGCAAGAGGCAAAGAAATGTATGAAAGGAAAAGGTATTAAAGCTGAAGTTTTTAAGAATTTACCACCTATTGAAGAAATACATGGTCTTGATAACCCGACACAAGTAGTAAAGGTAAATTCTCTTTATAGATTTGATGAAGGTGATATTCCTCGTTATAAATCTGCTAGCCAATGCTTAGATGAGTTTGACAATTTTATTGTGGAACAAGGAAACTGCAATGCTTATGTTGGTAGACAATTACAACATAATGCTTATATGATTGAACGCTTGAGTGATTATCTGTCTGGAGCTAAAGGTGAACTGAAACTTATTAGTATACATGCTTCTATGGTTACCACTCAAGTAGAACAAGTACTTAAGGCTCATAATGATTTGCTCAATGAATTAAATAGTAAGAATAATGATAATGCCATTAGAGTTGTGACTAGAGGTGGTAGAATGACTCAGGAACCTTTGTATCCTGAAGGCCACCCTAAGAGAATTGAGCAAGATTCTCATTAGAGCTAATTTAGATACACCTAGTTCTTCTAAGAAGAAGAAAAAGAAAAATGATAGGACTTTGCATGCTTCTAGTGAACCTGTAGCTGACAAACCTGAGAATCCCAATGATATATCTGTTTCTGATGCTGAGACACAATCTGGTAATGAACATGAACCTAGTAATAATATTAATGTTGATGTTCATGATTATTCTCAACCTAGCAAGGATAATGATGTAGAGATTGAACCTGCTGTTGATCTTGATAACCCACAATCAAAGAATCAATGTTATGATAAGAGAGACTTTGTTGCTAGGAAGCACAGTAGGGAAAGAGAACCATGGGTTCAGAAACCCATGCCTTTTCCTCCGAAACCATCCAAGAAAAAGGATGATGAGGATTTTGAGCGCTTTGCTGAAATGATTAGACCTATCTTTTTGCGTATGCGTTTGACTGATGTGCTTAAAACAAATCCTTATGCTAAGTATATGAAAGATATTATTAGCAACAAAAGAAAGATACCTGAAGTAGAAATTTTCCACCGTGCTTGCCAATTACACTTTTGAGGGTGGAATGCCTAAGATATTAGGAGATCTAGGAGTACCTACTATACCTTGCTCCATTAAGAGAAACTATGTTAAAACTGCTTTGTTCGATCTTGGAGCCGGTGTTAGTGTTATGCCTCTCTCTTTATATCATAGACTTGACTTGAGTAAGTTGACACCTACAGAAATATCTTTGCAAATGGCTGATAAATCAACTGCTATACCTCTCGGTATTTGGGAGGATGTGCCTATTGTAGTTGCAAATGTTACTATTCTAACGGACTTTGTTATACTTGATATTCCCGAGGATGATAGTATGTCTATTATTCTTGGAAGACCTTTTTTGAATACTACAGGGGCTGTTATTGATTGCAACAAAGGCAATGTCACTTTTCATGTCAATGGTAATGAGCATACGGTACACTTTCCGAGGAAACAACCTCAGGTCTATAGTATCAATTATATTGGAAAAACATCAACTATTACTATTGGAGGTTTTGAGTTTCCTATTCCTACTATCAAGAAGGCATATGACATCTTTATTGTCGGGGACATACATATCCCCATTGAGATAACCAAGTGATATTCGAAAATTCTCCGGTTTCTTGTTACTTGGAAAGAGTTTATTAAGAAGACCTGATCAACCTTGTTAATGGATTCCTTTTGATGAGCATTGGATAGGTGAATCTAGATAGCACAACCTTATGTACCCTCCTTTTACTTTCTGTTAATTAGGTTAAATAAAACAACAAAAAAGTCCATTTTACTACCCTGAACAAAGTGGGTTGTTCACATTACCCCCTGATCTATTTTTCGGTTCCTTTACCCCCCCTAAACAATCTCATACCGGACAAAAAACACCCTAAGTGGTTTACCCAGACCGGATGGTGACGTGGACATGGTCAAAGGTGGTATTTGACCTGCAGGTGGGTCCCACTCGTCAGATTTTTTTAAAACAAAGAAGTAGAAGAAAAAAGAGGTCGCCCCCTACTGAAGTAGCAGCCAGCCAGAGTGACTGCAGCTGGTGCGCTTGGAGCTGGCAGGTGGCCCGGCCGGCGCCGGGGCGGGCGGAGACAGTGCACCGAGCGGGGGAGGCCGGGCGCGGCCAGTGCAGAGCGGCGCGAGGCACGGACAGGGACGGCGACGCAAGCTCGGGGAGGCGGGGCGGCGCAGGCGCGCGACCGGAGCGGCGTAGGGGTGGATGGCGGCGGAGCCAACACCGTGGAGGAGCGATGCGAGGCGAGGCCTAGCGGGGTGCGGCGACCGGGGCGTGCAACGTGTGGGGGCGGCCGGGGACGGTGCAAGCTCGCGGAGGAGGCGGGGCGATGCAGGCACGTGGCTGGAGCGGCAACGGGGTGGATGGCAGCGGAGCCGACGCCACGGAGGAGTGAGGCGAGGCGAGGCCGAGCGGGGTACGGCGACCGGGGCGTGCAACGCGCGAGGGCCGCCGGGGACGACGACGCAAGCTCGGGGAGGAGGCAGGGCGGCGCAGTCGTGCGGCCGGAGCGGCGACCGGGCGGATGGCGGCGGAGTCGACGCCACGGAGGAGCGAGGCGAGGTCGAGCGGGGTGCGGCGACCGAAAAGAGAGATACCTGACAAAGGGGCCCCACCCAGGTCAAAACCGCCATTGACTAGTGCCACATCAGCACCGGGTGAAGACAAACCAGCCAGGGTGGTGCTTTGTCCGGTTTTGGTTTGTTTGGGGGGTAGAAGAAGCCGAAAAATAGATCAGGGGGTAAAGTGAACCACCCACTTTGTTCAGGGTAGTAAAATGGACTTTTTTCAAACAAAAATAGCATTGTCTGTCTGTTTCCAGACTTATCCGTGCAATAAAAAATATCCCAAAAATAAGAGTTCTCCAAATGCCATGAAAATGAAATATGATTTTTTTCTAAAATGTTTAAGAAAATATGGCACTGAACACACAGCGAGGGGAGCCAACACGTGGCCACGAGGGTGTAGGGCGCGCCCCCTTCCCAGGGCGCGCCCCTGCCTCATGGGCCCCACATGGCCCCCTCCACTTATTCCTGCACCCATGCTCTTCTTCTTCCTCCCAAAAAAATCTCCAACCAGCTCAAACCCGAGTTCTAGCTCATCTTGCTGCAATTTTCGATCTCCTTGCTCAAAGCACCATTCACCAAACTGTTTGGGGAGATTGTTCCTTGGTATGTGCCTCCTCGATTGGTCCAATTAGTTTTGTTCTATTGCTTTATTTGTTGCAAATTTATGCTGTAGTGGTGACCTTTTTCTTGAGCTTGCATGTCAAATTTTCTTGGTCCCAAGTAGTTCTAATGCATGATATAGCCTCTAGGCACTTATAGGAGTTGTTGCTATCAATCTTGTTGAGTTTGGTTAACTTTTATTTTGAAGTTACTAAAAATTTCAGAAAAATATCTCGGAGAAACTTCCAAGGTGGTCCTTCAAGGTAGCAAGAACTGAGGCTCGCGTTCCGTGAGCCGGATGATGAACCTCCGAGGGATGCTGATGTGCGGCCTTGTGAATGGCCGTCACATGAATTCATGGGTCAAGCTGGCATCAAAGATGAATTTTACGCATACGTGGGCAACGCCGACCTTGAGGATTTCATACAAGTTTCAGGAAAAAGGAAGATACACTATAACTATGTAGGAGGCAAATGCTTATTATAACATAACGGAGACAACCCGCCTTCGAGCGGTAGCTCAGCATGCAGCATCTGCTGCGTCTCAGTACGACCCCAACTACAACTTGGATATCCGTCAGGCCAATACTGGCCATAGACCAACTTAGGCCAAAAGCCTAAGCTTGGAGGAGTACGTGTTTCTCACCGACTTACATTCATGTTCACACTTATTCTAGTCATCAGTGCTCACACTCTTTCACTGTACCATCCATGCTTTGTTTCAATTTCTTTTTCTTAGTCTTTTTCTTGTGTGATAGAAAAACCCAAAAAGATTTCCCGTTCTTCTTTTGCTTGTTGGGAGCTTTCTAGTGTAAATAGTTTCTTTTCTTTTCTTTAGGGGTTAAGAGCAGAAGACCATGATTAAAATGCTTAGTTGCTCTCATATGCTTTGTTGTAGATTTAACCTTGAGCCATATTACCTTGTCTTCTCTCTTGTATTAAATGCCTGCAGATTCCAGCTTAGTCCAATGGACGTGCACTATTATTATTATTCACACCGTTCAGTCGTGCAAGTGAAAGGCAATAAGGATGATATGTGATGAACTAATTGAGATGAGAAAAGCTGGTATGAACTCGACCTCTCTTGTTTTTGTAAATATGATTGCTCGTCGTTCCTGATTCAGCTTGTTATGAATGAAACATGTTTGCAATGACAATTAGAGATCATAGCTGCTTATGCCATGCTTAATTAGCTGAGAGTTTATAATGGTCTATCTTGCGTGCCAACATGATATTAAAATGGTTGTGATGTGGTATGATGGGTGGTATCCTCCTTTGAACGATTTAAGTGACTTGACTTGGCACATGTTCACGCATGTAGTTGAAACAAATCAACATAGCCTTCACGATATTTATGTTCATGGTGATTTATATCCTGCTCATGCTTGCATTCATTGTTGATTAGTTTTAATGCATGTCCATGACCGTTGTTGCTCTCTAGCTGGTCGCTTCCCAGTCTCTTTCTAGCCTTCACCTGTACTAAGCGGGAATACTGCTTGTGCATCCACTTCCATAAACCCCAAAGTTGTTCCATATGAGTCCACCATACCTTCCTATATGCGGTATTTACCTGCCGTTCCAAGTAAATTTGTATGTGCCAAACTCTAAACCTTCAAATGAAATTCTGTTTTGTATGCTCGAACAGCTCATGTATCAACTAGGGATGTCTATATCTTCCATGCTAGGTGGGTTATTCTCACGAAGAGTGGACTCCGCTCATCATTCATGAGAAAATGGCTGGTAATCCGGATGCCTAGTCCCATGCTCAAAATCATAATAATTAAACAAAACTCCCCCAGGGCTATTGCTGGTTTGGACGGTACCCGTTGTTTCGGGCTAGCTGTGGAGTCTGCTTGTTGGTGGTTGGGGCAGCATAAACTTTACCATTCTGTTTGGGAACCACCTATAATGTGTGTAGCATGGGAGATATCGAGATTCTTGGTTGTTATGTTGACAATGAAAGTATACCGCTCAAAATGTTATTCATCTCTATTTAAAAATCGAGCTCTGGCACCTCTACAAATCCCTGCTTCCCTCTACGAAGGGCATATCTATTTATTTTTATGAAGAGTCATCATCCTCTTATCAAAGAGCACCAGTAGGAGAGAACCTTTGTCGTTGCATGTATTACTATTAATTTGCATTGAGTATGATCATGACTGGATCTCTTTTACCATGAATTACAATGTCTAGTCAGTCCTTTATCCTTAAAGGTGCTCTGCATTTATGTTTTGCGGTCTCTGAAAGGGCTAGCGAGATACCATCCTATTATATCATATCATGATTGTTTTGAGAAAGTGTTGTCATCCGAGGTTTAGTATTATTGCTCGCTAGTTGATTATGCCTTTGATGTGAGTAGTCTTGAGACCTGAAAGTTATTGTGAATATGGTTAGTTCATGATCTTGTTGAGAACCTAAATGCTAGCTTACATATTTACAACAACAAGAACAAACCGAGTTTGTCAAAGTTTTTCTTTATCACTTTCAGTTTATCAACTGAATTGCTTGAGGACAAGCAAAGGTTTAAGCTTGGGGGAGTTGATACATCTCCAACGTATCTACTTTTCCAAACCCTTTTGCCCTTGTTTTGGACTCTAACTTGCATGATTTGAATGGAACTAACCCGGATTGACGCTGTTTTCAGCAGAACTGCCATGGTGTTGTTTTTGTGCAGAATAAAAAGTTCTTGGAATCGCCTAAAAATCAACGTAGAATTATTTCAGAAAATATAAAAAATATCTGCAAGAAGATCCTCACCGGGTGGCCCACACCCTGTCCACGAGGGTGGGGGCGCACCCCCTGCCTCGTGGGCCCCCCGATGCTCCACCGACGTACCCCCAGATCCTATATCTTCCGTTTCGGGGAGAAAAAAAATCAGGGAGAAGGAATTATCGTGTTTTACGAGACGGAGCCGCCGCCATGCCCTAATCTCTCTCAGGAGGGCTGATCTGGAGTCCGTTCGGGGCTCCGGAGAGTGGAGATCATCGCCATCGTCATCATCAACCTTCCTCCATCACCAATTCCATGATGCTCACCGTTGTGTGTGAGTAATTCCATCGTAGTCATGCCGGACGGTGATGGGTTGGATGGGATCTATCATGTAGTCGAGTTAGTTTTGTTAGGGTTTGATCCCTAGTATCCACTATGTTCTGAGATTGATGTTGCTATGACTTTGCTATGCTTAATGCTTGACACTAGGCCCCGAGTGCCATGATTTCAGATCTCAACCTATTATGTTTTCATGAATATATGTGTGTTCTTGATCCTATCTTGCAAGTATATAGTCACCTACTATGTGTTATGATCCGGCAACCCCGAAGTGACAATAATCGGGACCACTCCCGGTGATGACCATAGTTTGAGGAGTTCATGTATTCACTATGTGTTAATGCTTTGGTCCGGTATTCTATTAAAAGGAGGCCTTAATATCCCTTAGTTTCCAATAGGACCCCGCTGCCACGGGAGAGTAGGACAAAAGATGTCATGCAAGTTGTTTTCCATAAGCACGTATGACTATATTCGGAATACATGCCTACTTACATTGATGAACTGGAGCTAGTTCTATGTCACCCTAGGTTATAACTTCTACATGATGAATTGCATCCGACGTAATTTCCCATCACCGATCGAATGCCTACGAGCTTTACCTATATTGCTAGTTGTTATTTACTTTTCCGCTGCTATTATCACAAAAACTACAAAACACTATCGTTACTTTTATTACTGCTACCGCCACTATCATATTACTTTGCTACTAAACTATCTTGATGCAGATACTAAGTTTCCAGGTGTGGTTGAATTGACAACTCAGCTGCTAATACTTAAGAGTATTCTTTGGCTCCCCTTGTGTAGAATCAATAAATTTGGGTTGAATACTTTACCCTCAAAAACTGTTGCGATCCCCTACACTTGTGGGTTATCAGGTATCAGCTATCCAGGACTCTAAGGAGGCACTTCCTTGCGTGCGAAGATATAGCTGGCGGGTCCCAGCTGTCAGGGGCGAATCATTTTTTCCGCAAAATGCAGAGGCCCTTCCGATGGGTCACCACAATCAGGGGAGGAATAATAATTTTACGAGTAATAAGGAGGCACTTACTTGCTGCGGCCATGGACTTAGTTGTTAGCCTCTCCACGTACAGTCCTCTTCCGATGTAAGTCATTCCTTGACCATGTTGATCACGCCACGCCGAGAGCACCAAGGTGGTGGACGACGGTGATGCCTAGGAAGGGGTCGACGCGGAGCCAGGGAAACCACGACAGTGGATTTGCAAGATGGAGAGTACGAGGGTTGACTGGTTCGGCTGCGTTGTGAGGTTGCCGCCGCCGTAGATAAACAGGGTTTGTGGGTGAGTAGAGGGATGGTCTGGTGAGCGGTTGGAGTAGGAGGGGGCGGTGAGGCCTACACGACAGCACAGCCTGCCACGGGACGCATGTGCAGGCGGCACGGCCCGCGATGGTTTGGGCGGCTGGAGCAAGAAGACCAGAGGTTGAAAAATCACTATGGCCATTGGATGGACATCATACGGTCACTAGAGCTAGAATCGTTCAATATTGACTAAGTTGACAAAGCCCTCCGTCCGCGTCAACTTATAAGGCCCACAAGTCAGCCTCCAACTATGGTGGGTCCCAGATAGCAGGGGCAGTACATGTTTTTGTGCATAATAAGGAGGCACTTCCTTGCGTACTAAGATGTTTTCTGGTTTTTTTAGTTTCTACTTTTTCGAGTTATAATAAAAAGAAAACAACTTAGGATCTTTGGTACAATCTATATTTTCATGAAATGGATCATAACAAAGCTGCTGGGTCCCAGTTGTCAGGGAGAGGAAATTTTTTATTTCTGCATAATAAAGGAATCACTTCCTTGCGTGCGAAGATGTAGCTGGTGGGTCAAACCTGCTAGGGGGAGAAATCATTTGTTTTCGCATAAAGCTGGGGCATTTGCTGTGTGCGGACATGGGCCATGTGGGTCCCTAGTATCAGCCACTCCACGTACATGCCTCTTCCGATGGTTGTCCTTTGCTGACAAAGTTGACCATGCCGCACCAAGAGAAGCAACATAGTGAACGATGGCAAGTCCTAGGAAGGGAATGACCCGAAGCTCGTGAAGACACAACAGTGGATGCCCACACAGAGGGGGGTATGAGGGTTCACTGGTTCGGCTGCGGTGTGAGGCTACCATCGTCGGAGAAGAACAAGAGGTGTTGGTGAGTTGAGGAATGGACTGGACGACGTTCGGGATTAGGGTGGGCCGGTGAAGCCTGTGCGGCAGCACAGCCGGCCACGGGAGGCGGTAGCAGGCGGTGGTTTGGGCAGCTGAAGCAAGAATATCCGAGATTGAAGATACAGTCGTTGGGTGGACATCCAACAACCATTGCTTCTAGAATCGTGTCTTGACTATAAGTTGACAAAGCCTTCTGTATGCCTCAGTAAGCCCACAAGGCTTTTGTACGCGTCACTGACTATAATTTTCATAAAAAACTAGTAGGCCCACAATTGAGCATCACATCTGTGGCAGAGAACATATAGCCCATTTGCGATTTGTAATAATGTACAACCCATTTTTGAATTCTAATGGAATTTACTACAATCCATTTATAGTCTCTTAAAATTACAGCCCATTTTCTAGACAGGAGATCACATTGAGTCCATAGGAAAGCCAATACTATTAAAAGGGGATGAGGTGTTGCATAATGGTTTGCTTGCTCAAAATGCTTAGTGATATGCTCCAAAACCCTCAACCATTTTCCCACATCCACATATGTCCCAAACCAAAAGTCAAACTCGGCCCCACAAAAAATATCTATCCAGCGCCACCGAGTTCATTTGACATAGCCACTGCGAGAAACCCTAATCAATTTGGTCTCACCGAGGTGGGATTGCAAACTCTCTGTTTCCCTTCGTAACATTTCGGTCTCGCTGACATAAGCGATCGGTCCCACCGTGTTCGCAATGCAAACTCTCCGTTTCCTCTTTGTAACGTTTCGGTCCTACCAAAACGAGCGAATCGGTCCCATCGAGTTTGCCTGACCAACTCTCTATAATCTCATTACCAAAATCGGTCTCACCGAGTTTGTGTAATCGGTCTCACCGAGATTACGTTATGCCCTAACCCTAATGAAATCGGTCCCACCGAGTTGATCATATCGGTCCCACCAAAATACCTAACGGTCACATTATGAACTAAATGGGTCTGACCGAGTTTGGTAAATTGTGTGTAACGATTAGATTTTGTGTGGAGGCTAGATATACCCCTCCACCCACTCTTCACTCGTGGAGAGAGCCATCAGAACATACCTACACTTCCATCATTCATGTTCTGAGAGAGAACCACCTACTCAAGTGTTGAGATCAAGATACTCCATTCCTACCATATGAGTCTTGTTCTCTAGCCTTCCCCAAGATTCTTTCCACTCAAACCCTTCTTCCACCATATCCAAATCTGAGAGGAGCTGTTTGAGTGTTGGGGAGACTATCATTTGAAGCATTTGAGCAAGGAGTTCATCATCAACACACCGTCTATTACCTTTTGGAGAGTAGTGTCTCCAAGATTGGTTAGGTGTCACTTGGGAGCCTCCGACAAGATTGTGGAGTTGAACCAAGGAGTTTGTAAGGGCAAGGAGATCGCCTACTTCGTGAAGATCTACTGCTAGTGAGGCAAGTCCTTCGTGGGCGATGGGCATGGTGGGATAGACAAGGTTGCTTCTTCGTGGACCCTTCGTGGGTGGAGCCCTCCGTGGACCCGCGCAGCCGTTACCCTTCGTGGGTTGATGTATCCATCAACTTGGATGTATGATAGCACCACCTATCAGAACCAAGACAAAAAACATCGTTGTCTTCACTTGCCTTTGCTCCCGCCAAACTCCTCCCTTTACCTTCATATGCAATTGTTTTACATTCCGCTGCTATACTCTTAGAATTGCATGTGTAGGATGATTGCTTGACTTGTGCTAAGTTGCTAAAATCTGCCAAGAATTAAAATTGGGAAAAGGCTAGATTTTTATTTAGTCAAGTAGTCTAATCACCCCCCCCTCTAGACATACTTTCGATCCTACAGTAGTAGTATAGCAGGCACACAATCACACGTCCCCAGCCACACAGTCAACGCCCCAGCCACCACCAGATCGGGTCACGCTACGCAGAACGGGCTGGCACCGAAGAGTACCACGTATCAACCAGTAGGCGGCATGGACGGATCCAGACAGGGGGTCCTAACGGCAATGGCAGTTAGCGCCCACGCCGACAACAGATGGACGCGGCAGAGACCGGCAACTGGCAGCAAGATCCGGCGAGAAGCGGCGGCCGGCAGCAAGTCGCCGGGGATTAGATCTAGAGAAAGCCGGTCACGATGGAGTCCGACCCAGAGGGCTGGATCGATATCGATCCAGAAGAGGCTGGTGTGATGGGATTCGATCCATAGGACTCGATGGAGTTCGATCTGGAGGAGACGAGTAGGCGGCTAGATCGGAAGGAGAGTAAAAGCCGTATAGAGCCGGTGACCAGAAAGCAGCGACGGTCACGGAGAACGATAGTGACATGGGGTGGATCAGTAGCACGAGTTGCAGCGTGCAAAAAATTGACCAAGCTCTAATACCATGTCAGGAATATGCAACTTGTATTACTAGGAGGCTAAAGCCACCATATATAGATGTACGTGAGAATGCCAAAAGACAAGAATACAAAAGGCCAAAGGCCATCATCTATATAACACTAACAATCCATGGGTCGATGCCGTACAAAATCGCAAGGGGGGAAAGAAATTGAAGATGCTGCCCCAAATCTGGGTGGCCTACCCATCCATGTGGAGATGCTCTACCAAATTGTAAGTGTAGTAGTTGTAGCACATTGATTTGCTTGCCCATCCATGGCCAAATCTTGGAGGAGGTGACATTTGTGGACATTTGTTTCCGAGGCCAAGACATGCGCCGCGGATCAAGCGTCGCCCACCAGCGTTGAGAAATCTCACTTTTGCCTATGTAGTCCATTGGCGGTGGGACATATAGCTATGTAGTTGGGTTCAGTGGCCATCTTCTGTGTGTGGCTCCGCCCGTCTTAGGCTGTGGATATGCTGAGAGGTACAAACCCTTTGTGCTCTCACATTCTCCTCTTGCTTTGCATAATATTCATCGTAATTTCATTAACCATTTTTTCCTGAATGGAAGTACGCCTCACCTTCTTAGTTTCTAGTAGAGCGGGAAACACAGTTCCTTCTTTCCTTCGTTCTTAAGAGGAAAAAGAAATGGAGGCAGCTACCCCATACTTGAGTGCAGTGCCTGTCCATTGGGAGATGACGTACCCAATCTCTATCGAAGATGGTGTATCAGATTAACTTGCTTGCCCATTGTCAGACCCCGATAGAGGATTGTGGGATGAACTCTATCTAGATCTCACGATATGGTTGAGTAATGAAATGGTTCTCAGAATAAGCAATGCATTACAAGACAGGGGGTGCTTGCTTTATAGCTCAGCAGGCACATGGTGATGGCAACAATGCCGAAATGAAAAGCTACATGAATGGCGAAAACGGTACAGTGGGACGGCGAGCCTTGCGACTCATCAGATCATTGGTTCGGTAGAAGATCTCGTCCACTCGTTAACTGAAGGTGGAGAACACTTGCTAACTGAAGATGCAGGCCTGAAAATGCTCCCGGGTGAAATCAAACTTGTCCTCAAGGAGGCGATGTGTTGAACCAGGGATCGATGGTTATTTTGAAGAATACAGGAAAGGTTTTCTTCATAAACACCGCGTCTTCCCATGATGCTTCATCAGGTGGTAGTTTTGCCCATTGGACCAGCCACTGAACCACCGGCAAGTTGTTACGGGGGACCTGGTCTCAACATCTCTCCATTAGCTTGCTTGGCCCCTCTACTGCAGAAATCCATTGAGGAGTAACGATGGGAATATCCATATGTGAGGTTTTTATTGACAGGGTATCAGCCACAATGTTTTCCTTGCCCTTTTTATAGTATAGAGTAAGGTTAAACTCTTGGAGCTTCAACATCAACTTATGTTGTATGCCAGTGTTGACCTTTTGGTCTGTCATGAACTATAGACTTTGGTGGTCTGTTTTGATAATAAGGTCATTTCCTAGGAAGTAATGCCTCCATTTTTTTAATGCAGCCAGGATTGCTAGGGCTTGCTTCTCATAGGTAGAAAGGACAGCATTTCTAGGTCAAAGGGTGGAGCTGTAATATGCTATGGGTCTCCCTAGCTGCATCATTTTGCTCCTAACCCTGTTCTAGAAGCATCTGTCTGTAGGACAAAAAGTCCAGTAAAGTTTGGTAGGGCCAGCACTGGGGCATTAGTCATTTCTTGTTCAACTATTGGAAAGAATTGGTTTGGTTGACTGTCCAAGAGAAACTGTCTTTCTTGAGCACATCATGCAAAGGTCTTGCTATAGCCTCGAAGTTCCTGACAAATCTTCTATAGTAGCCACAAAGGCCCAAGAATCCCCTGAGTTGTTTTTGTCTTGTAGGAGTGGGCCACTCAGCCACTACTGCCACATTGGATGGGTCAATAGAAACTCCTTCGGCGGTAATAATATGACCCAGGTAATCTACTTGTGTGACTGCACATACACACTTGGAGAGTTTGGCATATAGCTGATGTTCCTTGGGTAATTGTAACACTATCTGCAGGTGGTCCAAGTGTTCTAAACGAGATTAGTTGAATATCAGAGTATCATCAAAGAAGACCAACATAAATGTCCTTAAGTATGGGCCAAAGATGCTATTCATGAGGGCTTGGAATGTTCCAGGTGCATTCGCAAGCCCAAATGGCATAACTAGGAACTCATAGTGCCCAAAGTATGTTCTAAATGCAGTTTTGGGAATATCATTTTCATCCATTCTCACTTGATGGTACCCAGACCTGAGGTCCAACTTGGTGAAGTAAGTTGCTCCATGTAATTCATCAAGTAGATCTTTAATGACATGTATTGGGAACTTGTTCTTTACAGTAGCAGCATTCAACTTTCTGTAGTCAATGCACATCCTCCAAGTGCCATCTTTTTCATTACTCGGATTGCTGGAGAGGATTAGGGAGTTTCACTAGCACTGATAATTTTATCTTGAAGCATTGAGTTAATTTGCCTTTCTAATTCATTCCTCAGCATGTGAGGAACATTATATTGCCTAGAGTTAGGAGGAGTTTCTTGATCTTTCAAGGGTATCTTGTGGTCATGTGATCTTTTAGGGGACAGACCCTTAGGTTCTTGGAAGACTTTAGGAAAGTCCTGCAGTACTTCTTCCACTGTCCGTGGCACAGATTGTTTATCTGGTATTTTCATAGTGGTATCTCTTATGAGTTGTAGCACATAACCAGGAGCTCCTGAAGAAACTAGCTTGTCCACTTCTGTAGCTTCAATTGGAGTGGCTTCAGACAGAGTGTCACAAGCTCTAATTGGGACAGGGGTGTTCTTATCTTGTATAACTGTGATCTGTCTGGGAGTGTAGTGGAAGGCAACAGGGTTGTGCTTGGCCATCCAATCACTACCCAGCACTATGTCATGCCCAGGGAGATCTAGCACTCTAAATTGCTGTTGGAATTTGGTATGACCAGCAGTGAATGTGGTAGTGGGTATATAGGAACCAGACCACAATGTGCCTCCACCAGCAATAGTGACAGGGTTGGTAGTGTCCTTGAGGATAGTACAAGAGGTTGTCAAAGCAAATTTTAGGCTAATAAATGTGGAATTACTTCCTGAGTCCACCAGAGCAATCCCTTGTTTACCCCTAATTTGTACCAGTATAGATATGGTATTAACATTATCAGACTTCATGGACTGTGCAAAAATTGTCATGCGGTGCTCCTCTGTTTGTTGTTGTTCCTCCACATCTTGTTCCTCTATTTCTTCTTGCTCTCTTGGTTGTTCAGTAGGCTCCTCACCAGTTAGCACATTGAGTGCCAGAGCTAGTTTGTGCTTATGGCCATGAAACCAAGCATCACCACACCTCCAACATTTGCCTGGTTCTATGGCTCTCTAGTTTACCACAGTTGGTTTTGGATCTGTGACTTTCTCTATTACTCGGATATATGTTTTGTGAAAACCAGTGAAGCTTTTGCTGGTGCTAGAATGGGACTGATATTCTTTCTTTTCTGTTGTACCCTTTTCCATATCAAGTGCCAACCAATCAGCTTCTGTGAGAGATGTAGTGTCGGCGTCCTGGGAATGAGGGTACCCAGATTTGCCTGCCTGCGGCCCATGATGTGGCTCCATCAACAGCCTGGTACAGCCTAGCTTCAGCAACCGCAACTCAAGACCCTCGCGAGGGGCCAAGCCTCGCGAGGCGAACGACAGCAGGACCTCCCTGGGGGCAACCTCTCTAGGCTGGCTCCTGAGGAGCGGAGATATCTATCCAAGGTGCACCTCGCAAGGTTCACGTGACATGAGCCATGACATCCAAGGCTAGGCGGGCGCTAGTGGGCGCAGTGTACCAGTTTCCTCTTTGGTGCTAGGGGGCAAGCGCAGGCTCAGAGTCCCGAGGAATCAAGCAAAGGTTTCCATATCGGTGCAACAAGAACAAGGACCATCAGGGTGTCAGAATGGAGGTCATCGTGGAGCTCGGCGCAGCATTACCACGAGAGCCTTTGGCAGGCGAAGACCACTTTTGTCAGGATAACTTGTAGTAGTTGTTCCCCTTCAAATTTGGCCGTTGTGGGATCCCTTCCCACCAATATTTGAGAAGAGGACCAATGCCATTATAAATAGGACCTAGCCACCACCATAGAGGGGCATATGGTCTTGAGCTGGTCCAACCAGAGGGATCAAATCCATTCCACCCTACACAAACCACAAGCTCATTTGAGCCCAGGAACACCTCTCCTCTGGAGGCTGTTCATCCATTATACTAGTTCATCCTCAGCCCCACGAGGCAATCCACCACACACAGTGGAGTAGGGTATTACACCTCAAGGTGGACCGAACCAGTATAATCCTCTGTGTCCCTTGTTCTTTGAATTTGTCGAGCTATGCTATGGAATCGTTGGGCGAGCGCGCTGGGGAGAGAGTGTTCTTCGTGCGCACCCCAGAGTTCGAACCTCTCAAGGGTTTACAGAACCCGAAATCCGACATTTGGCGCGCCAGGTAGGTGTGTGCCGAAACCTCTCTTCCGACGGTCGACGCTTCACTACTCCACCGCTTCCATGGCTGATGCTCGCCGGTCTCGTGCTGAGTGACGGGCCGCCCTCACCGCCAGCGTCGCTCAGGCAGCTCCTGCCGGCGGACCTCCTTGTCGTTCTCCATTGCCAGCCGCCAACACAACCACCGGCCCAGCGAGGCACGAGCAGCAGGCCTCGTCGCTGCACCACTCAATGCGGTGGGACGGAAGCATCGCAACCCCGTCGCTGACCCCAGCTGGCTCGTCGTCCCTCTGCCGTCGCGGACCCACGGACGCGCAGGCTATGATGCTCATGGCGCGTGAGCTCCTGCGCTACCGCCCTGTTGATGATCTCTACGAGGACTGGCTAGACAGCATCGCCGAGCTCGTTAGCGCTGCTGGGGGCTCTCCTGCCCCGTCCCTCTTGCTACCTCGTCCGCCTCCCTTTGTGGGCGACGTGGCCCATGAAGCGCCTCCACCACCTCCACGTCAAGACGTCGTCCACGCTGCAAGGCACGCGGCCCTGCGGCGCGACCCACCGCGGGGGGCGCCCGTGCATGAAAAAGGAAGCTGGCAAGAGATCCAGTGGCCACAAGGAGGAGCTCCCACGCCCCGCCACCGCCACGTCGAGATCATACGCCCCCAGTAGTGGCGGCGCGCGAGAACCAAGACCAAGCTCCGCCTCTACGACAGGCTCCGGTGTCCACAGCAGGCTGCCGGGCCTTCAACCCAGAGCTACGCACCGTTATCTCGCCCGGGAAGTTCAAGCCTAACCTACCTCCACGCTACGACGGCACCCCCGATCCTGCTGTGTTCCTACAGCTCTACGAGCTGAGCATCGAGGCGTCCAATGGCGACAAGAAGATTATGGAAAACTGGTTCCCCATGGCTCTCAAGGATGCGCACGCTTGTGGCTCCTGAACCTGCCCGCGGGATCGATCTCCTCTTGGAGTGAGATGTGTGAGTGTTTCATCGCCAATTTCCAGGGCGGTCGCGACCGCCAGCCGCAGGTGACCTGCGGTGCGTCAAGTAGTAATGAGGGAAAACCCTGCAGAAGTACATCCAATGCTTCAATAGCATCCGCCTCAAGATCCCCAAGGTAACGGACGAGGCCATCATCTCAGCATTCTCCGATGGCGTCCGCGATGTCAAGATGAAGGAGGAGCTCACCATTCATAAAGATCTGTGCACAGCCCTGGAGCTGTTCAACCTCGCGACCAAGTGCACCAGAGGTGAGGAGGGGCGCCTTTCCCTCGTCGAGCTCCCAGCTGCCGACCCAGAGGACAAGAAGACCAAGGCAAAAGACGTGAAGTGCTAGGGGGTGGCCATGCTCGTGGCCGAACTAGAGATGAAGCATGGTCGCGACCACCCAGAGTCATCTAAGAGCAGGCGTCCATTCCGCACCTTCCATAACGTGCACAGCCACAACACCAACGACTGTCAGGAGCTCAGGACTATCCACGCAGGACGCATCGGCCGACGCCCCGAGCGCAACGACCGAGGCTACGACCATGGAGGAAGCCGAACTGGGGGCGCTGGGACAACCGCGGCCCCCATCAGGAGTGGCGCGATCAGCCTCGTGAGGAACGCTGGCATGACCAGCCTCGCGAGGGTGCCTGGAGGGACCAGCCTCGTGAGGACCATCCTCATGGCAAGGCTGGCCTCCCTCCGCTACCACCACCACCAATGAGGAACGACGACCAAGACGAAGGGGCTCGGGGCTTCCAGGAGCCTCGCGCCATAGCCTGCATCTTGGGCGGTGCACATGCTCCAGCCTCTCAGCGCATCTTCAAGCAGTTCGCCGGAGAAGTGAATGCGGCCCTCCCCGGGATAGAAGCCACGCGGCCGCTTAAGTGGTCCAAGTGCACCATCACCTTCTGCTCAGCTGACCAACTCAAGTGCGCGGCAACCGCCGGTGCTCTCCCAATGCTCCGCTCACCCTTCATCAGGAACGTCCAAGTCACCAAGACCCTCATCGATGGCAGTACAGGGCTCAACGTCCTCTTCGTCGATATGTTTGACCGTCTCCAAGTGCCATATGACCAGCTGCAGCCGACCAGGCCTTTCTCAGGAGTGACCGATAGATCCACCACCCCAATCGGGCAGATCGGCTCCCTGTTACCTTTGACACCCGCGACAACTACCACACCGAGCTTATCGACTTTGACATCGCCCACATCAGCCTCTCGTATAATGCCATTCTCGGGTACCCAGCCATGGCCAAGTTCATGGCGGCGACTCACCCAGCCTACAATCTCATGTAGATGCCGGGGAGCAATGGCGTCCTCACTGTGGCCGGAGATACCAAGGGGGTCTTGGGAGCCCTCAAGCTCGACTTCAGGGCCACAGCGGCAGCACGCCCGGCCGACGAAGCAGCTCCGGGGGCCGTGGGGGCTGCGCCAACAAAAAAGAAGCAGCTTTTCTCTCAAGAACGAGCCAAGACGAAGCAAGTGCTAGTTGACGAGGACGGGGCATCGGAAGCCACCTTCACCATAGGCGCCGACACTCCCCCAGATCAAGAAAAGGCACTGGTTGGTTTCTTGTGCATGAACCAGGAGGTGTTCACGTGGGAACCCAAGGACCTGGCAGGAGTCCCAAGGGTGATGATTGAGCATCACCAAAACGTATGCCCCAATGTATGCCTAGTAAAACAGAAGGACCGGCGGCAGTCCACTGAGAAGTAGTCCTTCATCGTACAAGAGACTCGTAACCTGCAAGAAGATGGTTTGATCTGCGAGGTGAGGTATCCATAATGGCTAGCGAACCCGGTAGTTGTGCCCAAGAAAGGTGGGAAGGAGCGCATGTGTGTCGACTTCACCAACCTCAATAAGGCCAGTCCGCAAGACCCGTTCCCGCTGCCGCGCATCGATCAGATCGTCGATTCCACCATCGAGTGTGATCTACAGTGTTTCCTGGACGCCTTTTCGGGTTATTATCAAATCAAGATGGCGGTGCAAGATGTCGAGAAGGCGGCCTTCCTGACCCCGTGTGGGGTATACTGCTACACCTATATGCCGTTCGAGTTACGCAATGCAGGAGCAACCTTCCAACGATTGACGCACATCGCCCTGCGAAAGCAGCTCGGGAGGAACGCTGAGGCCTACGTAGATGACACTGTGGTAAAATCTCGGCAGGCCAAGACCCTCATTGATGACTTGGAAGAGACCTTCGCCATCTTGCGCAAGGTAGACCTGCGGCTCAACCCAGAGAAGTATGTGTTCTGCGTCCCGTCAGGCAAGCTGCTGGGTTTCCTAGTGTCGCACAGAGGAATTGAAGCTAATCCCGAGAAAGTCAAGGCCATAGAGAAGATGAGTCCGCCAAAGACCCTCAAAGAGATGCAAAAGCTAGCCAGTTGTGTGACGTCGTTGGGGCATTTCATCTCCAAACTAGGGGAGCGTGCCCTCCCCTTCTTCAAGCTAATGAAAAGGAAAGGCCCGTTCGAATGTACCCCAGAGGCTGTCGTAGCTTTTAAAGACCTGAAGAGATACCTCACCAGCCCGCCAGTAATGGTGGCACCTAAACCTCAAGAGCCCTTGGTGCATTACCAAGCCTCTATGGCACACTCCGCCAGCATGGCCCTAGTAGCGGTCCGGGAGGAGCGCCAGGACAACACAACACAGCCCCAGGATGATACTCTCGAGGCTCCGGCAGGATCAGCTGTCGATCGGTCTCCACGAGACGGCGTTCCAGGAGGAGTAGTTGTCATGCCTGGCGGTCTAGCTCCTGAGGCCCCCTACCTCAGGAGGCGCCACAGCCCCAGGAGAGCTTGCACTCCGCCAACACTCCCACCCTCGTTGAGCAACCTGTGTACTTTGTCAGCACCGCTCCGCGACGCTCGGGCGCGTTACCCCATGTCGCAGAAACTTCTGCTTGCGCTCCTCGTCGCTTCGCGCAAGCTACGCCACTACTTGCAAGGCCACCCCATCAAGGTCGTATCAGCTTACTCGCTCAAGAGGGTGCTACGGAGCCCCAATGCCATAGGAAGGGTCATCGAATGGAACATCGAGCTACAAGCATTCCAGAGTGGACCGATACCCCAGAGCCCTTAGCAGCTGAGGATCGGTGCCTCTCGCCAGGGAGCGAAGCACCGGACGACTCGGTCATGTACTTTGATGGTGCCTTCGCACGTAAGGGCGCGGGGACTACCGCCGTTCTCATCTCGCCCACCGAAGATAAGCTCTACAACGCCGTGCAGCTCTGCTTCCAACACGACGATAAGGTCTCCAACAACATCGCAGAGTACGAAGGCCTAATCGCCGGCCTGAAGGCCACATCCGCCTTGGGTGTGAAGTGCCTCACCGTCAAAGGCGACTCCCAGCTCCTTGTCAACTTCTCCAACAAGGTGTACGAGCCAAGGGATGAGCACATGGAGGCATACCTAGCGGAGGTATGCAAAATGGAGAAACAATTCTTGGGCCTGGAGCTGTAGCACGTGCCGCGCGACATGAACAAGGAGGCCGACGACATCGCCAAGAGGCCGTCCAAGCACCAATTGCTGGAGCCCGGCGTCTTCGAGGAGCCTCTCTTCAAGCCCTCAGCAGTCCCTCTGGCTGCGGAGCTGACACCGCCTCAAGAGGAGCTTCCCCCTCCATCGACCTCGGGAGCTCCCGCCTGCGGCCCGACCTCAGGAGTGCGCCTGCTTCTAGCACTCGAGCCTCAAGAGGGGTGATGGACTAAGGAGTTCAAGGCCTACCTGCTACAGGGGACCCTGCCGGAGAAGGAGGAGGATGTGGAGCGTGTGGCTCGGCAGGCCACGGCCTACTGCCTTCAGGATGGTGAGTGTCGGTGTCAAAACCGACGGATCTCGGGTAGGAGGTCCCAAACTATGTGTGTGAGGATTAATGGTAACGGGAGGCTGGGGACACGATGTTTACCCTGGTTCAGGCCCTCTCGATCGAGGTAATACCCTACTTCCTGCTATATTAATATGGGTGAATATGAATACAAGAGTTGATCTACCTCGAGATCGTATTGGCTAAACCCTAAAGTCTAGCCTATGAGGATTTGTGATTCTCTATTAGCCTCTACGGACTAAACCCTCCAGTTTAGATACACACCGGAGGGGCCTAGGATTTGTACATAACCATCTTGCAGAGGAAGGAAAGATTACACCCGAACCTAAAATCTGCCTCCTATCCGGATACGAGAGACGATCTTCGACTATGATCTTCACGGCCCACCAGTCCGTCCCACCACGAGTTATCTGGCCACATGAGGACCCCCCAATCTAGGACTTCCTCAGTAGCTCCTGAACCTGTCTTCGATGACAATGAGTTCGGCTTCCATATTGTCTTCGGCATTGCAAGGCGGGTTCCTTCTTCCGAATATATATTCTGCAAAACGCTGTATTGTGTTCGGCTCTGCAAGGTTAGTACAACCCTTAGCCTTGAAGGCAAGGCCTTTAGAAGAAGATGAATAGTGTGTCTTTATTGACAACTTTTTGGTGAAGCGTCGCGTCCATCTCACTAATATATCAAACCGTTTTATTTGGTCCTAGTTTCGTGTTTAGAGGTATATCCTCATTGACACGTCTTATCAGAATAGAGATCATGCTCGCTTATTGTGGGATTCTTATCAATGTGACGTGAGCATCCACACTGCGCATTACGCACGTCCTCTTTGGGAACCGGCGAGGTTTATGGCTAAAGTGGGGGGGCGTTCTGTATTCACAGTGTTATAAAAGGACACCAATCCCTTTCATCAGCCCCACGCTTTCCTCAAGCTCGAGCTCTCCAATATCAATAGCCCCAGCATCCTCATCTCCTGCGCCCACCGCTCCTTGTTCCTCAACCACTACTCCCTTCCCCAGCAATGGCTGGATCCGGTGCCAGGGGCAAGTGGGAGGCCTCCACGGTTACTGAAAAAACTGTGGAGGATCTGCGGAGCGCGGGCTATCTCACTGCCGATATCGTGCACCATGTCCCTGCCAAGGGTCAGGTTGTTCCCGCCCTAGAGGCGGGTGAGAGGGTAGTGTTCATTTCATACTTTGTTAGGAGCTAGGGTTTCCGGTCCACCCCTTTGTTCGGGGTTTACTGTTCTTCTACGTTCTAGATTTCCACGATCTAGCCCCAAACTCAATCTTTCACATCTCCGCTTTCATAGTCATGTGTGAAGCTTTCCTCCGCACCCTTCCACACTTCGGCCTATGGCTTAAAACCTTCAACGTAAAGCCAAAGGTGGTGGATGGGCAGCATGCGGAGTGAGGGGCGCTATGGTTAGCAAGCTCCCGAATGCTACTTGGCCAAAATGGTCGTTCGTAGAGACGAACAAGGTCTGGCAGTAGGAGTTGGTTTATATCACTGAACCCCGCGACGCCAAATGGGCGGGGGAACCCGCTTTCAAATCTAGACCACCAGGGAGGTTGACCTCGTGGACCAAAAAGTGTCTGTACTGAGGGTCTCAAGTTGAGGTGACCACACTCCAGAGCTGTGTGTCCGGCGTGATTTCCAAGGGCCACCAGCTCTCATCCGTGGTCTAGGTAATGTTGGCCCGGCTTGTCCTTCCTTGCCAAAGCCGGGACTCCTCCCTATGGGAGTTCGATCCGGCAGGAGATAAGCCTCTGAAGCATCTCTTCGGCTTTACGCACAAAGAGATCTGGAAGCATCTCTTCAAGAGCCAGAAGGAGTGGCCGGAAGAAACCGAAGATGCGAGCTATAGTACCGTGCTCTCCACCCCAGAGGTAATAGGAAATTTCGCCAAACATATATTTCCTTTCTTATTTAATGATAACAGGAATTGGAGTTTTTGCATGATATACATGGCTGGAAGAACAGGGCGTCCGAGATGAAGTGTCCGGCGCCTTTGCCCAAAGACCTAGAATCGCCTCGACTGACGGCAATGTTGGTCCCGACGCTGTACAAGGCGCCAGTGAAGAAGCCCAAGAAGAAGAGCAAGGGGGCCGGAGACAGCCCCCGCCCTACGGACGAGAAGTCCGAGACGATCAACATCCTCTCCTCCGAAGGGGGGGAGGATGATGAAGAAGAGGAAGAAGAAGAAGAAGAAAAAGAAGAGGAGCCCCCTACGCAAGGCAGGGGGAAGAAGAGGGCGCTCCCGCAGATGCAGGCAAGGCCGCACCCCGGAGAAAGCTGAGCCTCCCTGCCAGTTCGGACTCATTGTTCGAACACAGTTTTGTGGTGAAGCCAAGGAGAAGTCCCTAGCCGAAACGTAAGTTTGTACGGATTGCTTCATCTTGCTTATTTATCACTTTGATACTTATTTAGTATTTCTCACCTGCTAACCTACGGCCCTCCCCGAGGACACCCTACCACTCCTTATCGGAGGGGAACTCTCTAGTGCCTGGAGAGACGGATAGTGACCCGCCGGTCCGAGCTCCATCGCCCATGATTGGCGGGGACACCGAAGTGTCCTCCCAGCAGGTGTCCTCCGCTCAAGGAGATGAGGGTGGGGCAGGTGACGGGGCGACCATGGGTAATACCTTGGCCGCCGCTGACCATGGGGAAACAACCCCCATGCAAACCGAAGACAGGGGGCCCAAACAATCCAGGGCCTCCCGAACATTGACCCGGAGCCTAGTGCGGCTCCGGGGTCCGAAGGCCAGACCCCCCCAGGCGGGGGTGAATACAACGGCGCCCGGAGTCAATAAGGAGGCGCCGGACCCTATAGAGGGAGCACTGCAAAGTGCTTCCATCGTGGAGGAGCACTGCACTGTGATGGGTGAAGTGATGAAGAATATTCAATCCGTCAAGGGCGGACTGAATGAAGCCTTCAACAGCCTGTTAACGGGCTTTGAGGTAAGCAATGTAATGTTCTTTATGGAACTTTGTTTGTTTTAGACACACATATATAGCCAGTATCCCCTCATGCTTTGTGTGATTCGGAATAGAATCGTATGAAGTATCCATAGTATAGCATGCTTGTATAGATGAACTGTTGTGCTTTATGTTATT
This sequence comes from Secale cereale, assembly GCA_902687465.1. Lineage (NCBI taxonomy): Eukaryota > Viridiplantae > Streptophyta > Magnoliopsida > Poales > Poaceae > Secale > Secale cereale. The sequence continues at coordinate 366,812,476 of LR738710.1, forward strand.
TGAACATGCTTCACTAGTTGCGGCAACTGCATGAGATGCAAAGGTTGCCGAACTAAACCGGAAGCTTTTGCTGGCCAACGCGAACCTCGACCGCGTCAACCAGCGTTTAGATGAAACGCAAGGTATGCGGGTTTTTTTTAATAGGTTAAGATGTCAACAAGACTAACAATATTAATTGCGTATGTCTATAAGCTCCTTTATGATATTCAGTATTAGACAGTTGGCGCCACTGAGCTCGAGGCCCTCAAGGACGGGCTTGCGAAGGCCAAGAAGGAGGCCGAAGCGAGCCAGGTGATACGTCTCCAACGTATCTATAATTTTTCATTGTTCCATGCTATTATTTATGATGTTTTGGATGTTTAATGGGCTTTATTATACACTTTTATATTATTTTTGGGACTAACCTATTAACCCAGAGCCTAGTGCCAGTTTCGGTTTTTCTCTTGTTTTAGGGTTTCGCAGAAAAGGAATATCAAATGGAGCCCAATTGACCTGAAAATCAACGGATATCATTTTTGGACCAGAAGAAGCCCACGGAGTGCGAGGGGGATGAGAGGACCCACGGGCTACCCACGAGGGTGGGGGACGCCCCCCCCCCTACTGGGCATGCCCCCTGCCTCGTGGACAGCCCGTAGCCCCCCTTTGCTTGGCCCCGACTCCAACACCTCCTATATACAGAAACCTCCGTAAAATAACCTAGATCGGGAGTTCCACCGCCGAAAGCCTCTGTATCCACTGAAAACCAATCTAGACCCCGTTCCGGCACCCTGTCGGAGGGGGAACCCTAAACGGTGGCCATCTTCATCATCCCGGCGCTCTCCATGACGAGGAGGGAGTAGTCCACCCTTGGGGCTAAGGGTATATACCAGTAGCTATGTGTTTGATCTCTCTCTCTCTCTCTCTCTCTCTCTCTCTCGTGTTCTTGAGATGATGCGATCTTGATGTATCGTGAGCTTTGCTATTATAGTTGGATCTTATGATGCTTCTCCCCCTCAACTCTCTTGTAATGAATTGAGTTTACCATTTGAAGTTATCTTATCGGATTGAGTCTCTAAGGATTTGAGAACAATTGATGTATGTATTGCATATGCTTATCTGTGGTGACAATGGGATATCACCTGCTCTACTTGATGTATGTTTTGGTGATAAGCTTGCGGGTTTCGTGACCTTGGGAATCTATGCATAGGGGTTGGCACACGTTTTTTGTACCGAAAACTGTGGGGAAACCCCCCCACAGCATAAGAGCCCTTTATTGAAAAGAATAACAAAAGTACATGGGGGATTACAAGGGGTAATCAGACCAACAACAAAGATAAGAAACTAGGAAACTACAAAGAGAAACTAGGAAGAACTAGGGAAAGATTACCAACAACTCAAGGGGGGAGGAATGAGATCCATCTCAGAAGTTCTTCTTTATAAGCAGCCTTGATCCTGTATTGCATCAAGGAGATATCATGCAGAAAGCAGCTTCTCCACTTGTTAAAACTTGCCCTCTCATGCCTAAACACTTTGGCATTTCTGATAATCCAAATATTCCAGCAAGCAATGAAAACTACCTCTATGAAGAAAGGTTTACCAAAACTCTTCCTAGTCTTTAAGACTATCTCAACCATTGAGTTACCACTAGCCCAACAGATTTGGAGATAATTCCACACCCTGACATAGAAATTACAGTTGAAGAATAGGTGATCTCTGTCTTCTCTTGTATGAGTGGGACACATCACACATGAAGTCCCATCATCCAGATGCCAATGCCTCCTCTCTACCATGTCTTTTGTGTTAAGCCTATCCATGATAAGCATCCAAGCAAACACTTTGATTTTGTTGGTGCAAGAGGACTTCCAGATCCAAGAAGTTAGTGGATTAAAGGTTTCTGAGGCAAAGCTATAGCGGTAGAAAACGTTTGGCTTGTAACCTTTATTTGTGTTCTGCCAGAGCCAAACATCTTTGGATGCAGCGGATCTAGAGCAAGCCTCCAACATATCCTGCATCTGGGTCAAGTCATGATGAGCTTGTATAGACAGAGGAAAATGAAAGTGATGATAGATATCCTGCTGGTTAAACATTTCATTGGCTAGCACCCAGGGATCCTTGGCATATGAAAACAGTCTGGGGAATCTAAGTTCCATTGTAACTTTGTGAGGCCCAATCTACCAAGTATCAGACCAGAACAGGGCAGTGTCTCCAGCATTCACTTGAACATAAGAGCACTTCCTGAAAGTGCCCATTACCTTACAAACATCCTTCCACCAAAAAGAGCCACAATCTGAGGTGCCCTGAGGGACTCTACCATGGTAGTATGTGTCCCAAATCAATGAAACCCAGGGCAAGTCATTTCTGTTAAGAAAGTTACTGGCATGCTTCATGAGCAAAGCAACATTTTGCACTCCAAGGTTAAGGATACCCAGTCCCCCTTTATGTTTAGGTCTACAAATGAGTTCCCAGGCAGCCAAAGATGGAGCAGGCTCATCTCTGTTCTTTCTCCAAAGGCACTGTCATTGGATCCTCTCCAGTTGTTTCAGGATACCAGCAGGGACTGCAAGGCTGGAGAGAAAGAAAATAGTCATTGATGAAAGGGTAGAATTAAGAAACTGCAGCCTTTCACCCTGATTTAGAAAGGATGAACTAGCAGTCATTCTTCTTTCCAAGCAGTCAACCAAAGGCATGAAGTCTACCATTTTAGGCCTAGTTGTTCCCACTGGTAGGCCTAAGTAAGTGAATGGTAGCTTACCAATCTAACAACCAACTGTGGAGGCTAAATCTGTCATGTGAGCATTATCAACATTAATAGGAATGATGAAGGATTTGTGGTAATTAACCTCCAAACCTGTTGACTGAGAGAGCATCTCCTTAAGTGCCAAAAGCTGAACCTTATCAGCAGGTAGGATAATCAGAGTATCATCAGCATACTGGATGACTGGATAATCTTGATCATGGCATGGGATAGGTAGATGCAAAGTGCCTTTTTGGAACATATCATTGATGACAGATTGTAAGAGATCAGCTGCAATAACAAATAGGAAAGGGGAAACTGGATCCCCCTACCTCACACCTTTCTTGCAGATGAATTTTCTCCCAGGGACACCATTCAGAAGCACTGATGAGGTACCAGTAGAGAGCAATTGTTTCATCCAGGAGATCCATTTGTCATTGAAACCCTTGTACCTCAAAATTTGAAAGATAGCTTCATGTTACAAAGAGTCAAAAGCTTTTTCAAAATCCAGCTTTAAAATAACTATAGGTCTCATTGAGTGGTGACATTGATGCAGGTATTCAAAGGTCCAGTCAACACAATCCTGAATTGTTCTGCTTTTGATGAATCCATATTGGTTTTTGTGAACACACTGAAGGATTACTTCTTTGAGCCTGTTAGCTATCAGTTTTGAAAAGAACTTCAAACCCATTCCAGTTAGAGAAATTGGTCTATAGTCACCCACACTTTCAGGTGAGAGATTTCTTGGCACTAAAGTGATATAGGAGTCATTGATATTATCCAAAATGGCATTTCCATCATGGAATTCCTGTGCCAACTCATAAAAATCCTCACCAATTATATGCCAGCATTTTTTAAAGAATAGACCATTAAAACCATTAGGGCCAGGAGCCTTATCCACAGGCATAGACTTAACAATGTTATCCATTTCCTTTTTTTCAAATGGCTTTGTGAGCCCATCCAGGCCCTCAACTGGGGCAATAAGAGACTGCAGGTCAAAACACATTATAATACCCCTGGAAGTACCCATTCTATTTTTAAAGCAGTTCCAAATAACACCTTCCATTTGAGAGTGATCAGACGCCACAGTGCCATCATCCATCTTTAGACTTGCAATGAAGTTTCTTCTGTGCCTTTTAGTAGCCATAGCATGAAAATTTTTGGTATTCTCCCCTCCAACTTTGATGTATCTAATGGTACACCTTTTTTCAAGTAAAGATACTGAATATGGAGCAATTTTTCCACATGAGCTTTAACAATTCTTCTGAAATTGGACTCTTGAATGAAAATGGGCCTACACTCTTCAAGTTCATCAAGGAGAAGGATGACCTGGTTACTTTTGGAAAGAAGAGCTTTGATCTGGGACACATTCTGCTGCCACTTTTTGAGGCACATTCTCAGAGATTTAAACTTGTCAGCGATCTTAGCAGTTATGTGCCTCTTATAAGATGGCCTTCTCCAAGAGTCTTGGACACACTCCATAAAGCCAGCCAACTCCAACCAATAATTTTCAAATCTGAAGATGTGAACTTTTGGAATTGAAGTTGTAATCTTTACAACACATGGAACATGATCAGGAGCAGTTCTAGCCAAGGGAAGAACTTTAGTCATAGGGTAGTGAGAAATCCAATCAGTGGAGGTGAAGAACCAATCCAGCTGCTCCAATAAGGGAATGTCTTGCATATTAGACCAGGGGAAAGATCTACCTTTGATGGGCAACTCCAACAGGCCAAGGTGGGCAATGATCTCATTGAAGATAAAAATGTCATTCAGATCACCTCCAGGCAAGTTTCTGTTCTCAAGAGATCTGATAAAATTGAAGTCTCCAAGAACTAGCCAGTTGGAGTCTACAGGGATGTCAAGATTATAAAGCCAACTGACGAAATTGTCCCTAGGCTCCCCTTGACAGGGACAATGTACAACAACAAGAGTCCATTTCTCATTGTTCTATCTAGAAATAAATTCAACCACAACAGCAAATTGTTGAATCTCTAACAGTCTCCCTATAAGGATAGAGGAGTTCCAAACCACAAGAATACCACCAGAAGCACCCACAAAAGGTGAGAAAGCAAAGTTGTGCAGTCTCTTTGGGCAAATTTTTCTTATCAAATGAGTGTCAAATGAGGTACATTTTGTCTCCTGAAGACATGCAACCGCACACTAGCTTTCATCAATTTTCTGCCTAACAGCCCTCTGCCTAGCGTCAGCATTCAGACCTCCGACGTTCCAGCAAAATACATTCCAGTTTCTAAAAGAGTTACTCATTAACAATAATAAAGAGGGGGCCAAATAAGCATATGGCACATAATGCCACATGTTCCAGATAACCAACTAGTACCAGCAGAGAGTTTCCGCAGCACATCAAGTTCCAAAATAAGTAGCACGAAAAAGAAAAACAATTAGCACTCTTAAGGGCAGGCCCAACCCAGCACAGAGCATTAGGCATCATGGGTGGAGGCTTCCTGAGCAGCAAGTGGGTCCGCCATAAGCGCATCCACTGAGAGCAGGTTCTTATTAATCTGTAGCTCCTTCCCAATCAGTTGGAGTCTTGCAATAGGAATTTCCTTAGGTACCGCAGCAGTAGCAGGGTCGTCAAGCATTTCTGAAGTGAAGGGCCTGGCCTTGGGCTTCTTTTGCTTGGGCTCACTGACGAGCTCAGAGAAAGTGGGCTTGAAACCGTCGCGATGTAGAGAGCTCCTCATGCACCTCCGGACCGAAGATTCCACCAGGGGCGTTGGCGCCAAAGTTTTGCGGGGGCCCCTAGCTTTTCTGTTACCAGCTGGTGGAGGAGCCAAAACAGGAGCCGCCATGGAAGGACTTGAAGGAAAAATCACTCGAGCCACAGGTCTGGGGGCCTCTTGCTCCTTCCATGTCAATCGCGGGGGAGCATCCTGTTGAAATGCCAGATCCCAATTCCGCTTGGAGAGAAAAATAGGAGACATCTTCGGATTAGGCATTGCTCTGGGCACTTGGAAGACTGTTGGTGCATTCAGCAACTGCTCAAAAGATCTCTTCCAGACCATTTTAGGCGGGAGAGGAGGCCCAAGCGGAACCGCCACCGTGGATAAAGCCAAAGCTGCAGAGTTGATCAAGGGGGCTGGTACACGACAATAGCCCAATTGTTGGCCTCATCTTGCTATAGGTGGGAAGCCGCACCTGCAGACTGATCATCAGAAGAGTCCAGGATGACTGTATCCACCATGCCCTGCTACGGAGATGCGGAGCTCTGCTGAGAAATATCAACTACCATGGATTCTTGGTCCTGGGCCACCGGCTGCTCGACATGATCCATGTTCCAATGACCCCAACCGTCCTCAATATCATCCACTGGAGCTGGGTGCTCCGGTTGCGGCTGAGGAACATCATTCCACCCAATCGCAGGGAATGGAGGCAAGAAGAATGGCGGCATCTCCGGGAAAGGAACATCAAGTAGAGGATGTGGATTGCCATTGATGGGCATCCAATCTTCATCCCGTGGCATTTGTTCAGCAAAATTGGCACCTAAAATGTATAAAGGCGCTGTCCAAGAGACCCGAGCACCACCATATTCAGCAAAATCCATAAAAACCACATCTCTGGGCACAAGAATATCCTCCGGAAACGAAGCAAACACCAGCGTCCGCACCAAATAGGGGTCCTCACTGTTCCAATGATGGAATTTGCCAAAAGTGTTGACTGCTGCTCTAATACAATCGGTGTTACAAAGATCCAACGGAATCCCCAAGAACATTAACAATCCCTGACGAAAACCCTGCGCCCGACGGAAGGACTCGCCCTCATCGTGCTTCATAAAACAGACAAAATGATCCTGACCAATCGGCTACGGTGGGAGATTTAACAGAGGGAAGCGCACCGCAGCATCTCTGAGCTCAAACAAACCAACAACACGAATCCATGGCTGCGCAGACCTAATAAAAACCCCATGACCTTGCAACCACTGAACCACTTCTTCACGAACCGCACCCATCTGGGCCTGATGAGGGATAGGCATTACCTCAGCAAGCATGTACTCCGCATGGCGACGCACAACTGGGATATGCGGCGTCACGTAGGTCCTGGGCAGACGCGCCTCGCCGGCGTCCACGATGTGATGGCCCGCCGGAACATAGAGCATCAGGTCAAGATGGAAGTTAGCCATCAACTGACTAGAATGACAGGCCGCCGGCGGCGAGCAATTGGGTGGCGGAGGAGTTGCAGGCGGAGCAGTTACCGACGTATGGGGTCCCGGACTGATGGAGCTAGACGAGGGAGTAAATGCGGAAGTGGAAGGGGAGGACAAGTATGGCAGCGGACTTGTCAGGGCGATATTCCCGTCATCCACAGAGGCAACCTCGGAAGTCGCAACGTTAGCGGGTTTCGGTTTCCAAACTAAACCTCGAATCTTGGCAAATCTGTTACAATCAAAAGATCCATGCCCGACCCGCAAACAAGAGTTACAAACAATAGTAGCCGTGCAAGCAGAAGAAAAATGCCCCTTCTTTAAACATATCTGGCACGTATGAATTTCCTCTACCATCTCATCAACCATATTGGCAAAGTCCTCATGGGCCAACCCATTCTTGAAGAAACTGAGCGCAAAACCCGCAACAAGTCCATCAAGTTCTTGAAAGTGAAGTGGTCTTGACTCTCCAGTAGAAACTTTGGGGTACTCTTTGAAGTACTTTGTGTTGGTTGAATAGATGAATCTGAGATTGTGTGATGCATATCGTATAATCATGCCCACAGATACTTGAGGTGACAATGGAGTATCTAGGTGACATTAGGGTTTTGGTTGATTTGTGTCTTAAGGTGTTATTCTAGTACGAACTCTATGATAGATTGAACGTTACTACGGACTCTTGAATAGATTGATCAGAAAGAATAACTTTGAGATGGTTTCGTACCCTACCATAATCTCTTCGTTTGTTCTCCGATATTAGTTACTTTGGAGTGACTCTTTGTTGCATGTTGAGGGCTAGTAATATGATCCAATTATGTAATCCTTGTTGAGATAACTTGCACTAGTGAAAGTATGAACCCTAGGCCTTGTTTCCTATCATCGCAACACCGTTTATGCTCATGTTTACCACTTGCTACCTTGCTGTTTTTATATTTTCTTATTACAAAAACCTATATCTACCATCCATATTGCACTTGTATCACCATCTCTTCTCCGAACTAGTGCACCTATACAATTTACCATTGTATTGGGTGTGTTGGGGACACAAGAGACTCTTTCTTATTTGGTTGCAGGGTTGTTTGAGAGAGACCATCTTCATCCTACGCCTCCCACGGATTGTTAAACCTTAGGTCACCCAGTTGAGGGAAATTTGCTACTGTCTTACAAACCTCTGCACTTGGAGGCCCAACAACGTCTACAAGAAGAAGGTTGCGTAGTAGACATCATGCTCTTTTCTGGCGCCGTTGCCGGGGAGGTTAGTGCTTGAAGGTATATCTTTAGATCTTGCAATCGAATCTTTTAGTTTCTTGTTTTACCACTAGTTTAGTTTATAAAAGAAAACTACAAAAAATGGAATTAAGGTTACCTCGTATGCTTCATCTTTTTAATATCTTTCGTGAAAATGATGGGAAGGAAAATTGTGCTCAAGTACTAGTAGAAGAATTACATAGAATGCTTGGCATAATATATATGCATGATGAGCATGATTGCAATGTTGTTAGTATGAATTCTGTGAATCCCCATGATGCTAATGATATGCAAAGCCACAAGCTTCGGGAAGCTATGTTTGATGAAGATGATATTTTTAGTCCCCCGAGTTTTGATGATCCAATTTATTATGATGAAAGCATGCCTCCTATTTATGATGATTATATTGATGAAAGTGGATTTGGAGAGGTCATGACTTTATTTAGTGATGAATCCACTATTTCGGAAGAGGTTCCAATTGATTATGAGAACAAAGTTGCTATCTATGATGATTATTGTGATGACTTGTATGCTATTAAGAATAATGATAACCATGAAATTTGTCATCATGATTTTAGTTTTTAATTGGATTATGCTTCACATGATAGTTATTTTGTTGAGTTTGCTCCCACTACTATGAATGAGAAGAATTTTGCTTATGTGGAGAGTAGTAAAATTTCTATGAAAGTACATCATGAAAAGAATGCTTTATGTGCTGGTTATATTGTCGAATTCATTCATGATGCTACTGAAAATTATTATGAGAGAGGATCATATGCTTCTACATATTGCAATAATATCAAGTTTCCTCTCTATGTGCTTAAAGTTTTGAGGCTATGCTTGTTTTCCCTTCCTATGCTAGTTGATTATTGCTCCCATAAGTTGTTTGATTACAAAATCCCTATGCATAGGAAGTGGGTTAGACTTAAATTTTCTAGTCATATTCTTCATGATGCTCCCGTTATGCAATTCCTATCTTTTATGCGAGCATCATTGAAATCATTGTGCCTAGCTAGGGGCGTTAAACGATAGCGCTTGTTGGGAGGCAACCCAACTTTATTTTTGTTCGTTGCTTTTTGCTTCTGTTTAGGAATAAATATTGCATCTAGCTTCTATTTACATGTGGTTTTATGTTTTAATTAGTGTTTGTGCCAAGTAGAACTTTTGGGAAGACTTGGGTGAAGTTTATATGATCTTGCTGTGAAAAACAGAATCGTTAGCGCTCACTGGAATAGTCACCAGATTTTACTGGAGTGTGCTATTTATTTGATTCTTTTTGCAGATGATTAATAGAAAAATTCCTCACGTTTACCAATTTGTTTCAATTTTTTTTGGAGTTACAGAAGTATGTGAAAGTTACAGATTACTACAGACTGTTCTGTTTTTGACAGATTATGTTTTTCGTGTGTCGTTTGCTTATTAAAATGCATCTATGAGTAGTATTGGGAGTTATGAATCATATAGAAGTTGGAATACAGTAGGTTTAACACCAATATAAACAAAGAATGAATTCATTACAGTACCTTTGGGTAGTGGTTTGTTTTCTTATACTAACGGAGCTCTCAAGATTTTTGTCTAAGTTTTGTGTTGTGAAGTTTTCAAGTTTTGAGTATCGCTTTGATGGACTATGGAACAAAGAGTCACAAGAGCCTAAGCTTGGGGATGCCCAAGGCACCCAAAGGTAAAATTCAAGGACAACCAAAAGCCTAAGCTTGGGGATGCCCCGGGAAGGCTTCCCCTGTCATCCATCGGTAACTATACTCGGAGCTATATTTTTATTCACCACATGATATGTGTTTTGCTTGGAGTGTCATTCTATTTTAGTTTATTTTGTTTTGCTTGTTGTTTGAATAATATCCCAAGATCTAAAGTTCTTAAATGTTAGAGAGTCTTCACATTGTTACATAAGTATTCAACTACTCATTGATCTTCACTTATATCTTTCGGAGTAGTTTGTTATTGCTCTAGTGCTTCACTTATATCTTTTAGAGCACGGCGGTGGGTTTATTTTGAAGAAATAGATGAACTCTCATGCTTCACATATATCCTTTTGAGAGTCTATGAAAACAGCATGGTAATGTGCTTTGGCTATAAAACTAGCCTTCACATGATAGGCATCCAAGATCAATGTAGTAAAAAACTTTCATACTAAGTGCATTGAATATTTTGAGAAGTTGGATGCTTGATAATTGTTTTGAGATATGAGGATAGTGATATTAGAGTCGTCCTAGTGGAGTTATTATGAAATTGAGAAACACTCGTGTTAAAGTTAGTGATTCCCGTAGCATGCACTTATGGTGAACCACTATGTGACGAAGTTAGGGCATGAGGTATTTGTAGAGTGTCATCCTTTGTGTGGAGGTCGGGGGCACGCGATGGTTAACTCCTACCAACCTCCCCCCTAGGAGCATGCGTAGATTGCTTTGTTTTGATGACTCGTAAATTTTTGCAATAAGTATATGACTTCTTTTGACTAATGTTGAGTCCATGGTTTATACGCACTCTCATCCTTCCACCATTGCTAGCCTCACTTGTACGGCGCAACTTTCGCCGGTACCATACACCCACTATATACCCTCCTCAAAACAGCCACCATATATCTTCCTCAAAACAGCCACCATATATCTTCCTCAAAACAGCCACCATATCTACCTATCATGGCATTTCCATAGCCATGCCGAGATATATTTCCATGCAACTTTCCACCGTTCCATTCATATGACACGCTTCATATTGTCATATTGCCATGCATGATCATGTAGTTGACATCGTATTTGTGGCAAAGACACCATGCATAATTCTTCATACATGTCACTCTTCATCAATTGCACATCCCGGTACATTGCTGGAGGCATTCATATAGAGTCATACTTTGTTCTAGTATCGAGTTGTAAATCAATATAAGTGTGATGGTCATCATTATTAGAGCATTGTCTCATGTGAGGAAAGGCTAAATAAAAAAAAGCCCATCCAAAAAAAGAGAAAGGCCCAAAAAAAAGGGACAATTACTACTATCTTTTTCCACACTTGTGCTTCAAAGTAGCACCATGTTCTTCATGATAGAGAGTCTCATGTTTAGTCACTTTCATATACTAGTGGGAATTTTCATTATAGAACTTGGCTTGTATATTCCAATGGTGGGCCTCCTCAAATTCCATAGGTCCTCATGAGCAAGCAAGTTGGATGCACACCCACTTAGTTTCTTTTGTTGAGCTTTCATACATTTTTAGCTCTAGTGTATCTGTTGCATGGCAATCCCTACTCACTCACATTGATATCTATTGATGGGCATCTCCATAGCCCGTTGATACGCCTAGTCCATGTGAGACTATCTCCCTCCTTTTTGTCTTCTCCACAACCACCTCTCTATTCCACATAGTGCTATGTCCATGGCTCATGCTCATGTATTGCGTGAAAGTTGAAAGGTTTGAAAGAATAGAGTATGAAAACAAGTGCTTGGTTGAAATCGGGGTCGTGCATGATATGAATATTTTGTGTGATGAAGAGGGAGAATAGCCAGAATATATGATTTCGTAGGGATAACTTTCTTTAAACATAGTATTTTGAGAAGACATGATTGCTTCGATAATATGCTTGAAGTATTATTATTTCTTATGTCAATACAGACTTTTGTCTTGAATCTTTCAGATCTGAACATTCATGCCACAATTAAGAGAATTACATTGAAAAAATATGTTGGTTAGCATTCCACATCAAAAAATTTGTTTCTATCATTTATCTACTCAAGGACGAGCAGGAATTAAGCTAGGGGATGCTTGATACGTCTCCAACGTATCTATAATTTTTGATAGTTCCATGCTATTATTTATGATGTTTTGGATGATTAATGGGCTTTATTATACACTTTTATATTATTTTTGGGACTAACCTATTAACCCAGAGCCCAATGCCAGTTTCTGTTTTTCTCCTGTTTTAGGGTCTCGTAGAAAAGGAATATCAAATGGAGCCCAATTGACCTGAAAATCGACGGAGATCATTTTTGGACCAGAAGAAGCCCACGGAGTGCCGGAGGGGGACAAGAGGACCCACGAGCTGCTCATGAGGGTGGGGGCGGCCCCCCTACTGGGCGCGCCCCCTACCTCGTGGACAGCCCGTAGCCCCCCTTTGCTTGGCCCCGACTCCAACACCTCCTATATATACAGAAACCTCCGAAAAATAACCTAGATCGGGAGTTCCGCCGCCGAAAGCCTCTGTAGCCACCGAAAACCAATCTAGACCCCATTCTGACACCATGCCGGAGGGGGGAACCCTCACCGGTGGCCATCTTCATCATCCCGGCGCTCTCCATGACGAGGAGGGAGTAGTCCACCCTCGGGGCTGAGGGTATGTACCAATAGCTATGTGTTTGATCTCTCTCTCGTGTTCTTGAGATGACACGATCTTAATGTATCGTGAGCTTTGCTATTATAGTTGGATCTTATGATGCTTCTCCCCCTCTACTCTCTTCTAATGAATTGAGTTTTCCATTTGAAGCTTTCTTATCGGATTGAGTCTTTAAGGATTTGAGAACACTTGATGTTTGTCTTGCATGTGCTTATCTGTGGTGACAATGGGATATCACGTGATCTACTTGATGTATGTTTTGGTGATCAACTTGCGGGTTCCGTGACCTTGTGAATCTATGCATAGGGCTTGGCACACGTTTTCGTCTTGACTCTCTGGTAGAAACTTTGGGGCACTCGTTGAAGTACTTTGTGTTGGTTGAATAGATGAATCTGAGATTGTGTGATGCATATCGTATAATCATGCCCACGGATACTTGAGGTGACAATGGAGTATCTAGGCGACATTAGGGTTTTGGTTGGTTTGTGTCCTAAGGTGTTATTCTAGTACGAACTCTATGATAGATTGAACATTACTACGGACTCTTGAATAGATTGATCAGAAAGAATAACTTTGAGGTGGTTTCATACCCTACCATAATCTCTTCGTTTGTTCTCCGCTATTAGTTACTTTGGAGTGACTCTTTGTTGCATGTTGAGGGCTAGTAATATGATCCAATTATGTTATCCTTGTTGAGAGAACTTGCACTAGTGAAAGTATGAACCCTAGGCCTTGTTTCCTATCATTGCAACACCGTTTATGCTCATGTTTACCACTTGCTACCTTGCTGTTTTTATATTTTCTCATTACAAAAACCTATATCTACCATCCATATTGCACTTGTATCACCATCTCTTCGCCAAACTAGTGCACCTATACAATTTACCATTGTATTGGGTCTGTTGGGGACACAAGAGACTCTTTGTTATTTGCTTGCAGGGTTGTTTGAGAGAGTCCATCTTCGTCCTATGCCTCCCACGGATTGATAAACCTTAGGTGATCCACTTGAGGGAAATTTGCTACTGTCCTACAAACCTCAGCCCTTGGAGGCCCAACAACGTCTACAAGAAGAAGGTTGCGTAGTAGACATCACCAGGCGACCGCTGACAAAGCGGTTGCCGAACTAGAGGCTGAAAAGTCCGCGTGCAAGAAGCACCAGGCTCGGGTTTCTGAAGTCGAAGTTGAACTTAACAATTCCATTCACAAATGCGAGGCATTGGAAGAGGAGGCTTCAGAACAAGCTTCCAAGCTTGCTGAGGCAATCAAGGCTGCCCAGGATGCGCGAAGTGAGTCCCGCAGCGCCTGTGAAGAAATCAAACAGGCACGACAGATAGCATCTGGTAAGAATTTTCTCTTATAGAGCATCTTTAGAGGGCAGATGTATCTTGAGCTGACACGGTTATGGAGTTCTCCAGGCGTGTTTGCTGATCTTCCAAGGAGCACTACTGACGCCACCAAATACTTCCGAACCCAGGAGGGGAACGACACATAGAAGTTGTTTTGATCGCAGTTCTATGCGCCAAAATATCCGGTGCCCCTCAACGGCCAGATGAAGTAACTGGTCGAGCTACACAACATGGCGGGTTCGGCCATGAAGGACTTAACAGTCTAGCTATGGCCCGCTGATCCACTCCCAGGTAGCTACTTCGGATTGGTGAAGCGGCTCGTCGAGGCGAGTCCGCGGGTTGATGTATTGACACGTTCGGCCTGCATAGAAGGTGCTCGGATGGCCTTCGCTCGTGTGAAGGTGCATTGAGCGAAAATGAGGGCGCATGACATAGCTACTGCTGGCCCACCCACAGGCAAGAAGCACCGCAAGCCGGAGAAGTACTTTGAGGACTTTATAGAATGCGCCCGCATTGTAGAAGGCTAGTGCTCGAAGGATATTATCTTTGACGAATTGTATCCTGCTGTATAGACTTTTCAGCTTACGAGCCGATGTATAACTTTTGTGTTATTATAATATGAGCGACTTTTTATCTCCTGTGTGGCTGTTTATATAATTCTGAAAGTTTCCAGTCGTCAGGTTCAGCCTCCAAGTACATAGTACTGGGGTGTTCGGTCATATGCGAATACACTCTTTATCCAACGTCTTGGTCCATGTAGGAGGTGTATGAGGAGCGAACCAGGCAATCAGACTATGCGGCATTATTGCTTTCACTTACCATAGGAATTTTGACAAGTGAGGCTAGGTACTAGCCCCTGGTGCGGATATGATATTCCCTATTTAAGGTATCCAATTGCACCTGGCTGGGAAAATAAACCAACCCTTCGTATAACACGGGGTAGATCTTTATCGATCGTAGTATAAAACTAAGTCACCGCATTGTGGACCAGGTTCTCGCCTATGATGACAGTCAGTTTTCGGCTTTGTCTACTGAGGTACTTGACCGGACAAGCCAGAAGTACAATCGCAGTAGTTCTCCCTTTACAACCTAGCCGAACAATCGGGAACGTAGGGGTAAGCACACGAGCCGGGCAACCCAACTATTGACCCAAGACATGATTTGGAACTGATGCATATAAGGAAAACATCAAAGATGCCAAACACTCCCTATAGGTGTTCGATCTTTTAGACATATACCGGGCTGAATACAGCCCCTGGTAATAGACCCTGTTGACAAGGCACATGTGGCAATCTGATGTGGGGAGAGAACATTTATGGTGAGTGAACAAAACTTTGAACATAATGCAAATCAAGCTGCTCTATTAATATCCCTTTATAGTACGGCGAGTCGTAAGCTTATAGATAATGCCGATAACTTTCTTGGACATTTTACATGCCAGAAAGGTATATAACAAGAAAGAGAAAAAAGGTTTACACGGGGTCTTAATCTAAAAAGAAACCTTAGCATCGGTCCCTGCTGCACGTCTGCACCGTTTCCTCCTCTGTAATGTGTCCTTGAAGGGGGGAGTATGATGGCCATTTGTAAAAAGAAAAAGAAACCTGGAAAAGAAAAAGAAATCGAGTGTGGCCATAAACAAGACTGGTTTGCTTAGTGAACCATAAAAGATAATTTTTAGAGTCCTAATAGGGTCGAGCCGAACTATGGACTATATGCAGTGTGCCCCCAGCATCTCCCAAGGCATAATTATGCACTCGAGGTACATGTGCTATCACCTTATGGGGCAGTCGATGGGGGCTTAACAGCTAATCTAGCTCAGGTTCATCTGAGCTGCCGCACTGAGGCGTGTGTCGGACATGTTTAACTGTGTCCGCCATTTTAATGACCGATAAGTTGTCCGGCTTGAATAGCCACTTCTTCCGAGTACTGCATGATAGCCACTTTAGAACGGAGCTATGTCGAAGATTAGCTCTTCGCTTCGAAAATTATCAGGAGAGCCGAATACGACCTCCAATGTTAAAGAGCCCGTGCAACAGGCTTCTATGTCCGGTATCACTGCTTTAAAGGTTGTGCTGCTTGGCTTGATTCTTGATGGGCCGATCCCCATCTTGCAGACAGTGTCCTGATATATCAGATTAAGACTGTTGTCGCCGTCCATAAGGACTCGTGTGAGATGGTATCCATCAATTATTGGTTGAGCACTAGGGCAGCCGAACCCCCATGTTGGATACTAGTCAGATGATCCCTGCGATTGAAAGTGATCGGACAGGCTGACCATGGGTTGAATTTGGGGGCAAGAGGCTCAACAACGTAGACATCTCGGAGTGCGCGCTTCCGCTCCCTCTTTGGGATATGAGTGGCATATATCATGTTCACTGTTGTGATCTTCGGTGGAAATTTCTTATGCCCCCCTGTATTCAGCTGGCGAGGTTCATCCTCGTCTTTGCTCTGAGGTCCCTTCTCCTTGTGTTCAGCAATTATCTTGTCGGCCTGCTTGAAAACCCAGCAATTAAGGTTGGTATGGTTTGCAAGTTTTTCTGTGGTGCCATGGATTTGGCAGGGCCTATCTAATATTTTGTCCAAGCTGGATGGACCATCTTTGTTGCCTTTGAATGGCTTCTTCCATTGACCGGATCTCGAGCCGCTGAATCCGACATTTACCGCTGTATCATCTGGGCTTCCAGCATTATTTCGACGTTTGTTTTTGTTATGCCGTGGCTTTCCATTGTCGTCCCTAACTTCAGATGTTCCAGGTTCGCTGGTGTTGCTACGAGCTAACCAGCTATTCTCGCCCGCGCAAAAGCGGGTCATGAGTGTAGTTAGGGCTGCCATTGTTCTCGGCTTTTCCTGTGTGAGGTGTGTGGCTAGCCATTCGTCCCGGACATTGTGTTTGAAGGCCGTTAGGGCTATGGCATCCGGACAGTCGACGATTTGGTTCTTCTTAGTGAGGAACCGGTTCCAAAGCTTACGGGCTGACTCTCCGGGTTGTTGGATGATGTCACTTGGGTCATCAGCATCCGGGGGGCGGACATAGGTCCCTTGAAAATTGGCCCGAAAAGCATCCTCAAGTTCTTCCGAACTCCCAATGGAGTTCTCTAGGAGGTTGTTTAGACAGTGCCGAGCTGGTCCTTTCAGCTTGAGGGGTAGGTATTTAATGGCATGGAGATCATCTCCTCGAGCCATGTGGATGTGAAGAATGAAGTCTTCTATCCAGACGACAGGATCCGTTGTTCCATCAAATGCCTTGATGTTCATGGGTTTAAACCCTTCTGGAAAATCATGATCCAGTACCTCATCGGTGAAGCGCAGAGGGTGTGCGGCGCCTCTATACTTTGCTCTATCATGGCGTATGTCCGATGGTTGTGATGTTCGGTATTGACCCCGAACTGGTATATGACCGACATGATTGGCATGATAGCCGCCATCCCGTGTGGGAGCCCGGTCCCTAGGTCTGTAGATAGACATGGTCTTGCTAGCTTTTTTGTTCAGGTCCTCATGCAGATCGTGTTTCCGGACTTGAGCCGCATCCTCCTTTCCTTTACGGGGTGGGGGTACGGGCTTGCACTACAAAAAAAATACACTTTCGTGATGATACGTGTTTGTCACAGTAGGTCACGTTTTCTATCATGCATGTACATCCATGACAATTTTATGACAAAATCAAGATAGTCATACCTGTGCTGTCATAGAAGTGTTCCATGACATTACCAAAATTATCATCACGGAAGTGTCCACTTCCATGACGATAAATCGCACGTCACAGAAGTGCTTTCGTCAAGGGTGACCGACATGCGGCATCCACCATAACGGAATGCAGTTAAGCTATCGGGTCTGGTTTTGTATCCGATAACCCGTTAACAGCCCGGACCAATGGGGATTTTCGATGTGTAAAATTCTAATTGGCTGACGGAAACACGTGTCAGATTCACGTTGGCACAGGTGTCACTCATCCAATGGGCGCGATGCGCCTATGATATGTTCACACGTGGACCGTCTCAAAAGTGGCCCATAAAGTTTAAATGGGCCGGCCCAACTAATGGCCCGCAAGCTTTTGCGGACCATAATGGGTCGGCCCAACTAAAGGCCCACAAGATTTTGCGGACCATAATGGGCCGGCCCAGCTAAAGGCCCACGAGATTTCGTGGGCCATAATGGGCTGGCCTAGGTAAAAGCCCACAAGATTTTTGCGGGCCATAATGGGCCGGCCCAGGTGAAGGCCCACAAAAATTTTGTGGACCATAATGGGCCGGCCCAGCTAAAGGCCCACGAGATTTAGCCGACATTAATGGGCCGGCCCAGCTGTAGGCCCACAAGATTTTGAGGACCCTAGTAGGCCGGCCCATTAACTGGCTGCCATGTTTTTGGCCAAATGCCGGCCCATATTTGATCCGGTCCATTAATGGCCTGCCACGTTCCGGGCTTTATAATGGCCCATATGAGATACAACCCGTTAAAAGCCTACCTCGTTCTGGGCCAAATTACGGCCCAGATCAGGTCCGGCCCTTTAAGAGGCTTTGGGCTAAATTATGGCCCATATCAGATTCAGCCCGTCAACTGGACGCTATGCTTTTGGGCACACTTGCTAAAGGCCCATTTAGTAATTCAGCCTGATATTAGTTTCGGCCTGTTAAGGGCCCGTTTAACATTTCGGCCCTATATTAATTTCGACCTATTAAAAGCCCGTCATATAGTTGGGCCTAACTACGGTCCGGTTTGCATCTGGTCTGCTCGTAGCCGATAATCTGATTGGGCCAAACAAGGACCGAGACAATTTTGGCATGTTATAAGCCCGTGATTTGATTGGCACATTCATGGGCCGGGGTCTATTTCGGCCTACTGCCGGCCCGTGAGCTGTTCGGCACGTTTCAGGCCCAACCTACACTACTAGGAAAAGGCCTGTTAGTGGCGCACCTGTTTTGGCCATTAATGGCGCACTACACGTGCGCCACTACTACCACGCCATTAGTAATTAATACTAATGGCGCACCACCTGGTGCGCCATTACTATGCCTAGAGGTGCGCATTACTATCTGACTTAGTAATGGCGCACCACATAGAAGTGCACCATTACTAATATTTTTTCCAATTTTTTTCAGAATTTTTTTGATATTTTTTTAAATTTTTTTTTCAGAATTTTTTCTTTTCTTCTTAATCTTAGGTCAATATGGCTTAATCTCGGGTCAATATGCTTAATCTCAGGTCAAATTGCACTCCGTGGTCAAACTTCCCGGAAGATCACCCATCCTCACACTACTCCAGCCCGAGCACGCTTAACTTCGCAGTTCTATCCATCCCCGCACCATCTATCATATCAATCCTATTAAACCTCCCGGTCATGTTCATGAGTGTGATGAAATTTTGAAAAAATATTTCAAACTTCCCGGTCATATTACGTATCATAATTTGAAAACAATTTCCAAAAAAAATCAAAAACAAGTTTCTGTTACTAGTGGCGCACCTAGCAAATGGTGCGCCACTAGTAAGTTAGATTTTTTTTTCATATTTCCCCCCTCTAGATCTTAAAAGCCCCATAACTTTCTTTTTGTTAGGTTTTTTGAGATTTTGAAAATGTTCAACGGGGTTCCCCAGGTTGAATTCGGATGTAACTTTTCGAGTAGATGATTTTTCATATAAAAACATTTTAATCCGAGTTCGTATGCAAAAGTTATGCCCGTTTTACTAAATTACAGAGAGATTTTGCAAATAAAGTCGAAATTCATATTTCTAAATTTTCCCAATAACTAGACCACATATCACATGGGAAACTTATTTTCTTTTATTTTTTTTGACATTTCCATCATTTTCTTTTAGTTTTTTTTTAAACTGAAAAGGTGGTCCACAGGGGAGGGGGGGGGCATTTGGTGAAATTGTTAGTAGTGGCGCACCGTGGTTGTGGTGCGCCATTACTAGTTTGAACTAGTAATGGCACACTGTACCCAGGTGCGCCAATACTAGTTTTGAAAAAAAAGTAAAAAAAAAAGAAATTAAAAATTTGTTAGTAGTGGCGCACAGAGTGTGTGGTGTGCCACTACTAGTTAAAACTAGTAATGGCGCACTGTGCCCTAGTGCGCCATTAGTAGTTTTGGAAAAATAAAAAATATGTTATTAATGGCGCACCATGTGTCTGGTGCGCCATTAGTAATGAGGACACTAATGGCGCACCAGTATCTGATGCGCCACTGCTATATAGCAGTGGCGCACCACATTCATGGTGCGCCATTAGTGTCAATATCATCTATAGCCCTTTTCCTAGTAGTGCTAATTTTCAGCCTCCTAAAGGCCCATTGAGTTTTCTTGGGAAAACAGGGCCGACAGTTTACTCGGCCTATTACAGGCCTGAATCTACTAGTGGGCCAATTTACATTTAGGCCTCTTAACGGACCAACATGACGGGGCATGACGGCCCGATTATGTACCGTAATTTTACGGTTTGGCCGGTTTACTGCGAAGACAGGATATATATATATAGTAAAATAATTGCAGCACCGTGAACAAGAAAAAACCTGGACTATACAATAAAGAAATTACGGCATATTACATCCACTGGGCATCAAAGTTCGCCACTATGATAATAAAGCACAAGCAGACATCAGATTACATACACTGGGCATCAATGATCGCCACCAGTGCAACTAAACACGCCGACAAAATAATATACAAAAACAATAGCACTTCAATAGAGTTCAAGAAATTTTAGCCCTGCTCGGGAGCTGCAACACAAGCAACCGAGCAAGCTGTTGAGACTCCACTTGTTTGACACTTATATCCTCCTCACTCTAAAAGATAAACAAGCAGACAGATGACATGTTTTGCACATATAAGTATCAGTGTTGACAATTCATCACATTTCTTACTGACAAATAAAGTGACACATTTTAAAATAGCATTAACACAATATGGTATTGTTCAGGTCAAGACATGGCAGGAAATGACATTGTGAAGGAGTTGGCAGCTTCACGACACCACTGGATTACAGATCATGAACTCATAAATATCAATGTTTGTGTGTTGTCAATTTATCCCATTTCAGATTGGCAAAATAAGATCACTTGCTCTATATAGTTTAATTTACATGGTATGAAGAAGGAACTTGGTTGTACAACTGAAAACTTAAATTGAGAAGGACAAACTTTTGTTTATGAACTGGAGTACATAATAGACTTTAAACATGCAATTTGATGCAAACACCAAAAATAAACAGCTATTGCAGTCATGCCTAACCAAATATACACAACAAAGTTTGAAGGCTTGAGAAGGACAAACTTACATTATTGGTGAAGGCAGGCTCTATAAAGCCCTTGTCCATGCTGATGAGGGGCCAATTCAAGAAGTTTACCATAGAATCTTCTTCATAAGCATTGCCTTTATTCTACATTTTGTTAAGAGTAAATATAAATGTGACAATATAAGAAAAAATGGAGAATATTTAAGATAAGATGAAGAGGGATGCTACATAACCAAGTAGCTATAAATACAAGTACAACGATACAGGCAAAAGGTACGACCAAGAGCAATGCAGAGCAAAACTTCTTCAGTACCATCGGTGTTATCCAACCCTTTGGTAAGAGTAAATATATATCTTATGTATAAAAAATGGAGGGCAAAGGAAAAGAAGCTACAGAGTGATGGTACATGAACAACTACCTATCAATATAAGTACACTGATAAAGGACATCAGGTACTTACAAGGACAATGCAGAGCTAAAAAAATTCATTGGAATTGGATATATTCTGCACTAATGTAACCATTCATACATATCAGATAATTTGGAGCAAACAATTGATAAGCAAGCTATCATGCATACTGCTGTCACATAATGAACCAGGTATGTATGCAAGTACAGTGATACAGGACAATAGGTACTAATAAGAGCAAAGCAGCGGGCACCATATTTGCAATATCCTATCGTTCTTTTCAAACCGGAATTCTTTTTCGAGCAGATTTCCTGCAAAATCCGTAAGGCACATGCACAAAAGTAGAAGTTCAAATTGCCATGCGATATCATAGACAGTACCTCATCCTCGGAACGAGACCAGTGCATAACAAGGTTTTCCCATTCAATGTCTTCTAAATTTAGCACAGGAGACTTCACCAGAAGTTCGTTTATAGACGTGCCATCAAAGTGTGATTTTGTCAGGTAACACCAATACTGCTGCAATGCTTCCTTGAAAAGCGCAAGAAAGCTTTGCTCGTCATGACTATCCAGATTGACCTCGCTTACTTACAACAATGTAATGTAAATCATTGATGTGTTCAATCAGCAGAAAACAGGAAAATAATCACCATGAATAATAGCACTTACACGTAAGTGGGACAGGAAGATGTGAAAATGGTGTTTGTCTTCACTATAATCTTCCAATGATGGGAATATATGCACGTAGTCCCTAACAACATTGAAAGCATTGTCTTTTAATCTGGGAATAACTGGAATGGGGCTCCAATATGCAGGAATTGGCCATCTGTGCAGTTGGGATAGGTCTTTGACTGGTGGACTTGCTGTACTTTTTGCTGGAGTGGGATTTTTCTGTGGTACGGCTGGTGCTATGGCAACTGAAATCCGCATACCTTTTGCTGGAGTGCAGGTCCTGTGTGGGCGGGCTAGTGGTGTGGCTAGTGAAGTATGGGTACAGTCTGCTGGAGTCGGTCCTACATTTTGTATCACTTGTTGTACAACCAATATAAGTGGGGTGATGTCTGATTTCTCCGGCACAACCACGTTTTTCAAGGACTTTGCTGCTGCTCCTTCAGGTTCGGCAATCAACCTCTTCCTTTTTTATGTCTGGTGCACAAGAACAACATTTGAGTGAAAAAACATGGTATGATGACAGATGGAATATGTATTGATAATGGATGGGCATGACATCTCGACATATATGATGAGTAAACTAAGCAGATGGCGGTGCAACAAAGTAGAAGAAATGCAAGACAAGATATGGAAGATACGCGCAATCAATAAAACCTTGCCAAATTAGAGCAGGCACCTTCATGGGTGAACATGACAGGCCATTTGCCTTTGACTCCATGAGGTTAGAATAATCATTAGGATCATATTCTGAACAAGAAACTACATGTGGGGAGCGTATGAGTTTCATTGCATCCAGAATGGCACTCAATGCCTTGGTGCCAATTTTGTAAGTCATTGCAGTGTTCCACAATATTCTTCTGATGCACGGATTCTGATATTCACTATAATTACGTATAATATCTGAGAACCATGAAAACATAAATAGTTGTGAGATTATCTTTGTAATGCCGAGGATATTCTAATATAGGGGCACCCCTATAAACACTTGTGTGCTATCACTGGATTATGATGAGAGAGCTCATGTGTGCTGTAATATGGTGTGTGCATTTATATAATCTGGCATAAGTACACAAAAAAATAGGCTCCAGAAGTAAGAATAGTTGGCAAATGATAGGTTCAAAATATACTGTATAAAGAGTTTACTGCCAAACCATGATAACAAGAGCACACATCAACTAGGTAGATCATGGCGTACATAAAAGGGGTACACCATCACCACGATATATAAACCGGGAAAGTGGAACTGGCTTGAAAATACGGTGTTGTATTGCCACTAGTAATTGAAAGCCTATTGATCAAGTACATGCCAGCTCTATCAGTTGTTGACTGCAGATGTCCCTGCTCCCCTTCCTGACAAGAAACATACTGTAAGTACTAAATACAGAATAACAAAAGAGGAACAAGTTAAAGAACAGAAGAGGAATCATATTCTTGAGGTTCCGCTTAATTGCATACGGTGTTGGTTGCCCACTCATGATGAATCACATCGCCCAAAGAAATGCAATTCCATGTTGTCTCTCTATATGTGGCAATTTTGAACAAGATTCATTAGGATCATATTCTGAACAAGAGTCAACAGGTGGGGAGCGTATGAGTTTCATTGCATCCAGAATGGCACTCAATGCCTTGGTGCCAATTTTGTAAGTCATTGCGATGTTTAGCTTCAAGAGTGGTCTACTGCTAGTGCGACACAAAGCAGCTACACAGATCATTGTGTAGATATAACGGGAAAACCTTAAGCATCAGAGTAAAATCAGCAAAGTGGAACTTGCTGGAATATATGTGCTAGTGTTGCCGGTACGGCTAGAAAGGCTTCGGATACTAGCTCTCTTCAGTGTAACTCTAAAAGGCGACACAACTCCCCGCATTTCCTTGCTATTCTTATAGGATTCAAGTGGGCAGGCCACTACAAATCATATTCCCATGTTTACAAAATCCTACGAATCAAAGAGGCCCGATGAGTTCAAAAGTGTCCATACCAACCGACCGTATAGACCTCTACACTGCAAATGTTCCTTCTCATCTTCACTACAAAGAACATACTGTACTACTATCATACTCTCTCCGTTCCAAAATATAAGTCTTGGTAGAGATTTCCACCATGGATCACATACATATGTATCCAGATACATTTTAGAGTGTAGATTCACTCATTTTGCTCCATATGTAGTCCATGGTGGAAACTATACTAAGACTTGTATTTAGGAACGGAGAGAGTACTTATTAAAGAAGAACGGAAGAGGAACATGCTAAAGAAGAGCAAGCAGATTTTGGATAATAAAATGTTCGTTGCGCAGTGCCCACACATGATGAACCAGAGCGCATTAAGGAAGCAACTCCCTTCTATCTCTCTATATGTGGTGCACGTGCTTTTTCGAAAGTAAAGTAGGAACATTAGCTGACCAATTAAATGTTATCTATTTTAGTAATATCAGCATCATATCAGATTCATACTTGAGCAACAAATTTGGAATTATGAGTGGCACATTGTTTAGCTTGATGGATTTAGGAGCAGTGATAAGCAGGTACGACCATTTGGGCATTTTCTGAATATAAAGGCATGTCTGCATGCAAGTCGCGTGACTTTTGTCATTTGGGTCAGTCGACCATTTCATGTGGTTGGATGAAGATCCTACGTCTCCTAACCCTTCTTCTTCCTCGTCTCTGATTCTTCCCATAAGGAACACCGCACGGGCCGCCAGGCGGACCACGGCCCCCCACCGCATGTGTTCCTCCGCCACCCCACCCCCTGCCCCCGCCCCACCCGCGTCGATTTTTCTTCGTTCGGCGAGCCCCCCCCACCACCCCCACAACCAAAGTCCCCACCCGAGCCCCTTCGTTCGCACCGGTGAACTCCGACGAGCTCCGAAAAATCGACTGACCCAATTTTGAAATTTAGTCTACGGTGATTTAACTGGTGTGGAATATAAAAGGGGAAAACCGTAAGCATTGGGAGTATAGTGTTGAGCGTGCCATGGCGGATCTGAAGGTGCAAACCGGACAAAGGCAACTTCGCAACCAATGTTTGCTCTCAACTAGCAAGTAAGTGATGGACAAGAAATCAGAGTAAAATAGTGGCGATCTATTTTCTTGCTACGATAAATAAGTTGAGAAGATACGAAAGAGTACCGCCTCTGGTGCGGTGCCGTGTATGCATCTGCTGAGAATTTGACGGTGCCGCGGTAGCGATGGCTGTCCGTGGCGTGGAAGCAGATCTAGGAGGGTAGACGGTGGCGGCGGGGCGCGGTGGACGAGACGGTCGTAGGAGGGGCGCCGGAAAGGTGGACGACGGCGGGGATGAAGCGGGAGGACGGGATGCAAGGATCCCGGTCCGAAGCCATGGATGAGAGAGGTCGATCTCTTGTAATGGATGGCGGCAGCGGGGTATCAGCTCCGGCATGGTGGAGGAGGACGGCAGTGGATGGGGTGGCGGACGGAGGAGGCTGGGGTGAAGAGGGTGTTTTGGCGCCCATGGAGTACGAATGGGGAAATGGAGGTGGAGAGGAAGGGGGAACCATGTCTGCAAGGCGTGCTTGTCTCAAATGCGAGGAAATTTACAAACTTAGCCCCCGTTTCAATTTTCCTACATCACAGCAATATTAGTCGGTTGGGGATAGGATGGTAATCTTGCATACACCGAATATTTGCCGACGAGTGTTTGTTTTTGGCACCCATCGTGTATGAATCGGGGAGTGGCTCGATTTCAGCTAAGGACACACTGTGTTTTGGTGCCCACTCTGTATGAATCCGGATGAGAGGCGGTTATGACACGTTTGAGTGAAATTACAAATCTACGCCTATCGAAACCTATGGAAATCGAGCAGATAGGTTTTGCGTGCCAGGGATAGGCAGTAGTAATTTCCATCTCGCAGATTTTTGTTTCGGGCGGTTACTGCGACTTTCCTCGCTTCGTTCAAATTTTGCAGAGTGCACGTTTACCGTGCCAACTCAATTCGAATCCCGTTTGTATTCTATTTTTTTCGGGCGAGATCCATTTTCGATTGGAATAAAATTCTATATACATCATTTTTTTATATATACTTTCAAAAGCACAACACCCTTTATACGTAAATACTGTTTACAAATGGCATGATCTCGGATTCATAAGGTTGTATCCATCAATTTGGATTTTCAAATATTTGAAACCACTTTATGTTGAAATACAATGTATGCATTCCTCGCTAATTGTCTCCAATTAATGTGTGTTTCATGCGGGTTTTTTTACTTCTCAAACATGTATAATGTGTTTCACACATGCAACAAATAGTGTAATTCCGTTTAGACATTAATTGCATATAAACCATGCATTGTTTCAAATTAAAGAATCTATGGATCATCAATATTGATAAACTATATAACATAACACGTGTCCCCAAATTCAAATGAATATGCATGTTTGATACACCAATTTGTGTTATGATATTATCGATGTCGTGATCTCCAATTTAAATATTTGGATCCCATTTAATCCAGATATTCGTCTCATATAACTATCACTCATGCTTATATAGGACTATCTCTCTAGACCTATACGCGTTCATCGTCTCTCGGGTATCTCTCATGCTACATGTATGTCGACAATGATCTTTTATCTTCGTAACACACGGACGGTACTCTCTCCCTCGACCTTCATCACTCTATCTCTCTCTAAGTATATCTGGCTCCCTGCTATGTGTCTCTAACTATGATTCTCCATGTGGAATCTCTTTCTCTCACACAAACACAAAACTTTGTCTTCGGGGGTCTCATTTCTCTCTACTATTCCCGTGTGTGCCACTCCCACACCCCTCATACAGAGATGTCTTTTGCTCCTTAGGTATGAGAACCTACGACTCTTCCTCTTAAATATCTCTTTCTCACACACAAACACAAACTCTGTCTCCCAGGGTCTCATATTTCTCCACTGTTCTCTTGTATGTCGCTCACACACACTCTCTCTCCCTAGAGATATCTTGCCTCCCCTCATATGTTTCTCTAGCTATCACTCTCGTTTTGAAATATCTTTCTCTCTCGCAGACACAAAACTGCGTCTCCCGGGATCTCAGTTCTCTCCGATATTTGTTTGTATGTGAGTCACATGCACCCTTTCTTCATCTCTCTCACACCCACACCCATAACTCAGCTTTCTGATCCACTCGACTCCTATCTCTAACGCACACTAGCTAGCATCTTTATCTTTCTATTTATCTGTTTCTCCATCAACCTTCTTTCATTTATAGGTTGATCTCTTTCGCACAATCGTTGTGCCTCACTCCCTCTGCTTGCCATAGATGCATGCTCCAGCCCACACCACTATCTCTTAAAGACAAAAACACATGCTCAACTGTCGGGCCTTCTTCCCTACATTCTCGCATGCATGTGTATTGTCATATCGATCCGTCTCTCCCATGTCGTTGATCTTAGCTTATGACTTATGTCTTCTTTCTTTTATCTCAAACATGCGTGCGCGCGCACACACACACATCGTATACATGTATACCTCTCATACATGCACGTTAAAGGTCTCTATGTCTCCATACATAGTTAATTACCCTCAACCCTAATGCCACATCGAATCGTTCTCTTCTTGTGTGCACATAACTTCCGCCTTGATGGGTAAAACACACACTCACACTTAACAATCTCCTTGTAGCTACCCCCCTCTCACTCTTCCCCTATATCCCCGAAACCAATAAGACCAGCCCTTCACTTAATTCCCGCCTACACGCACCATCGATATATAGTACTCTTCCTCGGTGTCTCTCGAACAAACACGTTCTCTCGATGTCGACTACTCTCACGCGCACACACCTTCTCTTTCCTCTCTACGGGCATTTTCTCTCTCGCACCCCATCGTTGGTGGCCCCTGCCATACACATCACCTCTCTATGATGAAGCCATGCACACTTAAATTACATCCGCCACCGAGGACCCCGCGACACACACACACACAAACAAACACACACACACACACACAC